>JAIOJX010000001.1:98288692-98997263 GCA_022376925.1 Tragulus kanchil | reverse complement strand
GCTCTCTTCAGATCCAGTGTTGTGCACGCTTTCTTGTCTCTTCCATTTGCTCTCTACTCTATGACTCAGCTCTCAGATCTTGTACTATAGAGAGAATAAGTACATTTCATATTTAAAAGTGATGATGCAAACCCTCAGATCTTAATTACATTTTTCTTCAACATGTTACACTTTGGTTTGCTGTGACTATAACCAACTAAGGGAAAGGAGCAGTTACAGGTATGCCTTTAATTTTTGCTTCTTAAATAAATTCATGTTTCAACTTCCTTTTATTTTTTAATTTTTTTTTTTTTTAAGGATTTTGTTTTTTACTGCCACACATCAGCCTGAATCAGCCATAGGTATACATATGTCCACTCTGTCATGAACTTCCCTGCCATCTCCCTCCCCATCCCACCTCTCTTGGTTGTTACAGAGCATATTACACAGGTTGTTATTGTTTGAGTTCCCTTTGTCTTTCAGCAGATTCCCATTGGTTATCTATTTTACATGTGGTAATGTAAGTTTCCATGTTACTCTTCACCATCTTTCCAGATTCCATATATATGTGTCAGTATACAATATTAATCTTTCTCTTTCTGACTTATTTCACTCTGTATAACAGGTTTAAGGTTTATCCACCTCATTAGAATGGACTCAAATGCATTCCTTTTTATGGTTGAGTAATGTTCCATTGTATATATGTAACACAGTCTCTTTACCCTTTCTTCTGTTGATGGACATCCAGGTCGCTTCCATGTTCTAACTATTGTAAATAGTGCTGCAGTGAACAACGGGGTACATACGTCTCTTTCAATTATGATTTCCTCAGGGTATATGCTTAATAGTGGGGTTACTGGGTCATATGGTGGTTCCATTCCCAGTCCTTTAAGGAATCACCACACTGTCCTCCATAGTGGCTGCATAAACCTACATTCCCACCAACTGTGCAAGAGGGTCCCCTTTTCTCCACACCCTCTCCAACATTTATTGTTTGTAGGCATTTTTGATGATGGACATTGACTCATGTGAGGTGATATCTCATTGTAGCTTTGATTTGCATTTCTATAGCAATGAGCGATGTTGAGCATCTTCTCACGTGTTTTTTGGCCAGGTGTATGTCTTCTTTGGAGAGATGTCTTCTCTCTAAAGACCTAAACGGCCAACAATCTTTTAGAACCTAAACTGTGTATACATTGCGAGCTGTCTCTAGTAGTGCAAAGAGTTTAAGAAACAAAACCTAGCTCCTAGACTCTCTATACAACCTCTGCCCCATCTTCATTTTTCCATCCCTCAATAAGGGAAGCAGAAAAGAATACAGGTGGGAGAGTGCAGCAAACTAGTTTCTCACCCAGAGCACAGTAAACACAGGTAAATAAATATGATAAAAAAAAATAGGATTGCTTCCACAGTTAAGCCATTTTCCCTTCATCCTCATCCCCTTCTCCTTAGTCACTCATTACCTAGATAAGGGCTTATGAGTCATGTAATCTATTTGAGCTTCAGTGTTTTCATTTCAAAAAGGAGGCAATAATGTGCTGAATGATCTTTGAGGTCTTTTCCAGTATTAAAATCAATCTAACAAAATGTTTTAAATCATTAAAATATACCATTTATTAACACTTTAAGTAACTGTTATTTTCAAATGCATAAAGAATTATTAAACCAACTGAAGAGGAAAGCCGCATGCATTCCCAAGCTAACCTAGACCATGGCTCAATAAATAAGAATGTGAAATCAAGGACTGCCAGTCTTTTGAGGCGATTGATACTGAATGGGAAAACATATCCTAGTAGATACAGAGCCCTCTACAACTTCATAATCTTGCTCTAACACATATTAGCTGTGAAAAGATTTCCACCAAAAATAGAACCAGAGGATTCAAATAGGGAATTTCACTCCCATTTCTTAAGAAGAATGAAACTTAAGAATTGAGAGGCTGGTTTTCTATAAATGCATACTTTACAGAAGATCAAGCCTTATCTCTCAACCAACGAATATTCACCCACAATCTACCCATCCTCAAGCCAGTGAACTCACTGCCCGTATTCCCAGCTGGACTGTTCCCTCTTTGTAATCCTTACCCATACACATGGCCTGTCCCAAACTCCCAACAGACTAGCCTGCATCTTGCTACAGCATTGTTTCTCAAATTCATATGTTATTCCTGAATTCTGATCATTTGACCTTACCTCCCTATATCTCTCCATTTAGAGTGGCACAGTCAAATGGTCTTAGATATGTCATGTAACCTCTCTGTGCATCAGTTTCCTAGTCTGTGAAATGGGGACAATGAGAGTAAGTATGTCATGAGAGACAGACAGGCCATTTTACTTAGAACAGTGCCTCCACAATAATGATTGCTTAAGACACTAACTTCTATTAGTTGGTTTTAAACTTAATTATCTTTATAAAACCACAGTAATGCACTTTCAATTTATAGATTCAAACCAAGAACATCTACACTAACAAGAGATATAAATGCTACAAATAAAGTGATACAAGAATAATATAGGGCTTTCCTGGTGGTCCAGTGGGTAAGGACAATGCCTGGCAGTACAAGGGGCGCTGGTTTGATCTCTGGCCTGGGAAGATCTCATGTGCCATGGAGCGGCTGAACCTATGTGTCCAACTACCAAGCCAGAGCTCTGGAGTGCATGCACCCAGAGCCGGTGCTCTGTGACAACAGAGGCCACTGTGATGGGAGGCTCACACATGCCAAAGAATAAGGATGGATGAAAATGGATAAATGAAAGACCAAGAGAAGTGGCCAAAAAAAGAATAATATAATAACAGAACAGAAGGTGGAGAGAAGAGGAGGAATTATGTATAAGGGTGACGATTTCCTCATCTTTCTTTTCAGGTGGCCAACAGACCTTGTCTCAACTTGATGAAAACAAGTATACCACTGTCATTTAAAAGTCAGACAGGCAACAATTTTAAGAATAAAATGATATAACACAGTAATGAAATCAAGAAATAGATGGCATTTTTAATAAAGGAGGAGAAACTATTAAATGGGACAAAGACAGCCTCTTCAACAAGTGGTGCTGGGAGAATTGGACAGCTACATGCAAAAAAATGAAATTGGAACATTCCCTGACACCATACACTAAGATCAACTCAAAATGGATTAAAGACCTAAATGTAAGACCAGAAACCATCAAACTCTTAGAGGAGAATATAGGCAAAACCCTTAAGGACATCAATCAAAGCAAGATCTTCTCTGACCCACCAACTAAAATAGCAGAACTGAAAAGAAAAATGAACATATGGAACCTCATGAAACTTAAAAGCTTTTGTACAGCAAAAGAAATTACAAAAAAGCTCAACAGATACCCCACAGAGTGGGAGAAAATCATAGCAAATGAAACAACAGACAAAGAATTAATCTCCAAAATCTACAAGCAACACAGACAACTCAGCACAGAGAAAATGAACAACCCAATCAAAAAATGAGAAAAAGATCTAAAGAGACGCCTCTCCAAAGAGGACATACAGATGGCCCAAAAGCACATGAGACGATGCTCAACCTCGCTTATCATTAGAGAAATGCAAATTAAAACTACAATGAGATATCACCTCACACCCGTCAGAATGGCCATCTTCAAAAAATCTGCAGACAATAAATGCTGGAGAGGGTGCGGAGAAAAGGGAACCCTCTTGCATTGCTGGTGGGAATGTAAACTGATACAGCCTCTATGGAAGACAGTATGGAGATTTTTTAAAAAACTAAAAATAGAAGCACCCTATAACCCAGCAATCCCACTCTTAGGCTTATATCCTGATGAAATCAAAACTGAAAGGAGCACCTGTAGCCCAATGCTCATTGCAGCTCTCTATACAATAGCCAAAACATGGAAGCAACCTAGATGTCCATCAACGAATGAATGGATCCAGAAGCCCTGGTACATATATACAATGGAATACTACTCAGCTGTTAAAAGAAATGCAGAAGACTCAGTCCTAATGAAGTGGCTGGCTCTAGAACCTATCATAAAAAGTGAAGTAAGTCAAAAAGAGAAAGACAAACACAGTATACTAACACACATATATGGAATCTAGTAGGACGGTCTTGATATCACACACAGGGAACTCATGGAAAAAAAGACAGAGCATAGACATAGGGACATCGTGGCGAAGAAATAGGGAGGGGGAAGCATGGAGGAAGTAACAAGGAAACCTATAGTGTTATGTGTGGAAAAGATAGCTATTGTCATAGTGCTAAGGGAATAGGAGTGCTTACAATGACTTAACTCAAAATGGATTAAAGACCTAAATGTAAGACCAGAAACCATCAAACTCTTAGAGGAGAATATAGGCAAAACCCTTAAGGACATCAATCAAAGCAAGATCTTCTCTGACCCACCAACTAAAATAGCAGAACTGAAAAGAAAAATGAACATATGGAACCTCATGAAACTTAAAAGCTTTTGTACAGCAAAAGAAATTACAAAAAAGCTCAACAGATACCCCACAGAGTGGGAGAAAATCATAGCAAATGAAACAACAGACAAAGAATTAATCTCCAAAATCTACAAGCAACACAGACAACTCAGCACAGAGAAAATGAACAACCCAATCAAAAAATGAGAAAAAGATCTAAAGAGACGCCTCTCCAAAGAGGACATACAGATGGCCCAAAAGCACATGAGACGATGCTCAACCTCGCTTATCATTAGAGAAATGCAAATTAAAACTACAATGAGATATCACCTCACACCCGTCAGAATGGCCATCTTCAAAAAATCTGCAGACAATAAATGCTGGAGAGGGTGCGGAGAAAAGGGAACCCTCTTGCATTGCTGGTGGGAATGTAAACTGATACAGCCTCTATGGAAGACAGTATGGAGATTTTTTAAAAAACTAAAAATAGAAGCACCCTATAACCCAGCAATCCCACTCTTAGGCTTATATCCTGATGAAATCAAAACTGAAAGGAGCACCTGTAGCCCAATGCTCATTGCAGCTCTCTATACAATAGCCAAAACATGGAAGCAACCTAGATGTCCATCAACGAATGAATGGATCCAGAAGCCCTGGTACATATATACAATGGAATACTACTCAGCTGTTAAAAGAAATGCAGAAGACTCAGTCCTAATGAAGTGGCTGGCTCTAGAACCTATCATAAAAAGTGAAGTAAGTCAAAAAGAGAAAGACAAACACAGTATACTAACACACATATATGGAATCTAGTAGGACGGTCTTGATATCACACACAGGGAACTCATGGAAAAAAAGACAGAGCATAGACATAGGGACATCGTGGCGAAGAAATAGGGAGGGGGAAGCATGGAGGAAGTAACAAGGAAACCTATAGTGTTATGTGTGGAAAAGATAGCTATTGTCATAGTGCTAAGGGAATAGGAGTGCTTACAATGACTTGGGGCGAAGGTCTGGAGGGGTGGGATGGGGGGATCTGGGCAGGTGGGGACCATGGATATGCATATGACTGACCTGGGAACATACATGTCTGTGAACAACAAAACTCTGTAAAACCTTTAAAATAAAGAATAAAAAAATTAAAAAAATTTTAAAAAAAAGAAATAGATGGCAATGAGATGTAATATGTGTGGACTTTATGATAAGGAATAAATTCATCTACTGTCAGAAATGAGTTAATTAAGAAATAAATACATCTATAATTATGAAAACCATCAGAAAAAATAAAAGAAATTGTTGACTAGTGCTAACTCCACTAGGAAGTGGAGTGTGATGGAGTTGCACTGGGGTCAGAAAGATAAATTTTGCTTCTTTTCATCCTTTGCTTCCTCTCATGTCTGACTTTGTTTTTAAACCATGCGCTTTGATGCTTCTATGGTAATAAATTGAAATAAGAGATTAGGAACAAAATTGCAACTTTATACTCAGTGCAACTTATCTGCACATTTTGAACATATTTCTAATCAATTATCATTTGGTTTTCTCACAAAAGTAAAATCTGGCTTCCTTTCAACTGCACTGGAGTGAACTCTGTGCTTTAACTTATTACTTTTAATTCCTTACATATTAAGATCAAATTTAGGCTTAAAGAAATATAAAACCACTAACAGTCTGATCTTTGGCAAGGCTCTTTGTCAATCCCTATGCCCTTTTATCAAGTTCATGCCTTTGTTCTACATAATCCCTCCATTATTGAAATCAGAACACCTCATGACACTCCTAAAGTGTTCCAATGACAATCATACTAAAACCAAAAGTTCAACCACTTTCTTTTTCTTTAGATAAACAATATGAACATCTGTCAGAGATGAAAAGAAAACACAAATGATTCATGAAACAGCATTATCAACTTTGAGAAACCTCTTGAGAAGTAACCATGTTATGTATAAAAAGTTACTGATGATTCATTCAATATGACAGAAGAATTTATCAACAGAGATATTTGGAGAGGCAAGGAGTAGGTCAGGGACACAGACATGATGAGGTAGCCTATATATGTTTACTGGACTAGTGGGACCATGGATATGCAATGATGGGGAGGCTGGGGGGATGGGATCTGGGCAGGTGGGGACCATGGATATGCATAGACTGACCTGGGAACATACATGTCTGTGAACAACAAAACTCTGTAAAACCTTTAAAATAAAGAATAAAAAAATTAAAAAAATTTTAAAAAAAAGAAATAGATGGCAATGAGATGTAATATGTGTGGACTTTATGATAAGGAATAAATTCATCTACTGTCAGAAATGAGTTAATTAAGAAATAAATACATCTATAATTATGAAAACCATCAGAAAAAATAAAAGAAATTGTTGACTAGTGCTAACTCCACTAGGAAGTGGAGTGTGATGGAGTTGCACTGGGGTCAGAAAGATAAATTTTGCTTCTTTTCATCCTTTGCTTCCTCTCATGTCTGACTTTGTTTTTAAACCATGCGCTTTGATGCTTCTATGGTAATAAATTGAAATAAGAGATTAGGAACAAAATTGCAACTTTATACTCAGTGCAACTTATCTGCACATTTTGAACATATTTCTAATCAATTATCATTTGGTTTTCTCACAAAAGTAAAATCTGGCTTCCTTTCAACTGCACTGGAGTGAACTCTGTGCTTTAACTTATTACTTTTAATTCCTTACATATTAAGATCAAATTTAGGCTTAAAGAAATATAAAACCACTAACAGTCTGATCTTTGGCAAGGCTCTTTGTCAATCCCTATGCCCTTTTATCAAGTTCATGCCTTTGTTCTACATAATCCCTCCATTATTGAAATCAGAACACCTCATGACACTCCTAAAGTGTTCCAATGACAATCATACTAAAACCAAAAGTTCAACCACTTTCTTTTTCTTTAGATAAACAATATGAACATCTGTCAGAGATGAAAAGAAAACACAAATGATTCATGAAACAGCATTATCAACTTTGAGAAACCTCTTGAGAAGTAACCATGTTATGTATAAAAAGTTACTGATGATTCATTCAATATGACAGAAGAATTTATCAACAGAGATATTTGGAGAGGCAAGGAGTAGGTCAGGGACACAGACATGATGAGGTAGCCTATATATGTTTACTGTATTACTTAGAACTATATTCAGAAATCACAAAATAAAATATTAACAAATGTAGTCTGTGAACATGCTGGCAGGACTGAAGTCTTCCACTTGAAAAGAAAATGTTAACAACAAGGACCACAAGGACCACATAACCTGATCCTCGATATTTCTGTTCATCTGCAAGTGTGTACATAAACAGCAAGATCAATACGCTCTGGCCCTTACCATGAAGCATGCAGCTGCATAAATGAACATTCCCCTATAATGTACAACGAAGGCCTCTATCCCCTCCCATCTGCCTGTACTGAGGCTATGGAGTATTTTTCTTCGTGTCACACGGGAAAAACAATGTATCAACATTGTTTAACATCCCGCCTGAGAGTGAGTCGGCCTCCTTTCCAAAATCAGGTTGCTGAGTCATTCACCTGGAAACTCAGTCTGGGTGGGGTTAATTAAACCCAGCTGGGGCAAGACACCTGACAAAGATGCTTATTTAGTGAGCATTTGCTCCCCGACTGGCATTCCAGAAAAAAAAAATTATGTTCTGGAAGCAAGATTGGCAGAGGAAAATGGTAGACTAGACTTGTCCAGAAGAGAAAGATCAAAGTGGGAAAAGATAAACTGCAATGAAGTAAGGGAATATGAAGTCCGGTGGCATTTCAAACACAGTTAATAAGGCAACTTATTTGAACCTGGGGACTGGGCTGGGTAAAAGAGATGGGTGATAAGAAAACCAAAGTAAATGTTCCTTACAGTGAATGTATTATACATAGAATATACATGAACACATTCATTATATATAATATATGTATTTACTGTGTTGCTTTGCTTTTCCCTGAACTGATACTAATTCACTTAGCAAACAACTATTTTGTTATCTTAGAAAACATAATAGTGTGAATACAGTTCTGGACATGTGGTTCACTATGTCACACTGAGTTCCTTTTATGAAGACCAACAGAACAACTCTCTCTCATGCTTTACAGCAGCAATTGCTTTGTTGGTACAGAGCAATTGTTTCTTTTGTTATTCTGAGCACTGAGTCACAGAATTGTGTTCTGCTCTTTGCCTAGGTTGCTAAGATGCTCAGAACCTCTTTTAACCCCTAAAATATACATTAAAAATATAGACAGGGCCTTATTCTGGTGTTTGCTACCTGAGTGTTTATAAGACAAGAGAACTGTTTCTTTTTCACATTATTAATCTGATGACGGGAATGAATTGTGCTTCAGCCACTCACATAAGCTCTGCAACCATTTTTAATGCTACAGTTGAGGCTCATATTAACACATTATTTGCACAGAAAGACCAATTCCATTCATAGAAAAATTAGAATGGAACCTTGATTTTCTGGCCAAGTCTCAATTTCAAAGATGTTGATCCCCCTCCACCATCACCATAACCATATTCAGGTTCTGATAAGTTTCAATATTTCCACAACTAAGTGATACATCATATAAAAAGAGGATATTATTATTCGGGGCATTTCAATGGACGGTTAGATCAATAGAGTCAATGTATTTGACATTTTGCGTTGTGGGAAATGATCTGGAACCAGTCTGGACAAAAACACATCAGCGTCTGAATCAATACTTATAAAAATTATTCAATGCCTCCAAAATTTCCTTACCTATGACTGTGGATGAGCGCGTTCAAAGCCAGACCATCAGACCAGCTGGTGGTGAAATTAATGACATTAACCTGTGGATAATTACGAGTTGATTGTCGGACCCAGCTCAGGAGTATCTTTTCACTGTTGGTTTGTTGCAATCCAGCCATGATATTTTTCATTACATTTTTGACCTACATGTGGAAAGAAATTTTTATAAGTAAAAGCATGAACAAGAAGCACACAAACTTACTGGCTTAGCGGCAGTGACGGATTTGCGGTGATTAAGCAACCCTTCCAAGATAAATGGCTTCATTTGTGAAACGCTTGGCCAGCTATAGGCATGCAAATTAACTCACTCCTAGAAGTCAGAGCAAAGGTCAGCTTTCTCCCAGCCTCAAGAATGAAGAGGATCTGAGAACATACATATCTGTAAACAACAAAACTCTGTAAAAGTTAAAAGTAAAATAAAGGTTTAAAAAAAAAAAAAAGAATGAAGAGGGAACCTGGTGCTCCTGAAGAGAAGAATCTTGAAGGATCATACTCAACAAAGTGGCATGAACGGGGGCACCAAATGCAGGCAAAAACATCTGGGGCCTGACAGGCTGACCCTGGGGTGGTTTCTGTCTTACTTGCCCCTCTGCCCGCATTAAGAAATGCTTCTCGGGAGGGGCGGGTAGCAAGGCTCCATGTGCGTTACCCTCCTGTGCTTGTTTTTGGCAAAGAAGTGAAAGGATTTCAGGTCCTTGAGACAGACGTAGGGAGACCAGGTAGAACATTCAAGATGCCCTCAGGGGCAGAGAAGCTAGACTGTGCTAAGCCAAGGGGTGCCGTCTTGTGTGTTGGGCTCAGGAACACCCCTCCAGGGTAGTCAGGAGGCAGGCTCCATCAGCGACTCCCACTCCTCTTCAGAGAATTCACAACCTCCCTCCCAACGCACAGTCCCTGGGCCACCTCCGGACTCACTGTCAGAATTTTCTACTTCTGTCTCCTCAGCTGTGATCACCTTTGTGACGCCCCCTGGTTTGAGAAATCTGGCCGCGTTACAAAAGACGAGGTTCAAGTCAAGTGTAAAGAGCATGATAGCAAAGAAACTGCTTCGGAAGCCCCGACCAGTTAATTTGCAGCAGGTGTGATGGAGATGGCACAGGAGATGGGGCCTCTGTAACTCCGCGTAGGAAGTCCAACAGGGGCCTGCACGAGCCCAGCCACTTGTTCAGCTGCTTGGCTGGAGCGACGAGAAAGTCGAGGGCCCCTAAAGGACCCCTGCAGGGGCGCCGTGAGGAAGGTGGAGACAGTGGGTGAGACTGACTCCCCAACAAAGGATGGCCTCCAAGCGAGCGAAGGAGGGCGGGAGGCCCGGAAGCCTGCGGCGCGCCAGGGGGAGGGCGGGGCCTCTGGGTCCTGGGCGGAGTCCGGAGGTCAAGAGGTGGCATTGGTTGGGACCCTCCCAACCCGCATCCCTAAAGGTAGCAGAAACCAAAACTGGAAAGAGGAAAAGACCAGGCTTGGTTTTCTTTTTATGAATTGGTTTCCGGCCTTTTGATTCTCTCCTAGGCTGTGTGCAGGTGCAAAAATGCTATTCAGCAGGTGGTTGTATTTCCAACTGTCATTCTTCTAACTTAGCTGATGCAGAAATCCATTTACTAGGTTTCATTAGAATGCAGTTGACATCTCACTGTGGAACAGACCATCTACATACTCGGTTAAAGGAATAATGACCAGGCTACACAAATGTAAAGAGAACAGATAAGTAAATGTAACTTGTTTTTACCACCAAGGGCTTCCCTTTTGGGAAGTGTAAGGTCCACAGACTCCCAACATATCATCAGATGATGCATATTTATTGTGTATTCTAAATATGACAATTTATTTTGCTTCTTCATCCATGCAGAATTTAACAAATGCCTTTGGGGAAAATACATATTTTAACATCTCCAATGTTAGTCATCCTTTTATGAAAGATTCAATACAAATTTTAAGATAGACTATTAAATCTAAGTTTCAAATACTTGAAAAGGAATTTTGGATGCTGCTTTGTAAACGTGGTAATGATGTGAAGATGAGAAATCTTTGCATACATTTATCACCATCCCTTAATAACTAAATCTATTATGTAGAGGAGGATTATCCAGTTTTCTTAATTCCTTCCTGACCTGTTTATTTAGCCAGTTACTTAGTGAATAAATAGGTCAAATAGTTATGTAAGATATGTTATTTTCTCATCATATTCTAAAGTTATAAAATACACAGCCTCCATGTACAAAGTCTGTAGGAGTGCATCTTGTATTGAGCCAGGGTCGAAATAGCAGATACTGGCTCATGGGTTTTGATGGATTCACACTGATCAGGCAACCGTCCCATGATGAATGGGACTCGCTTGTGAAATGCTCGGCCAGACTGCTCTCTATGCACATAATGTTAAAGGATGACACAGCGTTCAATCCAAAGCTCCTTTAGCATCATTATGTCACTAATTCAGTTTATCAGCCTCGGCCTCATTGCTGTTGCTTCTATCTGGGTGCAAATGTTCCTTAGAAGAAAGATCCCAACCCGCATCCCTAAAGGTAGCAGAAACCAAAACTGGAAAGAGGAAAAGACCAGGCTTGGTTTTCTTTTTATGAATTGGTTTCCGGCCTTTTGATTCTCTCCTAGGCTGTGTGCAGGTGCAAAAATGCTATTCAGCAGGTGGTTGTATTTCCAACTGTCATTCTTCTAACTTAGCTGATGCAGAAATCCATTTACTAGGTTTCATTAGAATGCAGTTGACATCTCACTGTGGAACAGACCATCTACATACTCGGTTAAAGGAATAATGACCAGGCTACACAAATGTAAAGAGAACAGATAAGTAAATGTAACTTGTTTTTACCACCAAGGGCTTCCCTTTTGGGAAGTGTAAGGTCCACAGACTCCCAACATATCATCAGATGATGCATATTTATTGTGTATTCTAAATATGACAATTTATTTTGCTTCTTCATCCATGCAGAATTTAACAAATGCCTTTGGGGAAAATACATATTTTAACATCTCCAATGTTAGTCATCCTTTTATGAAAGATTCAATACAAATTTTAAGATAGACTATTAAATCTAAGTTTCAAATACTTGAAAAGGAATTTTGGATGCTGCTTTGTAAACGTGGTAATGATGTGAAGATGAGAAATCTTTGCATACATTTATCACCATCCCTTAATAACTAAATCTATTATGTAGAGGAGGATTATCCAGTTTTCTTAATTCCTTCCTGACCTGTTTATTTAGCCAGTTACTTAGTGAATAAATAGGTCAAATAGTTATGTAAGATATGTTATTTTCTCATCATATTCTAAAGTTATAAAATACACAGCCTCCATGTACAAAGTCTGTAGGAGTGCATCTTGTATTGAGCCAGGGTCGAAATAGCAGATACTGGCTCATGGGTTTTGATGGATTCACACTGATCAGGCAACCGTCCCATGATGAATGGGACTCGCTTGTGAAATGCTCGGCCAGACTGCTCTCTATGCACATAATGTTAAAGGATGACACAGCGTTCAATCCAAAGCTCCTTTAGCATCATTATGTCACTAATTCAGTTTATCAGCCTCGGCCTCATTGCTGTTGCTTCTATCTGGGTGCAAATGTTCCTTAGAAGAAAGAGTTAAAAAAGGCAATGTGAGGTCACAGTTCTATTCCTATGTAAATGTACTTCCCAAAAAAATCTTTACTAAGGATCAATCTTCACTCAGACAAGGCTTCACAGATGGCTCAGTGGGTAAAGAATCTGCCTGCAATGCAGGATATACAGGAGATGGGGGTTCGATCCCTCGATCAGGAAGATCCCCTGGAGGAAGAAATGGCAATACAATACAGTATTCTTGCCAGGATAATCCCGTGGACAGAGGAGCCTGGCAGGCTACAGTCCATGGGGTCACAAAGAGTGGGACACGACGAAGCACATGTGCACATGCACACACAGTCAGACACTGAGCTGCTCCCAAGATGAGTTCTGAAGGCAAAAAAAAAAAAAAACAAAAAACCCATCCTCAGGGCTCATTGCCCCTAAGAGGGAAAGAATTTAAATAAATGTGTGTGGGGGGGTGGGGGGTGAGGGGGATGGTGTACAGGTATTTTTAAAAGGAAAAAAATGAAATATCTTTGGGCTGATTTCAAAAAAAAAACTAGGAGTTAATGGGACAAAGAAAGTGTGATGGACATAGAAAGGCACTACGAGAATTCTCCTTTTCCAACTGTCATGAGCAGACATCATCCTTGAGTCCCCTCAGAAGCTGCTTGCATTACTGAGTCATGTCACCTAAGGTCACATTCCCTCCTAGGGCAGTCCACCTATTGACTGATGAAGGGCACCTGCATAAAGACTCCACCATGTCAGCCCCACTCAGGACAACTCTGATGGCTCATTCTCTTGACCAGCTCTCCACAGAAGTCAAGAAGGCTCTTGGGTGTGTATTCATTAGCATCCAGCCTGCTAAACTCAGAGTCAGTCTTTCAGAATCCATCCTGTGACTAAAAGCAGTTAACCAGAGGGGTAGGACTGAAGAAAGGAAGGAATGGTTTCTCTTAAGACAAGGAAAGGATGATAGTGTGTAGGATGGCAGGCAGAAGGTTACAGGAAGGACTTTCTGCAGCACAGAATCCATCTTTCACTTGTCTGATGTCCACATAATAAGATAAAGCTCCTTACAAAAGTTTATCAGCCTCGGCCTCATTGCTGTTGCTTCTATCTGGGTGCAAATGTTCCTTAGAAGAAAGAGTTAAAAAAGGCAATGTGAGGTCACAGTTCTATTCCTATGTAAATGTACTTCCCAAAAAAATCTTTACTAAGGATCAATCTTCACTCAGACAAGGCTTCACAGATGGCTCAGTGGGTAAAGAATCTGCCTGCAATGCAGGATATACAGGAGATGGGGGTTCGATCCCTCGATCAGGAAGATCCCCTGGAGGAAGAAATGGCAATACAATACAGTATTCTTGCCAGGATAATCCCGTGGACAGAGGAGCCTGGCAGGCTACAGTCCATGGGGTCACAAAGAGTGGGACACGACGAAGCACATGTGCACATGCACACACAGTCAGACACTGAGCTGCTCCCAAGATGAGTTCTGAAGGCAAAAAAAAAAAAACAAAAAACCCATCCTCAGGGCTCATTGCCCCTAAGAGGGAAAGAATTTAAATAAATGTGTGTGGGGGGGTGGGGGGTGAGGGGGATGGTGTACAGGTATTTTTAAAAGGAAAAAAATGAAATATCTTTGGGCTGATTTCAAAAAAAAAACTAGGAGTTAATGGGACAAAGAAAGTGTGATGGACATAGAAAGGCACTACGAGAATTCTCCTTTTCCAACTGTCATGAGCAGACATCATCCTTGAGTCCCCTCAGAAGCTGCTTGCATTACTGAGTCATGTCACCTAAGGTCACATTCCCTCCTAGGGCAGTCCACCTATTGACTGATGAAGGGCACCTGCATAAAGACTCCACCATGTCAGCCCCACTCAGGACAACTCTGATGGCTCATTCTCTTGACCAGCTCTCCACAGAAGTCAAGAAGGCTCTTGGGTGTGTATTCATTAGCATCCAGCCTGCTAAACTCAGAGTCAGTCTTTCAGAATCCATCCTGTGACTAAAAGCAGTTAACCAGAGGGGGTAGGACTGAAGAAAGGAAGGAATGGTTTTCTCTTAAGACAAGGAAAGGATGATAGTGTGTAGGATGGCAGGCAGAAGGTTACAGGAAGGACTTTCTGCAGCACAGAATCCATCTTTCACTTGTCTGATGTCCACATAATAAGATAATACAAACATTCCAGTGTGAAGGAACCCTGTAACTGAGTATTTTTTTGCAGGTAGCCAGCAAAAAGTGGGGACGTGACCTTTGAGAGCACACTACTGTTAGTGATACCTAGCAGGAACCCTGTGGGGCTTCTGACATAAAAGCCTTCCTGTGTCCCCCATTTCTTAATTATAGGAAAAAGGCTTCTTTCAGTCTCCAAGACCTTCCCTGAATTCCAATGAGCAGGTTCAAATAGTTTCTAATTAGGGAAGGGAGGCGAGACAAGGCAGGAACAGTCAAAAAAAAAAAAAAAAAAATGTACAGCCTTGGGAGCAAGGTCCTAGTTCCCCTTAAAAGATACACAAAGCAATACCTCTGAGTCTGCTTTGCAGAGACACGAATCCCCACCAGGTGAAAGAAATTCAGTTAATGATGGTATGTTGCCCACAAGCATGTAGAACCCAGACTGGCCTGAAGCAGAAGATTGATGTTGCTGACTCCCACTTACCTCACCACCAGCCAATCAGAAGAACGTCCATAAGCTGATCATGCCCTCCTCTTTAAACTATTACCTTAGGGCAGGGCTTCCCTGGTGGTCCAGTGGGTAAGAACACTGCCTTGCAGTGCAAGGGGCGCTGGTTCGATCCCTGGCCTGGGAAGATCCCACATGCCGCAGAGCGGCTGGACCAATGTGTCCAACTGCCTAGCTGGAGCTCTGGAGCGCATGCACCCAGAGCCGGTGCTCTGCAGTAACAGAGGCCACTGTGATGGGAGGCCCACACAGACCAAAAAGAACAAAGATGGATGATAAATGAAAGACCAATAGAAGTGGCTCCCCCCCAAAAAAAACTATTACTATAAAACTCCTCATTAGCCCCTATGTGGGAACACACAGTTTTGAGGGCATTATCCTCCTCAGGATGCCTTTGCCTGGCAAAGCAATAAAGCTATTCTTTTCTACTTTACCCAAAACTCTATCTCTCTGAGAATTAATCTGTGTTGGGTTACAAAGGCTGGATTTGGCTTTATTAGCAGGCTATGCTGGTTCCCAGAATTGAGTTGACACCCCCTCCCCTGTCACACGCAAAAACAGAGGATGCTTTGCACTTTAAATAGAAGGAAGAAAGGGACACCTAACACATGTTTTTATTCCCCAATTTTGCTCAAAGCTGCTTACTCCTCAATACAGGCATTATTTCTTAGGGTAATAATTTTTTTTAAGTAGGAACTTGAAATAACAGTGATGGGGGAAATGGGGCTGGTATTCCTGAGTTTCTGTAAGTTCAGAGAGAAGGCCTCCACAGCACTAGTAATAGCCTAGTGTGTGACACTGGAGCCCGAGATTCACATGTTTCCATCTCCTCTTGTTATTCTTAACCTAATAGACCTGGAAAGAACATTAGATTGGCCAGAATGTCCTTTCATCTTGACTCAGACTCAATGGCTTCTTTGACTATTTAACAGGAAGGCAAATATGCATTCTTGGTGAAAATCTCTTTTCCAATTCATTGGGGTATGATAAGACATACTGAGTAGGAGGAACTCAGTGATTTGGTAGATTTAAGAGAACAGTTCAGGGTGATAGGAGAGACAGAATAGAAGGAGGCAGAAGCTGGAAAGAGTCTACATCCTTGCAAGCAAATGGAAATGGTGATGCGAGGCCATAAGGGAAAAGAGAAGACTATAAGAGAACTTTCAGACTATAAAAGATGGCCAAAGCATTCTTTCTCTCTCATGTGAAAGCCCTTCCGTATAATAATTAAAAAAAAAAAAAAAAAAAGCACACTCACAAGCAGATGAAGAAAAGATCAGACAGGGTGGTTTTGACATTCTATCTTGCAGTGAGTTGAGTTAAAATTGGAGAGGCTTTTGAAGAAATAAGGAGTGAGACCTGATGATAGATCATTTGAGTGAGAGATACAATTAAAATAGCCTTTGGGGGCTCTGAGCATGCCTAAGTCCTCCTGCTGGCTTTGTCATGACCACCATCTGTGCAACTCAAAGTATTTTCTGCAAGCTGGGGTCTCTCCAATGACAATTTGTTATCAGGCCATAAGATAAAACAACAGTTAATAGTCCATTAGAAACATCCATAGCAATTTATAGAGTCTTTACCCAAAACTCTATCTCTGAGAATTAATCTGTGTTGGGTTACAAAGGCTGGATTTGGCTTTATTAGCAGGCTATGCTGGTTCCCAGAATTGAGTTGACACCCCTCCTGTCACACGAAAACAGAGGATGCTTTGCACTTTAAATAGAAGGAAGAAAGGGACACCTAACACATGTTTTTATTCCCCAATTTTGCTCAAAGCTGCTTACTCCTCAATACAGGCATTATTTCTTAGGGTAATAATTTTTTTTAAGTAGGAACTTGAAATAACAGTGATGGGGGAAATGGGGCTGGTATTCCTGAGTTTCTGTAAGTTCAGAGAGAAGGCCTCCACAGCACTAGTAATAGCCTAGTGTGTGACACTGGAGCCCGAGATTCACATGTTTCCATCTCCTCTTGTTATTCTTAACCTAATAGACCTGGAAAGAACATTAGATTGGCCAGAATGTCCTTTCATCTTGACTCAGACTCAATGGCTTCTTTGACTATTTAACAGGAAGGCAAATATGCATTCTTGGTGAAAATCTCTTTTCCAATTCATTGGGGTATGATAAGACATACTGAGTAGGAGGAACTCAGTGATTTGGTAGATTTAAGAGAACAGTTCAGGGTGATAGGAGAGACAGAATAGAAGGAGGCAGAAGCTGGAAAGAGTCTACATCCTTGCAAGCAAATGGAAATGGTGATGCGAGGCCATAAGGGAAAAGAGAAGACTATAAGAGAACTTTCAGACTATAAAAGATGGCCAAAGCATTCTTTCTCTCTCATGTGAAAGCCCTTCCGTATAATAATTAAAAAAAAAAAAAAAAAAAGCACACTCACAAGCAGATGAAGAAAAGATCAGACAGGGTGGTTTTGACATTCTATCTTGCAGTGAGTTGAGTTAAAATTGGAGAGGCTTTTGAAGAAATAAGGAGTGAGACCTGATGATAGATCATTTGAGTGAGAGATACAATTAAAATAGCCTTTGGGGGCTCTGAGCATGCCTAAGTCCTCCTGCTGGCTTTGTCATGACCACCATCTGTGCAACTCAAAGTATTTTCTGCAAGCTGGGGTCTCTCCAATGACAATTTGTTATCAGGCCATAAGATAAAACAACAGTTAATAGTCCATTAGAAACATCCATAGCAATTTTATAGAGTCTTATATATGTCTGTTGAGTTTAGTGATAAAAAAAGAAGCTTGGGTTTTGTGTGTGATTTTATTTCATTTTTGTAATGCTTCAGTTTTATTGTAATTTACACACAATGGAAAAGGGGAAAAAATACTGTTGCTTCCTCAAGATTGAGAAGTACTGAGCAACAGAAAAAAAAACAGTTTTGGTGGAGGGCTCTATGTTGCCTTGCTGGCTCCATCCGGCACCATCGGTACGTGAGAAAGGCCCAGAACAGGGAAACTTAGGCTCATTGGAGACTCTTACGAGCTATTCTCTGTTGTCAACCGTTATGGTGGTTCTTTCTCCTCATATTGCTGTAAAATAGGACTGAGCCGTTTCAGAGTGATTAGAATAAAAAGATATGGGAGTCCACTGGGAGAATAATACAGGTACTGAGTTGAATAGGTAGACTTCTGGTCTACAGGCTGCCTAGCTCTGAGCGGGACCAATTTACAATTCAAGATGAAAGTCAACCTTACAAAAGGAAGTAGTGGTACCTGCTACAATAGGAATTGGCCTCAGAGATTATATTCAGTGAAAGCCAGATATAAAAGAATACATATTATATGAGTGTAATTTGGTATGAAATGTCCAAAAAAGCACACATATACAGATATAAAATAGATGAATGGTTCCTAGGGTTGGGGTGGGACAGAGGAGTGATGGTAACATGGACATGAGATTTATTATTAGAAATGTGCCAAAATTTGATTGTTGTGATGACTGTACAATTCTGTACCTATCCTAAAATCTTTGACAGATGGCAGGGGCCAGGCGATGGGGACTATTTCTTCTTCAAAATAGTTTGAGAAGCACTGGGCAACATAACTAAACCAGCCTGGTATTCTTTGAATTTTACACATAGAACAGGTACATCTCTGATACATGAATTATATCTTAAAAAATCTATTTTATAAAGAAGGTAATCCCTACTAGCAAAAAGAGCCAGTATCACAATTATCCTCCAAATTCTTAAAATATGAGTGGGGGAATAAAAGCATTATTAGAGAGATATTGGAGAAGGAAATGGCAACCCAGTCCAGTATTCTTGCCTGGAAAATTCCATGTACAGGGAAGCATGGTGAGCTACAGTCGATGGGATCTCAAATATATATCTATATCTATACCTATATGTATCTATCTATCTATCTATCTATCTATATGACTTCTTTGAAGGTTCAGTAGTAAGGAAATCTGCCTGCAGTGCAGGAGACCCAGATTTCATCCCTGGGTTTGGAAGATCCCTGGGTTTGGAGGAGGGCATGGGAACCCACTATAGTATTCTTGCCTGGAGAATCCCCATGGACAAAGGAAACCGGCGGGCTGTAATGTACAGGGTCACATAGAGTCAGACATGACTGACGTGACTAAGCAGCAGCAAAATATGACTCTAACAAAAATGGTACACTGTATTGAGTGCTTTATGAAATTCTCACATTTAATCAATAAGAATATATATGTTCATTATTTTTTCTCCACTTTTGATAGTAAGGGAATTTTGGTCCAGAAATGAATGACACTATACCCAATGGTATAGTAAATGGTATAGTAAGATGGTAAATGGGGAAGTGAAAAATTAAGCTCATGTCAGTCTGACTAAAAAAAATACATAATATTCAATAAACCAAGTCATCTGTGATCTTTTGCAGAGGACCAGTAAATATAGACATTCAGAAGATTTCTCCCCGGGGTTTGGGTGACTAAAGAAGGAATATATAATATATAACCAGAAAAGTGATGGTCAGGGGGGACAGAGGAGTGATGGTAACATGGACATGAGATTTATTATTAGAAATGTGCCAAAATTTGATTGTTGATGACTGTACAATTCTGTACCTATCCTAAAATCTTTGACAGATGGCAGGGGCCAGCGATGGGGACTATTTCTTCTTCAAAATAGTTTGAGAAGCACTGGGCAACATAACTAAACCAGCCTGGTATTCTTTGAATTTTACACATAGAACAGGTACATCTCTGATACATGAATTATATCTTAAAAAATCTATTTTATAAAGAAGGTAATCCCTACTAGCAAAAAGAGCCAGTATCACAATTATCCTCCAAATTCTTAAAATATGAGTGGGGGAATAAAAGCATTATTAGAGAGATATTGGAGAAGGAAATGGCAACCCAGTCCAGTATTCTTGCCTGGAAAATTCCATGTACAGGGAAGCATGGTGAGCTACAGTCGATGGGATCTCAAATATATATCTATATCTATACCTATATGTATCTATCTATCTATCTATCTATCTATATGACTTCTTTGAAGGTTCAGTAGTAAGGAAATCTGCCTGCAGTGCAGGAGACCCAGATTTCATCCCTGGGTTTGGAAGATCCCTGGGTTTGGAGGAGGGCATGGGAACCCACTATAGTATTCTTGCCTGGAGAATCCCCATGGACAAAGGAAACCGGCGGGCTGTAATGTACAGGGTCACATAGAGTCAGACATGACTGACGTGACTAAGCAGCAGCAAAATATGACTCTAACAAAAATGGTACACTGTATTGAGTGCTTTATGAAATTCTCACATTTAATCAATAAGAATATATATGTTCATTATTTTTTCTCCACTTTTGATAGTAAGGGAATTTTGGTCCAGAAATGAATGACACTATACCCAATGGTATAGTAAATGGTATAGTAAGATGGTAAATGGGGAAGTGAAAAATTAAGCTCATGTCAGTCTGACTAAAAAAAATACATAATATTCAATAAACCAAGTCATCTGTGATCTTTTTTGCAGAGGACCAGTAAATATAGACATTCAGAAGATCCTGTGCTGGGAAACCAAACATGGGGCTTTGTGATAACCTCAAGGGGTGAGATGGGGAGGCACGTGGGAGGGAAGTTTAAAAGAGAGAGGACATATGTATATCTATGGTTGATTCATGTTCATGTATGGTAGAAACCATCACAATATTGTAATCATCCTCTAATTAAAATTATATTTAAAAAGACACCTTTGCTGAGGTGGTTCTGGAAAAAAATGCAATTTCCCAATCAGACTATGAAGTGAGTTTGTGTATATAACACATATACAGATCATCATATTCCAATGATTTCCAATGGCATTAGTTTACATTGAGAATACACACAATTCACAGAGTCTCATTCATTTGTTAGTGATTAACAGGAAAAAATACTTCTCTTCTTACAAAACTATGCAGATTTACTGTTAGGTGAGCTACAGAATACACATTTGTGAAAATATTTTTATGAACCTACTGATAAGATTTGTGAGTCCTTTTACTGCATCTGTACCCAGTGAAATAAAATTTAGAAGAGTATTCCTGAAATTGTGTTAGAACCTGTTTTATAATCTGCTGATATTTCACAATGCAAATGAAAATCATCCCAGTTGAAAAGGCAGCACTATGAAGACAGGCTTTCCATTGTTAGAAATATGCAATGTTTGTTTCACAGGTCAAGGGTAAAAATGAAAGGAAGGATTAGCAACTTATTCCCTTCCCCTCCCCCTCTCCCTCTCCCCACCAAAAAAACACCATTCATCAGGATTCTTACCTGCCAGTGGAGGATTATATTCCAAATCAAACCAAGAGTCAGTTTATGATTTCCATCTACTATGTCAGTGCTTCCGATATTCACTAAATCGACCTGTTAAAGATAAAGGGGAAACATTTGAAGGAAGGAGACAAAATGTCTGTTTGAAAACAAAATAAGGTAATTGCATTTAGCTATTTCCAGAGCCTGAGCAGTATTATAGTCTTTGAAAATAATCTAAAAATGAAACACACTGCATTTGTAACCTTACTTGCTGTAACAAATGAGTATCCCCAAACATATTTACAAAGAGATAGGAAATGAATGTACTTTTGTAGATAAATAAATTTTGCAAATTAAAGAGTCTAGTAAGAGTTTTTATACAAATGTCAAAGATGCATAAACAATAAAACAAATGGGGCTTTGTGATAACCTCAAGGTTGACACGTGGGAGGAAGTTTAAAAGAGAGAGGACATATGTATATCTATGGTTGATTCATGTTCATGTATGGTAGAAACCATCACAATATTGTAATCATCCTCTAATTAAAATTATATTTAAAAAGACACCTTTGCTGAGGTGGTTCTGGAAAAAAATGCAATTTCCCAATCAGACTATGAAGTGAGTTTGTGTATATAACACATATACAGATCATCATATTCCAATGATTTCCAATGGCATTAGTTTACATTGAGAATACACACAATTCACAGAGTCTCATTCATTTGTTAGTGATTAACAGGAAAAAATACTTCTCTTCTTACAAAACTATGCAGATTTACTGTTAGGTGAGCTACAGAATACACATTTGTGAAAATATTTTTATGAACCTACTGATAAGATTTGTGAGTCCTTTTACTGCATCTGTACCCAGTGAAATAAAATTTAGAAGAGTATTCCTGAAATTGTGTTAGAACCTGTTTTATAATCTGCTGATATTTCACAATGCAAATGAAAATCATCCCAGTTGAAAAGGCAGCACTATGAAGACAGGCTTTCCATTGTTAGAAATATGCAATGTTTGTTTCACAGGTCAAGGGTAAAAATGAAAGGAAGGATTAGCAACTTATTCCCTTCCCCTCCCCCTCTCCCTCTCCCCACCAAAAAAACACCATTCATCAGGATTCTTACCTGCCAGTGGAGGATTATATTCCAAATCAAACCAAGAGTCAGTTTATGATTTCCATCTACTATGTCAGTGCTTCCGATATTCACTAAATCGACCTGTTAAAGATAAAGGGGAAACATTTGAAGGAAGGAGACAAAATGTCTGTTTGAAAACAAAATAAGGTAATTGCATTTAGCTATTTCCAGAGCCTGAGCAGTATTATAGTCTTTGAAAAATAATCTAAAAATGAAACACACTGCATTTGTAACCTTACTTTCTGTAACAAATGAGTATCCCCAAACATATTTACAAAGAGATAGGAAATGAATGTACTTTTTGTAGATAAATAAATTTTGCAAATTAAAGAGTCTAGTAAGAGTATCTCCAAACAAAATATATAACAATATGTCACAAAAGATGCATAAAATTAGGGAGTGCTTGCTACTACATAAGTGAAACTCAACAAAAGAAAAAGAAAAGAAAAAAAAAGACATTTCATCAAGCCTTTGATCTAGCTCAGAGAAGTGTTCTTGTAATTCAGGATGACTGCATTTGACTAAAATGTCCTTGCTTTAGAAATACATATTAGAACTCTGCTAAACAATGGAATTAGTGCTTCCCTGGTGGTTCAGTGGTAAAGATTCGGCCTGCCAATGCAAGAGACTCAGGAGACCAGGATTCCCATCCCTGAGTCGTGAAGAGCACCTGGAGGAGGAAGTGGCAACCCACTCAGGTATTCTTGCCTGGAAAATCCCAAGGACAGAGGAGCCTGGAGGGGTACAGTCTATAGGGTCACAAAAGAGTCAGACATATAACTTATAAACTGAAAAACAACAAGAAATTAAGCTAATGGCTATTTCTCTTTTCTCTATACGGGAGTGAGTTTTGGAATTAAAATCTGGCAGAGTGCTATTTTTTCAAGAAAAATCATGTCTCCTGTCCTTCATGCTCCTAACATTTTTAGGTGGAGTCAGATTACCCATAAACATCAAGTAAATGAGCACATGTAAAGATATTCAACATTGCTAGTCATTAGGGAAATGCAAATTATAACCGTAAAGAGTTAGCACTACAAACTTATTATAATGAAAAAAATCTAAAAATAGTGCCAATATCAAATGCTGATGAGGATATAGAGAAATTGTGTCACTCATGCTTTGCTGGCAGAAATGTAAATAGTACTGCTACTGTGGAAAACATTTTGGCAGTTTGCTACAAAATTGAACTTGTGCTTACAATACAGTCCAGCAACTGGGCTCCTGGCACTTATTCCCAAGCAATGAAAAGCTATGTTTATACAAAACTCTATATGTAAATGCTCATACTAGCTTTGTTTGTAAAAGCCAAGAACTGGGAATAACCCAGATGCCATTCAAGGGTGAAAGGTGAAACATATTGCTACATTCATACCCTAGACTACCACTTTGTAGATAAATAAATTTTGCAAATTAAAGAGTCTAGTAAGAGTATCTCCAAACAAAATATATAACAATATGTCACAAAAGATGCATAAAATTAGAGTGTTTACTACATAAGTGAAACTCAACAAAAGAAAAAGAAAAGAAAAAAAAAGACATTTCATCAAGCCTTTGATCTAGCTCAGAGAAGTGTTCTTGTAATTCAGGATGACTGCATTTGACTAAAATGTCCTTGCTTTAGAAATACATATTAGAACTCTGCTAAACAATGGAATTAGTGCTTCCCTGGTGGTTCAGTGGTAAAGATTCGGCCTGCCAATGCAAGAGACTCAGGAGACCAGGATTCCCATCCCTGAGTCGTGAAGAGCACCTGGAGGAGGAAGTGGCAACCCACTCAGGTATTCTTGCCTGGAAAATCCCAAGGACAGAGGAGCCTGGAGGGGTACAGTCTATAGGGTCACAAAAGAGTCAGACATATAACTTATAAACTGAAAAACAACAAGAAATTAAGCTAATGGCTATTTCTCTTTTCTCTATACGGGAGTGAGTTTTGGAATTAAAATCTGGCAGAGTGCTATTTTTTCAAGAAAAATCATGTCTCCTGTCCTTCATGCTCCTAACATTTTTAGGTGGAGTCAGATTACCCATAAACATCAAGTAAATGAGCACATGTAAAGATATTCAACATTGCTAGTCATTAGGGAAATGCAAATTATAACCGTAAAGAGTTAGCACTACAAACTTATTATAATGAAAAAAATCTAAAAATAGTGCCAATATCAAATGCTGATGAGGATATAGAGAAATTGTGTCACTCATGCTTTGCTGGCAGAAATGTAAATAGTACTGCTACTGTGGAAAACATTTTGGCAGTTTGCTACAAAATTGAACTTGTGCTTACAATACAGTCCAGCAACTGGGCTCCTGGCACTTATTCCCAAGCAATGAAAAGCTATGTTTATACAAAACTCTATATGTAAATGCTCATACTAGCTTTGTTTGTAAAAGCCAAGAACTGGGAATAACCCAGATGCCATTCAAGGGTGAAAGGTGAAACATATTGCTACATTCATACCCTAGACTACCACTGTGTGATGAAAAGGAACAGTTTATTGACAGTTGATACAGGCAGCAACTTAAGTCAATCTCATGGGCTTTATGCTCACTGAAAAAGACAAAGTCAATCACAGAGGGTGACACACAATATGATTATATTTGTATATCAGCTTTGAACCAACAAAGTGACAGAAATGGAGAAGAGAGTAGCAATTGCCAGAGATTAAGAACAGGGATGGGCTGGGAGGGGTGAGTGGATGTTTCTATAAAAGGGAGGCACAAAGGATCCCTGTAGTGAAGGATCTATTCCACACTTGACTCTGACGATGGATACACAAATGGACTCATGTGACAATGCTGTAAAGAAGTAAAAACCCATGCACATGCACAAGTACATGCACACAAGTACAAGGAAAACTTGGGAAACATAAATACTGCTGGTGAATTGTATCACTGTTGATGTCCATGGTAATAGCATAAAGTAATGTATGTTACCACTGTAGAGCTACATAAGGACACACATGCACTCTCTGTATTATAGCTTATAACCACACGTGGATTTACAAGTGTCTCCAAAAAAAAGGTTAACTAAAAAAAATGAGCATCAAGATACTTTAGAAGAAATATCACAATAAAGTAAATATGCAACTTCAGATTAAGGTCTATATAAAATGAAGGTGAAACTGTCAGAACAAGAGTTGAAGGCTGCAATTAATTCAGGTTTCTTTTCCTACTTACTATCCTAGGCTCACTGATCGCTTTGGTGAACTTTTTTCTTTTTTTGACTGTCTTCAGGACCCTGCCATTTTGTCTTGTCGTGAGGGCAATGACCTAAGAGCTTCCCATTTAGATAGCTTCACTAAATAGCTGAGATCAATTTTGGTTAAACTGTTCATTCTCTCAGGCTCTAAATCCTTACTAAGTCTCACTTGGATTTGTCTTTCCCTCTTCTTTCTTCCTCCAGTAAGATGGATTCACCATTTTCTCACTCAATACTTAACTATATTCCTTATCATTCATCTTCATTTTCTAAATGTTATTAACTATAACTTTAAAAACTATGGAGCTATGTGGGAAATCCAGGTGAAGACACTGAAAAAAACCCCGACTAATGTGTGATGAAAAGGAACAGTTTATTGACAGTTGATACAGGCAGCAACTTAAGTCAATCTCATGGGCTTTATGCTCACTGAAAAAGACAAAGTCAATCACAGAGGGTGACACACAATATGATTATATTTGTATATCAGCTTTGAACCAACAAAGTGACAGAAATGGAGAAGAGTAGCAATTGCCAGAGATTAAGAACAGGGATGGGCTGGGAGGGGTGAGTGGATGTTTCTATAAAAGGGAGGCACAAAGGATCCCTGTAGTGAAGGATCTATTCCACACTTGACTCTGACGATGGATACACAAATGGACTCATGTGACAATGCTGTAAAGAAGTAAAAACCCATGCACATGCACAAGTACATGCACACAAGTACAAGGAAAACTTGGGAAACATAAATACTGCTGGTGAATTGTATCACTGTTGATGTCCATGGTAATAGCATAAAGTAATGTATGTTACCACTGTAGAGCTACATAAGGACACACATGCACTCTCTGTATTATAGCTTATAACCACACGTGGATTTACAAGTGTCTCCAAAAAAAAGGTTAACTAAAAAAAATGAGCATCAAGATACTTTAGAAGAAATATCACAATAAAGTAAATATGCAACTTCAGATTAAGGTCTATATAAAATGAAGGTGAAACTGTCAGAACAAGAGTTGAAGGCTGCAATTAATTCAGGTTTCTTTTCCTACTTACTATCCTAGGCTCACTGATCGCTTTGGTGAACTTTTTTCTTTTTTTGACTGTCTTCAGGACCCTGCCATTTTGTCTTGTCGTGAGGGCAATGACCTAAGAGCTTCCCATTTAGATAGCTTCACTAAATAGCTGAGATCAATTTTGGTTAAACTGTTCATTCTCTCAGGCTCTAAATCCTTACTAAGTCTCACTTGGATTTGTCTTTCCCTCTTCTTTCTTCCTCCAGTAAGATGGATTCACCATTTTCTCACTCAATACTTAACTATATTCCTTATCATTCATCTTCATTTTCTAAATGTTATTAACTATAACTTTAAAAACTATGGAGCTATGTGGGAAATCCAGGTGAAGACACTGAAAAGGCTACTCTTCAATTTCATTGCCAAATTACTCCCAATTACTCCCCACAGAAAGTTTTCTGGAGAGTCAATGGACAGTCTAATACTTACATTTATGTTATAAACCAACTGCATATAAATGACTGATGGATTGGCTTAAAACATATAATTGATACAAAAAATGTAGAATCATTACAATACGGATAAAATAGTTTAATTCCAAACATAATTTATAGTAGAGGGTATTACTGAGCTACGCTGAATATTAGATGTGAGGATGGTACCACATGGACACTACATAAAAGTCAGCCTGAAATAAATGGAGAGCATATAAATGGACATTTAAGTAAGGCTCTATTGAAGAGTGGATGAGCAGACATCCTGAAAGCTGGTTAAGGTAAAAGATCTTGATTTTCTTGGATATAAAAATGTCAAGGTGATCCTTCCGCTGTAGTACATTACATGTCAACTTATTTCTACAATGAAGATGATTCTCATTGTACAGCTGGATTTTAGTACTATCCCATGCAAAATTTTCCTAATTCAGTGCTGAATTACATATAAATATTTCAAATTACTGAGCATTCACATAGATTTTTTTCTATACACACACACACACACAAAAACTTGCCATGATACTTTCATTTTCATTATACAAAGTAAATACAATAAGTTTGTAGAATTTTGATCCCAGAGGGGATGCATAATTCCTGAACAAGAAAGCACCATCACCTACATTTCATTGGGGGATTTTTCATGTGGCAGCAGAGGGGAGGAGCTTCTCCATGTAGAAAAGCTGCTATAAATTTATGAATTGATTGATTAATTCATTCAACAAATTCATATGCCAAGCATTGATGTACTTAGAACACAAAAGGGAGATATATTTCTGCTTTCTGGAACTTAATTATAGTGGTGGTGGGAATCAGACCATATATTTTTGAAGAGTCAGCTATTTAAATGAAGTGCATGTTATTTTTAGAAAATAGATATACTTCGGGACCAGTGCTGGTAATTTGGACTTGCAACAAGGCTCACCCAGGAGAGACTCAGAATGAGCAGCAGACACTTAAGTACCAGCAGTCCCTATCTATTCTCATAGGCAATATGTTCTCTATGTGAGCCAGGAGATGATCCCTCCATTTACCGATCCCCATCAAATACCATTTAAGACCCAATCTCTCTTCTATCAGGGATTGTGCTCAGTCCTGATGAAAAGACTAAGATAGAACCACTAATGTCAAAAAAGTTCACAAGCTAATAGTAGGTCACATTAAAAAAGTTAATTAAAACTAGGTAGGATCGGGCTTCCCTGGTGGTCCAGTGGGTAAGGACACAGCCTTGCAGTGCAAGGGGTGCCGGTTTGATTCCTAGACTGGGAAGATCCCACGTGCCGCTGAGCAGCTGGACCTATGTGTCCAACTACTGAGCCGGAGCTCTGGAGCGTATGCACCCAGAGCCGGTACTCTGCAGGGAGAGAGGCCACTGCGATGGGAGGTACACACAGGCCAAAGAACAAAGATGGATGAAAATGAATAAATGAAAGACAAATAGAAGCAGCCAAAAAAAAAAACCAAACTAAGTAGGATCCAAAAATCTCAGTTCCAAATATATATGTATATGTGTGTGTGTGTATATATATATATATATATACACACACACATATATACACATACACACACACACACACACACATATATATATATATATATATATATATATATATATATATATATATAAATAAATTGAAAAGCAGAGACTCAAACAGATATTTATATACCAATGTTTACAGCGCATTATTCACAAAAGCCTAAAGGTGGAAATGATCGAAACGTCCATCAAGAGATGATAGATAAACAAGACACAGAGTAAATATATATAAAGGAGTATTCTTCAACATTAAAAAGGAAATTCTAACACATACTACATTCATGAACCTTGAAAACATTTTGTTAAGTGAAATTAGTCAGCCACAAAATGAAAAAAAGTATATGATTCCACTTACAAGAGATACCTAGAATACTCAAATTTATAGAGAAAGGATGTGGAATAGAGATTACCAGGGGCTAAGGGAGAGAGGATTAGGAAATTATTTAATGCATAAGAAGTTCCATTTGGGGTGATGAAAATGTTCTCAAGATGCATAGTGGTGAAGGTTACATACTGATGGGAATATATTCAATACCACTGAAGTCATTAGAATACACACACAAGCCTCAGTCAAAAACTAAAAGAATGTGCATGGTTGTGTTCCAGTAAAACTTATACACTGTAACTGAAAAAAATGAGGTAAGCAACTGTGTCTCACGGAGGCCTAGTAGAAAAAAAAAGTTATTGTTAAGAGTGTAAGCCAAGGAAAGAGAAGATGTTCGGTCTTGACTGAATCTGTAAAGAAAGAATATAAAGACTGAAACAATAGAGTATAGCACAGGGAATTCTACTTAATGCACTGTAATGTCCTAAATGGAAGGGGAATCCAAAGTGGAGGGAATATATGAATGGCTGGTTCATTTTGCTGTGGGGTAAAACTAATATAACAGTGTAAAGTAACTATACTCCAATCAAAATTACTTTAAAAATAAAGTTTTAAACAAAGAGAGGGACAGGTAGAGAAGGTATGAAAGGAAGAGCACATGCCAGGAAGAGCACATGCCTAAGTGTGGGGCTCAAATTGAAAGAGGACCGTTGCAAGCATAAAGAAGCTTAAGCACATGTTTGCAGTTTGGAGCTAAGATGGCGCCTACAGGAAGGGACGTGGGAGTGAAAAGAAGCTTAAGCACATTGTTTCACCTTGGAGCTAAGATGGCGCCTACAGGAAGAGACAGGGTGTGATCTAAATTTTTAATTGATGGTCAAAATTTCTGATTGGTTCCCTTGGTTTCCGCACTCGTGAATGATTGCTTGGCCTTTAGCTTGATTGGTGTAATCTATAGGAAGTCCCATGCAAAACCCCCTTCACTTGCCTATAAAAACTATAGATCTGCATCAATAAACCGGAACTACTTGGATGGAACCCCTGTTGCGTCTGATTGTCCTCTACCTGAGCCAGGAGGCTGCGGGGCTGGCAGTCAAGATTCACCTCTCTCTGAGATCTCCCGGTTCAGCCGGGGGCAATCCCGCTGACATCCCTTTCTGCGGAAGGTCCCCGCACCTAAGCTTACAGGGATAAGTGCAAAGAATACTGTGTGTTTGAGAATTAGAACTGTTATATGCATGGACAATGTGGCCTGTGTGAAGTAAACAATCTTGGTCAGGATTACAAAGACTCTTAAAAAGAAAAACAAAATCCCTCGAGGAATGCAAGGAATAAGTTAGGGCACTGTGAAGTAGGAAAATGATATCAGAGAAGTTGAATAGATGTTGGCTAATTCTTATCGGCACTGAGGGAAAAAAAAAACTGGAGAAGATGAATTATAAATGCCTCAAACTAACACAAGGAAGCTTACATTTTTGTCAGTGACAACTGATCTTTTCACAATTCTCATCTCTAAGAAATGTGAATCTTATAGTAACATATTACATCTTTAATTATACCTTTATAAGTGGTGCAGCGATAACCATTTGGCCATTTCTTTTGTCAACCTTCAATAAACAATAAAACCACAGTGGGCTTCCCTAGTGGTCCAGTGGAAAAGAATCTAAGAATCTGCCTGCCAATGCAGGAGATGTGGGTTCAATCCCAGGGCTGGGAAGAGCCCCTGGAGAAGGAAATGGCAACCCACTCCAGTTTTCTTGCTCAGGAAGTCTCATGGACAGAAGGACCTGCTGGGCTACAGTCCACGGGGTCACCAAAGAGTCAGGCATAACTTAGCAACTAAACAACAACAACAGTTAAATGGGATAATTGTTTTACAGGGATATTCTGTAGACAGTTACAATAATGCAATGCAACTGATGTAACTTTCTGCTGATCTGCAATCATACTTTGTTAGATCACCTTTTTATTGCCAGTTTTACTCACTGCACCATCACATCCAATAGGCCACTTCTGTTTGTGGTCCTCATCATGGAGCACAATTAACAAAGAGCATGGCTTTTAGATATTCTCTATTTTAGATATTCTTTATTACATATACCTTAGAGGGTAACTCTTATCACGCTGCAATTATTACCAAATGTCCTTCTTTTCTAAAGGTATATATTTGATCAAGTTACGTTGTCAGAGGTGGGTATTTTGTCACCCTGCAGTTGTGTTGTAAGAAACACAAGTATTTCCATTTCTTTCAGCAGTAAACTACATACTAATGTTTGTACATTTTCTATGTGTCTATGCATGTGAGATCCATGTATATGTGAGTATATCATTTCATTTTTGTTCTTTTTAGAAATATTATACTTCTTTATACATAAGATCACACAAATATTTTATGTAAATGCATGAATTAGGTCTTACATGTGTCTCCTATTTTTCTTGAGATAAGTTTTCTTTTCCATTTTGCTCGCACTACTTTCTAGTTAACTTCTGTCCTAATCTGACCTAAAAAATCCCTATTCGTATGATCACTGCATGTGTGAATGTGCACACATGATATCCTATAGCCACAAATTTAAAAGGCTTTATAGTCTATAAAAATGGCATAGTATTCAAGTTCTGTTAAATACTGCTTTTACTAAGTAATAATCCATTTCATTTGTCCATTTTAATAGCTAGCCCATTTTGACTCTAAATTCTCATATGCTTAGTATAATAATGTCTCATTTCTCACCATGTAGCTATGAGTGAAACTGTTTTCATAAATCTTTGGGAGCTATTCTCAAATAATCATCACTATCCTGTATACTCGCTTCTCTCTTTTCTTTTACATATTTTTCGTAACATAAGCTCTGGAATCTTATTTTCCAAGGACTGTGAGAAGTGAAAGTGAAAGTCATTCAGTCATGTCTGAGTCTTTGCGAATCATGGACAGGCCATGGAATTCTCTAGGTAAGAATACTGGAGTGGGTAGCCTTTCCCTTCTCCAGGGAATCTTCCCAACCCAGGTATCAAATCCAGGTCTCCACCACTGCAGGCAGATTCTTATATGCCTGAGCCACCAGGGATGCCAAAGAATACTGGAGTGGGTAGTCTATCCCTTCACCAGGAGAATGTCCCAGCCCAGGGACCGAACCCAGGTCTCCCACATTGCAGGTGGATTCTTTACTATCTGAACGACCAGGGAAGCCCATCTTCCAAGGATTATCAATCTAGTTTCCAAATAACTATGAAAAGAGAAAGTAAAAACTAGAATACATTAATATTTATGGTAAGTGAATGATTATGTGCTTCTCTAACAAGCAAAACAAAGTTTACATGACACACATGCTAACAAATGGGCTCACTGTGTGTGTGTTTGTGTGTGTGCGTGCTGTGACAAGCACGAGATAGCAGGAAATTCAATCTTGAGGTCACTAAGGATGCCCAAAGTTATGTTTCCCTGTTTTGCAGAATGAAAGCATCTGATAGCAAATGAATAGGTGTGAAAATTGATATTATGTGTGAAAACTAAATAGCAGCATTGAATTTCTGCAGGAACAAATTCACCTCCACATGAAAATCAGCTTTAGGAGTACCTGCACATAGGAACTGTTTAAATCTAAGCCTTGAGACTTAACTCAGAAAGCAACATGAGATCCTATCTAAGAGCTTTGCAGTGTTATGTGTGGAAGATGCTTTACTCAAATATAATTCTGGCAGACAGGAATTTCTCACCATTTGTCATTTTGCATTTTGGGTTTTTTGGCCACACTATGCAGTGCGAGGGATCGTAGTTCTCTGACCAGGGACTGAACCTGGGCACTGTGTAGTGGAAGTGCAGAGTGCTACACATTAGACTGCCAGGAAATTCCCTCCCTATTTGTCTTGATGTAATGGAAACTTACTGTGACTTGAACAGAATATTTCAATATAAACTTAGGAAAACATCCCTTGGGGTAGGATGAGCAGGCTGTAATAATAATAAAAAAAAAAAAACAAATAAATACATGTAGGCAATTTAGGGCATTGGCTTTTGGAATAGAGTAGTCTATCCATTTTGCCAGTGAGAAAACAAGAATTAAAGAGGATCCCTATGCTCTCCCTATAGTAGGACTTAGACTAAAATATCTGATTTTGAACAAATATGTATATTGAGTAATTCTATAATTATCATATTAATATTTTAGAGAGCAGTTACTTCTTGCTGTTCTACCTCCTAAGTGAGTTTACTAACCATGGGGCATGAGGAACATTTCTCTTCCATTGTTTATTCGAGAGAATAATGTTTGTTTTATCCCAAGTTTGGTCTTATCCCCGATTCCTTTAAGGCTTGGAAGCCCATCTTCCAAGGATTATCAATCTAGTTTAATACATATAAAAATTTTTTTGGTAAGTGAATGATTATGTGCTTCTCTAACAAGCAAAACAAAGTTTACATGACACACATGCTAACAAATGGGCTCACTGTGTGTGTGTTTGTGTGTGTGCGTGCTGTGACAAGCACGAGATAGCAGGAAATTCAATCTTGAGGTCACTAAGGATGCCCAAAGTTATGTTTCCCTGTTTTGCAGAATGAAAGCATCTGATAGCAAATGAATAGGTGTGAAAATTGATATTATGTGTGAAAACTAAATAGCAGCATTGAATTTCTGCAGGAACAAATTCACCTCCACATGAAAATCAGCTTTAGGAGTACCTGCACATAGGAACTGTTTAAATCTAAGCCTTGAGACTTAACTCAGAAAGCAACATGAGATCCTATCTAAGAGCTTTGCAGTGTTATGTGTGGAAGATGCTTTACTCAAATATAATTCTGGCAGACAGGAATTTCTCACCATTTGTCATTTTGCATTTTGGGTTTTTTGGCCACACTATGCAGTGCGAGGGATCGTAGTTCTCTGACCAGGGACTGAACCTGGGCACTGTGTAGTGGAAGTGCAGAGTGCTACACATTAGACTGCCAGGAAATTCCCTCCCTATTTGTCTTGATGTAATGGAAACTTACTGTGACTTGAACAGAATATTTCAATATAAACTTAGGAAAACATCCCTTGGGGTAGGATGAGCAGGCTGTAATAATAATAAAAAAAAAAAAACAAATAAATACATGTAGGCAATTTAGGGCATTGGCTTTTGGAATAGAGTAGTCTATCCATTTTGCCAGTGAGAAAACAAGAATTAAAGAGGATCCCTATGCTCTCCCTATAGTAGGACTTAGACTAAAATATCTGATTTTGAACAAATATGTATATTGAGTAATTCTATAATTATCATATTAATATTTTAGAGAGCAGTTACTTCTTGCTGTTCTACCTCCTAAGTGAGTTTACTAACCATGGGGCATGAGGAACATTTCTCTTCCATTGTTTATTCGAGAGAATAATGTTTGTTTTATCCCAAGTTTGGTCTTATCCCCGATTCCTTTAAGGCTTGGATGCAGTCTAGCAATGTAATATTTTCTACAAGTTAAATTTAGATAGTTTGTGGTGGTTATACTGACAGAATTTTTATATATATATATTGATATATTTAAGATTTAAGAATACTTACAAAAAACATAAGATTTAAAGTGAACCTCAAATGTGATGGTTTAGTGGAAGGAGATTATTGACCTGGGCAAGTTTATATTATTTTTAATTAGCTTTACAGGAGAAAGAATAGCAGAATGATTTCAATGAACACAAAGTGAGAAATAGTGACTCTAGAACAAGGAACATTTGACATAAAAAAAATAATAATTGCAATATCCAGGTTAAATAAGGAAAATGGAACTTCTCAGCATAGAACAGAAGGTTAAAGATAAGAAAAAAGCTAAATAAATGCAAGGGAGTGACCTTCCTGTAATATATCTGACAAACTTCTAAGGAATACATCTCTTACAAATGCTTCCATGATTTTGAAATTTCGGTGGTAGCAGGGAGATGGATAAGCTTTTCCAGTTTTAGTTTGTAAATAATTTAAGCATTTGCATTTCTAACATGGGGGTGGTAGAAAGTTCTGTCTCATTCAATAAAAGAACTATCATCTTTGCAATAAATGATATCTGCTACTTCTTGCTTTTTTAGGCGACCACTGAGAAGCACATTTATAACTACAGGTGCTAATGAAAACACATCTTACGTCATTCAGCCAATTGATACTAGCTTGGGGTTAGAAGGTTTCTTGTATATTTCAAAGGATATGGTTTTTCCAGATTACTTCAGATTTTAAGATTTACCCTAAAGAGAAGCCACTTTTTTTCCTTAATATGCGGAATATAATCTAAGCATTTATTTTTATTAGCATGGGGTAAGGCATAAGGGTAAGCAGTCTTTGTACTTATAAGTCTTAGCATGTGAGTTTAAATAACCGAGACATGCTGCAAATCAAATCTTACAAAATAACTTCACACAGAATGATAAAATTATGAAAGGAACCATGAAATACCATCTTCAAATGTCTGAGTGGATTTCCTTAATCAGAATTTTAAACAATAATTAAAGTTTAGGAAAAAACCATACACTGGGATCTATCATATAAACATTACACTTAAGACTGAGACATCATGGAGACACTTCTGCCCTCTATATATTTGTTTCTTTCATATCCATACATTTCTTATAAACTGTTTATAACTGAGAATTTCTTTCCAACACTCTAGACAAATAGGATTTGCTTTTTAAATGTGTTGTGTTTTTTTATAAAACATTTGCCATCATGTAGTCAAGCTAAAGAGACTTCTCCATATTCAAGAGAAATTCTTCATGTATTTATATAATTCTTCCAAATATACTGCAGTAAAAAATTCAAAAATGCAGAAAAAGCAAAGGAGTTTCAATGCCCTGGAGCATGTGCTTTTATACTGTGTTTAAGCTTTATATAGAATTTTAAGATTTATGGGCATAAATCATACCTTCTTTTCTATTTAAAGATGCATGCATTGAATATTTTATTATTAAATGATGACTAGTTCAATGCACACAACATAAAGAGTGGGTTGCATTGGTCACTATGGTCTTGGCACTCTCCTGGCAGGCTTCTCATATCTCCCCATTCCAAAGGGTGTTTTTTATTTTAAACAAACATAGAGATTTGCATTAGAAAATACCTTTCAAATGCACATTTTGACCTAGAATACATCATAAGACTTAGTTCTGTGAACTCACTATAAAGACTATACCACTAACTTCAATGTCTTAGTTGTCGGCTCTTCGCATCAGGTAGCCAAAGTATTGGAGCTTCAGTTTCACCATCAGTCCTTTCTTCCAATCTACCTTATACCACACATTAAGTGCTGAGGACAAAGACTAAGAATACAAAAAGTTTGATCAAACCCTTTAAAGACTAGTTAAATGAGTTAAAAATGTCTATTTTGGATATGTTTATGATAATCATGCAACTAGAGGTAACTCTAAACAGAACTGTGTTTTTGTTTATACTATGTCTCTTTGACACTAAGGACTTCTAGCAGCTAATTTTTAAAGTCTCATAATGTTAAGGTGGCTCAAACAGTAAAGAATCTTCCCACAATGCAAGAGACCCAGGTTTAATCCCTGGGTTGGGAAGATCCTCTGGAGAAAGAAATGGTGACTTGCTCAGGTATTCTTGCCTGGAAAATCCCATGGACAGAGGAGCCTGGTGGGCTACAGTTCATGGGATTGTGAAGAGTGAGACATGACTGAGAGACTAACACTTTCGTTTCCTTTCCTAAGACAATATATACAGTAAAGCAGTTAAATAAAATTGAAACAAATATAGCAAAAGGGAAATTTCGGTGCAGGTAATCTTTTTTCTTTATGGGGTGGGAGGTGGTAGGTGAGAGGGAGGTTCAAGAGGTAGGGGATATATGTACATCTATGGCCGATTCATGTTGATGTATGCCAGAAAGCAACAAAATATTGCAAAGCAATCATCCTTCAATTAAGAATAAATAAATGTGGGCTTCCCCTGGTGCCCAATGGGTAAGGACACCGCCTTGCAGTGCAAGGGGTGCCGGTTGGATCCCTGGCCTGGGAGGATCCCACGTGCTGCAGAGCGGCTGGATTGATGTGTCCAATTACCGAGCCGGAGCTCTGGAGTGCATGCACCCAGAGCCAGTGCTCTGCGACAAAAGAGGCCACCAGGATGGGAGGCCCACAGGAGCCAAAGAACAAAGACGGATGAAAATAGAGAAATGAAAGACCAATAGAAGTGGCCCGCCCATCCCCCTCCCTCCCCACTCTACCTCCCAAAAAAGATAAATTAAAAAAAAAAAAAGTGTTGTAAAAAAAAAGAAAGAATAAATAAATTAAAAAGAATTAAATCCTTCCTTACAGATTATAAACATTTACATAACAAAGGGAAGTAAAAATTCTTTAATTAAAGACTTTGTTGTTAGTATTTTTCTACACATACACACAAACACACACACACACACACAGAGGATTCAGTTAAAAAAACACTCTGGTCAATGAATCCTTAATTAAGGACCATCAGCAGTGAGAATTTTCAGCCCCAAAGTCTTAGAGTCTCGGGAATAGCTCTTCAGGTGCAGAATTTCTGGCCCAAGACCAGTTCACGGAGTGTGACCATTTTGTCAGGAGCCTTGTATAGGCCCTAACCCTGCTTCTTAATATGCCTTGCCTCTTCATATCCATGGGGCCTCTGAGCCTGCCCTGTCTGTAAAATGGGAATGTTTACAGGTCTTCATGTGATAATATTATTTTTTTGTTTTTCTTTTAATTGATGTATAATTCAATGCAGGCAGTCTTATTGAATATAAGATAGAGAACTAAATTTTTGGCAAAGTAGCTCTTAAACTATACCAAGCAAAATTTCCTAGATGGATTATTAAATACTAAAGGCCATCATTTGAGATGATGTCATTTACAAAACTGTTCTGAAAGCTAATTTCACAATATAGAATAATATAAAACACATCTATACTTTTGATATAACATTATTTAATTTGAATTTTCATAAATACTGTATTTACCTTTTACCTGACAATCAGAAGGCTACTTTATTGACCCTAAGTAGTCAGAACTTTCTAGTTCTGAGCCATGTATACTGATTTCAAAAAACAAACAAACAAACAAATTGACAATAGCAAGAGCAACAAACTTTAATATATATGACTAATAACCATTATAATGAGAAAAGTGTTTAATTTTAGCGTAATTTGTAACCATATTATTATTATCATGAAAGATCTCCATGCACACATATCAAAGTGAATGGTTACCTCAATTTTAAGTTGAAATTGTAAGGAACATACTATTTTCCCTAAATGCAAGAAATGCATGCTGTGGGGCTTCCCTGCTGGTCCAGTGGGTAAGGACACCGTCTTGCAGTGCAAGGGGCACCGGTTCGATCCCTGACCCGGGAAGATCCCACATGCCGCGGAGCGGCTGGACCAATGTGTCCAACTACCAAGCCAGAGCTCTGGAGCGCATGCCTCCAGAACCGGTGCTCTGCAGGGAGAGAGGCCACTGCGATGGGAGGCCCGCACAGGCCAAAGAATGAAAGATGGATGAAAATAGATAAATGAAAGGCCAGTAGAAGTGCCCCACCCCCCAAAATAGAAATGCATGGTGTGCAGAAGGTAAACAATTTACCATATGAAATTATTTTCAGGGATAACTAGATTCATTTTAAGAGGAATAACTTCATATTGCATCAGAATATGGATTTAAAGTTTATAAGATATGCTTGTGTATATTTTTTGTTCCACGGAAGCGTATTTTGAAATAAGTATACAACTATTTTTATTAGTAAATTTCATAAATGATAAAGTGGAACCAAAGTCATGAAATCATTTGATGAAGATTTTGTAGTTAGTGAGAGACAGGGTTAATGGATGCATTTCTTCTAGATCTTCGGAATGAATACATAAGGTGCAAATGTCTAATAGGCCTATTGTGTATACTGAAATTTTAATACAAGAAATAATACTTGTCTACCATAAATTCACTTAAAGATTTGGAATTTATATCTGAACACTGGATTTTATGACTAATGAATGGAAGCAGTTTATATTCGGTCAAAGATATTATGTTCTGACACACCTCAACAAATATACTATCTGGTTATTTCAGTTTTGAATATGTAAAGGACACATAAAATAGTACTTCTAAAGAACACTTTAGAACCCTCTTTATCTAAAATCATACACCAGAAAGAATGAACACTATATCATTTTTCAGATCAGTGACATTTGACAACCATTCAATCTAATACAGTGACAATTTTCAATGATGTGATTAACAATATTTGAACATAGCTGACATTTGAAATTTCACCCTAGGCTATTTAACTACTCATTTTGGATTTGTGGTCTAATAATGTAAAACAGCGATCTTATTTTCTTTATATTTGAAATCACTTGGTAAAATTGTGCCACTTTGTCGTAGACAATTGATGAGAGTAGTGAACATAATTATGAGATCTACAATTGTCAGCTAATCACTATTAAATCAGTAAATCAGTAAAGTCCCAGTATATTCCAAGAGAGTAACACAACCCTATATTTTTTGCCAGACTCTTTAAAATAATGATAAAGTGCTTTCTTTGACTTCAAAAAGTCACTGGGAGGACTTCCCTGGTGGCCCAGTGGGTAAAGAGTCTGCCTTGCCGTGCAAGGGACACCGATTCGATCCGTGGCCAGGGAAGATCCCGTGTGCTGTGGAGCAGCTGGACTGGTGTGTCTAAACATGAGCCAGTACTCCAGAGCATATGCACCCAGAACCAGTGCTATGCAACAAGAGAGGCCACTGTAATGGAAGGTCCACACAGGCCAAAAAATATAGATGGATGAAAATAAATTTAAAAAAAATAATAAAAGAGGCTAACTTTTTTTAAAATGCCACTGAGATTCATAAAGTAAATACATCTAAATTTTGGAATGGAAGAAGAGGAAACAAACTGGGGTCAGCCAATTAGTGGAAAACAGGTATCATAATGCATCTGGAGAACAGTTTAAAACACCAGGGACAGTTAAATCTCCCTACCAGATTTTTAATGAGTAAATTCTTTTACCAGCGGGGTATGGGGGGGTGGGGTGGGGTGGGAAAAACAACCACTATTCAATTTTACATAGAATGATTAAAAATGCAGATATTATTAGAAGAACACAGTGGCTGACATTTAATTATATCTAAAGCAGAAAGTCTATCAATAAACAAGTTTCCATGACCCACTAAATATTTCTTTAGGTCTGAGAGAAGATGGGGTTAGAGACCTGTAGAACTGAATTCAGAATGTCTGGTAAAGGAGGGTATCCATGAACAAAAGCAGAGAAGGATAAAGGTATGACAGAATGGCAGTAGGAGAGGTGTTTCCCTATTACCCGAGATTTGCTCTATGTACCTTCAACAAGTTACAAAGAAATGCAAGCGGTGGATACATTTTCATCTTGAGCTAGTGTGCAGACAAGCATAACCAGTTGGTAGAGTCATCCCCTGCTGCACAGGATTTTGTACTTCCTTTTGTTTGTTTTTTAAACCACGGCCAACTTTATTATGAAAGAGCTTTGCTCTCAACGAATATTGTGATAAAGGCATCCCCACAATTAGAAGAACTTCCTCCTCAATAAGTGCTTTTCACAAATAAATTATTGATGGAAGGGATACATTCATGCTAAAAAACCAGCAGAGAATGCCAATCAGAATGTACACGTATTATCTTAGCTCTAAAAAGCTAAGCTGTAAACCTGCCTGCAAATGCAGGTGAAATAAGACATGATTTCGATCCCTGGTTCAGGAAGATCCTCTAGAGAAGGGCATGGCAACCCACTCTAGAGTTCTTGCCTGGAGAATCCCATGGACAGAGGAGCCTGGTGGGCTACAGTCTATGGGGTCAAAAAGAGTTGGCACAACTGAAGTGATTTAGCATGCACATATAGTAAGTTAGATGTTAGGAGAGAGAAAAGAAAGGAAATGGAAGCACAGGGTCAGGTTGCGTTCATAAAGTAAATACATCTAAATTTTGGAATGGAAGAAGAGGAAACAAACTGGGGTCAGCCAATTAGTGGAAAACAGGTATCATAATGCATCTGGAGAACAGTTTAAAACACCAGGGACAGTTAAATCTCCCTACCAGATTTTTAATGAGTAAATTCTTTTACCAGCGGGGTATGGGGGGGTGGGGTGCGGTGGGAAAAACAACCACTATTCAATTTTACATAGAATGATTAAAAATGCAGATATTATTAGAAGAACACAGTGGCTGACATTTAATTATATCTAAAGCAGAAAGTCTATCAATAAACAAGTTTCCATGACCCACTAAATATTTCTTTAGGTCTGAGAGAAGATGGGGTTAGAGACCTGTAGAACTGAATTCAGAATGTCTGGTAAAGGAGGGTATCCATGAACAAAAGCAGAGAAGGATAAAGGTATGACAGAATGGCAGTAGGAGAGGTGTTTCCCTATTACCCGAGATTTGCTCTATGTACCTTCAACAAGTTACAAAGAAATGCAAGCGGTGGATACATTTTCATCTTGAGCTAGTGTGCAGACAAGCATAACCAGTTGGTAGAGTCATCCCCTGCTGCACAGGATTTTGTACTTCCTTTTGTTTGTTTTTTAAACCACGGCCAACTTTATTATGAAAGAGCTTTGCTCTCAACGAATATTGTGATAAAGGCATCCCCACAATTAGAAGAACTTCCTCCTCAATAAGTGCTTTTCACAAATAAATTATTGATGGAAGGGATACATTCATGCTAAAAAACCAGCAGAGAATGCCAATCAGAATGTACACGTATTATCTTAGCTCTAAAAAGCTAAGCTGTAAACCTGCCTGCAAATGCAGGTGAAATAAGACATGATTTCGATCCCTGGTTCAGGAAGATCCTCTAGAGAAGGGCATGGCAACCCACTCTAGAGTTCTTGCCTGGAGAATCCCATGGACAGAGGAGCCTGGTGGGCTACAGTCTATGGGGTCAAAAAGAGTTGGCACAACTGAAGTGATTTAGCATGCACATATAGTAAGTTAGATGTTAGGAGAGAGAAAAGAAAGGAAATGGAAGCACAGGGTCAGGTTGCGTCGCTGTTTTAGAGCTAGGAAATACACTAAAAATAGTTATTTATGGTAGAGGAATAGGCCAAATTGGAGGAGGGAAAAGAGAAAAGTGAAAGGGGAGGAGGGGAGAAGGGAGGAAGGGTGAAAGAAAGGAGACAAAATAAACTTGATCTAAGATCTTGAAACTATCACAAGTATCTTTTTGAAAGGAAGTAATTTTTTTTTGAGGTTTCTTTTTTTTTAAATTTTTTTGCCTCTTTTTATTAATTTTTCATTTACTTATTTTTGATTCATCTTTATTCTTCGGCCTCTGTGGGCCATCCATTGCAGTGGCGTCTCTTGTTGCACAGCACTGGCTCTGGGCGCATGTGCTCCAGAGCGCTGGCTCATAATTGGACACACCGGTCCAGCTGATCTGTGGCATGTGGGATCTTCCTGGGTCGGGGATCGAACTGGTGCCCCTTGCACTGCAAGGTGGACTCCTTACCTACTGGACTACCAGGGAAGGCCCTGAAAGGAAGTTTTTAGTACACTTTAACAACGAGAGAGGCAACCTAAATGTCCATCAACAGAGGATTGATAAACAAGATGTGGTATACGCACACTGGAATACTGTTATTGTTGTTTCAGTCCCTGAGTCATGTCCAACTTTTTGTGACCCTATGGACTGTAGCCTGCCAGGCTTCTCTGCCCAGGGGATTTCCCAGGCAAGATTACTGAAGTCGGTTGCTATTTCCTTCTCCAGGGGGTCTTTCCAACCCAGGGATCAACCTGCATCTCCTGCAGTAGCAGAGAATGCCAATCAGAATGTACACGTATTATCTTAGCTCTAAAAAGCTAAGCTGTAAACCTGCCTGCAAATGCAGGTGAAATAAGACATGATTTCGATCCCTGGTTCAGGAAGATCCTCTAGAGAAGGGCATGGCAACCCACTCTAGAGTTCTTGCCTGGAGAATCCCATGGACAGAGGAGCCTGGTGGGCTACAGTCTATGGGGTCAAAAAGAGTTGGCACAACTGAAGTGATTTAGCATGCACATATAGTAAGTTAGATGTTAGGAGAGAGAAAAGAAAGGAAATGGAAGCACAGGGTCAGGTTGCGTCGCTGTTTTAGAGCTAGGAAATACACTAAAAATAGTTATTTATGGTAGAGGAATAGGCCAAATTGGAGGAGGGAAAAGAGAAAAGTGAAAGGGGAGGAGGGGAGAAGGGAGGAAGGGTGAAAGAAAGGAGACAAAATAAACTTGATCTAAGATCTTGAAACTATCACAAGTATCTTTTTGAAAGGAAGTAATTTTTTTTTGAGGTTTCTTTTTTTTTAAATTTTTTTGCCTCTTTTTATTAATTTTTCATTTACTTATTTTTGATTCATCTTTATTCTTCGGCCTCTGTGGGCCATCCATTGCAGTGGCGTCTCTTGTTGCACAGCACTGGCTCTGGGCGCATGTGCTCCAGAGCGCTGGCTCATAATTGGACACACCGGTCCAGCTGATCTGTGGCATGTGGGATCTTCCTGGGTCGGGGATCGAACTGGTGCCCCTTGCACTGCAAGGTGGACTCCTTACCTACTGGACTACCAGGGAAGGCCCTGAAAGGAAGTTTTTAGTACACTTTAACAACGAGAGAGGCAACCTAAATGTCCATCAACAGAGGATTGATAAACAAGATGTGGTATACGCACACTGGAATACTGTTATTGTTGTTTCAGTCCCTGAGTCATGTCCAACTTTTTGTGACCCTATGGACTGTAGCCTGCCAGGCTTCTCTGCCCAGGGGATTTCCCAGGCAAGATTACTGAAGTCGGTTGCTATTTCCTTCTCCAGGGGGTCTTTCCAACCCAGGGATCAACCTGCATCTCCTGCAGTAGCAGGCAGATTCTTTACCACTGAGCCACCAGGGAAGCCCTACGATGGAATATTACTTAGTCATGAAAATTATGAAGCAATGACATTTACAGCCATATGAATGGAAATAGAAATTATCATAATAAGTACAGTAAGTCAGACAAAGGAGAAATATCATATGACATTGTTTATATGTAGAATCTAAAAAGAAATGACACAAATGAACTTACAAAACAGAAAGAGATTCACAGACTCAGTGAACACTTATGGTTGCTGCAAGGGGGGGTGGGGGGAAGGGACATTTAGGGAGTGTGGGATGGAACTTTACATGCTGCTATATTTAAAATGGATAATCAATGAGGCCCTCATGTATAGCATGTGTCATATGGCTATATGGAGGGATAGTTTTGGGGGAGAATGGATACATATATATGTATGGCTCAGTTCCTTCACTGTTCACTTGAAACTAACACAGAATTGTTAACTGGCTATACTCCAATTAAAAAAAGAAAGAAAAGCAAAGCAAAGGAGGGCTAATTTTTTCAGGTGATTTTAAAAACTAGGTTCGTGAACAGATTTGTAGAACTGGAAGGCCCCCTCAAGATTTTCTATTAGCAACTATCAGTTTCTTAAATCTTTGAATGAACTGGTTTCAGAGGACTCAGAAGTCTTTGTAAAGTGTCTGGTTTTGTTTTATGATTCCTTTGGTCACTGATGAAGGTACTCTATATTTTATTATGTTAATCCTTATGAATTTATGATTTTAAGCAGAACATAATCCAATTTAATTGTTTTGTATAATTAACATATAGTTCTGTATATATTCCATTTTTGGTTTCTATATCTCTTATTTTTTTTTCATTTGTATTTTTTTGGTGGGGGTGGGGTGGGGAGGGAGGGGAGCAGGCGGACCACTTCTATTGGTCTTTCATTTCTCTGTTTTCATCCGTCTTTGTTCTATTTAGCCCGTGTGGGCCTCCCATCGCGGTGGCCTCTATTGTCACAGAGCGCCAGCTCTGGGCGCATGCGCTCCAGAGCTCCGGCTCGGTAATTGGACACATGGGTCCAGCCGCTCCGCGGCACGTGGGATCTTCCCAGGCCAGGGATCGAACCGGCGGCCCTTGCACTACAAGGCGGTGTCCTTATCCACTGGACCATCAGGGAAGCCCTTTCTATATCTCTTGTACTATATTTTCCATGTTTAAATTCGGTATGTTTGCTTTATCTCCCCCTTTTTCTGATTAAATTCATGAGATTAATCTATTTGATAATTTTATTACAATGAACTAAGATCTTAAATTTATCTAGTGTTTACTCTTTCCAACCCCTTTATTTCTTCATTTGAATATTAATGGTTTAAAGCTTTAACTTAGTTACACTTTTTTTTTTTTAATGAAGATAAAAGCAAAGACAAAAATAGAACTTCTGGGTATAGTCAAGTCCATTTCTCATGGAATGTTTTTTCCTATAAAACAGTGGATTTGTACTATTTGTGTTTTGTTTTTTTTTTTTAAACATTTATTTTATTTAGTTATCTTTTGGGGGGTGGGGTGGGGAGGGAGGGGAACGGGCGGGCCACTTCTATTGGTCTTTCATTTCTCTATTTTCATCCATCATTGTTCTTTGGCTCCTGTGGGCCTCCCATCACTGTAGCGCCCGTCGTCGCAGAGCACCAGCTCTGGGCGCATGCGCCCGAGAGCTCCGGCTTGGTAATTGGACACATCTGTCCAGCCACTGCTCGGCACGTGGGATCCTTCCAGGTCAGGGATCGAGCTGGCGCCCCTTGCACTGCAAGGCGGTGTCCTTACCCACTGCACCACCAGGGAAGCCCCACTATTGGTGCTTTATACATTTTAGATTAATCAAATTATATTTTTAAAAGGATTATTAATTTCTACGGCTATATTATCATCAAAGATTACATAGTTTAAAAGTTCTTTCTATGTGTTTAACAGTATTTTCACTACATTCTAATGTGTTGTCTGTTTTATTTGTACATACGTCAGGGATTTTTACAATATATTTATCTTCTAATATGCCTATAGTAACTTTTGGAGCAGGGCAGAAGGTAGAGACAAATCTTAGTCTACCTTCATTTTCTGACTCTGGTGCCCTCCAGAAGCATGGGAAACAGCCTAATGTCAGCTGACACCAAAAATAGCCAGAAACCACCTCCATTCCCTCTCAGCAAATTGAAGAGGTGGTGTGGCTTCACGAGTGAATGACTTCCTACTACAAACAGGAAAGCTGGGCCCTAGCCAACCTCAGGGCTCTCAGTGTCTTTAATAGAAATTCCCAAGTTGTCGTTTGATGAGGGGGAAAAAAAGAAATAAGAGGCTATCTTGAGGGCTGGGTTTTCTGTTTGCTTTGCCTCCCACATTTCCCATACTTTTTTCTGATTAAATTCATGAGATTAATCTATTTGATAATTTTATTACAATGAACTAAGATCTTAAATTTATCTAGTGTTTACTCTTTCCAACCCCTTTATTTCTTCATTTGAATATTAATGGTTTAAAGCTTTAACTTAGTTACACTTTTTTTTTTTTAATGAAGATAAAAGCAAAGACAAAAATAGAACTTCTGGGTATAGTCAAGTCCATTTCTCATGGAATGTTTTTTCCTATAAAACAGTGGATTTGTACTATTTGTGTTTTGTTTTTTTTTTTTAAACATTTATTTTATTTAGTTATCTTTTGGGGGGTGGGGTGGGGAGGGAGGGGAACGGGCGGGCCACTTCTATTGGTCTTTCATTTCTCTATTTTCATCCATCATTGTTCTTTGGCTCCTGTGGGCCTCCCATCACTGTAGCGTCTGTCGTCGCAGAGCACCAGCTCTGGGCGCATGCGCCCGAGAGCTCCGGCTTGGTAATTGGACACATCTGTCCAGCCACTGCTCGGCACGTGGGATCCTTCCAGGTCAGGGATCGAGCTGGCGCCCCTTGCACTGCAAGGCGGTGTCCTTACCCACTGCACCACCAGGGAAGCCCCACTATTGGTGCTTTATACATTTTAGATTAATCAAATTATATTTTTAAAAGGATTATTAATTTCTACGGCTATATTATCATCAAAGATTACATAGTTTAAAAGTTCTTTCTATGTGTTTAACAGTATTTTCACTACATTCTAATGTGTTGTCTGTTTTATTTGTACATACGTCAGGGATTTTTACAATATATTTATCTTCTAATATGCCTATAGTAACTTTTGGAGCAGGGCAGAAGGTAGAGACAAATCTTAGTCTACCTTCATTTTCTGACTCTGGTGCCCTCCAGAAGCATGGGAAACAGCCTAATGTCAGCTGACACCAAAAATAGCCAGAAACCACCTCCATTCCCTCTCAGCAAATTGAAGAGGTGGTGTGGCTTCACGAGTGAATGACTTCCTACTACAAACAGGAAAGCTGGGCCCTAGCCAACCTCAGGGCTCTCAGTGTCTTTAATAGAAATTCCCAAGTTGTCGTTTGATGAGGGGGAAAAAAAGAAATAAGAGGCTATCTTGAGGGCTGGGTTTTCTGTTTGCTTTGCCTCCCACATTTCCCATACTTTTCTTTTTTTGGAGATGACTCAACTATCATGGGATGACTCCATCATCCAGGATTTCCTGCCCTCTGGCTTCTGGATAGGTTCAGCCAATGAGTAGCACTGGCAGAACACTAGAGGACTGAATAGAGACGCAAAAGCATCAGTCTTCTCCCAGGTCCTCCAGCAGGCCACAATTTGAGCGTTAACTGCATTCTGGTGGTAACTATGGTTGCACTTGCTGTCCTGGGGGTCTGCTCCCAGGGTTAGAGCTTTCACTGCTTTAAGGTAAGAGCTCCCTCCTTTAGTCTCTTTGGGTTTAGGGGTAGTAAAGGCTATTAACCAAGACCAGTTACTGGGTACTTTACCATTTATCATTGGTGCCTTTAATCCTGCTCGCACTTCTGTATATATCATTCTTCTTGCAGTCTCTTCAAATTTCTTAGCATAGGCTGATTCAATCCAAGACTGTTAACAATACACGTGACTACATGACACAACTTGGGCTTGACAGTGAGTCTATCATTGAACAATTCAATGGTCTGAAAATCAAAGGCTTTTACACCTCCCTATAAAAGTCACCAAACAGGTTTACAGATGTCTGGCCATTCCCTAGGTATAGGGAAGATGATTCCTAGTAATGACAAAGTTAGAATCTTCTGAATGCCTGTTTGAAAGCTCAGATTTTAACTTAGTTCATTAAAATGAAATTATAAAATATTGTTTTCTTTGCAAATCCAACTTTATGGGAGAGAAGTATACAGAGTTCACACATTTTACAGAATCATCTATGCTTGGGAGTGTCAATAGGTAGAAAATCACTACAGTTTATTTATGTTATTTGTATTCTCCTTTTTTTCCCTTTGCTGCTAACAGTGTTGTAATCCAACAATGGTGAATTAAAGTCACTGAATACAAACACATTTCCATCATTTATTCTTTATGGCTTTAGCAGTATTTCTATTACACAATAAGTTGTATCATGTTTTAATTATTGATTTTTCACTTGCTTGGCTAAAAATTTTTAAATACTTATAAGTTTTTCTTTGTTATTAATCTTCCTATTTCTGACTTAAAATTACTTGTTTTATTGCTCACTTAATTTATAATAGCCCTATTATGTTTAGTTATTGTCACCTCACTTAGAACTAAATTTGAACCTTAACCATGGCTCCCCATGTTCTCTCTTCCCAGCCCTATCCTGCTCTACCTCCGATCCCCTTCTTCATACACTGTTTGCCACATTCAGTCCACTCCACCTACTGAGTACTATTTCCAAAGGTTTTTTCTCCTCTAGGTCTTTTTTTTTTTTTTTTTAAGGAATATATACATTTTAATCTCTTATTGTTTTTTAAAATTTGTTTATTTTCATCCATCTTTATTCTTTGGCCTGTGGGCCTCCTATTGCAGGGACCTCTCTCATTGTAGACTCCTGGCTCTGGGTGCATGTGCTCCAGAGCACTGGCTCCTAATTGGACACACTGGTCCAGTCACTCCACAGCACATGGGATCTTCCAGGGCCAGGGATTCAACCTGTGCCCCTTGCACTGCAAGGTGGACTCTTTACCCACTGGACCACCAGGGAAGCCCTCCTCTAGGTCTTTTTATCCCAGTGTCTGGACAATTTCCTACAGATAATTCCATGGTTGACTCCCTCATGTCCTTTAAATCTCTACCTATAAGACAATCTAACCAAAGGTCTTCCCAGACTTCCTATTGTGCTTATCTCTTCTTCATTCACTTACTTATAATTACATACAGTATATACGTGTGTGTGTATGTGTGTGTGTTCATGTGTGTATATATATATATATATATATATATATATATATATACATATTTAATTTCCTATGGTATATGACTCTAAACTACATGGGGTAAAGGACAGGGTTTGTTGTGATCACTGACTGTGGTATTCCTACTATTTTGAAATATAGCTTGCCGTATAGTAGACACTCAATAAATAATGTATCGAATGTAATTATACTAACTTTATTCTGCTTAATGTATAGGGTTAGTATTAGTTTGCTCAGCTGTAAGTTATGACTACTCAAAATTTCTAATCAATGCCTCCTAATTTGAGAATTTGTGATTTTTAAAACAAAATTTAAAATAGTTTTATCTACCATTTTAGTTAATATACTGATTCATTTATATTCCATCCCAGGATCATTTAGTTTTAGGGGGAAAAAAATCTGCTCCTGAACATTCTCTTTAATTTAGTTGTGTGTTTATTTTTTACAGCAATAGAGACCAAAAAAATGTGTCCCTTGGAATATTTTTCCATTTCTTTTGTACCTTGTTTTATTACAAAATAATGGGAAGTATAAACTGATAATACCTTTACTTTTGAGGATTTATATTCTGTGTCTTTTGGCCTGGGACTAACTCAAGTAAAGGTTATTTCCTTCTGTTTTGGTTTACACTGGAGAATGTTTTGAGATTCTGCACTTTAATACAGAGAGCTCAATTATATACCATTCCCCGTTAGGGCCCTGGCTTAAATGGAAGTTTTGTGAAAATTTGTTTTTGAAGGACTCCTTGTTCATTTTAATCCTCATTTGGGGGTTTTCTTTTGCTAAAACATTTTGTTGAGATTTTCTATTTTTTAAATTTATTTAAGATTTTCTATTTTTAGTAAGAAATACAAACTTCTGAGAAAAGACTTATATGATACATTAATCACATTCTAATTTTATATATGCACTTATTACATTTTATGAAACAATTTCATGACAAAATACAGAATCTATGGTAACACTGACCATATAAGTATGGCCATAATTTACAGTTTGGGAGGTTGTAAGATAAGGTTTACTTTCTCTTCCTACATTCTTCTTTTTATACTTAAAATAAATGGATAGTCTACATATATAAAATATACTTAAGTATACAGCTTGATCAATTTTCTCAGAGCAAATGCACCTCTTTCACGACCGCCAGGTTAAAACATGGAATATCTTCAGTCCTTCAAATGATTTCATCCTGCATACTAAAATGTAACCACTCTTGACTTTTAAACTCATGGTAACATTTTGCCCATTCTTGAAATTTAATTTCAAGAAATTATAGCTTAATGTATAGGGTTAGTATTAGTTTGCTCAGCTGTAAGTTATGACTACTCAAAATTTCTAATCAATGCCTCCTAATTTGAGAATTTGTGATTTTTAAAACAAAATTTAAAATAGTTTTATCTACCATTTTAGTTAATATACTGATTCATTTATATTCCATCCCAGGATCATTTAGTTTTGGGGGAAAAAAAATCTGTCTCCTGAACATTCTCTTTAATTTAGTTGTGTGTTTATTTTTTACAGCAATAGAGACCAAAAAAATGTGTCCCTTGGAATATTTTTCCATTTCTTTTGTACCTTGTTTTATTACAAAATAATGGGAAGTATAAACTGATAATACCTTTACTTTTGAGGATTTATATTCTGTGTCTTTTGGCCTGGGACTAACTCAAGTAAAGGTTATTTCCTTCTGTTTTGGTTTACACTGGAGAATGTTTTGAGATTCTGCACTTTAATACAGAGAGCTCAATTATATACCATTCCCCGTTAGGGCCCTGGCTTAAATGGAAGTTTTGTGAAAATTTGTTTTTGAAGGACTCCTTGTTCATTTTAATCCTCATTTGGGGGTTTTCTTTTGCTAAAACATTTTGTTGAGATTTTCTATTTTTTAAATTTATTTAAGATTTTCTATTTTTAGTAAGAAATACAAACTTCTGAGAAAAGACTTATATGATACATTAATCACATTCTAATTTTATATATGCACTTATTACATTTTATGAAACAATTTCATGACAAAATACAGAATCTATGGTAACACTGACCATATAAGTATGGCCATAATTTACAGTTTGGGAGGTTGTAAGATAAGGTTTACTTTCTCTTCCTACATTCTTCTTTTTATACTTAAAATAAATGGATAGTCTACATATATAAAATATACTTAAGTATACAGCTTGATCAATTTTCTCAGAGCAAATGCACCTCTTTCACGACCGCCAGGTTAAAACATGGAATATCTTCAGTCCTTCAAATGATTTCATCCTGCATACTAAAATGTAACCACTCTTGACTTTTAAACTCATGGTAACATTTTGCCCATTCTTGAAATTTAATTTCAAGAAATTACAGTAGGCAGACTTTTGTGTCTCACTTTATGTTTGCTCAAATAACTTTCAGGAAATTGATCTATCTTGCATACTCTGTGTTGGGCTTCCCAGGTGACACAGTGGTAAAGTATCAGTGTGACAATGCAGGAGATCACCTGCAATGCGGAAGATGTTAGTTTGATACCTAGATCAGGAATATCTCCTACAGAAGGAAACGGTGATCCACTCCAGTATTCTTGCTTGGGAAATCCCATGGGCAGAGAAACCTGGCTGGCTACAAGTCCATGGGTTCACAAAGAGTCAGATATGACTGAGCAACTGAAACTGTTATTATTACATATCTATACAATTCATTGTATAATTTGAATATAGAATTCCATAAATTTAATATCCACTCATTATGACTTGGTATGCCTTAAGTATATGCGCATTTTATTCGTCAATTATACCTTAATGGATCTTGGGGACAGCAGGATTAAGTAATGCCCTAAAAATAATCAAGATGTGGACCTTAAATCTATATAATTTTTTGTCAATTATATGTCAATAAATCTGTCAAAAATTAATTTAAAAAACTGCTGTATTCCACATGGCATGGTATTCATGATCCATGGACAAATAGAACAATGGAAGTGAATTTAAGCCCAGAAATAAAGCCACATATGTAATGAAAATTTTTTATACACTTACTATTGGAAAACAATTGGCAAGCAATATTCTTTTTAATGAATGGTGTCATTTAGATTCTAAGTTAAAAAAAAAAAAAAAACCTGAATCTTAACCCATTCCCCATATACAACAATCATTTCCAGGTGGAATATATATCCAAATTCAAATGGTAGAATAAAGCTCATATGGATAACAATAAAATGTAGTACTATAATGTCTTTTGGTAAGCAAATATTTCTTAAACAGGACAGAAAATTATAAAGTGGAAGTTTATAGAAATGAACTACGTCAAAATGGAGAACTTCTCTTTATCAAAAAATAAAGTGAGTTAAAATTTTAATCCAAAGGACTCATATCCAGAATATAAGGACAACTCATAATTTTGATGAAGTTCAAGTTCACTTTTTCTTTTTTTGAATCATGCCTTTGGTTTCACATCATTTGGTTATTCTGAAAGTCACAGAGGTTTTATGTTTCTTTCTATTTTACTGCCAGAATTTCTTGTGAAATCAATAATTATAATATGTATAGAAACCTCCCCAAGTTATAATCTATAATCAGTATCTGAGAAAACAAAACTCTTATCAAAAAAATCTATGCCTACGTTAATCTACTACTTTAGAGGAAATCCAACAATCTAGGTGTTAATGTGATACTTACTGAGAAGATATCAATTTCTTCAGCTAGATTAAATCTAGTAATTCCTTAAATTTTGTGTTATTTTCCTTGCTCTTATATTTTACAATATAATACAAGGAACTTATATTTTATAAAGATATTAATTTTGTCTAAGTTCCCACTATTGTTAAAACATTTTCTTACATTAAATGATATTTATCTTTCAAAATGTTCTATAGGATGAAATAATGAAATTTGTAGCAATATGGGTGGACCTAGAGATTATCATACTAAGCAAAGTCAAAAAGAGAAAGAGAAACACTGTAAGGTATCATTTATATGTGGAATCTAAAATATGACCCAAGTGAACATATCTATGAAACAGAAACACATTCAGAGACATAGAAAACAAACTTGCGGTTGCCAAGAGGAGGAGGGGTGGAAGAAGGGAAGGATTATGAGTTTGAGATTAGCAGAAGCAAACTATTATATATAGAATGAATAAACACAGGGAACTACATGCAATATCCTGTGATAAAACATAATGGATAAAATTACGAATACACACACACACACACACACACGTAAAAAACTGAATCACATTGCTGTACAGCTGAAATTAACACATTGGAAATCAGCTATACTTAATAAAATCTTTTTTGAAAGACTAATATGGGCATCCCCCAGTGGTTCAGCAGGGAATAATCCACCTGCAATGCAGGAAACACATTTGGGAGACACATGTTAGATCCCTGGGTGGGGAAGATCCCTTGAAGAAGGAAATGGCAGCTGACTCCAGTATTCTTGCCTGGGAAATCCCACAGACAGAGGAGCCTGGTAGGTACAGTTCATGGGGCCACAAAAAAGCTGGACATGACTTAGCAACTCAGCAACAACAAAAGCATTAATACTAAGGAGAACATTTCATAGATTATTTTATTCAGTGGCAGAAAACTGGAAAACAGATAGGTAATCACTGCAGGAAAATAATTAAAAATATACAAAGCTTCTGTAAAATAACTTCATAGGTTAAATATGAAAACCTTCCATAAAAATGGACCAATTCCTACACAGCCTTTCCTTTCATTTCCAGAATCATGTCCTCTCCCTGTCAGATGAACTGAGCAATATTTGGGGGAGCATACATCATTACTAATTGTTCAGTGTTGTTATTTTAAGAGTATGTGATCAATTATTTGGACTTATTCTTGACAGAGGGATGTAATGTAATTAGGAAGCTACCAACAAAGCCTGGTAAATGTATTGGTAAATTAGACAGATTGTGTGTATAGGTTACTCAGTCATGTCTGACTCTTTGTGACCCCATGGACTGCAGCGAGCCAGGTTCCTCTGTCCATGGAATTGTCCAGGCAAGAATACTGGAGTGGGTTGCCATTCCCTTCTCCAAGAAGAGAGACTGCAGGAAATTAATAAGAAAGGGAGACTGCTCAAAAAGAGAAAGACAAGTACAATATACTAACACATATATTTGGAATCTAGTAGGACGGTAATGATAATACACGCAGTGAAGCAATGAAGAAACACACATGGAGAATAGACATATGGACATTGTGGGGAATGAGCAGTGGGTGGGAGGCATAAAGGAAGCAGCATGAAAACCTAAACTATCATATGTGAAAAAAATAGCTATTGTCATTGCACTGTGAGAAAAGGGGATCCTGCAGGGGTGCTGTGGGACAGCCTGGAAGGGTGGGATGGGGGGATATACATATGACTAATCTGGAATCATACATATCTGTAAACAACAAAACTCTGTAAAAGTAAAAAGTAAAATAATAATAATAATAAAAAGAATGGAAGGCTGCCTCCAATCTCATGAGAGAGGGGAAGACTCTCAAAGTCATTCTGAGGAGACGAGGAGGCCTTTCAACTACTCATTTGTTGAGGTATTATTGTTGACTTTTTCCAATACCACACATCTATTTTCTCCTAGTTAAATTAACTCAGATGTATGAATAGAAAACAAATTTGCGACACTTACATTGAGGTGAAAGATAGATTTTTCTATGTAACTTTCACCTTTGGACGTGCTATTTAAGAAATGTTGGCTTAATTCAAACAAATTTTACCATCATCATGTGTGAACACACTTTATACATACAAAAATAACAATTGCCTAGTAAAAGCCACTTGCTGCACAGAATACTGCTGTGAGGAGCTGAGTTCACCACAGGACTTAATCTATCCACCAAGTATAACCACATCACGGAAAATGTGAAAATAAGACAAAGTGGCCAGTCAGGTCTGGTTCACACGTTTGCCTGCCCCCTGCAGCTGCATGCAGTTACTTCCTGAATCGCATCAGCCACAGACAGCTGCACGTGAACTTGAACATGTGCTCTTAATAATTGCTTGGATTTACAAGAGAACTTGAAATGTTTTCTCTCTATTTGGGACCAAAGTCTTCACACAAACATTAAGCATGCTGTCTCATGGTATTCAGACTCTGTCCAGGGCTCCACTTACATTATTTTTCTGCAAGACCTGCAGTGCCTTGTTGACATTGTTCAGGGCATGAACTCTTGTGGATCCTTTTTCTTTTGGCTGAAAACAAAATGAGAAAATATTGACTGCTCAGGAGGAGAGAAGGACGATCTACCAGAAATGAAACAATTCATACATTTCACTTCTCAATTGGAATTGTTCATATGACCACAGGCTCTGAGGCATCAGTATAATGAATTTAACTGCTTTGGGTTAATTGTTGTTGTCATAGGAGTTTCTTCACACGAATCAACCACTCCTCAAGAAAACTGATAACATTTCTTTTTCTTTCATAAAAGCAATCTGATCATCTCTGCTTTATTCTATAATCCAGTTGCATGACTACAAAGAGAAACATCAGCATAAATAAGGTTATTTGCCAGTAAGATACATAAGTGAGTTAATTCCCAGACTTTTTAAGAAAGTGAGACAAGAGATTCAAGCCTAGCAAAATTCTATAATACCAAAGAGACTTAAAGAAAACTATTTCCTTCAATACTACCTTAATTGCCTTATTAGTCACTGAAGCTCAAAACCTCAATTATGGGGCTTCCCTGGTAGTCCAGTGGGTAAAGAGTCTGCCTTGCAATGCAAGGGACACCGGTTAAATCCATGGCCTGGGAAGATCCCACGTGCCAAGGAACGGCTGGGCGGGTTTGTCCAACCAATTACAAGCCAGCGCTTTGGAGAGCACGTGCCCAGAGTCAGTGCTCTGAAACGAGAGAGGCCACTGTGACGGGAGGCTCACACATGCCAAAGAACAAAGATGAATGAAAGATAAAGGACGACTTGGTGGTGGGGGTGGGGTGGGGAAGACACCTTAAAAAAAAAAAGACCTCAATTATCTTCATTTCTTTAACTCTTGCCCTCCATCCCCAAAGTGTCATCCTGCCCTATAATTTTTAAACTAACATTTGTGATGTATGAGTACCACAATATATGAATTAACTCATTTAGCTGTGAAGTTTTAGAAAGTCTACCATTATGATGCCTGCAGTATTTACTCCTAAAATGAGATCTACCCTCCTAAAACAATTTTAACTGCACAATAGCATTAATATATGCACAATATTGTACAGCAGATCTCTGGAATTTATTCATCTTGCATGGCTGAAAGTTTACACCTATTGAACAGTCTTTTTTTTGAGATCCTTTTTCTTTTGGTTTTTGAAAACAAAATGAGAAAATATTGACTGCTCAGGAGGAGAGAAGGACGATCTACCAGAAATGAAACAATTCATACATTTCACTTCTCAATTGGAATTGTTCATATGACCACAGGCTCTGAGGCATCAGTATAATGAATTTAACTGCTTTGGGTTAATTGTTGTTGTCATAGGAGTTTCTTCACACGAATCAACCACTCCTCAAGAAAACTGATAACATTTCTTTTTCTTTCATAAAAGCAATCTGATCATCTCTGCTTTATTCTATAATCCAGTTGCATGACTACAAAGAGAAACATCAGCATAAATAAGGTTATTTGCCAGTAAGATACATAAGTGAGTTAATTCCCAGACTTTTTAAGAAAGTGAGACAAGAGATTCAAGCCTAGCAAAATTCTATAATACCAAAGAGACTTAAAGAAAACTATTTCCTTCAATACTACCTTAATTGCCTTATTAGTCACTGAAGCTCAAAACCTCAATTATGGGGCTTCCCTGGTAGTCCAGTGGGTAAAGAGTCTGCCTTGCAATGCAAGGGACACCGGTTAAATCCATGGCCTGGGAAGATCCCACGTGCCAAGGAACGGCTGGGCGGGTTTGTCCAACCAATTACAAGCCAGCGCTTTGGAGAGCACGTGCCCAGAGTCAGTGCTCTGAAACGAGAGAGGCCACTGTGACGGGAGGCTCACACATGCCAAAGAAAAATGATAGATGAAAAATAAAGGACGACTTGGTGGTGGGGGGGGGGGGGGGAAGACACCTTAAAAAAAAAAAGACCTCAATTATCTTCATTTCTTTAACTCTTGCCCTCCATCCCCAAAGTGTCATCCTGCCCTATAATTTTTAAACTAACATTTGTGATGTATGAGTACCACAATATATGAATTAACTCATTTAGCTGTGAAGTTTTAGAAAGTCTACCATTATGATGCCTGCAGTATTTACTCCTAAAATGAGATCTACCCTCCTAAAAACAATTTTAACTGCACAATAGCATTAATATATGCACAATATTGTACAGCAGATCTCTGGAATTTATTCATCTTGCATGGCTGAAAGTTTACACCTATTGAACAGCAACTCTCCATTTTCCATATCTCATGTTAAGTGTTCCTAAATCCTAAGACTCCTACCACAAGGCAAAACGGATTTTTTCTACTTCTTAAATTTTATGTCTGTATACAAATGGACCTTTGCTAAACTTGTGATAATCATTTCATGAAGTATGTAAGTCAAATTATTATATTATACATCTTAAATGTGTACAGTGCTAGAAGTCAATAAAACTGGAAGAAAAAAATCAAATATAGGAATAGAAAACAAATTTGAAACTCTTACAACAGGGTGAAATACTGATATTTCTGTGTGTCTTATATACTTGGATGTGCTATCTAAGAAGTGTTAGCTTAATTCAAACAAACTTAAACATCATCATGTGTGAACAATTTATACATAAAAAAGAAAAACTCCTGGAGGGGTGGGATGGGGGGAACTGGGGTGGGGGTGGAGGAGAGAGGGGGCCTGGGATATACATATGACTAATCTGGGATTATACATATCTGTAAGCAACAGAACTCCGTAAAAATAAAAAGTAAAATAAAAATAATTATTAAAAAAGAAAAAGAAAGCCATGCCTGGAAAAAAAAAAAACTACATTGAAAAAGTTAAAAGGTCATTAGACATGAAAGCCTTATTAATACTACAAATTTCACCTTCTTGTTCTGCATATGATAGAACATGCCAAAGTAAAAATAATATTGCTAGATGGTTTTATCTAGGAATAGGCCTGGTATTGCTACCTAAATCAGTAATTAGTAAATTAATGAAGTTTACTCATAAAAGAACACTGAGTTTGTTTTTGATCTGAAATTATTCTGAGTTTAACATGGAGTTCTTATAAATATTGTAAGACACATACCAGTTTTTGCCCTGTCAGGCCCTCAAGAAGGTCTAGGAGGCGTCTCCCATCCTGTAGGTCACTGAAGAGATTTTCTATGTGCTGCTTTCCAAACTGAAATAAGAAATATACCCAATTAAATAAAGCATGCTTCCAGTGATCTATTTCTATGGCTATGGCTTTTAAAATTTAAAGCTATGTTGAAGAATATTTAACGAGTCTAATGCTTAATCTGCCAATGGTGATGGATGGAAAAGTAAAAAACAGAAACAAGTACATCATCATTCAGTCAGATCTATTTAAATATTTTTCTCAATAACAAGAGTTGGAGATTTATAGTCTCATGGATCTAATTAACTCAATTTTTTGAATGCTGATTCTATGAAGGAAAGAAAAAAAAAACGTTTAAATTATTAGGCAGTTGGGTACTGTTTAGGGAGAAATAAACACACAAAGAAAGACTACAGATAACTTGCCTTGGGTGGGTACATAAGATTTAACCATTTTGTGTGCTCAGAAATATCATAGATGGTTCATCATCATTCACTCATGAAACATGCTTTCTCTACATATACACTTTGCATGCTGCTCCAGAATGATCTAGTCTCCTATTGGATGACTCAAATTTGAGAAAAATATGATTTAAATTAAGTTCACTCACTGAAGGCTTTTCATCTATTTTTCTCACTTCTGTACTGGGGAATTATATTGCAGGGGGCAGGGGGAATAGCCACTAATAAGCATGTAACATTTTTGGAGAAACTATTCATGAGAAACATTCCATTAAATGAATTGATCTTACAATATTTGAAACATTTCTGTGAGGTTAGCAATAATATACTTATTCTACTGATGAGACAGAGGTTGAACATTTAACCTCTTGCTAAAAAACAAGAAGACAAAACCTAGTTTTTGGCCAAAATCTGTCTAATTCCTGGGGCTCTTGTTCATTCTGTTTCATCAGGTTGCTTCCTTGGCCTTTTCTTCCTTCCATCTGATGATCTTTCAAATATTTCATTTCCCTTGTCATGCTCCCCAATATTTTCTTTTTCTAGTTTAAAGACTATAATCCTTTTGTATAAAATCACTCACAACTCTTTCATCACCCAAGATACCAAGAAAGCTCTAGTCTGTTAATGACAGATGTTTATTGAACACCAATAAACCTGGGCTAGGGGCTGGAGCGTACACTACTAAATAAGATAGTTGTGACCTCAGGCCTCATGGAGCTTTCAGTTGAGCAGGCAAAAGAAATATTTCTAAAAGGTAATGCTACAGAAAGGCAGTAATAAAAAAAATAAAAATGAAAAACTCATGAGCACACAACCATGGGAATTCCCATAGTCTGGGGATCAGGAAATACTTTCCTCAAAATATCATGTGATGGGTCTAACATGAGTCTTTGGGTAATTGAGCTCTTCTCATCCATTCCTTCAATCTCACACAAACTTCAGATTTCACACAGCTCAAGGAAATGAAGAGGAACCCTGGTTTCCAGGCAAAAGACATCTATGAAGCTTCTAAAGTTGAACAGAGGATTCAGGATCTCCCTCTAGTCAGGCAGCCATGTGTCTTGTCAGTGGTCAGGTGTTTCACTTAACGAGAACACTGATGACTGGAAGAAGTCCACCTGTCTCTCCATGCCCAGCTTTGGGAATCAAGCCACATATGTGCTTTGACAAAGTTAACTACAAGTCATTCTTTTGAAATTCTATTCAAACGGTTCCATTTTAAAATTCCAAGGAGAGGGACTTTCCTGGTGGTCCTATGGTCAAGAATCTGCTTTCCAATGCAAGTGAGTGGGATCAATCTTGGTCAGGGATCCAAGATCCCATGCTAAGGGGCAACTAAGCCCAGGCACTGCAACTACTGAGCCCACAGTTCACAGCAAGAGAGACTAGCTGTTTCAACAAAGATCCTCTGTGCTACAACTAAGACCCAACACAACAAATATAGATATACATACATATAGATATGTAATTTTTAATGTAAATCAATGTTTATATATATAAATAAAACTCCAGGGTCAAAGAGACAAGAAAATATGATACTAGAGTCTTTTAAAAGCACTTTTACTATATACAATGTACAGGTAAATATTAACACAACAATGCCATTTTCATGAAATAGTAAGGGAAGCCTTCTACCCATAAGCAAAAAAAAAATGAACATGTGTTTTATAATAATTCTGTCAAGAATTTCATATATAACCCAGAATAACTTGGCAGCGGGGATGGGGGGTATTGAGATTTCATTTTCTAACTGGCTGAAAGTATACAATACCTTGAAAATGCTAAATTTTTTTTTTCTAGGAGCAAATTCTGCTTTTGAGAATTGTGTGACTTCTAAATTTATGGACAAAAATAATATTTCACAATGAAATGTGTCAGATTGTGAAGAAAGTAAAATACAGTTAGTTGACAGAAATATTTGTTCTTAAAATATATATATATATATATATATATAGATAGATAGATAGATAGATAGATAGATAGATAGACAGACAGACAGACCAATAGACAATAAAGTCTGTCAAACCAGGAAGGATGTGGGTGGCAAAATGTTCATTCAACAAGAAGGGTAGGGACTTGGAAAGGCCTGAGCATTGGAGCAAAGAATCAAACATGAATCCCAAATCCATAAGGATCACGTAGAGTTCAAGATACGGGCAGTAGAAAGATTATGATTTTGGACAAGGAGACTAGACAAAGGTCAGCAAGGCAAATAGCATCTTGGTTTAAGACAAACTTATATCCACAGATCCTACAGGTATTTTAAAGTTTCCCTTTTAAACTGGAATCAAACAAAATAGAGAGGAAGGGAAGGACTGAGGGCTAATAAGAGGTCTCCAGCCACAACTCACTGGGGCACCTAGAAAGCAGTGAGATGATAGAGAAAAAGACAGTTTCTGATATCATATATAACGCTCAAACTCATACAAGCAACGATATATTAAAGTATCACAATAGAAATCCAATTTATATTTGTTATAGCCACCATGGTCTCTAATACAGAGGGCTTCTCAGAATGTTTCACAAAATGATCCTTCCATCTGGTAAGACTGAATTTATTCATCCTGGAGCCTGGCAGGGTAAAGTATATAGCGACTTCAGGTTTAAAATATCTTATAAAAGCATATGTTTGGTGTTAAGAATTCATGGAGATTTTATCTGCCTCACTTAATGCATGTTTAACTTAAAAGTAATTTCAAGAACTTTGACTGAAATTTCCCCTCCTATGGTCTAATTAAAGTGATGCTCAAAGAAATGCACAATATTTAGCATGTAACTTCATGGGTGTTCAGGTGTTCAGTCTTATTCCTTCTGGGCTATGGTTACCCCAGGGAAAGCAAAACATCTCTTTCTCTGGAATTGTTTTAATTTCTTTCTTAGATCCAACACCTCATTCCATAGCATTACAAGTAGGATGTGGCAAAAGTCACACACATATTCTTTCTGAGGAAGAAAAATAGCTAACTTGTTTGAGCCCAAGTTTCCTATTTACCAGCTGCACTGTCTGGGGCAAATGACTTACTCTTTCTTGGGGGACAATCTATTCAATAGTAAGATGGGGAATGGAATCAGAGTCTTAAGCCTTGGAGGCTTAAATGAAACACTGTAGGTGTGCTAGACAGACTTGGCAAATATTAGGCACTCAGTAATACAGGATTATATTTTTTTGTTTTATTCGATTATTCCTTGGCTTCTCTTTTTTTGGCCAAATATGAGAAATAAATTCAATAATGCTCAGCTATTGAATCTACCAGAAAATACAGAGTTCACATGCAATGTATTCTCTTTGCTTTGAGTTTGGTTCCCCTGTAAGAGTGAAAGTCAAGGAAGGAAGCCACCCGTCAATATTCACTTACTAATATTAGCGGATGTAGATGGCACAGGGAAAATACTCAGAGCCTTCAAGTTCTTTATCTTATTTTGCTGTAGCTTTTTTTGTTACTTTTAATTAAATCTTCTTTTATTTTCCTCCCTTTTCATCTTCTATGAAAGACATCTATAGTGTCTTTTTGTTGCCAGTGACACATCATGAAAACAGTGATGTTTCTTTAAAAATTTCCTGTCATCAATGACTTTCTTTTCAAGTGTCTGAAAATAATCTTATAAAACACATAAAACATTAAATATACCCTGGGCCATATGACCCTGTGGCTCTCTATCTTCAATCACGTTCATGACTAATATTTTCTTTAAAACATGAATTTTGGGTACTACTTAGAAGTTTCCTACCTTCACTTCCATATTGTCATTTTCCTTGCTAACCCAAATATCAAGATGAAAGGACCATAAAATGAGACAGCAGTTCTTCTAGATCATTGTCAGGATGATAGAAAGAAATTTCCCCTCCTATGGTCTAATTAAAGTGATGCTCAAAGAAATGCACAATATTTAGCATGTAACTTCATGGGTGTTCAGGTGTTCAGTCTTATTCCTTCTGGGCTATGGTTACCCCAGGGAAAGCAAAACATCTCTTTCTCTGGAATTGTTTTAATTTCTTTCTTAGATCCAACACCTCATTCCATAGCATTACAAGTAGGATGTGGCAAAAGTCACACACATATTCTTTCTGAGGAAGAAAAATAGCTAACTTGTTTGAGCCCAAGTTTCCTATTTACCAGCTGCACTGTCTGGGGCAAATGACTTACTCTTTCTTGGGGGACAATCTATTCAATAGTAAGATGGGGAATGGAATCAGAGTCTTAAGCCTTGGAGGCTTAAATGAAACACTGTAGGTGTGCTAGACAGACTTGGCAAATATTAGGCACTCAGTAATACAGGATTATATTTTTTTGTTTTATTCGATTATTCCTTGGCTTCTCTTTTTTTGGCCAAATATGAGAAATAAATTCAATAATGCTCAGCTATTGAATCTACCAGAAAATACAGAGTTCACATGCAATGTATTCTCTTTGCTTTGAGTTTGGTTCCCCTGTAAGAGTGAAAGTCAAGGAAGGAAGCCACCCGTCAATATTCACTTACTAATATTAGCGGATGTAGATGGCACAGGGAAAATACTCAGAGCCTTCAAGTTCTTTATCTTATTTTGCTGTAGCTTTTTTTGTTACTTTTAATTAAATCTTCTTTTATTTTCCTCCCTTTTCATCTTCTATGAAAGACATCTATAGTGTCTTTTTGTTGCCAGTGACACATCATGAAAACAGTGATGTTTCTTTAAAAATTTCCTGTCATCAATGACTTTCTTTTCAAGTGTCTGAAAATAATCTTATAAAACACATAAAACATTAAATATACCCTGGGCCATATGACCCTGTGGCTCTCTATCTTCAATCACGTTCATGACTAATATTTTCTTTAAAACATGAATTTTGGGTACTACTTAGAAGTTTCCTACCTTCACTTCCATATTGTCATTTTCCTTGCTAACCCAAATATCAAGATGAAAGGACCATAAAATGAGACAGCAGTTCTTCTAGATCATTGTCAGGATGATAGAAAGAAATTCTGTATTTATGTAATGTTCAATATCTTTATATGTAAACAATGAAACCAACAATGTTAAAAAAAGCTCAGGTGGATTGGTAAGTTGCATAAACACAGTGAAAAAAACAAAGCAAATACATGAGAAAGGTCCATAAATGATTAAAATTTTTTCAGTAGTTTCTGACTCTTCAGAATGATATCAGCCTTTCAGCCTGAAAATACAGATAAATCAATACCTTGTTCCAATAAAAGGTGAAGAGCCAAGGAATACTTTAGCATGGCCTTCTGGCTACAGAAAGATCAACCTCTGTATATCTATGTTGCTGAGAAAATCAAGATACTTCTCTGTGATTCTGAATCTTCAACTACTAGAAGCAATAAGAGCAAGAGAACCACCAAAAAAGGGGGGCAAAATTGATTTCAAACTTATTGGTAAAACCTTCTGGTCAGCTCTTATAAAAATTATGCAACCCATTGTAAGCATGGGTTGTAAAAAAGTGTGTTATAAAATAATTTTATTGAGGTGTAATATATAGAGAGAATACCCAGGTGGAACCATGGTAAATAATCTGCCTGCCAATGCAGGAGACATGGGTTCGATCCCTGGGTGGGGAAAATTCACCAGAGTAGGAAATGGCAACTCATTCCAGTATTCTTGCTTGGTAAATACCATGGACAGAGGAGCCTGGAAGGCTACAGTTCATAGGGTGGCAAAGATTCAGACATGACTGATCACTGAGCACAATATGAGCACAATAAAAAAACAGGAAAGTACACATATCTTAAGTGTATCTTCATAAACTGAACACGTTCATATTATCACCATTCCCACGGAGAAAAAGAATATGACCAGCACTCTCAGAGCTTCCTCACACCCTCTTCTCTGTACTAGCCTTTTCAAGAATGACAGCTATACTAACTTTTTTTTTTTTTTTTAAAGATTTATTTATTTATTTTGGGCGGGGGGCGGGTTGGGGAGGGAAGGGAGCGCGCGGGCCACTTCTATTGGTCTTTCATTTCTCTATTTTCATCCTTCTTTGTTCTTTGGCTCCTGTGGGTATCAAGATGAAAGGACCATAAAATGAGACAGCAGTTCTTCTAGATCATTGTCAGGATGATAGAAAGAAATTCTGTATTTATGTAATGTTCAATATCTTTATATGTAAACAATGAAACCAACAATGTTAAAAAAAGCTCAGGTGGATTGGTAAGTTGCATAAACACAGTGAAAAAAACAAAGCAAATACATGAGAAAGGTCCATAAATGATTAAAATTTTTTCAGTAGTTTCTGACTCTTCAGAATGATATCAGCCTTTCAGCCTGAAAATACAGATAAATCAATACCTTGTTCCAATAAAAGGTGAAGAGCCAAGGAATACTTTAGCATGGCCTTCTGGCTACAGAAAGATCAACCTCTGTATATCTATGTTGCTGAGAAAATCAAGATACTTCTCTGTGATTCTGAATCTTCAACTACTAGAAGCAATAAGAGCAAGAGAACCACCAAAAAGGAGGGCAAAATTGATTTCAAACTTATTGGTAAAACCTTCTGGTCAGCTCTTATAAAAATTATGCAACCCATTGTAAGCATGGGTTGTAAAAAAGTGTGTTATAAAATAATTTTATTGAGGTGTAATATATAGAGAGAATACCCAGGTGGAACCATGGTAAATAATCTGCCTGCCAATGCAGGAGACATGGGTTCGATCCCTGGGTGGGGAAAATTCACCAGAGTAGGAAATGGCAACTCATTCCAGTATTCTTGCTTGGTAAATACCATGGACAGAGGAGCCTGGAAGGCTACAGTTCATAGGGTGGCAAAGATTCAGACATGACTGATCACTGAGCACAATATGAGCACAATAAAAAAACAGGAAAGTACACATATCTTAAGTGTATCTTCATAAACTGAACACGTTCATATTATCACCATTCCCACGGAGAAAAAGAATATGACCAGCACTCTCAGAGCTTCCTCACACCCTCTTCTCTGTACTAGCCTTTTCAAGAATGACAGCTATACTAACTTTTTTTTTTTTTTTTAAAGATTTATTTATTTATTTTTGGGCGGGGGTCGGGTTGGGGAGGGAGGGGAGCAGGCGGGCCACTTCTATTGGTCTTTCATTTCTCTATTTTCATCCTTCTTTGTTCTTTGGCTCCTGTGGGCCTCCCATTGCGGTGGCGTCTGTCGTTGCAGAGCGCCGGCTCTGGGCACATGCGCTCCAGAGCTCCGGCTCGGTGATTGGACACATGGGTCCAGCTGCTCCGCGGCACGTGGGATCTTCCCAGGCCAGGGATCGAACCGGCGCCCCTTGCACTGCAAGGCGGTGTCCTTACCCACTGGACCACCAGGGGAAGCCCACAACTATACTAACTTTTAATACCACATGTTAATTTTGCCTTGAAAGTAATCTCTTATAAATGGAAGAGTAATGCTGGTTTAGTTGTCTCATTTTAGAAAACCAATAACTGAAAGACATAGGTTTCAGCAGAGAGAATTTGGAAAGAAAAAAGAAAAGTTTCAATGATGAAGTATGTTTTACAAAGCACAGTGCTGTAATACAATGAGTAAGAATATGTTCTCTGTACCCAGAGTGCCATGGTTCAAATGCCAGCTTTACCATATTTCGTGTGTTGTGATATGATCAAGGAACTTAATATCTTTGTGTCTTACCTTTTATCATCCAGAAAACAATGAGGTGTTGCTGTGAAGACATAAATTCATTGGGAATAGGGTTTTGTCCTAATGTGTACTCAATAAAGATTAGCCTTCATGAATTTATTCCAAACTGTTTAACTCTAAGCATCCATATTTTCCAAATTTTCCTTAGGAACTTTCAGCTCTAAGTAATAGAAAAGGTCAACTTCAAAGTATTAGTATGGGGATTAAATGATTTAATAAGTTTAACTGTGGTACTGGAGAAGACTCTTGAGAGTCCCATGGACTGCAAGGAGATCAAGACAATTAATCCTAATGGAAATCAACCCTTAATATTCATTGGAAGGACTGATGTTGAAGCTGAAGCTCCAATATCTGATGCAAAGAGATGACTCATTGGAAAAGACCCTGATGCTGGGAAAGAATAGAGGGAGCAGGAGAAGAAGATGACAGAGGAGGAGATGGTTGGATGGCATCACTGACTCAAAGGACATGAGTTTAAGCAGACTCTGGGAGATAGTGAAGGACAGGGAAGCCTGGCAAGCTGCGGTTTGTGGGGTCACAAAGAGACATGACTGAGCAATTGAACAACAAGTATAAGAAGTCCAGCACATTTTCTGGCACAGGAAATGCTCCATAAAACCTAATCACATTTTACATATTGCCCCTTTCATTAAATGTTACCACCTGGAAATAGAGTAGGACTCTCCTTTGAGGGTACCAGGATCCTAGCATAACTTGGATAATTTGAAGAGATTTAATAAAAGACAATTTGCAAAGATGAGAGCAGGGTATAAAGAAATTACCAAAACTGGTAATAGAGAAGTACAATTATCACTCCTAGACAAACAGGAATGAAGAGAGAGTGGCTATTGGTCTCTGAACAAAGAGAACCCTGACAGGGTCACCTGACAGAAGCTTTGATATCTGGGTGATGAGTGCCACTATCCTGTGGTAAATAAATGCCCTGATAGATCTTTCCTCCCTTCCTCTGATCTCTGGTAAATGCTCCCAAGAGCAAAATCCAACTGGAAGTCAGAGGGCAAGGAAGTCTGCTAATATCATCCACAGAAGTCAGCTTCTCAGGGAAGAAAAAGGCAGAGAGTAGACCCAGAAGAATAAACCAAAGACATTCAACACCCAAGACAGGGGGGGGGAAATTCCCTTGATCCATAGGATCGATGTCAGGGATGCCCATATCAGAAAATAAATGAAGGCCCAAGTGCTCCTCCTCCAATCGCCTATATTATTTCTATCTTTGGTGATGTTGTTTTAGAGACTCAAATGTATCACTGATACACTTTCTCTCTTCTAATAGGGGTATCAAAGTACTGGAGTGTTTAGTGGGCTTTAACAGATGCAACTTAACATATATTATTCATTATTCCTCAGCATCACATCCTTTTAAACATCTATGTACCAGACATAGCACTAAAATCTGAGCTACAAAGATAATGTTTTTAAAAAATTCAAGTGATTCCTTGGAGTTACACAACAAGTGCTCAAGAGCTAAGTTAGATAATAGTTTTAACAATCTTTCTAGATATAAAATGTTATTTGGCAGTAACTCGTTATAAAAGATAATCACTAGGACCCAATGTGTATGTTATACTATTAAGTACACAAGAAGAGATGCGACCAGATTGCACATTAGAACTTTCAACAGCAGCCACAACAATAGTTAATGGAAATCAAGTCATTATCTGTAAATGGTCTCTTATAAAACCCCAAAGTAAAGTGTGCTTAACCAAGAGTGAGCATGGTTTGTTGTCTGATCAGGTCTAACTTTAATATGTTTTGCAGTAAAACTGAATGCTTAACCTAGGCCTGTGTTTTCTCATCTGTAAATGAGATAGATCAGCACTAATTCAATTACCTATTACCCTGAAACAAATTTTTAATAAAATTATAGGTAATCTTTATCTTATATTTCTAGATATAATTTTAATAAAATTCACATATAGTCATTTAAAAATAAGTAGAAACCTTACAAACCATAATCGTAGCTAATTCTGTTATATTATCTTTAAATATCCCATGTAAATTTAAAATTCTGAAAGTGAAATTCAGTTTTTTTCTTGAATCACTAAGATATAAGATTTAAGCTTGAGATAGCCAGTGAGGGAAATGGAGATTAGTTCTATTCTATCCCAGTAGAGGCTTTTGTACAGAAAAAAAAAAAAAAAAAGTAGAGTAGAAGGTTTGCAAGATGAAGCCCTTCATTTCAAAGCATCTAAATAATACTCTGATTCTTCAAAAAGAAAAAATTATACTGTGACACAGTGGGAATACTCACTAGAGAAATGTGAACTGTTAACTCTTAGGTTCAGGCAAAAGACCGAGGGAGGAAAAAGCTATATGGACTTGTTCAGATCCAGTAGAATGAGACTTCATGGTCAAAGGACATCTGAAGATGACTTTAATTAAAAAATATAAATTTTAATTAATATTCTTATAATTTCCCAAATACACTGTAGCGCAGTTGTCTGTGGACATTTATGTGATCACAAGACACAGCCTCATTCTAACCACTCCCTGCGCCTACCTACTAGAAAGTCACTCTTGGATTATTCATTCTCTCTTTTATGTTTATGAGGTGGGTGTGCTAAAATTCATAGGACCCAATTTGTTATTTGGCAGTAACTCGTTATAAAAGATAATCACTAGGACCCAATGTGTATGTTATACTATTAAGTACACAAGAAGAGATGCGACCAGATTGCACATTAGAACTTTCAACAGCAGCCACAACAATAGTTAATGGAAATCAAGTCATTATCTGTAAATGGTCTCTTATAAAACCCCAAAGTAAAGTGTGCTTAACCAAGAGTGAGCATGGTTTGTTGTCTGATCAGGTCTAACTTTAATATGTTTTGCAGTAAAACTGAATGCTTAACCTAGGCCTGTGTTTTCTCATCTGTAAATGAGATAGATCAGCACTAATTCAATTACCTATTACCCTGAAACAAATTTTTAATAAAATTATAGGTAATCTTTATCTTATATTTCTAGATATAATTTTAATAAAATTCACATATAGTCATTTAAAAATAAGTAGAAACCTTACAAACCATAATCGTAGCTAATTCTGTTATATTATCTTTAAATATCCCATGTAAATTTAAAATTCTGAAAGTGAAATTCAGTTTTTTTCTTGAATCACTAAGATATAAGATTTAAGCTTGAGATAGCCAGTGAGGGAAATGGAGATTAGTTCTATTCTATCCCAGTAGAGGCTTTTGTACAGAAAAAAAAAAAAAAAAGTAGAGTAGAAGGTTTGCAAGATGAAGCCCTTCATTTCAAAGCATCTAAATAATACTCTGATTCTTCAAAAAGAAAAAATTATACTGTGACACAGTGGGAATACTCACTAGAGAAATGTGAACTGTTAACTCTTAGGTTCAGGCAAAAGACCGAGGGAGGAAAAAGCTATATGGACTTGTTCAGATCCAGTAGAATGAGACTTCATGGTCAAAGGACATCTGAAGATGACTTTAATTAAAAAATATAAATTTTAATTAATATTCTTATAATTTCCCAAATACACTGTAGCGCAGTTGTCTGTGGACATTTATGTGATCACAAGACACAGCCTCATTCTAACCACTCCCTGCGCCTACCTACTAGAAAGTCACTCTTGGATTATTCATTCTCTCTTTTTCCATGTTTATGAGGTGGGTGTGCTAATCAAAGTGAAAGCAATGGTTGCTCAGTTGTGTCCAACTCTTTGCGACCCTATGGACTATAGCCCATCAGGCTCCTCTAACCATAGAATTTTCTAGGCTACATTATTGGAGTGGGTTGACATTTCCTTCTCCATGATCTTTCTGACCTAAGGATAGAACCTGGGTGACCTGCATCGCAGGCAGATTCTTTACCATCTGAGCCCACCTATAATCAGTGCCAAATCAAGGCAACAGGAAACACATATAATGGAAAAAAGGTACATAGGATGGAATATAAGAGCTCCTAGCCTCCTTATACTTCTATTCCTTTCGATAGATTGAACCATATGAAACTTTAAATTCTGCAGTCAAATAGGATGGCAATTTCATATGACCCAATCTCATATATTCTGTAATGATATGCATAATAGACATTCAGGGCTTAGTATATATCAACCACAATACTGTGTCCTAAATATGGATTATCTTAATTAATTCTCATAACAAGCAGTTAAAAGTATTCCCATTTTACAGATGACAAAACTGAGACGGAGAACAAACAGTGAATAAGTGGAAGATATGAATACAAACTTAAATTAGGCGGCATATTTCCAGAATTATTAACCATTCTCTACTGCTGAAGCTGTCATTCTTTGACCACAGTGCCATTCAGGATTAGTGTTACATCAGTTTTACTTGTATATTTTCATAATGCCTTTCAATAAAATCAGGATAATTTAACTGATTTATTCTTTTTCTTGCCCCTGAAGTTTCTGAAGGTCAGATATAGGTATATAACCTATAAAATTTGCTTCTAAGCTTAGGTTGAATTAGTAATTGAAGAGTAATAACAATGATGATTCTAAATATGCACATTAGAGAAATTTCACCATATCTTAAATATCTATTATGTCACTGTCTTAGGGGGGAATGTCTCAATAAATTCAGTAAATGTTGTTCTATAGACCAAAACAAATTCTTAACAGGCAAAATTCACTGAAAGATACATTTAAAATCACTTTTTAAATGTCATTAAAATACAAAAGCAATTTTCCCACACTAAAAACCCAGAAGGCTATAAATCAATACATAATAAATATAATTCTTAAAACTTATGAGGTTTGAATAATAGTAAATAGAGGGAAGAGCTTTACTCATGTTTTTAGTGTGGTTATTTCCTGAGAAACCCACTCAAACATGCCAGCCCCTTATTGAAAGTCTTCCATGTGAGGTTCATGCAGTTACATGTTAAAGAATATAACATCTGGGGTCAAAGAGGCCTTTATTTATTTGCAATTCTAACTTTTCTCAATAGTGTGAATTTGGATTAATGATTTACCAATTTGTTTATTTTCCTCATGTATCAAAGGAGGGAGAGTAGTTTAGTTATTTAACTAAATGTGACAGCTATTATTCATCTACTTTTTATGGTGCCCATACTGAGAATAATTGGGAAGATAAAGGATAAAAAGATATTGCCATGGTTTTGGCTGCTTTAGTCACAATATAGGAAGGATGTATGCCTTTAAGCAAATATAATACAGCACTCTATTAAAACCCTCTTAATAATGTGTTGTAAATATAGTGCCAGCACAAATAAGAGAGATGTCGTCTTCAGTTAGGGGATAAGAGAAGCAGGAATCTAGAACTGGATTCATAATGTTAAATAGAAAATTAGCACAGAGATGTGAAAAGAGGAAAAGAATCCAAAGTACAGGAACATTTCCAATGCTAAAGATCAGATAAATTACATTGAACCATGATAAATCAGGTCAAAGAACACAGGGCATATGGAAGGATAGGAGATGATGAGACCTGAGATGTATGAGAGATCACAGCAAAGACTTGCTCTGCCAACCTAAAGGAGCTTGAGTAAACGTCTAATGGTTTCTTGTTTTCATACTACTGAACAAAGTATGTAATTTTCAAGTGTTTACCATGTTTCGCACATTAATATTTAGATTGATGTTTTAAGGCAGTTAATATTGTTTAGGGCTTCCTAGGTGGTGCTAGTAGTAAAGAACCTGCCTGCCAATGTAAGAGACATAAGAGACTTGAGTTAGATAGCTGGGTCAGGAAGATCCCCTGGAGAAGAAAAGGGCAACCCACTCCAGTATTCTGGTCTGGAGAATCCCATGGACAGAAGACTAGCGAGTTACAGTCCACAGGGTTGCAAAGAGTTGGACATGACTAAAGGGACATTGCACAGCACAATATTGTTTAGGAAAAGACAATATACACATCATTTAGAGGTAAATTTTGGAGTCCTACTAATTCAGGAGAACTATATTTGTGTGGTAATATCACTTGACAAAGGAGTCACATTGTTCAGGAGATTTAAATTATAAATTTAAAGCATTTATCTACCTTTCCATTGGAACTCTACAGAAACAGAGTTAATCTACCCATGGAAGATTAACCACAAAACCAGGCCAACTATTTCATCCTTTCTGAAGCCATACTCTTTGCAAAGACACTGCTGCTAATCTCATGAGGAGGTGGTTTCTTTCTTTCTTTCTTTTTTTTTCCTACTTCTAGAATCTGGAGTGGCCATTCCTTTGCTTTAGGGAAGAGAATCCAGTGGAAGTGAAGGTGTTCTACTTGCAAATATCAGCCTCACAAAGAGTTGAACACTTTTGCTCTCTTCTTCACACCGCCCCCTTCATCATAAGAACCCACCTTAGTCAGATAACTAGTAGAGGAGACATGTTGAATCAGAACCTAGTTATCCTAGTAGTCCCAGATATAGACACCCCAGACCCCAGACTGGCAGACAACCAGACATGGGAGAGAGCTTAGTCAGGACTAGCAAGGTCACCTGGTCAAACCACAGCTAGCTAGAGACACATGAATGAATAATCCAGCAGAAAGCTGAAGAACTTCCTTGCTGATCAGAAGATCTGAAAAAATAATTAATACTTGTTTTAAATTACTGAGTTTCAAGGTAGCCTGTTACACAGCAAAGGTGAACTGATAATCATTCATACATGAATGGTTGTTTCTACACAGGAGAAATAAATATGAAAAACTAAACTGTACTATAAAGATAGATAAATTATTTATGGAATTTTTAAAAGAGCCCTTTTAATTTTTGTGCAAAAGAACTTCAAGTTAGAAAACATTTCACTGATGAAGATGAAAATGGATAAAAAGTCACTTTCTTTAGAGATGTGACTCAATGACTTATCTGGAAAACAGCACAGTTTATAAACTATACATAACTCCTTCAACACCATCTTGCTGAAGGAAAAAAAAAAGTTCAACAGTCCTATGTTTTAAAAAAAAATTCTCAACCTCATGGAGTAATTTTAAAAAAATGTGTCAATTTCAAAAGATATTTAGTCCTACATTTAATAAAATGTGTTTTTTTAATTCTTTTGTGATAACTATACATTCTTAAAAAAAAAAGTTTCTATTTCTTGCTCAACATGCTCATTTGAAGTTCACTTGAATCTTACGACAAGTTAAAAAAAGAAAAGGAAGACTTTCTCATTCTCCTCTTTGCTAGCTTTTCTACTTGGTTGTCACTTTATATAAAAATTTCTGTTTATCTAATTTTCTTCATTCTAAGTTCTAATTTGTAGTAGTTTATCATTTAGATGTTTTCAAAATAAAAATACTGAGTCAAAAAGAATTCCCTCTGAATTAAATTGTCACCTTTGGTTAGTGTTTCTAGAATAATACATTTTTAAATAAATTAAGCTGAATAACAGCCAAAGGGAAGTAGTTATGTTTGACACTTTTTCCTCTCAAACTTCATGAGAAAAATTTTAAATTGCCTTGTAAATTAATTAGAAAATCTTAATAGGCACCTGATTATTTGAAAAATGGAAAAAAAAATACTTCAATAGCTCTTTAAATAGACGTTTTTACCAGAATTTTTCTACTATTACATGACTGCAAAAGTTGCCTAGTTTAGTAATTCATTTTATAAATACCAAATATTTTCTAATTATAAAATACTACTCTTCAAAATGTTTTATTTTATGAACATAGTAACTTTCCAAAAATATTACTGAGCAACAACAAGGCAAAAGGGATCTTGGCTTAAAAATATAAGAATTAAAATATTTTTAAAATAAAGAATATAAAATACTTATCAATTTTTTAGAGGGTTGGTGCTGACTCACCTGATTGAATGACCTTTCTTAGTTTCTTAAATTTAAACACTACTGGGAATGCATTAGCAATCTGTTATTGAACTCAGAGTATAAGATTAGAGATGGAGGTTTAAACATACACTTTACATTTAAAACATAAAAAAGTAATTTTAATTGTTTGGTTTTAAACATGGCTCCTTATTTTAAAACCAATGAATATACTTTATGAGAGAAATGATGCACACAACATAAAAATATTACAAAGAAATAAAAGGTATGATCTCTCCACTCAATCAGTGTCAACATGTTGATATATTTTTGCACAGACTTTTTCTATGAGTATTTTTTCTCAAACTTGAGTTTTCGTTTTTCCCTTCTTATTTTTCTTCTGCTTCTTCATCTTCTTCCTTCATTTCCGGTTCTCTTTCTTTATCAACCCAAATGCCATTTCTTAGTGTTTCTTATTAAACCAAGGTGTTCTACAAATTTTATGAATAGTGTCAAACTCACTCTGATTGTAATAAGGAATTAGTGAGAAAGTTACTGTTTCTATCTTTTCACACATGAGGATATTAAGATTCAGCATTCCTACGTAGACTGACCAAGGTGCTTAAACTCAGACTCAAATCTATTTCCTCTAACTCTGAAAGTTCCAGTTCCACCCCTACCCACTCTACTTTCTTGGTTTTGGTTTGTAGCTTTTATTGACCCTATGATAAACGTTTCCCTGCATAACTAAACAAAATAGATTCTTGTACTGCCATCCTCCCAGTCATGGTTCTTTAAGGGACCACAGTAATGTTTATCTTAGGTTGTATTATTATCAGGACCAGAAGCTAAAATGTGCCTGTGTCTAAGATGAAAAGATGACACTTAAAATCTAACCAATCTGGGGGGGTTTCCCTGGTGGTCCAGTGGGTAAGGACACCACCTTGCAGTGCAAGCAGTGCTGGTTCAATCCCTGGCCTGGGAAGATCCCACATGTCATGGAACAGCTGGACCGATGTGCCCAACTACTGAGCAGCAGCTCTGGAGTGCATGCGCCCAGAGCCAGTGCTTTGCAACGAGAGAGGCCACTGCAATGGGAGGCTCACACAGGCCAAAGAACAAAGATAAATGAAAGATTAATAGAAGTGGCCAAAAAATATATATATACAAAGAAAAGAATAGAAAAACCTTTAAAAAAAATCAAACCAATTTGGGAGTTTGCAAAACATGGTTGACCTTCTAGGTATTTAATCATCATGTAGCACTAAGAATTATCCTGACTTCTTCATTTTAGGGAATATACTGAGCATGGTATGATTGTTTTGAGGATTTAGAGGCTAATTTATCACAAGCCAATTCTTTGATATTTGTGTTCATCAACCTTTAATAATGCACCCATTTCTTATTTTATCCTTAATATTATTGTGTGGCAACTCATGAGGAAATAGGTCAGCAGAAATCGAGTTGCTAATGGATGTGTGTAAAAAAATAATACGGAATACTAAAGATTATCTGTTTTAGTTCACAAAATAGGACTCATCTTTTATAATAACACTTCAATTACTATCAACAACCTTCTCATAAGCCAATTTTACAGCTCCTTAGAGGCACTTAAAAATATACAAGATCAGTTAAATGGACTTTGCTTTCCTTAATGTAATCTTTAGTGACTAAAACCAATTTGACCACAAGTTAGTCTTTAAAAACCAACTGGCCTTAATATGGGAAGAACAGCCATGGTAAAGTGCTATAATCTTCTTGTATTTTTATGCATGATCCATCATGAACTGAAGAAGAAACAGTTCTAAGGTTTTAAGGATAAATACTTGTTCAACTGATACACAATAGACAACACACATCATTAATCAGAATGAGAAACAAAACAAAATGATGCAGAAACATAATATCCACACATTTACAAAACACCTTTGGCAAAGATCACAGCTGTGCACTTTAGAATCCTCAGTCTGTTGAGTCCAATGACCTATTGTCTATCCCATAATAAACGACACAGCTTGTCAATGGCTAATATATACCCCTGGGATGAAACAAATGGCAGCATCCAAAATCACACTGAAGAAAATTGCCAAATGTAACCAGAATCCAATCAAGAATGCCACCCAACTCCATTCCTTTTTGTTAGTTTATTTGTTTCCTTGGTCAATTTAATAAAGCTTTTTCATAAAATATCCTATCATCACCAAAATGCCTTTTCCTTGGTTTCCTGCTATAAACTTCAATTCTAACTCTGGACAGAACCACTCTCCTTCAATCTGCAATCTTTTTTCATACATATTCCCCTATATGTGCTCTTGACTATGTTGGCCAATTTTTCCTCTCATGCTCACCATCAGTTGACCTTTTTTTTCCTCAATGTCTTCTGAAACCTTCAAGTACTTTGAACAGTTACCTTTATGCCCTCAGTCTCACATACACCACTACAATTTCATCTTACTTAGGATTTAATCTTCATTTGCATTTACTTCTTATCAAGTCTTGTCTCCTTTCCCCTTTCTGTGGTTTAATTTTTTTTTGTGTTATGCAAGTTCATATTTGGATGAAATACTAATTCTCATTGCAATGGTATTAGGAGGTGTCACATGGAAGGAGCTTAAATCATGAGGCTGGAGCTCTCATACATAAAATTAGTGCCCTTATGAAGGAGGCCCCAAAGAGCTCCCTGGCTCCTTCTATAATGTAAGGATACAACAAGAAGACCTTCACCAGAACCTAATCATATTGGCACCCTGATCTTGGACTTCCAGAACTCTCCAAAATGATGAGAAAAAAAGGTGTTGTTTATAAGCTACCTAGTCTCTAGCATTTTTATAGCATCTTGGAGATATCAAGACATACCTCATATTTAAGTTAATATGGCAGATTAATATTTTGATGTATTACCTGGTGTTTACACCCAACTCTTGGAATCTATGTATGTATACTTTTCCAACTGTAAGTTTATTACCATGAAAATGCAAAGAAAAAGACACCAAAATCTAAATAATGTGTTTCTACATAACATAATCTATGCAAAGGTCAGAGTTGTGCATTGCAGAATCCTCAGTATGTTGAGTAGAGTGACCTCTTCTCTATATCATAAATACAGGAGTTGGGAAAACTAATATAGAAGCAAGTTTGCTTCATACCAAAGGAGATAAAATTTAACAGCTGGAAAAGGGATAGGGTTGAAATGAATGATGTTGAATAACACAGATAGCCTTTATTGTGGGTTTCTGAGAAGGGGCTCCATCATGCCATTCCTGGTCTGAGACCAACTTCCAGATACCTAGATATGTTGGGGAGAGTCCCAGATCTAACAAGACCTGTGCCTGGCTTGTTAGGACATACTCTGGGATGGGAGAGTCCTCCCTCTACCCTTCCTCCCCATCTATCACACCAGTGCTGTAGAAAAGTCAATAGCAACAGATGAGTTATGTGTCAAAGCAGGTAGTACTGAAAAGATGTCCTAGGGACACTTGAGGCATCCCTAAATTGATATGAAAGGAACCCACGGATATGACAGCAGAAGGCTTGGCATGGCTTCACTCATCTCTGGTGGTGGTTTGGGGATACAGGCCAACAGGCAAGAACAGATAGCATGAACTAATTGTATCGGAAGAAGACTCCAAGTAAGGATGGGTATGGACCTATGACTCCTGACAACTGGTTGTGCATAAGGCCCTCGAAACTTACAGGCTGAATGCTCTCATGACTACCATGCTGTCAATCACAATAATATTTAATGTCTTTATCACAAAGCTTTTTGACCTGCTAAGTTTCAATGCTTTGACCATCACTTTGCCTCCATACATGTGGCCAATTCATGCCTCCTCATCCACCTTGAATTATATTCTCCCTCATGGATCACAGAGAATCACTCTCTCTAATCTCAGTCTACTATTCTTGACACTTCTCTCCTTATTTTCAATTTCAACAAATATTTATTGACCATCTAGAATATGATATCACCTGAGGTCTGGGTGAACGTGATTTATGTTCTAAATTTCTGGAGCTTATTGCCTCACCAGGGAGAGGAATAAGAAATGAGCACACAAATAAGTAAATAAACAAATGTTAAGTTTACAGATTAGAAGACTTCAAATGCTAAGACAAAAATAGAGTTATCAGAAAGAGAATTACAGGAACAAGCTACAGAGACAAGAAGTTCTTTCTGAGAAGGTGACATTCAAGATAAGATCTCAAAGATGAGATAGAGTCAGACTCTTGAAGAAGGCAGGTGGAAATAGAATTACAGATAGGGGAACAATATGCACAAAAGGAAATAGAGAGAGTGATGCTAAATGAAGTCAGTAGCTAAAGAGGGAGAAGGGGTCAGCTGTGACACAGTTGTTATTCTAAACTCAAGGGGTGTCACTGATGTGTGGAATCTAAAAAATAGAACAAACTAAATCCAACAGAATAAAAACAGAACAGAATAAAAATGAAACAGATTTGCTGGTACAGAGAGGAAATTAGTGGTTACCAGCAAATTAGTGGTTACCAGTAGGGAGAGGGAAAGAGAAAGGGAAGAAGAGGTACAAACTACTATGTACAAAATAAGCTGTAAAGGTATACTATAAACACAGGGAATATAGTCACTACTTTATAGTAACTATAAGTGAAGTATAACCTTTAAAAATTATTTATCACTCTATTGAACACCTGTAACATATAATATTGTATCTCTGCTATACTTCAATTTAAAATAAATAAATGCAATGGAAAGGCCTTGATGAGTAGAAGAGGAATATGATCTAATTTGCATTTGAAAAAGATATGTCTGGTTGTTGTGAGAAGAGATGAAGGAGGGCTAGGGAAATAATGGGACCACTCTGTTTCAGCTCAGCTTTGCCTTAGTGGTAGCTATGACTTCATCACGAGTCCCATCTCTGGCCCTCTCTCATCTGTGCATCATACTTGTCTTATCAATGACCAGTCTTGGTTTCATCCAGTCTTCCATTCTTTTAGTTTCCTTTTCAAGTCTGGTGTCACTGACGAAGTGCTCATATAACCCTGCCCTCTGGATCCTCAAGACTCATGCCATTTCATCATGTACTCCTCTCTACTTCCTTACAATTGCACAGGAATGAGTATCTCTCCTCTGAAAGACTGATCCCTAAATGTGAGCTCTTGAGATGACTGGCTATTAGCTTTTCAGTGATTTTCACTCATCTTCTGTTCACCCGGCTTTAGTAGCAAAGAATCAGCTTCCAAAGCCAGACATTCTTAACTCAGACCTCTGTGTCTTAGACTTTAGTATATATCAGAATCTAGTGGACGAGCCTGTTAAACAATATAGGTTGCAAAGTGATTCTGAGGCAAGTGTAACACAGATTACATTATGAAAAACTGTTCTAGGCTCAACTCTGTCACTGAATGTGTAACCTTGAGTACATCAAAGCACCTGTCTGAGCGTTCATTCTTTCTATGAAAATGATGTGGGTTAAACTGGTTATTCTATAAGGATATTCTCAGAACTTGCCTTATCCTACTGTGTCAAGAGTCTCAAGCAGGTTAAGAGAAATGATGCAAACATAATAAAACCATGCAAGCTAAGAATAGCTACTACAAATCAGCAAACATTTATCCTTGGGCTTCCCAAAAGCAGAAATAGAAATGGAATTATAATTGGTTATATACCTGCAATGAAATGAAAGGAAAGAAAGAAAGTCCAGGAGGTTATCAGCCTGAGCTCCATAAGGCCAAGGGAAGGAGATTCATGAGTTCATGGGGTCCCTGACCTTTGACAGGAAAAAAATTACATCTTTGCTCTCTCTAATATCTAAAAATGAGTCCATCATTGTCTTTGTTACAATCTTAGGCAATTAAAAATTATTAGCAATACTTGAGATTTTGTCACAAATAACAATCAGATATTTAGATCACATGATACCTGTTGCAAGTATCTCTACATTTGGCTTATACTCATCCCTATCTGGAAATGACAATGGTAAATAAACCCTCTTGTTAATTGATGAATTAAAAAAGAATTCTATCTATTAATGTGCCACACATTTAGTTAATATTTTGATCATTGTATTTCAATAAAATTATTTTCTTTGCAATTTTATATACTTTTAATTACATATTTTAAAAAGAGTATTCTAAGAAGGGGTCCCCAGGATTCATCAGATTGTTTAAAGTATCCAAAACACAAGGAACATTTAGAAATCACCTCAGATTCTTTCTACCTTTATGAATTTTCCAGCAATGATTATCATTTCCAAAATGTGAAGCCATAAAATCCTTTTTTACATAGTACTTATTAACATTTCAGAGACTTAATATTTTCAACATGACTTGGGAAATATTGCTGAAAGAAAGCATAATTACTAGTAGTAAGACAAATTATCCAACTTTTTTATTGGTCTTTCCTATGAACCTTATGTATCATTGAGGTATTCACCAAAATAGGATTAATTAATATAATGAATATTATCATCTATGGCAGCTTTTATAGTAGAGACAAAAATATCTGAAGTGCTAAAGCCAAGTATATATAGAGGGATATAGCCTGAATCCATTGTAATTATCTGAATAATCAAATATCCCTTAGAACAGAGTTCCATTCTCAACATTTGTTTGCACAGGAAACATCTGAGCATGTTATTAAAGTGCAGAATCTAATGGAGTCTAGCTTTGGAGTGGGGTCTGATATTTTGAATTTTTAATAGCCTCTCTAGTAATGAAAAAAGCTAAGAATAGCTACTACAAATCAGCAAACATTTATCCTTGGGCTTCCCAAAAGCAGAAATAGAAATGGAATTATAATTGGTTATATACCTGCAATGAAATGAAAGGAAAGAAAGAAAGTCCAGGAGGTTATCAGCCTGAGCTCCATAAGGCCAAGGGAAGGAGATTCATGAGTTCATGGGGTCCCTGACCTTTGACAGGAAAAAAATTACATCTTTGCTCTCTCTAATATCTAAAAATGAGTCCATCATTGTCTTTGTTACAATCTTAGGCAATTAAAAATTATTAGCAATACTTGAGATTTTGTCACAAATAACAATCAGATATTTAGATCACATGATACCTGTTGCAAGTATCTCTACATTTGGCTTATACTCATCCCTATCTGGAAATGACAATGGTAAATAAACCCTCTTGTTAATTGATGAATTAAAAAAGAATTCTATCTATTAATGTGCCACACATTTAGTTAATATTTTGATCATTGTATTTCAATAAAATTATTTTCTTTGCAATTTTATATACTTTTAATTACATATTTTAAAAAGAGTATTCTAAGAAGGGGTCCCAGGATTCATCAGATTGTTTAAAGTATCCAAAACACAAGGAACATTTAGAAATCACCTCAGATTCTTTCTACCTTTATGAATTTTCCAGCAATGATTATCATTTCCAAAATGTGAAGCCATAAAATCCTTTTTTACATAGTACTTATTAACATTTCAGAGACTTAATATTTTCAACATGACTTGGGAAATATTGCTGAAAGAAAGCATAATTACTAGTAGTAAGACAAATTATCCAACTTTTTTATTGGTCTTTCCTATGAACCTTATGTATCATTGAGGTATTCACCAAAATAGGATTAATTAATATAATGAATATTATCATCTATGGCAGCTTTTATAGTAGAGACAAAAATATCTGAAGTGCTAAAGCCAAGTATATATAGAGGGATATAGCCTGAATCCATTGTAATTATCTGAATAATCAAATATCCCTTAGAACAGAGTTCCATTCTCAACATTTGTTTGCACAGGAAACATCTGAGCATGTTATTAAAGTGCAGAATCTAATGGAGTCTAGCTTTGGAGTGGGGTCTGATATTTTGAATTTTTTAATAGCATCTCAGATAACTGCTGAACTATAGCCCACAGTTGGAGTTGGAAGGCCTTGGTCTATCTTCCACTTATAACAGCTTTCATAGCCAACTTTCAAATTAATAACAAAGAAATCTCGGCCCAAATCACCTTCATGCACTATATGTACATGTGAGTGCAGCTATCTTGGACTCTCCTGACCAGTCACTCACTAGCTGAATACAAACGACTAATGTCAACTAACACCACAAAGAATAGAAGAATCAATGAGCTAAACTCTGCCAAATTTCTGGTGTACATCTTGAGACAAAATAATTGTTATTTTAAGCCACTAAATCCAAAGCATTCTCTTACAGAGCAATGGAATACCAGAAAAAGTACTCTAAGATCTCTCTGGAATAAAAACATTACCCTGAGTCCTCTTGATAGAGACCCTGATATTGGCTCTTTTTCATGGATTCTTCTCCTGGTTGCCCAATTGCCTGTTGCCTACATTTGGCTTGTTGCATTACCCTGTCTCCCAGCACTCAACCTCCTCTTACCCATGCTTGAATTTCCAAGGCCCTGTCCTGTCCAATTTACTTACCTTCCTTTCCTCCAGTCTATACTGCTAAAATCTCAGGATGCTTTCAACCTACTTATGAGAAACTCTCTGCCTGCATGGCAGGTTCCTAGGCTCTCTTCTCTTCTTTTTATGGGGGGAAAATTTTTGGTTATGCCTAGTTCTAATAGCATTTCAATTTAGTACCAGGTCTAAGTGTCAATATCAAAGAATGATTGAATTGGATACATGAATGGATGAATATATAGGTTATAATTTTTCACTCCATTGAAATTTCTTTAAAACTACTGAACACAATGAGAAAATTCAATGATCTTTCCTCAGCCTTTCATTAATTCCTATTAATCACTTCCTTTGGTCAATGGAGAATATTCCATGATCCTTTTTGCCATTTTGGGATCACATACTCTTTACAATTTTCTTGTTCCTTTCCTGAAGACTTTTTGTGGGCTTATCCTTACTTGCCCATAATTTAAACATAAAACTTTTCTGAAGACTTGGTATTGAATTACTTTTTAACTATGTGCCATATGAGTTTGCCATGTCATCGAGTCAAAAGGCTTAAACTCCATAGGGATGATTCTAAACTCATTAGCTTTCATTTCAGCACCTTGCCTGTGTTATCCTCTCATTGCAACACATTGATCTCCCTCCCTCCTTGGATCTGGACTAGTGTCTAAGGAGATTGCTGGAAATCTGTCCTTGGGTAGCCCATTAATGTATCAAATCTAGTATATCCCAAATACAGCTCATCACTTCTCCTTCATAAGCCTGATCTTCATACATATTTCCAATCTTAGAGAGGATGATAGTGCCATTAGACATTTTTAAGTTATAAAAAATGTTCTTTTTGGTTCCTTTTCTCACATGCTTGAATTGCATTAATCCTAAGCCTTACTCATTCCAGAAGAAAAACTCAAATTTTATAAACTCTAACATGGCCTTCCCACCCATAATTTTCAAATCTTGTTTAGTACCCAATTCAGTCTATACAGTACAACCAGAGTTAAATTCCTCTATCTCCCTTATAAGTATTTCAACTATAGCTGGTTACTGGTTTATATATACTTTCTTACCCTGAAGATTCCATTTTTATTCTCCATCTTTACTGTCCTTCTTATCCCTTAACCTCTCTGTTCAAGGCTCTGTTTCAATTAATTATTTTTTGATACCCACTTGCCTTACCCTTCCTTCACCAACAACTCCAGAAAAAAACTTGCTCTTGATTTCCCTCAGTCATTTGCTTGTGTCTTTGCTTTAGGAATGATCACTAAATGTCTAATATGTGTGTGTGTGTGTGTGTGTGTGGCTCCTATATAATGAACTCATAGCTGGCAGGAATTGATTTTTATTTTAATTTTTTATCCTCTACTAGAGCTGCCACTATATATAGCACTTAGGGAAAGCTTAATACACATTCGTTGGAGTTGAAGCCAATGAAAAGTTCGTCAATTTTCAGCTACATTTATTTTTTTGACTGAGTTGTATCATAAGGGAAACTAATTTGTACCTAATGGGACACATTTCAACTACTTACACTATTACTTTAATGTTTTCATTGAACACAGTCATCTCTGAGTAGCCTCAAGGTACATTTAAACTTAAAGATAAAAGGTAGTTTTCGGCAAAATGATTTACAATCAATAGCATTGCCAATTAAAATCCAATAATTAAGATACACACAAATGCTATAAAGCTTCAACTGAGAGAAATACAAGGGGATGCCAGCGGATAATGGCAATATTTGGTGATTGCAGCCTCCTTTTCCCTCCTAGCGATTGTTTCACTGTGGAATCAGTCTTAGGAGATTCTTACAGCCAGATGTAAGTAGAGAAATATCATTAAAACCACACTCAAATGAACTATACTTTCAACATGCCTGATTTGGGAAATTCAAATAGATTAATATGTCTGACTGAGAGGAACTCAAAATTTAAAAGAGCCCCTTCCTGACAGCCCAGTGGTTACCATTTAAAACTCATCAGCACATGGAATCAAATACTCCCTTGGGAAAACTATTTTGTCATGTAAAAATGTAAAATTAAGAAATATACTAAGATTTGAACAAATAGCATCTCTAATAGAATTGTAATTCTGGATCTCTTCTATTGATACTAGGATTTTTTTTCACTTTTAACTGTAGCTGTAGTATGATTGCAGATGGTTTAAAACTAGTTTTTCAGATAATAGCCTCATCCCTGTTTGGCTCAACGTAATCTTGTGAAACTTAACCATTTGAAGGTTAGAGCAAAGAAGAAAAAAAAGAAAAAGCAAACAATCAAAAAGACTGTGGGTTCTCTATCTACATCCACTAGGATTCCATTAACATCTCTGTGAGTCCATCCCCTGGCTCGTGTGGGCTTCATTTTTCAAAAGTCTGCACCTGCATTTCTTTGGATGCCTCTCTTCAGGCTTTTAAAGCTGTTTTGCCCAAAAGACCAGAAAACTGGCAGTACCCTGGTATTTATGTCACCTCAGGGTAGTCTTAAGCCAGCGACTGAGTGATAGAGGAGCATGAAAGCACAGCTCCTCTGCTTCAAGTTGGAACAAACTCTGTAGCATGATTTAGAATCAGAGTATTCCTGTAGGATCAACCTGAGGCTGGGACTTTGCCCTCAATTGCCCCTTGCATGACTTCTTCCCTATTCCTGATTTCCTTTGCTTACTTATTTGTCATACCCAGAAACATGTCCTTAAGAAATCGCTTGAACATAAATCATCATCTCCAGATGAGCTTCAGGAAGATCCAAGCCAAAAGAGGCATTTCCCCCCTGTTCTAGTAGTAAGGGCATCAGATTTCTACTTGGAGATATTAGATGGTATGGCAGAACACATCAAAAAGTGGGGATGGGAATCTATCACAACAACCAGCTTCCCCCTTCCCTCACACTTACAAAACAGTCCATTCCTGGAAGGAGCCTGTCATCCACTTTCCAATATTTTGCTACTACATATACTATGATTGGGCTTCCCTGGTGGTTCAGATGGTAAAGAATCTACCTGCAATGCAGGAGGCCTGGGATTGATCCCTGAGTTGCAAAGATGCCCTGAAAAAGGGAAAGGCTACCCACTCCAGTATTCTTGCCTGGAGAACTCCATGACTTGTCCAGGGAGTTGCAAAGAGTCAGACACGACTGAGAAACTTTCACTTGTGCTATGATTTCCTTCTAACCTCCTCTTTAAAGTCAACTCTCCCTTGTCATTTACTATTCTTTATCTTGGTTAATACCTTCTGTGTATTACCTGAGGAAAGTGAAGAAGAATATCTACTGGGGACAAAAACTCCTAAATCATATTGCTTCTGTTTCTTCCCTAAATGGGTTCAGCATTTCTCCATGGGTTACTATTTGTATTCTGAGTGGGATATTCTCATGCATGCTAGTACTTTACATGGTAGGATATTTAACACACCTCATTTACCTCACAAGACATACACAGGCTTCTCTCACAACCAATTGTAACACCAGCCCCTTAAAATATGCCGACACATATTTCCAGATGTATTGCCCACTTCCCAACCACTTTTGTGAATCAACAAATAAGCATAAATAAGCATCGCTGTTCTATTATCCATGATTTGAAGTTGTTGGATTGACCAAGAAGTTCATTTGGGTTTTTTTTCCATAACACCTTAGGAAAAATCTGAATAAACTTTTTGGACAATCAAATACTTTTCAACTCACCTACTTCCTTCTCTGGACTTGCTTGCATTCATGATGATTAGAGACAGGGTCCACTGTGATATAAAAAGAATATCTGACTAGAAGACTAAAAACTTTCAAAATGACATTTTCCCATGTGGTATATATAGAATTTATTTTACATAATTGGTGAGATTGTATTAAAGAAAAAGCATCAACTGTCCATAATTTAAATAAGATACTTAATGAATGTGAGATAATTAAAGTAAGCTTGAGTTCAATTTAATTAGACAGTTGAACTTAATAGTACATTTAGTACTATTATATGAAAAAAATGATTCAGAAATAAAGCATTTAACAATATAATTATTAGATTTCTTGCATTATGTATTTAATAATGTCATGTTCAAAGGATTAAGTGAATTTTCAACTTCAACAAAATGTTAGGGTGCACAACTGTAGCTCTATGAAAATTTTTATTAATATGATAATCCATTCACACAATAAATTTCTAAAATAGTATTATAAGATATGGTGGCTTTTCTAGAACTGGATCGCAAAACAAACATGAGTAGCTCTATATACTGCTTCAGGAAATCTCTGAAAAAGTTGTGAGTTATTATATCAGTGGATCAATTCAATGATAGAATTATATTGAGTTTTAAATAATTTGATATAAAAATTTAATTTCTACCTCTAATAGGAAAGGAAAAGTGATGGGATAGAGGCAGGTACCTCTTCAATATTTGTATTTTATATAAGCTCTAGAATTTATTCCTTATGTTAGGCTATCCATATGTATCGAATCTCTTCATGCCTACATATCTCACAGATACTTTTTCTACACCTCTTACAGCCAGAAGGATAACAGAAAACTTGCTACCTTTCTTGTGGTGAAAATTTTAAGAGTAAAGGGGCATTTGAGTAGAAATAAAACACATTAAAACCAGTTACTGTGTCAAACTCATCTTGGGCCTGGGGAAGCTATGCTAATAAAGGGAAGAACATTGAAGGAGAAAGGGCAGCCACTTATACATGGGCACATGACCTGCATTACAAGCTTGTATTTGCAATTCACTTAGGAAAAATCTGAATAAACTTCTTGGTCAATCAAATACTTTTCAACTCACCTACTTCCTTCTCTGGACTTGCTTGCATTCATGATGATTAGAGACAGGGTCCACTGTGATATAAAAAGAATATCTGACTAGAAGACTAAAAACTTTCAAAATGACATTTTCCCATGTGGTATATATAGAATTTATTTTACATAATTGGTGAGATTGTATTAAAGAAAAAGCATCAACTGTCCATAATTTAAATAAGATACTTAATGAATGTGAGATAATTAAAGTAAGCTTGAGTTCAATTTAATTAGACAGTTGAACTTAATAGTACATTTAGTACTATTATATGAAAAAAATGATTCAGAAATAAAGCATTTAACAATATAATTATTAGATTTCTTGCATTATGTATTTAATAATGTCATGTTCAAAGGATTAAGTGAATTTTCAACTTCAACAAAATGTTAGGGTGCACAACTGTAGCTCTATGAAAATTTTTATTAATATGATAATCCATTCACACAATAAATTTCTAAAATAGTATTATAAGATATGGTGGCTTTTCTAGAACTGGATCGCAAAACAAACATGAGTAGCTCTATATACTGCTTCAGGAAATCTCTGAAAAAGTTGTGAGTTATTATATCAGTGGATCAATTCAATGATAGAATTATATTGAGTTTTAAATAATTTGATATAAAAATTTAATTTCTACCTCTAATAGGAAAGGAAAAGTGATGGGATAGAGGCAGGTACCTCTTCAATATTTGTATTTTATATAAGCTCTAGAATTTATTCCTTATGTTAGGCTATCCATATGTATCGAATCTCTTCATGCCTACATATCTCACAGATACTTTTTCTACACCTCTTACAGCCAGAAGGATAACAGAAAACTTGCTACCTTTCTTGTGGTGAAAATTTTAAGAGTAAAGGGGCATTTGAGTAGAAATAAAACACATTAAAACCAGTTACTGTGTCAAACTCATCTTGGGCCTGGGGAAGCTATGCTAATAAAGGGAAGAACATTGAAGGAGAAAGGGCAGCCACTTATACATGGGCACATGACCTTCATTACAAGCTTGTATTTGTAATTCACTAGTTAAACTCTGAGCTCTCCAAATTCTGCTTATTCTTATTCGAAATTCCTGTATAACTATCACCATTAATAATTTCCTTTGTTGATATCAGCTAGTAATATCTGATAGGCATTCATCCAACAATTACTGATTGATTGAATGAATGAATAGCAGTTAAAGAACCTCTAACAAGGAAAACTATGACAAACTTAGTATATTAAATAGCAGAGACATCACTTTGCCAACCAAGTTCCACATAAAGCTATGTTTTTTCCAGTAATCATGTATGGATGTGAGAGATGAACCATAAAGAAGGCTGAGCACCAAATAATTGATACCTTTGAACTGTGGTATTTGAGAAGACTCTTGAAAGTATCTTAAACAGCAAAGGGATCAAATCAGTCAATCCTAAAGGAAATCAACCCTGAATATTCACTGGAAGGACTGATGCTGAAGCTGAAGCTCCAACACTTTGGCATCCTGATACAAAGATCTGACTCAATGGAAGAGACCCTGATACTGGGAAAGATTCAAGGCAAAAGGATAAGATTGTTAGACAGCATCACTGACTCAATAGGCATGAATTTGAGCAAACTCCAGGAAATAGTGAAGGACAGGGAAGCCTGGTGTGCTGCAGTCCATGGAGTCATGAATAGTTGGACATGACTTAGCAACTGAACAATAACAAAAATATATTTTAATTTGCTATATAATGATGCCTTCAATGAAGCTCAGTGTTTCCATTTCTGGTTTATTTTTTGATTGGTTAATTCCTGATATAAAAAATCTTTTCCAGTTCAACAGACTAGGCAAGATGCATAATATCATTTTTTAAAAAACTGCTTAGCTAGAAATCAAGACCCTTAGTTCCTACTTTCATTGACTCTATCAAATACTCATGTCATCTAGTCATTTAACTCATAGAGGGCTTTGTTTCCAGATTCACAGAAAGACAAAGAATGTCAACAGTTGTGTCTCCCATTTATGTCAACATAAATGTCTCCCAACAGTCATGCCCTTTGATTAGGAATCCCTCTTCTCTCTTAAGAATGGATACTAGCTTCCCAGGTAACCTCCTTGTATTCTCCCCATCCACAGCCTATTCCACATACTGCCACTGTATACATTTTCCCAAGATGTTAAAAAGAAATCTGAAAATAACAGTCTATTTTGAAAAAACACATTGATCTCAATTGAGCAGCATATTGTTCATCAACATTCTATCCCTAGTCCATCTTTTCTGCTTCCTCTTCAATTGTTTGCCAAATTCCCTAAATCTACTCTACCATCACACTCAACTACTCACTGGCTCCTGAAAGCAACTGGTTCATGACTTCATACTACCCAACATTTTCCTCATCGGCAAAATAGGCTGAAAGCTCCAACAGGGCATACCTTTTTTGATAGAGTAGTTTCAGCATCTAACAGATTGTCCACACAGAGCAGGTGTCTGACAAATGGTTGGAGACCTGGACTTGAATGTTCTGCAATACCCATGCTGGCATGCAAAATCCGTTCATTTTCAAGGCAAAGGCACCATCAATTCCAACTCTAGCTCACACCTAGTCAAGTAAAGGCAGTCTTTCTGTCTCCACAGCAGTGTACCGACTCTTGTGATAATATATATTACATAGTCTTATAATTATTTTCTACATATCTATTTTTTGCATTCAAACGTAATCTCCTTCAAACTCAAGAATGCTAGGTACATGGAAGAGTTTTAGTCAAATTTGGTTGATTTAAAAAGACTAAGAATCCTTTCAACTCTGAAATCTGAGGGTTCTATGTAAGTATTTTTTTTTTTTAAAGCTAAAGATCTTAGAATGAATTACTTATGAATACAAACTGGTATAAAGCTGAAATCATGAAGAAAATTGGCAAAATACATTAGAATGAGTATAGCTAGGAATGGTAGATGCCACTGTCAGTCTACTTCTTTGAACTGTATTACCTAAAGAGCCAATTAGACACTCTGAGCATTTACTAAAACTCTTCTTCTTTGAAGCTAGTTCTAAATAATGCAGTTGAAGCAAAAGAAATTTCAGCCTACTGGCTTTACCTTGCCTCTAGAATATTTTGAAGTTAACATTCCAAATAGTTAAAGCATTCTGAACCAGGTTTTTGTTTTTGATGGTTTCATTTTTGTAGAGAGAATACAGGCATTATTTCTGAGTCAATTTATGGATGTTATATACTTAATGTTAGGATAATACTCTCTTTTAAAAAATTTGATATACAATATTTACATAACTGTACTTCTGAAAATAAATATCGTTTATATCACTAGATAGGACATTGTTAGTACTTTCAGTCATAAATGTCAAATATTGCATAGCATCAGTTCTACAATGTCCAAATATTCATGGAAGGCAGAGATAATAACTTATTAGGTCATAATTCATGTCTTTTACAGGTATTTTCTCCAGAGGGCAAAGTAATTTTGCAAACGTGAAGGAGTTACAAGGAAAATCACACTTTAATATAAGTAAGAGATGTTTACACATTGCCTTATCTTACACTTTGGACTCGTTCATTTTTTTAATCCATAAAATTTCAGGAAAATATTTTAGTTACTATTATTTAATAATCTATTCATATCTTAATTACCTTCTTTTTCCAAATTCCATGGAAATACTGGATCTGTGCCAATGACATAGTGATTTTTTCCGTCATATTCACCTTCACTCACCTTTTTTATAGCCTGTTTTGTGATACTGAGGCTCAACATCTATGCCACAGTTCCATTGTGCTGGCTGACTCCCTGTTAGGATCTGGCAGTAGGAGGTACGATAGGGAGACAGCAGGACTGGATGATGGAGAAAGACTTCCTGACTCCTATCTGCTTTCTGGGGACTTACTGTTCCTATTAGCAACACCCTGGACTTGCTTTTTTTTTTTTTTTTTTTCATGCCTACAGTCGCTCTCATTTTTAGTAACAACTGTTGAATCAAGCTGGCTTTTCTCACCCAACACTTCACAGAATTAGTTTCATTACAACCCCACCATAGAAATACGAGCACCAACTGGCTGGCAGAGGTCTAGGACTCAGTCCTATCGGGGCCCCTTCTGCTATCTCAGAGATACCAGCACCAGGCAATCGGAGGGAACCAGTATTCCCTCCTTGGAGGTCAAAGTTCCAGATCAGTAAAGTCCAGTTCCTCCAAGCCTCTAAGCCTTATTAATTTTGATCCTTTCTTGTTTTGTTTTCTCATTGTCAGGAGTGATAGTTACTTTTGCAGTTGCCACTTCTGTTCTCTTCTTACTCTTTCAGTTTTCTGATACTTAAATAACTATTTATATTGAATTCTCTTTCTGGGAATATAACTGCAGTGGCTTCTGTCTGTTAATTGGACCCTGCATGACCCTTGCTAATTGCTTCTTTCTTGTGCATTTCTAAAGCATAATGCCAGGTATTAGCTGACATCATTCCAAACTTGTGACTATTACAATGGAAGCAGAACACATGTTTTGCTTGGTGGAGCACTGAGTAAGAAGGCTATCTCATATTCCTCCAAATACCACTAAACTTTATACTACTTTTCAATATCATTTTCTAGTACACTCATAACATAAATACATTAATAATTCTGTTATTAACACAGAGGTGCTGAAACATCTGGACAGCCATAGGTATAAATGTATACCCTCTGTAGATAAGACTCAGTTGTGTTAGAATCAAACATTGCCATCTCAGCTACAGACAGCTGAATGGAATCTTAGCTCTACAACTATTTTCCAAAATCAGCATAAATACTAAAACTAAAATACAATAAAAATGAGCCTGAAAGACCCCTATATCATTCATATGATATACATGGTTAGATTTTAAATCCTATACAGTTGTCTCTTACACACCAAAATTTAGGAATCACTGAGCTAAATTCAAAGAACAAAAACCAAGTGTATGAAGTTCTCTTAACAGGCAAAGCTTCCTGCTTCTAAAGAAACCTCCAAGTATTTTGCTTACCTGCAAGATTTTCTGTATTATGGCTTAAAGTTAAACATATCCCATCATAATACTTTCAATAAACATACCTGTCACAAAGAATGGACAGGATGGTGAACTCTTAAAGTTAGCACATAAATTAAACTGAGTCTCCTGCAATGCAAACCTATACACACTGTCTCAGTCATACAAACTGAAAAACTGAAGGGATCTGAGCAAATCCATGAGGATAACTTTGCTTAGAAAGTTGTTATTACATTATATATACCATGCTTGAAATGTAATGTCCCAAATCAATTTTAGTCAGTGAATGGCAATTTTATAGCCTATTTATTAAATTTACAATACATTGAAAACTGAATTTTCTATTACTATCAGTTCTTATTTGGAAACCAGTAATTACCTCTTTCTTGTGCATTTCTAAAGCATAAGGCCAGGTATTAGAAGACACTGTTCCAATAATTTTTACTTGAACTATGGAAATTTTCTTTTAAACATCACTACTCTAGAGTTACTATGTTACCAGCTTTTCACAAATTAAATTTGTTGCTAGAAAATGACCTCTATTGTATCTTAAGTTGATCTTCTTAAAAAGTTACCCTTTTCACAATATTTCTAATTCTACATTTTTATAGATGTTGTGCAGAGGGACTTGAGAGAAATTGAGCATATCTAATAAGGAAAGCAATAAAAGACAAGTACATAGTTTTTTGGTTGTCATCAGCCATATCTCTTGCCTCTGTTCTTCCCTGACCATTATATACAAAGTTACTAAAACATGCTACCTCCACTCTCCCCACTCCAAGAACAGCCTTCACTAAAGGAATTTAAAATTCTCCACACCTTTACATTTATAAGCTAAGATCAAAGCCAAGATTGCTATTGGTCCATCAGCCCATCGCTTAAACTAGATTCTTGATCTCATCTTTGTGATCCAGCTTTACTTTTGGTACTTCCACTTTTGGGACTGAAAACCTGGACCAAAGTCTTTAGAAGGCAGAGACACTGCACTGTGTTAATGCCAATACTCTGTAGCTCTTCAGTGCCTGGCCACCTCTCTTGAGATGACTGATGAGAAACTAACTGTGGAGTGACCACAGTTCAGGCATACAAAAAGGAAATCAGGTGGGCATAAAAGATCAGAGGCAAAGCTTCCTGCTTCTAAAGAAACCTCCAAGTATTTTGCTTACCTGCAAGATTTTCTGTATTATGGCTTAAAGTTAAACATATCCCATCATAATACTTTCAATAAACATACCTGTCACAAAGAATGGACAGGATGGTGAACTCTTAAAGTTAGCACATAAATTAAACTGAGTCTCCTGCAATGCAAACCTATACACACTGTCTCAGTCATACAAACTGAAAAACTGAAGGGATCTGAGCAAATCCATGAGGATAACTTTGCTTAGAAAGTTGTTATTACATTATATATACCATGCTTGAAATGTAATGTCCCAAATCAATTTTAGTCAGTGAATGGCAATTTTATAGCCTATTTATTAAATTTACAATACATTGAAAACTGAATTTTCTATTACTATCAGTTCTTATTTGGAAACCAGTAATTACCTCTTTCTTGTGCATTTCTAAAGCATAAGGCCAGGTATTAGAAGACACTGTTCCAATAATTTTTACTTGAACTATGGAAATTTTCTTTTAAACATCACTACTCTAGAGTTACTATGTTACCAGCTTTTCACAAATTAAATTTGTTGCTAGAAAATGACCTCTATTGTATCTTAAGTTGATCTTCTTAAAAAGTTACCCTTTTCACAATATTTCTAATTCTACATTTTTATAGATGTTGTGCAGAGGGACTTGAGAGAAATTGAGCATATCTAATAAGGAAAGCAATAAAAGACAAGTACATAGTTTTTTGGTTGTCATCAGCCATATCTCTTGCCTCTGTTCTTCCCTGACCATTATATACAAAGTTACTAAAACATGCTACCTCCACTCTCCCCACTCCAAGAACAGCCTTCACTAAAGGAATTTAAAATTCTCCACACCTTTACATTTATAAGCTAAGATCAAAGCCAAGATTGCTATTGGTCCATCAGCCCATCGCTTAAACTAGATTCTTGATCTCATCTTTGTGATCCAGCTTTACTTTTGGTACTTCCACTTTTGGGACTGAAAACCTGGACCAAAGTCTTTAGAAGGCAGAGACACTGCACTGTGTTAATGCCAATACTCTGTAGCTCTTCAGTGCCTGGCCACCTCTCTTGAGATGACTGATGAGAAACTAACTGTGGAGTGACCACAGTTCAGGCATACAAAAAGGAAATCAGGTGGGCATAAAAGATCTAGTCTCAGACACATCTCTGCACCATTGAGATCCTGAACTTTCTTTGAACTGTACCAGACCCAAGGACATTACAGGCCATATTCAGAACCGCACCTGCTAGCTGCAACCTTGTGGTCTCAAGGTCTCCCGTTGGAAATATGCAACCATTTCAAACTCCAACCAATTCTTACTTAACAAGCACACTCACTTCTTGCCAGCTCCAATTATAATCCTTGATAAACAACTCCTGTAACTAACTGTAACCTTGAAGTTTTTGCTTTTATAAGCTTCCTCTGTTTTGCAGGTGGGTGGAACACAATTCAAGGGCTTCTTGAATCTGTATCTCCTAGGTTACAGTCCTAACAAACCCCAAATAAACACCTTTTCATTTCAATCAGGTCTTCGTTTCTGAAATTTTGGTTATCCTGATCAGCAGAGATTGTTTGAATGACTGGAAGGATGAATGAAATTCAGCTTGGTACCTTAATTGTAGCCACTGCATCTGTTCCACAGCCCTTTGTTGCTTCATAAATGGCTTTCAAAGTCCAGAATAAAACCCTGAATTCAATGGCCATTATTACCTGCTACTGGAAACCCTGGCATAGCACATTTTCACTTGTATGATCTTTATTTCACCCATATTTTGTGTTTCCCTACATTCTAGAGGCTCTACTTTGCTTTCTTCTGAGTTTTTGCTTCAGCAACTCCTTACCTGCCTTGATCCCATTCTCTCGGAATCTTCCCCTATATGCATTTCTATCCTCTGGGTCCTGACCATCTCTTTATCCTATGGGCCCTGATATATCAGTTCTCATAGGAGAAAACTGGCAGTTAGGAAGAAAGACAGCATTGCATTCTTGGTGATTCACAAATGGAAAGAGAAACAGGCCAAGGCCAAGGTATGAGATTCTTGATTCAGGGACACACGGCGGGGGTGGGTGTTGGGGGACTGGGAGTGGCTTACAGAGACTTTCTTTAGTGGCTCAACTTGATACCTAGCAGGACACTGTGGCACTCCTGGGCCGTAAAGCCTTTCTGTGTCCCACATTTCTTTTCTTTTTTTTTTTTTGGTAATATCTGTATTTAATCTGAAACACTCATTAGAGAAAAAAATAACTAGGTATAGATTGCCTAGAGAAGAAATAAATAATACCCAACATGCAATTCTACGTTTCAAAAGAATTGCAAAGTCATAAACACAGCTAACAGCCAACCACAAACAATGCTCAGGAATTGTTCCTATTGGATGTGGAAGATGGTTAACTCCAGAGTTGTTGACAGTACTGATGGAAATATCACCCACAGGTAGGTCCTAATACAGTCTAAGTAGGCCATCATGCTGTTTCTGCTAAAATATATTTTGTAGAAATATATTTCATTTATTTATTTTTTTCTTTTTTTGAAATCTTTATTTTGCTTTTAACTTTTACAGAGTTTTGTTGTTTACAGATATGTATGTTCCCAGATTAGTGATATGTTTATCTCATTTTATTTGAGCTTCGCAGTAGTGAAAAATATCAACAGGTTTTCTTTGCAGGTTTATACATTCTTGTAAGTATAATTCATTTGGAGACCAGAAAAGATTACTATTTACACCTAATTTGCCCAACCTTCAGGAAGTGCGCAGTTGAGCTGGAGCATCGCAGTGGGTTTCACTCTACTGAGCTCAGGGCTGCAGCTGCAGCTGCAAAGATGCCTGCCTGCCCCAGAAAGAGTAGAAAACTGTAAACACAAACGCCTCCTCGAGGCTGGCTGCCTCCGCTTCTGAGGCTCAGCCATTGCGGAAGCTGAACCAAACCCCAGCTACTTGGTGTTCAAGTGATATGGCTTCTGTGTGGTGCTCTGAGGGATTCTCCAAGGCTTCAGGCTTCCTTTCCCACCTAGGGCTATTTCTGAGTTGGCATCAAGTCAATCCATGAAGAGTAACAAAGGAAAGGAGCCGGGGTGCCCCCATCTCCCAACTCCCTGGGAATGGGGTGGGAGTGTCCCTTATTTCTGGATTACAAGAAATAGATTTCTTTCAGCCTTCAGGATTTTTCTTGAGTTCCAGGGAGCAGGTTCAAACAGACACTAATTAGGAAGGGGAGGGGATATACAGACAATGGAGCAACAATCAAGAGAAACAATATCTTTTGAGCTGTTATGCAGATACTAAAAGCTCTACCAGGTGGGAGAAGTTAACAGTATGCTGCCTGTAAGCACAAAGACCCCAGACCAATTGAAACCAGAAGATTTATGATGCTGAATCCTACACACCTCACCATCAACCAAACAGAAGAATGTCCATGAGCACATCACGCCCTCTTTAAATCATTACTAAAAAACTCCTCACTATCAACTCCAAGTCTGGACACACAGTTTTTGAGGGCAGGAGCCCATGGTGGCCCCCTTCGACTGGCAAAGCAATACAGTTATTCTTCCTACTTTATCCAAAATGTCTCCAATATTTAATTCAGCGTTTGGGTACAGATGCCAAATTCAGCTTTAGACTTTTGCAGATGATTCATCCAGTGAATGGAGCAGACTCAGTGGCAATTCTAGACATTAAATCTGATGATCTTCAATCAGGTAGACAGAGACAAGAGGGAAATGTCAAGGGACAATAGAGTAGCAGGAAATATAGAATTCATTAATCAATTTAATTACTAATAATAATCTCATTTTATTTGAGCTTCGCAGTAGTGAAAAATATCAACAGGTTTTCTTTGCAGGTTTATACATTCTTGTAAGTATAATTCATTTGGAGACCAGAAAAGATTACTATTTACACCTAATTTGCCCAACCTTCAGGAAGTGCGCAGTTGAGCTGGAGCATCGCAGTGGGTTTCACTCTACTGAGCTCAGGGCTGCAGCTGCAGCTGCAAAGATGCCTGCCTGCCCCAGAAAGAGTAGAAAACTGTAAACACAAACGCCTCCTCGAGGCTGGCTGCCTCCGCTTCTGAGGCTCAGCCATTGCGGAAGCTGAACCAAACCCCAGCTACTTGGTGTTCAAGTGATATGGCTTCTGTGTGGTGCTCTGAGGGATTCTCCAAGGCTTCAGGCTTCCTTTCCCACCTAGGGCTATTTCTGAGTTGGCATCAAGTCAATCCATGAAGAGTAACAAAGGAAAGGAGCCGGGGTGCCCCCATCTCCCAACTCCCTGGGAATGGGGTGGGAGTGTCCCTTATTTCTGGATTACAAGAAATAGATTTCTTTCAGCCTTCAGGATTTTTCTTGAGTTCCAGGGAGCAGGTTCAAACAGACACTAATTAGGAAGGGGAGGGGATATACAGACAATGGAGCAACAATCAAGAGAAACAATATCTTTTGAGCTGTTATGCAGATACTAAAAGCTCTACCAGGTGGGAGAAGTTAACAGTATGCTGCCTGTAAGCACAAAGACCCCAGACCAATTGAAACCAGAAGATTTATGATGCTGAATCCTACACACCTCACCATCAACCAAACAGAAGAATGTCCATGAGCACATCACGCCCTCTTTAAATCATTACTAAAAAACTCCTCACTATCAACTCCAAGTCTGGACACACAGTTTTTGAGGGCAGGAGCCCATGGTGGCCCCCTTCGACTGGCAAAGCAATACAGTTATTCTTCCTACTTTATCCAAAAATGTCTCCAATATTTAATTCAGCGTTTGGGTACAGATGCCAAATTCAGCTTTAGACTTTTGCAGATGATTCATCCAGTGAATGGAGCAGACTCAGTGGCAATTCTAGACATTAAATCTGATGATCTTCAATCAGGTAGACAGAGACAAGAGGGAAATGTCAAGGGACAATAGAGTAGCAGGGAAATATAGAATTCATTAATCAATTTAATTACTAATAATAAATTGAATAATTAAAGCCACATCAACAGCTACTTTTACTGAGTTCTTATTATATGCCAGACACTTTAAATACAATATTTCGTTTAAGATTCACCAAAAAAAATTCATGAAGATGATGATACTTATCAACATCCATTTAAAGGAAAATTCGAGTAATTTGCCCTAAGTCCTAAAACTGACAGACGATGTTGCCAGATTTTGAACTTGGCTAAAGAATCTGTCTGCAATGCAGGAGATGTGGGTTTGATCCCTGGATCAGGAAAGTCCCCTGGAGAAGGGAAGGACAACCCAGTTCATTATTCTTGCCTGGGAAAACCCATGGACAGAGAAGTCTAGCAGGCTACAGTCCATGTGATCACAAAAGAGTCAGACAGGACATAGTGACTAAAGAATAATCTGTGGTACCAGCATTTGATCAAATATCTCCTGAGTTACATTACACTCTAAACAGCAAACTCCATGAAAATACCTTGAAATCCGTACTTTATATACTTTTTCTTCGAAGGCTATCACTATAGAATACACTGGCTTTAAACATGCAATAAGACATCATTATTTTAAGTGATTCACCACCTCAAAAATTCAAGTACAGATAACTGTGAAAATGATCATTAAATTTGCCAAACAGAGCAATTTATCTATCACTATCAGTTTTGCCTCTTTTCAGGACGTTGATTAACTTTATCTCCAACTGACTGGCAAGAACAAATTCTTTACATTGTCCTCAAATTTCAGGTTGTCCTTTAGTTGTGCAGTACGTATTTAACTGTATCTATACACATGCTTTAACAACAGTTGAATTTTGTGAAGTCATAAGCTGAAGGTTAAGGACTATGCTCTGGTGACTTGATTTTTAGGGATCCTAGACTATTGCCACTCATATGCATTCATTTACTAAGTATTATTTCTTGATAATGATGTTAATCTGCTTGGAATCATGAGGTCATAAAAAGGGAATATCTTCTATGGGTGAAGATGTGCTATTCTCATTAACTGAACAAACTAGAATGAATTTAATCACAGCAGTCAAAGGAAGCTACTGCATCATTCCAAGATAAATTAGAGATACTGCACCCCTGTGATGTAACCTTTGATTTCGATTAGAGGTTTCAGGCTGCTTCCCATGACTGAATGCAAAATATTCAGACTAGTAAAGAGGATGGAAGGTAAGTTTATGACTTTGTATCTTGGTATTGCACCATTGACAACTACAAAACCTCAGGCTTTTAAGAGAAACCTAAAAAAAAAAACAGTCAATGATTATTGTTTTCATAAAAATTAAACTCTCAACTGCATATAAAGAATATATACAAATTGATTTTTCATATGACTCAGTAGATAAATTACTGATATAGCCAATTCTGTTATTACCAAAACTCATACAAACTATATTAAGATAAACCAATAAGACTGTTTTTGAAAATGTAATAAAAGACCAAAGCATTCATTTAAAAACTAAAAAGTTAGTAGGTTAAATGAAAGGAACCTACAAAAGAAATGGAAAAGTGTTTAGGTTCCTCTACTGAGTACTAAAACAAAATACTATCTTTCTGATGCATCGCACAAAATGTTGAAATAAAAATTTCAACAAAAAACGTGCCGCGGAGTGGCTGGACCAATGTGTCCAATTACCGAGCCGGAGCTCTGGAGCGCATGCGCCCAGAGCCGGTGCTCTGCGACAACAGAGGCCACCGCGATGGGAGGCCCACATGGGCCAAAGAACAAACTGGATGAAAATAGACAAATGAAAGACCAATAGAAGTGGCCCGCCCGCCCCTCTCCCTCCCTCCCCACCCCATCCTACTCAAAAATAATAAATAAATAACTGTTTTTTAAAAAAATTGAACGTTTAGAAAATTTTTTTCTAATATTTGCTAGGAAACTTTAAATGTCTATGCACTATCCATAATTGTTTCCCTGGAGGAAAACAAATTTCATTTCAGGTAGTATACAACCTCTCTCAGAATCTAGACTCTAAGAATATGTTATTTGCAATAAAACTCAAATTCTGGGACTTCCTGGTGGTCTAGTGTGTAAAGAGTCTTCCATGTAGTGCAGGGGCACATTTACTAAGTATTATTTTTTGATATGAATGCTATCTGTCATATTTCAACAAAGAACAAACTAGAATGAATTTAATCACAGCAGTCAAAGGAAGCTACTGCATCATTCCAAGATAAATTAGAGATACTGCACCCCTGTGATGTAACCTTTGATTTCGATTAGAGGTTTCAGGCTGCTTCCCATGACTGAATGCAAAATATTCAGACTAGTAAAGAGGATGGAAGGTAAGTTTATGACTTTGTATCTTGGTATTGCACCATTGACAACTACAAAACCTCAGGCTTTTAAGAGAAACCTAAAAAAAAAAACAGTCAATGATTATTGTTTTCATAAAAATTAAACTCTCAACTGCATATAAAGAATATATACAAATTGATTTTTCATATGACTCAGTAGATAAATTACTGATATAGCCAATTCTGTTATTACCAAAACTCATACAAACTATATTAAGATAAACCAATAAGACTGTTTTTGAAAATGTAATAAAAGACCAAAGCATTCATTTAAAAACTAAAAAGTTAGTAGGTTAAATGAAAGGAACCTACAAAAGAAATGGAAAAGTGTTTAGGTTCCTCTACTGAGTACTAAAACAAAATACTATCTTTCTGATGCATCGCACAAAATGTTGAAATAAAAATTTCAACAAAAAACGTGCCGCGGAGTGGCTGGACCAATGTGTCCAATTACCGAGCCGGAGCTCTGGAGCGCATGCGCCCAGAGCCGGTGCTCTGCGACAACAGAGGCCACCGCGATGGGAGGCCCACATGGGCCAAAGAACAAACTGGATGAAAATAGACAAATGAAAGACCAATAGAAGTGGCCCGCCCGCCTCTCCCTCCCTCCCCACCCCATCCTACTCAAAAATAATAAATAAATAACTGTTTTTTAAAAAAATTGAACGTTTAGAAAATTTTTTTCTAATATTTGCTAGGAAACTTTAAATGTCTATGCACTATCCATAATTGTTTCCCTGGAGGAAAACAAATTTCATTTCAGGTAGTATACAACCTCTCTCAGAATCTAGACTCTAAGAATATGTTATTTGCAATAAAACTCAAATTCTGGGACTTCCCTGGTGGTCTAGTGTGTAAAGAGTCTTCCATGTAGTGCAGGGGGCACTGTTTCGAACCCTGGCCTGGGAAGACACCGCGTGCTGCGGAGTGGCTGGACAGGTGTGTCCAATTATGAGCCAGCACTCTGGAGTGCATGCACCCAGAGCTGGTACTCCGCAATGAGAGAGGCCACTCTAGTGGGAGGCCCACACAGGGCAAAGAATCAAGATGAATGAAAAAAAATAATAAAAAATCAATAAAAAGAGAGGCCAAAATTAAAGCAAAAAAATAAACTCAAACTCCTATTGGATGGGTCTTATTGTGTGTGAGTTTGCAATCAAATTAAAGGTAATTCAGTGGGAAATAAATGTAAAAAATTAACATAGAAAAATACACAAATGAATGTACATCTATATATAGACATATCTGTATTATTGGTAGATATATATTTCATTGTTCACATATATATATATAATATATTACTTATTTCTATATTACACAAATAAACCATGAATTTAACCAAAACAGCAGATACCCTAGAATATAAAAACATTTCCTGGGACTTCCCTGGTGGTCCAGTGGCTAAGACACCACTCCCCATGCAAGGGGTCCAGGTTTCATTCTTGGTCAGGGAAGTGGATCCTTCATGCTGCAACTAAAATTTCTCATGCCACAACTAAAGATTCCGCACACCGCAACAAAAGATGCCTCAATGAAAGACTGAAGATTCTGTGTGTTGCAACTAAGACCTGGAGTAGCCAAATATATGAAAGTGAGAGTGACAGTCACCCAGTCATGTCCGATTCTTCGCAACCGCATGGACTGTAGCTCACCAGGGTCCTTTGTTCGTGGAATTCTCCAGGCAAGAATACTGGAGTGGGTAGCCATTCCCTTTTCCAGTAGAACTTTCACACCCAGAGATGGAATCCAGGTCTCCCACATTGTGGGCAGATTCTTTACCTGTCTGAGCCACCAGGGTAGTCCAGCCAAATATGTGAATAGATATAGATATAGATATAGATATAGATATATAGATATTTTCTTATCACTATGTGTATTATCTTGTGATATCAGCATTATTTTAAAAACATGCTAAGACTGTTATAATCTTCAAACTCTAGTATCTCTGAAGTAAAATTTTACTTACACAAAGTAGTTTATAGGACAGAGGTATTTATCCACACTAAAGTATAAATTGGTAAAACAATTTTGCTGAATACATGATACTTATTAAGAACCTTTTAAAAAAGTTAATTCACTTGATCTAATAATTTCAAGGCTTGGAAGCTCTCCAAAAGAAACAAACAAACAAAAAAGGTCAGCTGAGTTATTTAAGATGATAAATAAATAAAAATAATCTAAATATGTAACCTTAGGGGAATTTTTTGGAAAATCGTAGTACATCCATATAACAGGTTTTTATACAACGATTTTGAGTGAATCTGTAATGATATGAAAGTAAATGCAGGACAGTAAATAAAATGGATGAAAAATTACAAATATAACATTATCTAGCTAAATAAACAAATCTGAAAATAAAGACAGAAAAACCTAAACATACTTGACCAAATATGCCAAAATATCAATGACAGCTTTCCTTGGGGAGTGAGAATAGGTAAAGTTGAGTTTTTTGTTTTGTTTTATACTCTTGTACTTCCTCCAGCTCAACTGTGAATAATAATTTACTACTTAAAAATTTATCAAAAATAAACCCTAGGACTTCCCTGGTGGTCCAGTGACTAAGATTCTGAGCTTCCAATGCAGGGGGCCTGGGTTCAACTCCTGGTTAGGGAACTAGATCTCACATGCAGCAATGAAGATTGAAGATCCCATGTACTACAACAAAGACCTGGCACAGCCAAGTAAATATATATACACACACACATACATATATATGCATACATACATTCATATACATATATGTATATATATGCACATATATATACACACATATATTATATAAACCAAAATTACCCCAAAACTAAATATTATAAGGTATAAGAATCCAGGTTGCTTATTGCCTTTCCCTGTGCCCATTTACCTTCTGGCTAAAGATCAACAGCCCAACTACTACACATTCCTATATGTAGGTTACATTTTCTCATCCAATGGGCATGGATAAATCACCAGCTGAAAATAGTTGGACAGGTAAGAAACCAAAACATTCCTGGAAAAATTATTTCACCTTGACAATGAGTAATACATAGCACTTCAATAATTTTAAAGATTGAACTTTTGCATTTTTCCCCAAATCCATGTAAACATGTTTGGGCATTGAGGAAAAAGATCAGTGTCATAACAGACTGTTACTAGCTTTCTTTCCCATCTTCTCATAGAGCCCACCCCTTTAACTGCTTTATCCATCTCTATATAACTGTTTCAGCTACAATGTAGCTGAATGTATTCCTCAAATTTTCACCAAATGCAAATTTTATATCTAGTTTAAAAATAATGTTATTAAATCAGTTATAGCATGCAGGTGCTTAATAGTGTATTTAAAATATCTTAAGTATCATACTGTCTAGTATAATTACAAAATGACTGTTTTGTGGAAACTTACAAGGACTTAAAATCTTATTGAAGTGCCAAATTTAGATGAAAAAGTCAAAATAAAATATAGGGAAATATCCCTTTCTGTAAACACAGATATGTTGGCATTGAATGTATATGTTGACATTGGTCTCTTTTGATAATTTACATAGACCGACATATTAATAAACTGCCTGACAAGTGAACAAGCTATATAGCTACAAATCACTTTCCAGGAATCTTTTGCAATTTTATGTTAAAAAACTCACTCACTGTCACACTATTGTTGGAAAATCTCAATGCTGGACAATAACCCAAGGAAAACAGAATGAAAAGTCTTTTGTATTTTCTGTTTAGTTTGAATATGTTTTTGGAATATCAGAAGTATTTCAATTTGATTTGTTGCTTGATCTAGCACCTACTATACTCTCTCAGTGATTTCTAAGATCAGGAAAATATACATTCTACACATTAATATTAAATTACTGTCTACATTTAAAGTTGTTTTTAAAAATTTAATCTTGTTCATGTTACCCCAGAATCTTTTCTATTTGTTTCTATTTGGAGTGAGTAGCTTTTCTACACGCCCCAAAACTAAATATTATAAGGTATAAGAATCCAGGTTGCTTATTGCCTTCCTGTGCCCATTTACCTTCTGGCTAAAGATCAACAGCCCAACTACTACACATTCCTATATGTAGGTTACATTTTCTCATCCAATGGGCATGGATAAATCACCAGCTGAAAATAGTTGGACAGGTAAGAAACCAAAACATTCCTGGAAAAATTATTTCACCTTGACAATGAGTAATACATAGCACTTCAATAATTTTAAAGATTGAACTTTTGCATTTTTCCCCAAATCCATGTAAACATGTTTGGGCATTGAGGAAAAAGATCAGTGTCATAACAGACTGTTACTAGCTTTCTTTCCCATCTTCTCATAGAGCCCACCCCTTTAACTGCTTTATCCATCTCTATATAACTGTTTCAGCTACAATGTAGCTGAATGTATTCCTCAAATTTTCACCAAATGCAAATTTTATATCTAGTTTAAAAATAATGTTATTAAATCAGTTATAGCATGCAGGTGCTTAATAGTGTATTTAAAATATCTTAAGTATCATACTGTCTAGTATAATTACAAAATGACTGTTTTGTGGAAACTTACAAGGACTTAAAATCTTATTGAAGTGCCAAATTTAGATGAAAAAGTCAAAATAAAATATAGGGAAATATCCCTTTCTGTAAACACAGATATGTTGGCATTGAATGTATATGTTGACATTGGTCTCTTTTGATAATTTACATAGACCGACATATTAATAAACTGCCTGACAAGTGAACAAGCTATATAGCTACAAATCACTTTCCAGGAATCTTTTGCAATTTTATGTTAAAAAGCTCACTCACTGTCACACTATTGTTGGAAAATCTCAATGCTGGACAATAACCCAAGGAAAACAGAATGAAAAGTCTTTTGTATTTTCTGTTTAGTTTGAATATGTTTTTGGAATATCAGAAGTATTTCAATTTGATTTGTTGCTTGATCTAGCACCTACTATACTCTCTCAGTGATTTCTAAGATCAGGAAAATATACATTCTACACATTAATATTAAATTACTGTCTACATTTAAAGTTGTTTTTAAAAATTTAATCTTGTTCATGTTACCCCAGAATCTTTTCTATTTGTTTCTATTTGGAGTGAGTAGCCGTTTCCTTCTCCAGGGGACCTTCCTAACCCAGAGATCAAACCCAGGTTTCCCATATTGCAGGCAGATTCTTTACCATCTGAGCCACCAGGGAAGCCCAATCATAGAAATAAAAATGCTAAATGAAGTAAAATAATTTTAATCTACAAATTACTTGGGAGAATTCTTTTCTTTTTTGGGGTGAAAATAGTTCTTTCTAAGGAAACGCTGAAATTCTCTCTCTCAATTGCCCCTCTTCCCTCTCTCCTCAGCCTTAGTGTTTCATCTACTTTTATGATGAAGCCACAGATCATTTTTCTTAACAGAAGAGAGCTTAATAATGTAGTCTGGCTAGACAGTAACCAACCAGCATTTCAATTTCAATCTGAGTGCAAAGTGTTTTCAGATGGATCCCTTGGGCTCTTGAAAATAAGCCAACTCTTAATTTCTGCATGGTGGGACAATAGTTTGAGATACTAACCAACATTTTTCCCTAAAATATTTTTTGTTACCCTGAACATCTGTCCCACTTCCTTAATGAGGTAGCAGGGAGGGTGCCTCATGCTTATAACCTTATAGAAATAGTCAACAGCCTGATTTTTGATTTTTCAAAATCTAAGTTCAGGCATTGAAAATATACTTGTAGAATAAAGTAAAGCGGCTAAGGCCAGTTTCCCCCATCTTAGTGTCTAGATAACATTTTCCTGGACTCGATGGAGGAGGTAAGGTGAAAGAGAAGCAAAACTGTTAGACAAGAAGAGTATGTTTCTAAAAAAAAAACAGTGGAATAAACATAACTACTCCCTTCCCCCTTTCCACTCCCACCTCCACCAATTATATTTAGGGGAATCCAAATGCAGATGTAACTGGGTCTCTCTCCCCAGTGCAGCCCACCAGGAATGAGACAGGGCTCCAAAATTCTCCCAAGTCCAGGAATAGAAGCATGTAAATTGGATTTGAATAGATGGGCATGAGATGGCCACCCAGTACCTATGAACTTTCGCAGGACAGAGGGTGTAGTAAAATAATTTCCCACATGTCTCCAGAGAATACTGTGCTCAATGGGTATTTGGAACACCCAGAAGCACAAGGTAGTGGCCATATACTTTTTGTCTATATAAAGATATGAAAAAGGTGTATGGTTTGACAAACAAGGAACAAGGTCCCTATGGGACCAACATACATGGAGATCGGGTAACCCATGCCCACCTGTGAATAAAAATAAGGTACCCATAGGTGCGTAGGTTTATCTCTGGGTTCTCGATCTTGTTCCATTGGTCTATAGTTCTGTTTTTGTGCCAGTACCATACTGTCTTGATGACTGTTGCTTTGTAGTAGAATCTGAAGTTAGGGAGGCTGATCCCTCCAGCTCCGTTTTTCTTTCTCAGGATTGCTTTGGCTATTCGAGTTCGTTTGTGTTTCCATATGAACTGTGTTATTGTTTGGTCTATTTCTGTGAAAAACGTCAATGGTAGTTGGATAGGTATCGCATTGAATCTGTAGATGATATTTGGTAGTATGGTCATTTTCCCAATATTGATTGTTCCGATCCGGGGACATGGGATATCTCCAACTGTTTAAGTCTTCTCTTTAATTAAATTTTTTTAGTCAGCATTGAAAATAATACTTGTAGAATAAAAAGTAAACCCCCCGGTAGCAGGGAGGGTGCCTCATGCTTATAACCTTATAGAAATAGTCAACAGCCTGATTTTTGATTTTTCAAAATCTAAGTTCAGGCATTGAAAATATACTTGTAGAATAAAGTAAAGCGGCTAAGGCCAGTTTCCCCCATCTTAGTGTCTAGATAACATTTTCCTGGACTCGATGGAGGAGGTAAGGTGAAAGAGAAGCAAAACTGTTAGACAAGAAGAGTATGTTTCTAAAAAAAAAACAGTGGAATAAACATAACTACTCCCTTCCCCCTTTCCACTCCCACCTCCACCAATTATATTTAGGGGAATCCAAATGCAGATGTAACTGGGTCTCTCTCCCCAGTGCAGCCCACCAGGAATGAGACAGGGCTCCAAAATTCTCCCAAGTCCAGGAATAGAAGCATGTAAATTGGATTTGAATAGATGGGCATGAGATGGCCACCCAGTACCTATGAACTTTCGCAGGACAGAGGGTGTAGTAAAATAATTTCCCACATGTCTCCAGAGAATACTGTGCTCAATGGGTATTTGGAACACCCAGAAGCACAAGGTAGTGGCCATATACTTTTTGTCTATATAAAGATATGAAAAAGGTGTATGGTTTGACAAACAAGGAACAAGGTCCCTATGGGACCAACATACATGGAGATCGGGTAACCCATGCCCACCTGTGAATAAAAATAAGGTACCCATAGGTGCGTAGGTTTATCTCTGGGTTCTCGATCTTGTTCCATTGGTCTATAGTTCTGTTTTTGTGCCAGTACCATACTGTCTTGATGACTGTTGCTTTGTAGTAGAATCTGAAGTTAGGGAGGCTGATCCCTCCAGCTCCGTTTTTCTTTCTCAGGATTGCTTTGGCTATTCGAGTTCGTTTGTGTTTCCATATGAACTGTGTTATTGTTTGGTCTATTTCTGTGAAAAACGTCAATGGTAGTTGGATAGGTATCGCATTGAATCTGTAGATGATATTTGGTAGTATGGTCATTTTCCCAATATTGATTGTTCCGATCCAGGAACATGGGATATCTCTCCAACTGTTTAAGTCTTCTTTAATTTCTCTCATGAGTGTCTTGTAATTTTCTCTGTAAAATTCTTTTGTTTCTTTGGGTAGGTTTATTCCTAGATATTTGATTCTTTTGGTTGCAATGGTGAAGGGGACTGCCTCTTTGATTTCGTTTTCTGATTTTTCATTGTGTGTGTATAGGAATGCCAGTGATTTCTGTGTGTTAACTTTGTATCCTGTGACTTTGCTGAATTCATTGATTAGCTCTAGTAGCTTTGTAATAATCTCTTTGGGATTTTCTATGTATAATATCATGTCGTCTGCAAAGAGAGAGCTTGACTTCTTCCTTTCCAATCTGGATTCCTTTGATTTCTTTCTCTTCTCTTATTGCTGTTGCTAGGACTTCCAGGACTATGTTGAATAGTAGTGGTGAAAGTGGACACCCCTGTCTTGTTCCTGATCTTAGAGGGAATGCTTTCAGTTTTTCACCATTAAGGATAATGTTTGCTGTAGGCAGTCATTTCCTTCTTAGGGGATTTTCATGACCTAGGAACTGAACCCAAGTCTCCTTCATTGTAGGCAGATCCTTTACCATCTGAGCTGCCAGGGAAATCCTTAGATACGTTAAGATGAATTAATTACAAAATTAGTTTCTCTTATTTCTCTTTACTTCTTTTAGAAGTGACCGTAGGAAAATTTGAAATTAGACATCTAGCTTACCATTACATTTCTATCAGATGGTGCTGATCTGGAGTACAGCTACAAAACAGAGCAAGAAAGCAGACTTACATTTCCTCCACATCTGAATTTTGACACCAACATTCATTCCTGTTACATACACACAGGTATGCATATCTCACACGTAAATAATGACAAAGTTTTCTGTTGAGGCTTGATCCTTTTTTCACAGCTCCGTTTTTCTTTCTCAGGATTGCTTTGGCTATTCGAGTTCGTTTGTGTTTCCATATGAACTGTGTTATTGTTTGGTCTATTTCTGTGAAAAACGTCAATGGTAGTTGGATAGGTATCGCATTGAATCTGTAGATGATATTTGGTAGTATGGTCATTTTCCCAATATTGATTGTTCCGATCCAGGAACATGGGATATCTCTCCAACTGTTTAAGTCTTCTTTAATTTCTCTCATGAGTGTCTTGTAATTTTCTCTGTAAAATTCTTTTGTTTCTTTGGGTAGGTTTATTCCTAGATATTTGATTCTTTTGGTTGCAATGGTGAAGGGGACTGCCTCTTTGATTTCGTTTTCTGATTTTTCATTGTGTGTGTATAGGAATGCCAGTGATTTCTGTGTGTTAACTTTGTATCCTGTGACTTTGCTGAATTCATTGATTAGCTCTAGTAGCTTTGTAATAATCTCTTTGGGATTTTCTATGTATAATATCATGTCGTCTGCAAAGAGAGAGCTTGACTTCTTCCTTTCCAATCTGGATTCCTTTGATTTCTTTCTCTTCTCTTATTGCTGTTGCTAGGACTTCCAGGACTATGTTGAATAGTAGTGGTGAAAGTGGACACCCCTGTCTTGTTCCTGATCTTAGAGGGAATGCTTTCAGTTTTTCACCATTAAGGATAATGTTTGCTGTAGGCAGTCATTTCCTTCTTAGGGGATTTTCATGACCTAGGAACTGAACCCAAGTCTCCTTCATTGTAGGCAGATCCTTTACCATCTGAGCTGCCAGGGAAATCCTTAGATACGTTAAGATGAATTAATTACAAAATTAGTTTCTCTTATTTCTCTTTACTTCTTTTAGAAGTGACCGTAGGAAAATTTGAAATTAGACATCTAGCTTACCATTACATTTCTATCAGATGGTGCTGATCTGGAGTACAGCTACAAAACAGAGCAAGAAAGCAGACTTACATTTCCTCCACATCTGAATTTTGACACCAACATTCATTCCTGTTACATACACACAGGTATGCATATCTCACACGTAAATAATGAAAACCAGAGACAGCTAGTAAGACAATCTGAGAAAGTGATGTAGGGTAGGAATGAGACAAACAGGCTTCTGCCTCTGACTCCACCACTCACAGTCACAACTTTCACAGTCTCCCTGTATTTCTGTTTTCCACTCAGAGATGCAGGAATTAAACCTATAGGACTCACCAGGCTATGGTGAGGACAAAAATGAATCTGAGGAGTGCTTCTAATCTCTAAATCACTATGTGATATAACTGTCAGCATTTTACCTTTAATGAAAATCCACAGATAACAGAGAAATGGACCAGTTCAGAGCTGGCCAGTAAAAGCTGTTGTAGATGCCACCATAGTTTGATTTGGGGTTCCTCAAATCTCTCCTCTCCAGACTAGTAACTGGATTTCCTCTCCTTAGACCTGAAATGTTGCCATCCCTTGAAACAGATTCTACTTTGGTAGATACTACCTACATACACCTGTGTTTCTCTGGTGGCTCAGATGGTAAAGAATCCTCCTGCAGTGTGGGAGATCTGGGTTTGATCCCTGGATTGGGAACATCCCCTAGAGAGGAACATGACAATTCACTCCAATATTCTTCCCTGGAGAATCCCCATGGACAGAGAAGTCTGGTGGGCTATCGGCCATAAGATCGCACAGAGTCATTCATGACTAAAGCAACTGAGCATAGCACAGCCTATATATGCCTATAGTCGGTAGAGCCATGTGACACAGAAATGCAAGCCCCAGAGCTTTGATTCATCAGCTATTAAATTTGTTAGTTTACAACTTGGAAAACATGAAGCATGAGACTTCAAGCAATTTCCTACACAGTAGGGAGATTCTCCAGTGGGGCACTCACAGAACACACAGCTGTAAATTTTATCCACAGCTTGTACCTGACCTGACCTATGGCTACCACTCAACACCTCATGCTGTGACCCAGTTTCTAGATATCCATCAATCTCTAGAACTCAGCAAACTCTTATGCCACCCAAATATTTCCCTGTACTACTGGCAACGGTACAGCACATTCACATCACTTGGGGAACCTTAAAAATGCATACCAACAGGAGTCAGATACATCTAGAGCAAGGTGTTTCAAAACTCCAGCAATTGCAACTAAGGTTGAAAAGGACTAGATTCTACCATTGCTTGCTGTGAGCATGTTCTATGTTTAGAAGTCCAGTTTCTACATCTCATTTCATTGGTAACACTATATGAAACATATTTGGGTAAAACCCTCCTCTCCTATACTCTGTGTGGTTATCAGTATTGCTTCCACATTGCACACAGATGATCAGTTAGTACACTCTAGCCCCTTGGACGCGAAGAGTATTTAAACATGAGCATCAAAGCTTAAAAACCATCTTAAAGGCATGGAAACAATTATTTACTTAATTCTCCCATAGATGATAGTGACTGGCTGCCTTTAGCAATCATGTTCTTGGGGAGTTTATATTAAGAGTGAACATCATCTATCCTTAAGGAGTATGGGTAAGTGTAGAAGCAGAGACTGAAAGTAGTTAATTCTTAAGAATGGTGCAAGAGGGAATCTTCCTACACTATTGATAGGAATGTAGACTAGGTGCAGCCACTAAAGAGAACAATATTGATGTTCCTCAATAAAACTAGAAATAGAACAAACTTACGAACCAGCAATCCCACTCCTGGGCATATGCCCAGAGAAATCCATAATTCAAAAAGATACATGCAGCCCAATGTCCATTGTAGCACTATATACAATAGTCAGGTCATAGAAGAAATCTAAATGTCCATCCAGAGAGGAATGGATAAAGAAGATGTGGTACATATATACAATGGAATACTATTCAGCCATAAAAAGAAATGCAATTGGGTTATTTGTAGAGATGTGAATGGACCTACAGACTGAAGTTAAGTCAAAAGGAGAAAAACAAATATCAGATAATATCACTTAAATGTGGAATCTAGAAAAATGAACTTGCTAGCAAGGCAGAAATACAGAAACAGATGTAGAGAACAAACAAATGGATGCCAAATGGGGAGCGGAGGAGTAGGATGAATTGGGAGATAGGGCTTGACCCATATATACTATTATATATAAAATAAATATTAATAACTAGTGAGAACCTACTGCATAGCACAGGAACTTTACTCAATGTTCTGTGATGACCTAAATAGGAAGGAAATCCCAAAAAGAGGGAGATATATGTATACGTACAACGGATTCATTTCTGCTGCACAGCAATTAATTTTAGAGCAATTGTATTCCAATAAAAATTAATTTTAGAAAGTCTTTAAAAGTAAAAAAAAATACATTTCCAAAAAAAAAGAAGAATGGTGCAACAACACCAAAAATGGTAGACCAACTGGCGCATTGTGTCTACTTCAAGGGTCTAATTATTCATGAAATCAGACTCTGATTGCTGTTCTCTGAAGTGACATTGCAGTCTCCTTGATGTTTGATTATTCAGCTGCTGAGATAGTTTCCTGACCTTCCTTCTATCCCTATGCGTCCTTTAAACAGGCTGACTTTGTCTCTGTTCCATGTAACATAAAACACTATATTTAGAACTACATTACACCACAGTTCCGAGCTGTGTCCTCTTGGATAAATTTGTTACCATTAGCTCTTGTCCTCCATTTCCTTCTTTACAGAATTAGGAGACTACTATCACCTGTGCTGCATGTCTGTGACTGTGCCCCATGCCCTGTGTCTATATGGGATGTGTGTAAATTGTCTTATATGGTAGGCACCCTTTTGATCATGATAGTGATGAATATCCTCCTCAGTCACATTTATCATTATTGAAGGCCTTCAAACTCCTTAGAGATAATTACACTTAATTATCTTAGTGGGTTAAGCAAAGTAGTTAGTTGGGGAGAGGAATGGATAAAGAAGATGTGGTACATATATACAATGGAATACTATTCAGCCATAAAAAGAAATGCAATTGGGTTATTTGTAGAGATGTGAATGGACCTACAGACTGAAGTTAAGTCAAAAGGAGAAAAACAAATATCAGATAATATCACTTAAATGTGGAATCTAGAAAAATGAACTTGCTAGCAAGGCAGAAATACAGAAACAGATGTAGAGAACAAACAAATGGATGCCAAATGGGGAGCGGAGGAGTAGGATGAATTGGGAGATAGGGCTTGACCCATATATACTATTATATATAAAATAAATATTAATAACTAGTGAGAACCTACTGCATAGCACAGGAACTTTACTCAATGTTCTGTGATGACCTAAATAGGAAGGAAATCCCAAAAAGAGGGAGATATATGTATACGTACAACGGATTCATTTCTGCTGCACAGCAATTAATTTTAGAGCAATTGTATTCCAATAAAAATTAATTTTAGAAAGTCTTTAAAAGTAAAAAAAAAAATACATTTCCAAAAAAAAAGAAGAATGGTGCAACAACACCAAAAATGGTAGACCAACTGGCGCATTGTGTCTACTTCAAGGGTCTAATTATTCATGAAATCAGACTCTGATTGCTGTTCTCTGAAGTGACATTGCAGTCTCCTTGATGTTTGATTATTCAGCTGCTGAGATAGTTTCCTGACCTTCCTTCTATCCCTATGCGTCCTTTAAACAGGCTGACTTTGTCTCTGTTCCATGTAACATAAAACACTATATTTAGAACTACATTACACCACAGTTCCGAGCTGTGTCCTCTTGGATAAATTTGTTACCATTAGCTCTTGTCCTCCATTTCCTTCTTTACAGAATTAGGAGACTACTATCACCTGTGCTGCATGTCTGTGACTGTGCCCCATGCCCTGTGTCTATATGGGATGTGTGTAAATTGTCTTATATGGTAGGCACCCTTTTGATCATGATAGTGATGAATATCCTCCTCAGTCACATTTATCATTATTGAAGGCCTTCAAAACTCCTTAGAGATAATTACACTTAATTATCTTAGTGGGTTAAGCAAAGTAGTTAGTTGGGGACATCCTATTTTTTCTTGAGCCATTATCATGATTAAGCTGGAAAATGAAATATATTTTAGATTCTTTTCCATATTCACTAAAAAGTGGCATATGCATTAAAACTAATTCTTTGTACTAATAAATGATCCCCCACTTTTGTACCACAGCATATTGATTTACTGTTCCCATTTTTCACTGAGATAATAAAACTGTATATCTGGCTGATGATCGGACAAATCAACTCCTTCAGTCAAAGCGATGTCAACAAACATGACAGGAGCAGAGCCTTAACATTTGGGCTTATTATTTTGTAACCCAGTTAGAACTGTAATTGCCCATGAGGAATAACTTGCCCTGGTTAGCCAAAGCCACTTCAGCTTGGGACTCAGTAGATGACACATTGAACAAATCTAAACTCAACCTACAGCTTGGAGCCATGCCAACGAGCAGCCTGAAACAGTCACACATCCAGCCCACCTTAGCTCTTCTTAGGTCACCAATCCTGGCTGACCAAGAGACTAAACCTCTGTAGCTGCTAAATTGGGGGAAGGGTTCTTACACAACAGTATTGTGTTAAGAGCTGACTAATACCTCTACCCACATAACCTATTTTTTTGTACCATGATCACATGCCTCACTACTTTTGTTGTCATTTTTGTTTGTGTGTGTATAAACAGAGTTAAATATCAATTCTAGGGACAATACAAGCTTTTTAATCATCTCAAGGTGTCAAAACAAAATATCATGGACTAGGTGGCTTGAACAATTGAGATTTCTCACAGTTACGGAGTATGGGAGTCTGAGATTAGGGTGCTAGTATCATCAAGTTCTGGTGGGAGCTCTCTTCCCAGCTTAGGGAGGGTCACCATCATGCTGTGTCTGCACATGACAGAGACAAAGAGGATAAGCTCTGTGGTTTCTCTTCTAATAAGGGCACTGATCCCACAGGACCAGGGTCCCATCCTTAAACTTCTCAAAGATCCCATCTCTAAATACACTGAGGGTTAGAGCTTCAACATCCAGTCCATAAGAATAAATAAAGGACTACAACATTGATTTTATACAGTAAGATTTTATGAGTAGCATGAAAATGGTAATGCAATGTGTTGAGCTATTTGATAGCATGACAAATACGAAGGACTGAAACCTAAGCAAGTACATACAGTCATGTTTCAACTCATCCAAAATGAATTCTCCAAGATTATAAAAGAGGAGATGTAATTCTAAAAAAAAAAAAAAAAAGAAAAAATCCAACCTTTCATCACATATGAGTAGAAATCAGGGTACTGTGCTAATCTAAGCCTAGAATTGGGAGCTTCAAGGTTGATCAAGAAGAGCTGAAGATGCTCCCACTCCAATGGGACAGTCTCCAATAGTCAAAGAGGCAGATTCCAGGCAGATATAGGCAATAAAATAAACAATAGGGATTTCAGGTCAAAACAGGAACACCCCAAGGGGATGGTTAAAAACAGAACTGGATTTTCTTGGAGCTACTAAGGGTCCTGAGACAGCTTGGGATATATGTGTGCATGCATGTGTATAGGTGTGTGTATATGATAGGTGTGTGTTTGTGTGTCTATATATATATACATATATATTTATACCATATGTATATGGTATATGTATATATATATATATGGTATAAATAAGCAATACTGCAACACTCCTCTTCTTACAACTCTTAAAATTATCCATGAGATAAAGTATAGGCTAAAGTATAGGATCATCCAGTTCACTGGGAATTCTTTTTTTGCCAATGTTTAAAAGAATGATAATGGCTATAATGACTTATAAGAAAATTAAATCTAAGAGCACAGCCTCCAAGAAGAAACCATGATACAGGGTTTATGTACACAGCTGTGCTATCAAAAGAATTAGATGCCTGTGCCCTGATGCTTTTCCTCTGAAGAGTTCAAAAATATGTGGAGAACACCCTACTCCTTCATATAACCCTGAGCAACCTGCTCGAATCTGTTTAATTGGTATGCTGTGATCATACCCCTCCTGATTACACCCCTAGGGTATAATAGGAGGCAGGTTTCACATTAGTAACTTTCATCATACAGGAAGTAAACTGCTTTATGGATAAAAATAGCTTGGCATAGACTCACTATTGACACCAGACACCCATGGTGACTTCAGGGCTCATCAGGAATGCACAACTGTTTTAAAATAAAGCCAAGAGTCGCATATATAATTGAAACTGCAGGGATAATGAGAAGGAAACAGCAAGATGCCACGTTGCTTTGAGGACTAAGCTATACATTAGAAAAAAATCAGGGCCCTAAAAGAAACCCTATTGAAGGGGTTTAGGGACAGAGTTATTTTTAAAGCAGTGATAAGAGAACAATGGTGTAACGTCACATAACACTCCAGTAACTAAGATAATTCACTTGACTGCAAGACAAATGAAACACAGGGTATGAGAGCTATTTTTCAAGGTTATTCAAGTTAAAGTTTCCAGCAAGTGAACATCTCCCATTTTCCAATGGGAGATAACCCTTAGTCTTCATTGCATTTTAAGTGTCTTTGCCAGGTTAAATGTGTTAATAGAGGTGGATTTTAAACAGCTGTAAGCAAAAATATTTGTTAGATTCAAGAACATTGTTGCAGACAGAACTCAAATTGCTATATGATGAAAAGTTAAACATGTGACAGCAAATATTCAGGATAAAATGTTTATAGCGTTACTTTTGAGGGCTTTTGAATTGAGGAAGTCTGTTTTTCATTTTCTCCAATGATACTTTAAAATGAGCCTTCAAGGACCTAAATAACAGTAATTACAAAAGCAAACTGCTTTTACATTAATGACGGGGCATTTTATGTGTTTTTATTTTGCACATTAAATATGCCCTTAAAATATTAGTAATTCTTGTGCTTCAGTTCACTTATTAGAAGTTCATAACAAGGCTTTGATTAAACTCTAGTTTCAGAGGAAATTTCTTAAATCAGTGTAAAAAGTATCGATGGTAACTATTATTTTATCCTTTTTAGAAAAAATATCTCAGATATAAGCATAAAATAGGGGATAAAAAACAATACAGAGGAAGGAGAAAGGAATCAGGGAAAATGATGGGAGGTGAGGAGAAAAAAGCAATAAGTCAAGGGAAAAACAGTGACTTTCATTATTATCAAATAAACCAAAGCTTAGGTAGAGAGTCAATGACATTACAAAGTCTTTCATAAGAAAACATAGAGTTTTAGGTTGTGAAGTGAAGCCTGTCAGTCAAGTCTGACTCTTTTCAATCCATGGATGATCCATGGAATTCTTCAGGCAAGAATACTAGAGTGGGTAGCCTCTCCCTTCTCCAGGGGATCTTCCCAACCCAGGGATTGAACCTAAGTCTCCCACATTGCAGGCAGACCCTTTACTGTCTGAGCCACAAAGGGAAGCCCAAGAATATTGAAGTGGGTAGCCTATACTTTCTCCAGGGCATCTTCCTAACCCAGGAATCAGACCAGGTTCTTCTGCATTGCAGGTGGAATTTTTTTTTTTTTTTTTTTTTTTTTTTTTTTTTTACCAGCTGAGCTACAAGGGAATCCTAGTTTTAGGCTGGAGGGTTCTAATTTTGAGAATCTTTAATATTTGGACCATCACAATTATCCTTTTAATGTTCTATCTGATTTAACAGCTTTCATATAATAACTACCAGTCAATATCCTCTAGCAACTTCAAATCACTTACCAACTGGTGTATATAATTCAAGTGAAAGAGGTGGATATACCCAAGGCTTATCTGAATTTTGTCCTCATTTTTTCCTATTTTCAAGTTCAAAACAAGTCATTTTTTTTCTTTCGTCTCTGCAATCAATGTAAAATATGCATCCATAATATTAAGGATAACAAGACTGTGTTTATTAGCAGGCTTAGTTCCATGAGATGGTAAGCAAGCATTTTTCTAATTATTCTTCCCCTCTGATTTTTCTCCACTTGAAGCAGTAAATGAAAACGTAGTGAGCCCCTCACTCTATTCTTCTTTCAAAATAAAGGCGCTGTCACACAATAAAGCATACCCATGTTAAATATAATCACAAATCCCATATGCAGAGCTGTCATTTTGTTTAAGGGATTATTTTCATATGCCAGGAATGAAATTGCTTTGACAAATAGTTGTTGTGTATTTATACTTTGCGCTAAATTTAAGCTTTCACGTAGACTAAAAAAAAAATTAATTTGCGTTAAGAACCTTGTTTTCACAAGATGTTTGTTTTGCTAGAGATATTTTCTGTTCCCTTACTGATATCCACAAGAATAAAGAAAGGCAAGGCAATGGAGTTTCAGAAGTCGGACCATGCATGCGCAGCCAGTCAGTTGTGACTGAATCTTTGCAACCCCATTGACTGTAGCCTGCCAGGCTCCTCTGTCCAAGGGGTTCTCTAGGCAAGAATATTGGTGTGGGTTGCAGTTTCCGTCTCTTTGAGGAAGTTCTGGGGTTCTGTGTATCATGTCACCCAACAGCAACTCACTTCCTGTCTCTCTAATATCAAAAACAAAAGAGAAATTTCCCTGGCAGTCCAGTAGCTAAGATTCTGCTTGCCCAATATAGGTGGCCCAGTTTCAATTCCTGATCAGGGAACTAGTCCCACATGCTGCAACTACAAGCTGGCACAGCCAAACAATAAACAAACAAAATATTTTTTAAAAGACATGAACTGGAAGTCACTGAGCTAATTCAGATCCCAAAACACATTGTATAGTGCTTGTACAGAATTTTTGAATGGAGAGAACCTCTTTAAATTAGTTACCAAATAAGTGGTGATTATCTACTATGTTCTAGGCACTGATTTAGGGACTTGGGATTGATCAAGTGAGAAAATGAAAAAAAAAATGTATTGTAAGGCAAATACAAATATTTAGTGCACTAGATGATGTTACATAAAAATCCAGACTCTTGGGCTTCCCTAGTGGTCCAGTGGGTAAGGACACCGCCTTGCAGTGCAGGATGCGCCAGTTCGATCCCTGGCCTTGGAAGATCCCACCTGACACGGAGCAGCTGGACTGGTGTGTCCAACTACTGAGCTGGAGCTCTGGAGCGCATGTGCTCAGAGCTGGTGCTCTGCGACTAGAGAGGCCACTGTGATGGGAGGCCAACACAGGCCAAAGAACAAAGATAAATGAATGAAAGATCAATAGAAGTGGCAAAAAAAAAAAAAAAAAAAAAAAACAGACTCTTGAAAAATGGAATATCTGGCAAAAATGGCTCTACCTGCCATGGCCACCACTGAATTGAAGATTAGTTGTCCATATTAACTAGCCATGGGCATTCCATCTGCCAGGATTTCTGGCTAATTCGTACATTGTCCAAATGCATTCAGATCCACATGGTTTACTCATTTCCATTACCTCCCAGGTGCATGTATACATTTCAGTTTTGGACTCCTGATCTAATCCCTGTATTATTTTATTGTATTTGATTCATTTCATTTTAGTGATTTTTTTTTTTTTTTTTTACTCAGTATAACATCATGTAAAAAGTTTATACTCAATTCTAAAGCAGAATGTTCTGGATTGTTAAATTCGCTCTGGCATAAATAAATTGAGTAGATCTGAACAAGTCATTTAAACTCAGTGTGACCCAGTTACATCATAAATAAAATAAGAGTTCTAACTTATCAATGAATTTGAAACTGAATTCTCAGACATATCATGCTTCATTTGATCAGTTCTCATTTCAGTTTTATGCTTACATCTTTCTTAAGTTATATTTTGTTTAAAGGGAGTTTATTGTTTAGAAAAAAATGGAAACCAATTTTTTCGGTATAGGATCTCTATGAGACCCTTACACTCTTAAATTTATATGATTTAAAATTACACAAATGCAAACTTTGTTTTTTTATTTACCTTTCAATGTATAAATGTTACACTCCCTCGAGTTGCTTGAAATTCCTTAAGTCGGGATAATGTCTTATAGACTGTTCTTCCATAGTATTCAATTAAGTATGCAATAAAGTAAAAACATTCACTGAAAATAGTAGATATCTGGCAAAACTACATAGGCAAGAATGGAAACAGTAAACACAGAATGAGCATGTGGAGCAGGAAATGGAAGTATACTGGGGAAGGGTTTCATTGGTAATATTTTGTTTCTTAAGCAGAGTGAACACAAAGAATAGTTTGACTCATTATTGTTCTAGATATAAATTTTACATATACCTATATTATGGATGAAAAAAAGAACTTTACAGCCATAGTTGCTTTGATTTCAGCCCACATTTCTGGGCAAAATGGCTCACTCAAAGAAATCAAAAACAACTGAAAACAAAGATATTTTACTAAAGCTGTCAAGTGGTATTAAATAACATTTTAATCTAAAATATTTTATTATTAATTTACTATCAGTTCTTCCAATAAGCATCCAAGGTGAAAATGCTTGCTGTATGCAGTGAACTAAGTAGCTTCAGTTGTGTCTGACTCGTTGCAACCTCATGGACTAGTCCTCCAGTTTCCTCTGTCCATGAGATTCTCCAGGCAACAATTCTGGAATGGATTGTCATGCCCTCTTTCAGGGAATTGTCCTGACCAAGAGATTGAACCTGCATCTCTTATGTCTCCTGCTTTGGCAGGTAGGGTTTTTACCATTAGTGCCACCTGGGAAGCCCCATGCCTGTTGTATACAGATACCTAAAATGTAAACCATTCAGTAGCTGCTCTTCAATAAGACTAAAAGATAAAAAATACAGTTTTTATTTAAAAAAATCTAAAGTATAAAGTAATAGTGCATTTGAAAATAGCCAAGCTATAGTTCTTAATTTTTATGAAACAATAAACTCTTACTATATAATTTAATATAATTCAAAATCATATATTGTTAACACTATGTTTTAAACTCATAGAAAACTACAGAGTCCAAAAAATATAATAAACAGCATTTATACTACTAAACATTTATATCAGTATCAGAAGATAATCTCTCTCACTGCTACAATTGTTTTTAAAGGAAAAATAATTTTAACACAAACCATTATATAGTTTGAAGACGTTACCTGTCTTCCTTAAAAATGCTGAAACCTTTAAATGATCAGCATTAAATTCTGAAAAAATATTATCTTCGAATGCATCACTCCTTGAACTCTAAGCTCTGTCAGACTGCAAAGAAGTCTCTAAAGAGATTATTAACTACAATTTGCAAGTATAGCCACTATTTTGAAATACTAACTTTAACCTAACTTTTGAAACTCTCTAATGAGAAAACACCTAACTTTCAGACAGTATTCACTGAAAATCCATATTTCACAGTCATGTGCTAAATATCAGCATTATGACCAGCTATTTCAAAGGCTGGTTTTGTTATGTACCCTGTTGCTTTGATTTCAGCCCACATTTCTGGGCAAAATGGCTCACTCAAAGAAATCAAAAACAACTGAAAACAAAGATATTTTACTAAAGCTGTCAAGTGGTATTAAATAACATTTTAATCTAAAATATTTTATTATTAATTTACTATCAGTTCTTCCAATAAGCATCCAAGGTGAAAATGCTTGCTGTATGCAGTGAACTAAGTAGCTTCAGTTGTGTCTGACTCGTTGCAACCTCATGGACTAGTCCTCCAGTTTCCTCTGTCCATGAGATTCTCCAGGCAACAATTCTGGAATGGATTGTCATGCCCTCTTTCAGGGAATTGTCCTGACCAAGAGATTGAACCTGCATCTCTTATGTCTCCTGCTTTGGCAGGTAGGGTTTTTACCATTAGTGCCACCTGGGAAGCCCCATGCCTGTTGTATACAGATACCTAAAATGTAAACCATTCAGTAGCTGCTCTTCAATAAGACTAAAAGATAAAAAATACAGTTTTTATTTAAAAAAATCTAAAGTATAAAGTAATAGTGCATTTGAAAATAGCCAAGCTATAGTTCTTAATTTTTATGAAACAATAAACTCTTACTATATAATTTAATATAATTCAAAATCATATATTGTTAACACTATGTTTTAAACTCATAGAAAACTACAGAGTCCAAAAAATATAATAAACAGCATTTATACTACTAAACATTTATATCAGTATCAGAAGATAATCTCTCTCACTGCTACAATTGTTTTTAAAGGAAAAATAATTTTAACACAAACCATTATATAGTTTGAAGACGTTACCTGTCTTCCTTAAAAATGCTGAAACCTTTAAATGATCAGCATTAAATTCTGAAAAAATATTATCTTCGAATGCATCACTCCTTGAACTCTAAGCTCTGTCAGACTGCAAAGAAGTCTCTAAAGAGATTATTAACTACAATTTGCAAGTATAGCCACTATTTTGAAATACTAACTTTAACCTAACTTTTGAAACTCTCTAATGAGAAAACACCTAACTTTCAGACAGTATTCACTGAAAATCCATATTTCACAGTCATGTGCTAAATATCAGCATTATGACCAGCTATTTCAAAGGCTGGTTTTGTTATGTACCCTGTTCCATTTTAAATGTTTTCCACAAATGTTTAACTCCTATTGGAACCACTACTGATGATATTACAGGAAATGCTAAAATCACAATCATATAGAAAAATAAGCTTAGAGATCAGAATAGAGGGTCTGAACACAGATAAGACTTGTGTAAGCTCTAAACCTGACATCTCCCTTTTCTCTAAACACTGAATTGGAAGGGGTCAGTCATGGATAATAATTTGTTAAGGTATTTATAATGTCCTCTCATCTACTTTTATCTACTTCACCTTTTACTAATAAATTATAAGCAATTATTTAACTTAACTTGTTACCTCGTAAAAAGGATAAGCTCTTCAGTATTAAATGACAATGTTTGAACATTTTGTTTATAAATATGTATTTTGAACAATCTTTGTAAGGATGTTTGTTATACTAGGTCAGACTTTATAAGAGAATAATCTATACCACACAAATTATAAAACTACAATAGCAAAATTTTTAAAAAACATAACTATAATAAATTCCTCCTTAGCAAGTTTATACACACACACAAATATTTTCCTTGCTAAGGTATAGTAAATTTGCATATAATACCTCTTGCTAATGCTTGAATAGACATAAATGAAAAATTTACAAAATTATTTATATAGTTCTGGCAGAAAGTAAGGTGCACTAAAGAAAAAATAACCATGAGATTTTTAGAAAGAGACCAAATTTTAATATCATGAATGCTAATTCAATTGAACTCAGCAAGAATATACCACAATGTCCTAGGCATTGATAATTAAACATACATACTCTCTAAATCAAAATTGATCAGCACACATTTCTCTATATATAAATGGCCAGAAATATTACTCTAACCATGTCCTAGGAGCATCACCAAGTACTAGTCTGAACTTCTATAAAGCATGCAGCTCAAAGTAACACATTAAATGGCTTTACAGACAAAATAATAAGTCATCCTTAATATGTCCAAGAGAGGGAAATAAAAGCTGTTCTTTCCTGGGAGTTTAACACTGGAATGGAAGAAAAATATGATTTTTGAAGAAAAAGAAGTATTTTCAGTCCTAGGAGATACATTCCAAGAAGTAGCATATAATGGAGAAAAAGGGGAAAAAAGTAAAGTGTGATTGATGTAAGAAAGCAACTGTAAATTAAACTCTGTAAGAGCTCTATAAACAAGGGATATATCCTAAATTAAAAACAAGGCAAGAAAAGATAACTAAAGAAATCCTATTTGTGAGAAGCAATTAAGAGGGCTAAATGCAAAAAAAATAAAAAGAACTGAGAACAGATTACTCTTTTAAAATAAGAGGATTCATAGCAACATCTAGACCAAAGCAGAATTTATCTGATGAAATTTTATCTTATACAATTACTTCTCTGGGCATTACATAAATTAACATATAGCAATTGAAGAAAGAAAAAACAATGCATGAAATTATTTCTTCAAAAGAAAACATAAAAGTTCTTGTAGTTAAACAATTACTCATTGATGGTACTACAGACAAACAGGGGACTTTTCTAATTTTGTATATATCTCCTACAAAATAGTGTCAGTTATTAATAATATTCAGTTATTTCAATCATTAATTAATGATTAATGAATTAATCATTCATTCATTCATTTTGTTTTTTGAAATCTATGTGTCAAGCACATGCTTGAGGATAAGAAGTAAGAGTAAAATAATGCTCTGTTGAGGGCACTTAGAATCAAATGAGGAAGATGTAAATTACTACCATCTATCAGGCAACTCAAACTGGAAATGTGATCTCATCTCATTTGTTTTTTCCTCTTCAGCAGACATTTAGAATTACTCACCTGGTTCTACTGAACCCCACCCTCATTCTATTTCCAGGTATGTTCACGTCTTCATGTGTCTCCTACCAGAATCTCTTGATATGTATTAAAAGCTTCCAAGCATCTATTTATTCTCTTGATGATAGGATTATTTTATAAAACATGTTATTTATTGTCCTATACACACTGATTAGAGCCACAGTGTGACCACTCCCATGACCAAATTATAACATTCCAACTCTCTAACATGACTTAGAAGACCTAGCTGGCCTACTGATCTTTCTTTTCCCACATGAGCATCCTTCTTCCAACTTTCCATTGAACCACCTATTTTGTGGCCATACTGAGCACTCTCATTTCTCAAATGGCATAATGTCCTCTCTTGTCACCTAGAACATATTCTCTTGACTAATTCTCATAAGCTTCGAAAACACTTCTTATAGATACTCTCTCAATACTCCCTGATAGGATTTGATGCCCTTCACCCGCCACCTTCTCTAGTACTGTGATTTTATTTTTATTCTGTCTATCCCTCACTAGATAACATGTTATTTGAATATTAGAAACACTTTATGCATGCTGCTTTCTAAGTTGCTTAGCTACCTGCTAAGTTGCTTCAGTCACATCCAACTCTTTGTGACCGTAGGCACTGCAGCTTGCCTGGCTCTTCTGTCCATGGAATTACCCAGGCAAGAATAATGGAGTGGGTTGATATGACCTCCTCTAAGTGATCTTCCCAACTGAGGGATTGACTCAATGTCTCTTAAGTCTCCTTCATAGGCAGGCAGATTCTTTCCCACTAGTCCCATCTATGAACATTTTATACCATTTAATAACTTTATCTCTAGGGACAAGAAAAATTTACTTATTATCATATATAAAGTTCTTAACAAATAGTTTTGAAGTAGATAAGAAACCTGATAAATGAGTGAATGGATGAATGAATGAATGAAATGTCTGTAGTATAAAATGATAATTCTACTCTAGTGGTACACACAGAGAACAACATGAATAAAGGGGTATGTGTGTGTGTTCAGTTGCTCAGTCATATCTGACTTGTTGCAACCCCGTGAACTGTAGCCCACCAGGCTCCTCTGGTCCATGGAATTTTTCAGACAAGAATATTAGAGTGGGTTGCCATTTTCTCCTCCAGGGGATCTTTCTGACTCAGAGATCAAACCCACATCTCTTATGTCTATTGCATTGCCAGGTAGAATTTTTATCAAACAGCACCGCTTGAGAAGCCCCAAATAGTGTTCCTAAAACAAATTAAGGAGCAGGATGGTTTTGAGAACAATATACTTAACCCTGTTCAGTTTTAAACTGTGCATGGTCTATGATATACCTCTTCCATTTCTAGAGCAGAGTTGCTAATACAAAGCAATACAAGTTCTCTATGCTGTAAAAATTCTTTAAAGCATCCACTGTAGTAATAGATACAGGAAACAACCTAAATGACATTGGTTGTCATCTAGTTGAATTAAGAACTATACATCTGGGCTTCCCCTGGTGGTCCAGTGGGTAAGGACACCGCCTTGCAGTGCAGGGGGCGCCGGTTTGATCCCTGGCCTGGGAAGATCCCACGTGCCGCGGAGCGGCTGGACCAATGTGTCCAATTACCGAGCCGGACCTCTGGAGTGCATGCGCCCAGAGCCAGCGCTCTGCAACGACAGATGCCACCATGATGGGAGGCCCACAGGAACCAAAGAACAAGATGGATGAAAATAGAGAAATGAAAGACCAATAGAAGTGACCTGCCCGCTCCCCTCCCTCCCCAACCCGACCCCCGCCCAAAATAAATAAATAAATAAATCTTAAAAAAAAAAAAGAACTATACATCTGTATCACAGAATATGATGCAAATATTAGACTGACGAAGTTCCATAAATTGAGATAAGAAACGCTAAACTGTTAAGTAAAAAAGGCAAGGAGCAGCAGAATATACGCGTGTGTACAAAAGTGTATAAAGACATATATACTAGCATATGTAGTCCAGGATATTTCTGGAATGACACATTTAAAATCAAGAAACACTGATTGCCTCAAGGAGACTGAGTTGGGGGACTAAGGTATCAGTGAGACTTACTGATATATATCCATTTTTTACTTTATGGATTCTTTAATATGTACATGTATTGACTCACCAAATAAGAAATAAATCAAGAGTGAATAGCTAAACAAATAGAACTTAGAGCAATGTCCCCAGAGAAAGTGATGCCAGATCTGCTGTTTGAAACATGCACAAGAGTTCTATTAAGTAGAGAAGCAAGAGAAGAGCATTCAGGGAGGAAGGCTGGTGTGTAGAGTGGCATTTTGTATAAAAGGAGATGTGATCATTGGGGAAAAACCGGATTTTGTACAATTAGAATGAAGTATTTATTGCTGGTGGCTTCCCAAGGGACTCAGTGGTAAAGAATCTACCTTCCAATGCAGGACATGCAGGAGAGTCAGGTTCAATCTCTGGATCAGGATAATCCCCTGGAGAAGGAAATGGCAATGCACTCCAGTATTCTTGCCTGGAAATGTCCATGGATAGAGGAGCCTGGTGGGCTACAATACATGAGGTAGCAAAGAGTTGGACATGACTCAGCAAATGAGCATGCATCCACAAATGTTGCTGCAGGTGGGGGATTAAGTTGGAGAAGAAGGAAGGTAGAGGAAAGGAAGCAAGAGAAAGGGAACCAGGGACCAGATTAAGAAGGGACTTTTGTGCACTGAAGAGATTATTTTTAGCATGAAATCTGGAAAGTGTCATTAAACCAACAGTTTCCAAGGCTAGCTGCACATGATCTAGGAACTTTTTAAAAAATGCTCACTCCCAGATCCCTCAGTGTCAGAGATTCTGTTTTAATTGACCTTCAGTGGGGCTTTGTGACTCTAATATGTAGCCAAGGTTTCAAACCACTGTTTTGACATATTTTAAATAAAGCACACATAGTTTTCCATTGTAGAAAGACCCCTAACCCTGGGAGTGTTTAGACTAATTTGGAGCACAGTAAAGTGTACAAGAGTTCTTAAGGCAGTATTATTATTACATAGGAATAGAGATCTAGATACCTTCACTAATGACAGGCAGGAAGGATAGATGAGCAAGGGAATATTCTACTTTTATAGAGATGGAACGCAGGAGAGGTAAGATACCATGATGATTGCAAATACTGGTTCAGGACCAAATTCTACTTCTGCCATCTTGTTGTGGTGTGACCTCAGACAACTAATGTAGCATCTGTGTGTCTCTCTTGAAACTCCTGTAAAATGCAAACAATCATAATACTTGCACCACAGAAATTCTTGAGTGGCAGATAAGGTAAATAGCTAATCACACTATCAAAAACACAGCAAGCCCTCAGCAACTAACAGCCATTATGGGAATTTGGCTGTCACAGTAGATGTGCTAGATGAGTGAGGGGAAAGGTGAAGCTTGGCTTTTAGGATTCCTATGTAATTTTTTTCTGAAATAAGAGCTATGAAGAGAAAATTGTGCAAGTCACAAGTACACAGCTCAATGAATTTTCACCCACTGGTGCATCTATTTAACCAGCACTCAGACCAAGAAGCAAAGATTGTCAGGACCTCATGCTGGCCTAATCTCTTGTTCCTGATGCTGATTCTGGGAAGGACTGAGAGTAGGAGGAAAAGTGGGTAGCACAGGATGAGATGATTGGATGGCTTCATCAATTCAATGGATGTGAGTTTCAGCAAACTCCAGAAGATAGTGAAGGACAGGGGAACTTGGAGCACTGCAGTCCACAGGGTCACAAAGAGTTGAACACAGCTGAGTGACTGAACAACATGCTCTCTTCAAGGCATCACTAAGTATTTAGAAATGCTCTTCACTAAGAGAAATATTCTAAGAAGAGGTGCAATAGAGATGATGATAGGTATAGTTTTGGATGAGTTGCTTCAAGGCCTTGTGAGATATTCAAATAGAAGTGTGCAAAAGGTTTTGAGAAGAGTACAGGGTAAGGCTATAGGCACTGTTTTTAATGACCTTCAGTGGGGCTTTGTGACTCTAATATGTAGCCAAGGTTTCAAACCACTGTTTTGACATATTTTAAATAAAGCACACATAGTTTTCCATTGTAGAAAGACCCTAACCCTGGGAGTGTTTAGACTAATTTGGAGCACAGTAAAGTGTACAAGAGTTCTTAAGGCAGTATTATTATTACATAGGAATAGAGATCTAGATACCTTCACTAATGACAGGCAGGAAGGATAGATGAGCAAGGGAATATTCTACTTTTATAGAGATGGAACGCAGGAGAGGTAAGATACCATGATGATTGCAAATACTGGTTCAGGACCAAATTCTACTTCTGCCATCTTGTTGTGGTGTGACCTCAGACAACTAATGTAGCATCTGTGTGTCTCTCTTGAAACTCCTGTAAAATGCAAACAATCATAATACTTGCACCACAGAAATTCTTGAGTGGCAGATAAGGTAAATAGCTAATCACACTATCAAAAACACAGCAAGCCCTCAGCAACTAACAGCCATTATGGGAATTTGGCTGTCACAGTAGATGTGCTAGATGAGTGAGGGGAAAGGTGAAGCTTGGCTTTTAGGATTCCTATGTAATTTTTTTCTGAAATAAGAGCTATGAAGAGAAAATTGTGCAAGTCACAAGTACACAGCTCAATGAATTTTCACCCACTGGTGCATCTATTTAACCAGCACTCAGACCAAGAAGCAAAGATTGTCAGGACCTCATGCTGGCCTAATCTCTTGTTCCTGATGCTGATTCTGGGAAGGACTGAGAGTAGGAGGAAAAGTGGGTAGCACAGGATGAGATGATTGGATGGCTTCATCAATTCAATGGATGTGAGTTTCAGCAAACTCCAGAAGATAGTGAAGGACAGGGGAACTTGGAGCACTGCAGTCCACAGGGTCACAAAGAGTTGAACACAGCTGAGTGACTGAACAACATGCTCTCTTCAAGGCATCACTAAGTATTTAGAAATGCTCTTCACTAAGAGAAATATTCTAAGAAGAGGTGCAATAGAGATGATGATAGGTATAGTTTTGGATGAGTTGCTTCAAGGCCTTGTGAGATATTCAAATAGAAGTGTGCAAAAGGTTTTGAGAAGAGTACAGGGTAAGGCTATAGGCACTGAGTTGATAGATTTTAGCATTTAACTAGTCAATGACATTAAAAACAGTCTCTTAGGGGCTTCCCCTGGTGGCCCAGTGGGTAAGGACACCGCCTTGCAGTGCAAGGGGCGCCGGTTCGACCCCTGGTCTGGGAAGATCCCACGTGCCTCGGAGCGGCTGGACCGATGTGTCCAATCACCGAGCCGGAGCTCTGGAGCGCATGCGCCCAGAGCCAGTGCTCTGTGACGACAGATGCCACCGCGATGGGAGGCCCACAGGAGCCAAAGAACAAAGACGGATGAAAATAGACAAATGAAAGACCAATAGAAGTGGCCCGCCAGCTCCCCTCCCTCCCCAACCCGACCCCCGCCCAAAATAAATAAAATAAATAAATCTTTAAAAAAAAAAAAAACAGTCTCTTAGTTTTAAACATGTATAATTCAAACGATTAGGCATTGTATGTGTGTTATTGGTGATACTCAGAAAGAGAAAAGAAAGGAAGTAATGACACACTTTGGCATGTTTAAATCCATGTCATGTATCTCTTGTTACTTAATGTACTTATTTATTTCTGAGAACACTCCTTACTGAAACCATAAGACCTTCCATAGAGAAACAATCTGATTTGAAATAGTTTTAGGCAGATATGTAAAATTACTATTATAGCCTGTTATCTTGCTATACAACAACAAATTTTGTGACTGATTACAAATAACAGCAACATTTTTCTTTCCAACTCAATTAGGAACCCCAAATACATTTTTGGGGGTAATTTCATAGAAATGAGCAGGAGGCACATAAACTGGGGATTCACCAATTTTGTGAAGATTTACTAGCTCACAAGAGACAAATACTAGACGGGTCCCCTTTGGCAAAGAATCTGTGATGAAAAGGTTCTAAAAAAATAATTTCAAACATCTTCAATTACAATGAAAAGACATGGTGAGAAAAATACAACATTTTACTGTTGATATTTAATCAATACTTACAATAAACTATGGCTGTAGCTGTCTCATTTTTCTGATCTTAGGGTAAACACCACTTTTTCAGATACTACCTGATCTAAAGCAAATTTCACTGGTCACTCCCAACTGCTCTTTTCTTTGAGAACACTCAACATGATTTATAAGCATATATTTAGTTGTTTATTAATCATCTTATTGGCTATCTTCTTCCTAATGTATTAGCTTATGAACAACTGTTTGTCCAAATTCCTTTGGTTCACCATTATATTCTGCCACCTTAAAAAAGTGCTATGCTTAGTCGATCATTTATGTCCAACTCTTTGTGACCTCATGGACTATAGCCTGCCAGGCTCCTATGTCCATGGGGATTCTGCAGGCAAGAATACCGGAGTGGGTTACCATGCCTCCTCCAAGGGGTCTTCCCAATCCAGGAACTGGACCCAGATCTGCATTGCAGGCAGATTCTTTACTGTTTGAGCCACCAGGGAAGCCCATTAAAGGGGTAGAATCATTTGCAGAGATTCTCAATCTTGGCTCTACTGACATTTTCAGCCAGTTAATTCTTTGTTATGATGGGCTCTCCTACATGTTGTAGAACTGTTTAGCAACATTTCTGACCTCTATGCATCAGGCGCTGGTAGTCCTGAACATTCTTCATTTGTGACAACTATCAATGTCTCCAGACATGGCCCTATGTCTGAAGGCGGGTAGTGAAATTGCCCCCCATTGAGAAAGACTGAATTCCTGAGTAAATGAATGAAGAAATGGATGACTAAATGAATAAAAGTCTTGATTGTTCAGAAAACAGAAGTAGGGGAAAGAGCACTGTAGTCAGAAAAATGTACATAAGTAGACACAAAAGGCATCACAAGTTTATTGTACTTGGGAGCTAAGGAGATGGCATGTCTAAAGCTGGGTTGATATTGGAAAGGGAGGCAAGTTTCAGCTATATAGGTCAAGGTAAAATATATGGAACTGACTCTTGGTAAAATGAGAAGAGTTTTAATGAAGAGGTGAAATGATTTAATTGACCTTTTTAAAAGATTGCTCTGAGTGCCTCAATTAGGATGACAGCAGTGAGGCAACAGAGGATAAGGGAATCGGTGAGGATGCTCTTCTGTTACTCCAGGAAGGTGACCGTGGCACACAGAAGTGGAGAGGCTGAAAGGGACCATACTATTTATAGGTTTGAGCAAATCAATCTGCCAAACAAAAACAAAATGGATTCTGTATAAATATTATGATTAGGAAAGTTTTATAAGAATGGCATTATTTTGTAAAATAGAGGTGTGCTTTTTTTTACATATATATATATATATAAATGAAGCTCAGACAATGATTTTATGGAAGATTTTAAAGATCACTTACTCCATACATATCTTGATTGACTGTGACGTCCTCTAAACTTCAGAATAAAAACATTCTACTTTAAATTCATGAGCAAGGACCCCACTGAGTATTATCAGATGTCATAATGAAAGTTTCACCTAACTTTACTATCACTGGAATAGTCTCTTCACTGTGATAGTCTATTCATTTTGTAAAACATTTTGAGCAAATTCTTATTTGCAAAACTACCTCAAATGGCTTTGTTTTAGATTTTTAATTTGTAAAGTTCTAGTGATATTTATAGAACCGCTTTGCAAATGTAGGTTTCATGAAATTCATTGTGTGATTTTCTGAAAATTTCATTTTGCTTCTGTGTCAAATCTTGACTACCAAGCATTTTCACAATCAAGTTTTCTCCCTCTCTGAAAATCTCCTCCTCTTCCCTGCCTAGTACAGACTCTACTAAATATTAGACCTATTTACTTCATGTACATACAGCTCTATGAGGAAATGAGAAATTCAGGTGTTTATTTAAATAAATTATTAATGAGGGAGAATTAATCAAAATTTGCTATAACTTCCCTCCTTCAAATTCATCATCATTCTGGTAAAGCTTTTTAGAAAGAAAATGCATACGTATACATACACACATATATATTTGGACTGCATTCATTGATGATATTTCAGACAATGAGAGCTGAACATAAGGAAACTGTTTACCATGATCATTAAGGAAATGTTTAGCCTAGTAAAGAAAGTTTTCAAACATTCCAGAAGAATTCAATCATGCAAAGATTAACATAATAATATTTAAATGACAAAATATTTTTGAATACTTATTAAAGCGCATCCCTCAGAGATATGAAGCTTGCAACACTATGTAGCTATATTTTAATTTTCTGCTGACTTTAGATAAATAAACATAGGTTTCATGAAAGCAAGGAAACTGAAGAACTAACAAATACCTCATTCACTCATCTTGGTGGTAAATACTGTTTGGCATAAACTTAGATACTTACTTAGACAGACCATAGGCCACCTACCTATATGCATCACACATCTCTTCACATCCCTCTTGCCTCACTTTGGCCTACAGTCCTCTCAGTCCCATAGAATTTGATATTATTTTACTGTTAACTTCCAGAGAAAAGAAAAACAGTCTTGTAGCTATAAATCACCCATAATCCTCTGCCAAGAGTAAACATGCCAATTATTTAAAATGTAGACTTTAAATAATAATACATCTTTCTGTTATATCATAACATATTACACCCTTTATTTTATGACATTAATATCAGCATCAAGCATGATTACAGTTCCCTGAATTTTAATCTTCTACAGCAGAGTCCAGCTGCAGACTTTCCTTCCCATGAGAAATTTTAACCAATTTTTTTCTCCTTTTTAAAGTAAAATATGTATAATCTTAATGAACAACACCGAGATGCTTTTAAAAGTACAATTTACACAGAAAATTTTAACCTGTCGGTAATCACATTTCTAAAAGTTTGGAACATATACTGGAAAAATTAAAAGTCTGAGAGCAAAAACAACATTTTAGCATTTTACAAGAGAGCTTGTATCTTCACACATGTGAATATGAAATCAATTTAAGTTCTTTCCTTTCACTCATGAGAGTCTAGACCCAAGCAGTCTGTCTATGGCACTAACCATGGACACTTCAATAAGCCAACATTTTCATTGAACACATTTGCTGTCAATCAACAAGATCATAATTACAAAATAATGATGCCTTGCGGACCCATTCTAAAAATACTTTGACATCTGAACCTCTGAGAGTAATAGCTCAGGCATCACAAAGAATCTCCCAGATTTGCATGAATAAAGTTCCTGAGATGGCTGATATTTTAAAAATTCTATGTCATGACAATTATCTGAATCTATACTTGTTAGACCACATCTGCAATGTAGGATGCACTGGGCTGGTATGCAAACTGACTACAGAAAGTATCAGGTTGATATTTGCTACATGAGTAAATGAAGTGCTCAGGAAATTGTTGGTGACAGATATTTGTGCATCTCATTAGGTTAATGGGTTTATTACATCTGAAATCTTATTTTGATTGAAAGTCTGCTGAGTTAATTTTAGGTGAACCTGATACCATCTAACTGCTCTGCTTTAATTCCAAATAGGGTTTTGACCCTTTCTCAAAAGGATTGTTCAGTCTTGCCTCTATGATTAGGAAAAGAACATCCTAAGTATAAACAAAAAATAAGATCAGTATATGTAGATAGGATTTTTCTGCCATAAAGAACTGTTTACTGTTGTATAAATTTCTTACAAGAAGCTCTACTGGACAATTGTGGGGAAACAAACCAGTGAAGGTGTTTGCAGCTTTGGCCGAGCCAGGAGAAAAACCCTCTTAGAAGGGAAAACCTAAGACAAAAACAAGCTGCTTCAATTCACATGAGCTCATAAGGTGGGGTCATAATGAACAGTAACAGGTGGATGGTCTGCTATGGACTTTGGAATGCCTGGTCTGTGCAGACTCCTTAACTTCTTGCTGGTACCATTGCCTCCCAACTGTAATGCACTCTGTCCATTGGGAATATCATGCAAACGACTTAGAGTCACAAAGGGTGATTATTGAATAGGGCTGTGATTGATTCCCAGCATGTGCTAATATCATTCCCTGTAAACACCTGGAGGCTTCAGCACTGAATAAAAGTGGACTGGTGAATGTGTTCAGGGCCTTGACCCAAGAGGTCTTGAGCCCCTCGTTCCCATCCTTTCTTTCTGTCTATGTACATGTGTGTGTGTGTATCTCTTAAAGTCTCATCATACCCCCTATTCTCTATGCATCCGACTGATGAGCTGTGGCAGACAATCAACCTTCTGGCCCTCAAATGTCATAAAACTCAGGCATCACAAAGAATCTCCCAGATTTGCATGAATAAAGTTCCTGAGATGGCTGATATTTTAAAAATTCTATGTCATGACAATTATCTGAATCTATACTTGTTAGACCACATCTGCAATGTAGGATGCACTGGGCTGGTATGCAAACTGACTACAGAAAGTATCAGGTTGATATTTGCTACATGAGTAAATGAAGTGCTCAGGAAATTGTTGGTGACAGATATTTGTGCATCTCATTAGGTTAATGGGTTTATTACATCTGAAATCTTATTTTGATTGAAAGTCTGCTGAGTTAATTTTAGGTGAACCTGATACCATCTAACTGCTCTGCTTTAATTCCAAATAGGGTTTTGACCCTTTCTCAAAAGGATTGTTCAGTCTTGCCTCTATGATTAGGAAAAGAACATCCTAAGTATAAACAAAAAATAAGATCAGTATATGTAGATAGGATTTTTCTGCCATAAAGAACTGTTTACTGTTGTATAAATTTCTTACAAGAAGCTCTACTGGACAATTGTGGGGAAACAAACCAGTGAAGGTGTTTGCAGCTTTGGCCGAGCCAGGAGAAAACCATCTTAGAAGGGAAAAACCTAAGACAAAAACAAGCTGCTTCAATTCACATGAGCTCATAAGGTGGGGTCATAATGAACAGTAACAGGTGGATGGTCTGCTATGGACTTTGGAATGCCTGGTCTGTGCAGACTCCTTAACTTCTTGCTGGTACCATTGCCTCCCAACTGTAATGCACTCTGTCCATTGGGAATATCATGCAAACGACTTAGAGTCACAAAGGGTGATTATTGAATAGGGCTGTGATTGATTCCCAGCATGTGCTAATATCATTCCCTGTAAACACCTGGAGGCTTCAGCACTGAATAAAAGTGGACTGGTGAATGTGTTCAGGGCCTTGACCCAAGAGGTCTTGAGCCCCTCGTTCCCATCCTTTCTTTCTGTCTATGTACATGTGTGTGTGTGTATCTCTTAAAGTCTCATCATACCCCCTATTCTCTATGCATCCGACTGATGAGCTGTGGCAGACAATCAACCTTCTGGTCATGCCCCAGGGAAGACAATGTAGTTTGAATTCAGTACGTGTAAGAGAAACTGTGAAATGAATATGTGGTCATTAAATGGATGGACTCTCAATCCAGGTATCCTATCCATAGAAATAATGAATATTTTACAAAACAGAAAAGAACTAAGTTTTAGTATGATAAGAGGTATTTTCCATCATGTATCAGCTTCATTTTTTCATTCAAGTTTCTAAGACCTTGCCCTGCAGTATACTTAATTCATCTAGTTTCTATAGCATTGTGAACACAAAATATATGCAACTTAGTATTCAAAAACTAAGACCATGGCATCTGATCCCATCATTTCATGGCAAATGGATGGGGGTAAAAGTGACAGATTTCATTTTCTTGGGCTCCAAAATCACTGTGAACAGTCACTGCAGCCACAAAATTAAAAGATGCTTACTTCTAGAAAGTAGAGCTATGACAAACCTAGATAGTATATTAAAAAGCAGAGACATCAATTTGCTGACAAAGAACCATCTAGTCAAAGTTATGGTTTTTCCAGCAGTCATATATGGGTATGAGAACTGGACCTTCTTTATAGAAGGCTGGGTGCCAGAGAATTGATGCTGTATAACTGGTGCTGAAGAAGACTCTTGAGAGTCCCCTGGACAGTAAGATGAAACCAGTCAATCCTAAAGGAAGTCAACCCTGACTATTCACTGAAAGGACTGATGCTAAAGCTGAAGCTCCAATACTTTGGCCACCTGATGCAAAGAGCCAACTCATTGGAAAAGACCCTGATGCTTGTCAAGATTGAAGGCAACAGGAGAAGAGGGCAACAGAAGATGAGATGGTTGGTTGGCATCACTGACTCAATGGACATGAGTTTGACCAAACTTTGGCAGATGGTGAAGGACAGGGAAGGCTGGGCTGCTGCAGTTCATGGAGTTGTGAACAGTTGGACATGACTTAGTGATTGAACAAGAACAGTGCAACAACAGAAACACTGTACACATCAAATATGAATCTAAATCCAATAACTAGTAAAACTTGACCCAATACATAAAGTTAAAAAATCAAATAATTCATTTCAGAACAGTAAAGAAAGGTGGGGATTTGTAAAATAATGTAAAATAGTCTGGTAGATTTTTACGATTTTTCACTAACAAAGCGAAACATTTTATAGATCTCTATAAATCTTTTGTTCCTCCCTCTCATACTGCATACTCTACACACTCCCCCCAAATTTCCTGTCTTTCACATGGAATGTTTATCCACAACATTCAGTTCTACCCCAGTGGGACGCACATAACGTGAGTTTTGGTATCCTTCTTTGCACAGAGACAGAAATACATACAGGTGTATCCACCACCTCCCCTCCCGCAAAAAAAAACACTCAGAAGCAATTTGTTTCTAAAAGTTCTAATCACTGTCATGTTGTGAAATTATACAATTTAATAGTTCATAGAACTGCACACACATAGACTCACAAGAACCACATTAAAACCCAAGGTAAGTCAAACCAGGGCAAGTTTCATGCTGGACAAACGTCTTTTTTTTTTTTTTTTTGGCAGATAGCTTAGAGTTAGTACTTTACAGGACACAACATTTGATTTTCCTGATAAAAAGGCTTAAATGAAAACATTTATATAGGACAGCTTCCTGCCTTCTTAAATACAATGTATTGAACAGAGTATGTTCTTGTGGATTTAGGGTTAGGATAATGATGTGAATGTGGACACACTGATCCCAGAGGTACCACACTAGAAAGTGCATTCTTAGAAAGGTTCAAAATATATTTTTGCTTTTGCACTTCTGTTGGGATTCTCTGAACACTGACCAACAAAATAAAACATGTTGCCTCTCTTAAGTGTTTTCTCCCTTCACAAAGTCATGATTTTAAAATTCTCTGAATTATTAGCATTGTCAGTGACCAGCATGGCCAGCAGTCCAGTCAACACTACCACATCCACATAGAACTCATCTTTAGCCCTGTCCACACAATTCAGTAACTGACTGTGATGGAAAAGCCATCTCTGCCTCTTCAATATTTTAAACAAACATATTCTAGGTTTTTCAAACACATACTTTCAAGGTATTGTAACAATACATGTAACAAATAAAAGAAACACTGTACACATCAAATATGAATCTAAATCCAATAACTAGTAAAACTTGACCCAATACATAAAGTTAAAAAATCAAATAATTCATTTCAGAACAGTAAAGAAAGGTGGGGATTTGTAAAATAATGTAAAATAGTCTGGTAGATTTTTACGATTTTTCACTAACAAAGCGAAACATTTTATAGATCTCTATAAATCTTTTGTTCCTCCCTCTCATACTGCATACTCTACACACTCCCCCCAAATTTCCTGTCTTTCACATGGAATGTTTATCCACAACATTCAGTTCTACCCCAGTGGGACGCACATAACGTGAGTTTTGGTATCCTTCTTTGCACAGAGACAGAAATACATACAGGTGTATCCACCACCTCCCCTCCCGCAAAAAAAAACACTCAGAAGCAATTTGTTTCTAAAGTTCTAATCACTGTCATGTTGTGAAATTATACAATTTAATAGTTCATAGAACTGCACACACATAGACTCACAAGAACCACATTAAAACCCAAGGTAAGTCAAACCAGGGCAAGTTTCATGCTGGACAAACGTCTTTTTTTTTTTTTTTTTGGCAGATAGCTTAGAGTTAGTACTTTACAGGACACAACATTTGATTTTCCTGATAAAAAGGCTTAAATGAAAACATTTATATAGGACAGCTTCCTGCCTTCTTAAATACAATGTATTGAACAGAGTATGTTCTTGTGGATTTAGGGTTAGGATAATGATGTGAATGTGGACACACTGATCCCAGAGGTACCACACTAGAAAGTGCATTCTTAGAAAGGTTCAAAATATATTTTTGCTTTTGCACTTCTGTTGGGATTCTCTGAACACTGACCAACAAAATAAAACATGTTGCCTCTCTTAAGTGTTTTCTCCCTTCACAAAGTCATGATTTTAAAATTCTCTGAATTATTAGCATTGTCAGTGACCAGCATGGCCAGCAGTCCAGTCAACACTACCACATCCACATAGAACTCATCTTTAGCCCTGTCCACACAATTCAGTAACTGACTGTGATGGAAAAGCCATCTCTGCCTCTTCAATATTTTAAACAAACATATTCTAGGAATTACTTTACATCCTAAAAGCTTTCTATATTTTTGTTCTTAGATTATACTTTTCAAGGTATGAAGCAGTCTACAATTGTCTACCCATAGCCCTAAATTTCTTTGAATCTTTGATCACAACTATCTTCTATTAATATTGAAAATCGTGTATGATGCCTATAAGAAGGTGAACTTTGACACTCAATTTTGTAAATAATCCATATATTCTTTTTTTTTTTTTAAAGATTTATTTATTTATTTATTTTGGGCGGGGGTCGGGCTGGGGAGGGAGGGGAGCGGGCGGGCCACTTCTATTGGTCTTTCATTTATCTATTTTCATCTATCTTTGTTCTTTGGCTCCTGTGGGCCTCCCATCGTGGTGGCGTCTGTCGTTGCAGAGCGCCGGTTCTGGGCGCATGCGCTCCAGAGCTCCGGCTCGGTGATTGGACACATCAGTCCAGCCGCTCCACGGCACGTGGGATCGTCCCAGGCCAGGGATCGAACTGGCGCCCCTTGCACTGCAAGGCGGTGTCCTTACCCACTGGACCACCAGGGGAAGCCCAATCCATATATTCTTAATGACTTCACAGTAGTTGATCTTACTGATGAAAGAATTGGGGAAGGAGTAAACATGATAAAATGTGCCCTGATATAACTCATCTGCAAATACTGTGCTCTCCAATTATCTTATTTCTAAAACATATTGCAACTTCTTAGTTACACACTGAAGTATATCTGCTATATAGTAGAATTTAGCCTGTATGGATTATATTAAAGGAACAAATAAACTGGAAAGCAGAATTAAATTTTGTACTATAATAAATCAAAGCATTGCTCAAAGCAAGATAAATCTAAGAATGAATTTTCTTGAAGGTAAGCCATGTTCAACCTCATTTTAATTATGAAATGCAAATTAAAATCAGAGGAAGAAACAATTTATACCCATTATAATAGTCAAAAAATACGTTTTGACATTGTCAAATGTAGGGGAACAAATATATTTTTAGTTAAAGATAGTGAGGGCTTCAGCCATTTGGGGAAATTACTCAGCTCCCCTGGGTCTCTCTTATGTATACATGTTATTAAACTTTTATTTGATTTCTCCTGTTAATCTGTCTCATGTCAATTTCATTCTTAGACAGGCTGGAAGAACCCATAAGGACAGAGGAAAATTTCCTCCTCCCCAGCTATACTCTGATCCTCCTTTGCAACCCTGAAAGTAGCAGATGAACCTCCTGTGTGAAAGAAACTCCCATATGCCAGGAGAAAGAGAAGCATCCTTTATCACCAGTGAGTGGGAATTCAGGCATGAGAAACCTGCATGCACAAACTCTGTTACTTCTTCACTAACTTACTACCTCAAGTTCAAACTCCTCTGTCATGTCAATTATTTACAAAGTTTTTTCTTTTTCTAAAAAATACAAAAGCTGCTTGCTGTGGTCACTTCTTTTAGCATCATATTTTTATGAGGTCCTGTGTGTATGTAATTAAATTTTTTTCCTATTAACCTCTTTACATCAATTTTATTATTAGGCCAGCCACACAGCCTAGAAGGAAAAAAAAAAAGAGAAAGCTATTTGCCTTCACACTATTTTGTATTATAGTGGCGTCTCAGCCAAGAACCTACAAAGAGAAAATTATTTTTCCTCCCTGACAAGGTCATGAATTCATTCAGTATAAGCCAGAGCCCTTGTAGGCCTATGTAGTAGAAGCTAGAACCCTAAGGAATCAACAGCTGCTGTCAAAGACACTGCTTGAGGCACAGAGGAAAGAAGAGAAGTACCCTGGTATCTTTTCTAACTCTCCAATCGCTTCACCATTTGTCAAGCAGAGCAGGTCACAAAGTGACATGGAAGGCTGGAACTCAGAGCCTGCAAGTGTCAATATCCCAATAGAAGCCAATACAGCAGAAGGAAGGAGGTACAGAGATCATCTAAGGACATATACATGAACCCTATGACCCCACAATACCATGACTCAGTGTACACCAAGAACCATATGTATACTAGGAAAAGAGAGAAGAGAGATACAAACTAAAAAAAAGCCAGCATCAATTAAGAGGAGAATGCAGAAATAAGCCATGGTTTATTTACAATACAATGTGACTATATGGAAATGAATGAGCTACAGCTCTCATCACTGACATGGATGAATCTCAGCAATGTAATGCTGACTGGAAAAAGCAGTCACATAAGACTAGTTGCAATATGATTGCAATTATATGACGTTCAAAAACATGCAGAACCAAACAATTTGTTATTTAGGAATGCATTTGCATGCAGCAAGATGATAGAACAAAGCAAAATTCAGGAGAGTGATTATCTCTGGAGAAAGAGGGTTGAAGTGATGAAGTGGGGGGGGGGGTATATAGGTGGCTTCAAATTACTGAGGATAATCTAAATTGATAAATCATTTTTTATTATTTAGACCATATATATTATAAATATTCTCTTCTCCTCTATGCATTAAAAATATGTTGAAAGGCAAAAATATGGTGGCCTGACTGACAGGTTCATATAACAACCATCAACTAAAAGAAAAGTAGCAGTTTCCTCTGGAAGTTTTTCCCCTTCCAGTGTGTAGTTTTCTGCACTGAAAATATGGGAGTTTAATAATCATAGGAGACCAGAGGCTTCAGTGGAGAGGGGGATCGAGGTAGCTTATCACCAAAAATGATTGTTCCCATAGCTTAAAGTGACCTCTAGTAACATTTTCCTTGAAGCATCCAGCTTTATATATTATTGCAGTCACTTGACAACTTTGAGGAAACAGTCTTTCAGCAGAAGGCTTTATTACAGTTAAATCTGTCTCTAGAACCCTGGTAATCTGTCAAAGACACTGCTTGAGGCACAGAGGAAAGAAGAGAAGTACCCTGGTATCTTTTCTAACTCTCCAATCGCTTCACCATTTGTCAAGCAGAGCAGGTCACAAAGTGACATGGAAGGCTGGAACTCAGAGCCTGCAAGTGTCAATATCCCAATAGAAGCCAATACAGCAGAAGGAAGGAGGTACAGAGATCATCTAAGGACATATACATGAACCCTATGACCCCACAATACCATGACTCAGTGTACACCAAGAACCATATGTATACTAGGAAAAGAGAGAAGAGAGATACAAACTAAAAAAAAGCCAGCATCAATTAAGAGGAGAATGCAGAAATAAGCCATGGTTTATTTACAATACAATGTGACTATATGGAAATGAATGAGCTACAGCTCTCATCACTGACATGGATGAATCTCAGCAATGTAATGCTGACTGGAAAAAGCAGTCACATAAGACTAGTTGCAATATGATTGCAATTATATGACGTTCAAAAACATGCAGAACCAAACAATTTGTTATTTAGGAATGCATTTGCATGCAGCAAGATGATAGAACAAAGCAAAATTCAGGAGAGTGATTATCTCTGGAGAAAGAGGGTTGAAGTGATGAAGTGGGGGGGGGGGGATATAGGTGGCTTCAAATTACTGAGGATAATCTAAATTGATAAATCATTTTTTATTATTTAGACCATATATATTATAAATATTCTCTTCTCCTCTATGCATTAAAAATATGTTGAAAGGCAAAAATATGGTGGCCTGACTGACAGGTTCATATAACAACCATCAACTAAAAGAAAAGTAGCAGTTTCCTCTGGAAGTTTTTCCCCTTCCAGTGTGTAGTTTTCTGCACTGAAAATATGGGAGTTTAATAATCATAGGAGACCAGAGGCTTCAGTGGAGAGGGGGATCGAGGTAGCTTATCACCAAAAATGATTGTTCCCATAGCTTAAAGTGACCTCTAGTAACATTTTCCTTGAAGCATCCAGCTTTATATATTATTGCAGTCACTTGACAACTTTGAGGAAACAGTCTTTCAGCAGAAGGCTTTATTACAGTTAAATCTGTCTCTAGAACACAGAAAGACATGACAAAATGATTCCTTTAAGAAGTATTTATTGAGAGCCCGTTATATGAATAACCTCCAACCATGAATTTAAAATGAACTCACATGATTTTAATCATCATTTATATCAAGGAAAACAGGCTGTAGGGCTTTTAGATACTAAAAGAATACCTGAAAAATAAAAGAGAACAACCATAAGGTACATGACCATAGATGCAAGAAATTAAACTGCAATAAGCCAGAGCTACGTTGGATCTTTTTCAGGACATACTGTCAAAGTGGATCGAGGCACTAGGTAACTGGGGAATCCAGTATGAACTATGGAATGGATGTCACACAATCTGTGGGCCTCCTGTGATGAGCACTGTGAGGGCAGTCCCAGGGACACTACAAGCTCACCAGTTTAAGTACCCAGTGCATCTCTCAGTGTATCTACCTCCAGATTTTTCCAAAATCATGGAAACTCAGTCAGCCTCCAGAGAGAAGGGAACGCCATGTTCCTGGACAGCCCTCGCTGGAGGAGGCACAGGAACCACAGATGTACCTCCAGCCTCATTTAACTCTAAGTGCACTTCTCAGAGGTCTCCACTAGATTGAGCCATGTGGCCCAGCAGTAGCCAGCTCAATAACTCACTCAGTATCATCTGTCCCCCAATCTCTTTGTTTCCCTTGCTTTCCCACTTATGTCCCTTGTGATCTACTACCAAATCAACTGCTTGCTCTCTAGTTCTTAGTTTGAACTTGGCTTTTAAAGAAATTCCAACAAGTCAACTAAGTAAAGGAAATTCTTTCTTCCCAAAGGGATATATAAACCTTCATCAAGTCTCAGTGTCAAAATAAGCATTGACCAGAGAGGAACATGAGTATCTGTTCTCAATGAGCAAAGTCAGATGCTGGACCCTCAGATGAGAGACAGAGAGAGAGACAAAGAGAGATGCAACCAATGTCAAGTCAATAGGTAAGGATTCAGAGTAGCATACGTGCTAAGTCAGCTTACTCTTTGTGACCCCATGGACTGTAGCCCACCAGGCTCCTCTGTCCAAGGGATTCTTCAGGTAAGAATATTGGAGTGGATTGCCTTACCCTCCTCCACAGAATCTTCCTGACCCGTGGATCTAACTCATGTCTCTTAGGTCTCCTGCATTGGCAGATGGGTTCTTTACCACTAGTGTCACCTGGGAAGCCCAGGGATTCAGAGTAGAAAGACTTTCAAATAAGCAATGAAGTTCTAGACATAAAAAGTCAATCAGCTGAGCACAGGGCAGATTCTATGAGCAAGAGCACTGAGGAACTCAAAGAAAAGGATTCAGGAGGGACGAGCAGAAAAAACGGACCCTCATGGTAACCAGTAAGAGATGCTTCTGCCTAAACATGAAACAGCTTTGGATTGGATGGGTATAGACTCTGGATTCCATTGCAAAGACTCTCAGTAATTATGATGCACCAGTGTAGGTTCATCAATTGTAACTAATGTGCCACTTTGGTGGGGGATGTTGATAATCAAGAAGGCCATGCATGCTTTAGGAGAGAAGGTATATGGGAAACCTCTACCTTGCACTCATTTTGCCGTGAACCTAAAACTACACTAAAAAAAATATAATTCAATTAAAAATAAAAGAACATACCATAGTAATTCATTTGAAATTGCTTATGGAAGCTTTATACAGTTCTAACACAGGAGATACACAATAATATAAATTCTAGTTTTGTGGATATTATCACTGGATTGAGGAGAAGAATGTTTAGAAGAGCATAGTATGCCACAGAACAGTTGCTGCAATTCAGGTTAGTACAAAGTGCTACAGGTGCATCATAGTAGACAGGAAGATTAATTCCACCACAGAGAAATAATGAAAGGTATCACCCAAAAAATCAGATTTTTGTCTAGGTCCCAAAGAATGATCAAAGAACCTTTTCAGCTTGAGAAAGTGGTAAACAGCATTCAAGGTCTAAGGAGACTGACTCCAAGTGTCAGTAGAACAGACAAGGAATGAAGGAAATGAGAATATAAAACCAGGGAAATAAAAAAAGAGAGAGAACCATGGCAAAAGGGCTAAGGGTTTGAAACTTAAGCCAATCAGGATCATGAAAGTCATGTGACACGAGTTGCTCTGAGAGCAGTGTATGGAAGGATTGGCTTAGAAAGATCAAAATCAAGGAACCCAGACACAATTATGAAGACATGACAGTCATGGCTGAAGATGAGGCAGCAATGAGAGGAACTAAAGGAGGTTCCAGAGATAGAGTCCCACAGTAAAGTTCTATGTTCAGGATATTGTCAGAGAACATTCTTTTTCATTGAATTATTATTATTATTTACTTTTTACTATTCAACCATAAAACACATAGACGCTTAGAAGTACTGATCTTTTTCTTGCATGCCTTCCACAAATGTCACTACATAAACCTACCCTTATTAAGGTTTCTTTTACTTTTTAACTTTTACATTTCTTGTATTTTCAGTTCATAGTACCAAATTCCATATGCAAATTCAGTCATGTCTGACTCTGAAACCCCATGGAATGTAGCCCACTAGGCTCCTCTGTCTATGGGATTCTTCAGGCAAGAATAATGTAGTGGCTTGTCATTTCTCCTCCAGGGACCTTTCAGAGCAATTATTAACTAACACTAAAAATTTTTAGGAGAGAAGGTATATGGGAAACCTCTACCTTGCACTCATTTTGCCGTGAACCTAAAACTACACAAAAAAAATATAATTCAATTAAATAAAAGAACATACCATAGTAATTCATTTGAAATTGCTTATGGAAGCTTTATACAGTTCTAACACAGGAGATACACAATAATATAAATTCTAGTTTTGTGGATATTATCACTGGATTGAGGAGAAGAATGTTTAGAAGAGCATAGTATGCCACAGAACAGTTGCTGCAATTCAGGTTAGTACAAAGTGCTACAGGTGCATCATAGTAGACAGGAAGATTAATTCCACCACAGAGAAATAATGAAAGGTATCACCCAAAAAATCAGATTTTTGTCTAGGTCCCAAAGAATGATCAAAGAACCTTTTCAGCTTGAGAAAGTGGTAAACAGCATTCAAGGTCTAAGGAGACTGACTCCAAGTGTCAGTAGAACAGACAAGGAATGAAGGAAATGAGAATATAAAACCAGGGAAATAAAAAAAGAGAGAGAACCATGGCAAAAGGGCTAAGGGTTTGAAACTTAAGCCAATCAGGATCATGAAAGTCATGTGACACGAGTTGCTCTGAGAGCAGTGTATGGAAGGATTGGCTTAGAAAGATCAAAATCAAGGAACCCAGACACAATTATGAAGACATGACAGTCATGGCTGAAGATGAGGCAGCAATGAGAGGAACTAAAGGAGGTTCCAGAGATAGAGTCCCACAGTAAAGTTCTATGTTCAGGATATTGTCAGAGAACATTCTTTTTCATTGAATTATTATTATTATTTACTTTTTACTATTCAACCATAAAACACATAGACGCTTAGAAGTACTGATCTTTTTCTTGCATGCCTTCCACAAATGTCACTACATAAACCTACCCTTATTAAGGTTTCTTTTACTTTTTAACTTTTACATTTCTTGTATTTTCAGTTCATAGTACCAAATTCCATATGCAAATTCAGTCATGTCTGACTCTGAAACCCCATGGAATGTAGCCCACTAGGCTCCTCTGTCTATGGGATTCTTCAGGCAAGAATAATGTAGTGGCTTGTCATTTTCTCCTCCAGGGGACCTTTCAGAGCCAGGGATTGAAAACCACATCTACATCTCTTGCATTGCAGGAGGATTCTAATGGTCTACTGTTCTGTATTTTCTCCATGGGCAAATAGAGATCGTTACACTATTCAAGAGTTAATAACCACTGATAAATTACATTTTACATTGACTTTAATATTCAGTTTCTTTGGAGACATGTTACTCCATATGCTCTTCTTTCCCTCAGAGGACTTTAGAGCAACCAAATACCAAAAAAAAAAAATATCAACTTATGATTCAAAGGGTAAGTTAAATCTAAGATCAAAGTGCGTGCAAACAGGACTGGGGATTAGTGGTTAAAAGATTACATCACTGCATGTGTAGAAAGAAAGGTTGAACCTTGATATTTTATGTACTAAAGTCATTCTTAGATCACAATTAAGTTAACTTTATAATTCACCCTCTATCCCCAGCAAAACACTAGCTGGATAAAAGTCCCCTTAAGATGATTATTATCATATATTAGTCAATAGGGTCTTCCTAGGTGGTGCTAGTTTTCTCACCTGCCAATGCAAGAGACATAAGAGATGTGGGCTCAGTCCTTGGGTCAGGAAGTTCCCCTGGAGGAGGAAATGATAGCCCACTCCAGTATTCTTTTCTGGAGAATCCCTTGGACAGAGGAGCCTGGTGGGCTACAGTCTATGGGGTCACAAACAGTTTGACACAACTGAAGCGACTTAGCATACATGCACAATACTTGATACAACAAGGTGATTCCTGGCATATATGATCTATTGAAATGCATATTCTATTAGATCTTAATTAAGAGACAGTGCGAAGCCCAAGTGCTATGTACATATTTTTTAAGTTTTGCCTCTCTGAGAGTTACTAGAAAAATGAGATTTAAAAATCATTGTTAATAAATTTCTCCAGCTTTTCATTTATTCATCCATTATATCTGAGCCTCCAAGTACTCTGGTTGTGTTTGTGGCAGAGCAATGCCGATGTCTGACCTTGGAGTTTCTTTCCTTGTGAAATACATTTGCAGCAAGTGGTGAATAAGTATAGGAGTAAAAATGATAAACTCCTTAAAAATCCATGTCTTCTCTCTCTGTCTCTCTCTCCATCTCTTTGCTTGCAAGTAGTATAAACTCAGTTGAAATTAAACTCAGCACACTCGAAGTATATATCTGGCCAGTTTAGTCCCCCAAAGCAACAACTGAATTTTTGACAAAGCAGAACTTAGATGAATCCATTCACTTATTCTTTCAACAAATGTTTGTAGAGTGTTTATTTTATGCCACATCATGCATCAGGCAGTGGAGATAAAACAGTACACAAGACAGACATGGAAACTGCTCTTGTCGAACCTCCAGCTTATTGTAGGGAATTAGTAAAGGATAAAATGATATAACTTCAAAATGTGATAAATGCTACAGAAAGAATAAACAAGCGGTTAAGACACAGGATACCTATAACAGAGAGTCAGAGGAGGTTAGTCTAGATTTAATAACCAAGCTGTCTTTGAGAAAGTACAATTACATGGACATCTCAAGGATGAGAAGTATTCCCTCATGAAAATTAATAGCAAAGGTTTTTTCAGGAAACATCCTGTGCAAAGTTCCTGATGTGGGAAAGAGTCCTCTATGACTGTTTTAAGAACCTCTTCTCAGATCTGCCTCCATAGCCTAAAGGGCATTTTTTTTAATGTGGTTGAGAATGCTGAAGCTTGTCTACAGCCATATCATCCTGAATATGCCCGATCTCATCTGCTCTCGTAAGCTTAAGCAGGGTTGGGCCTGGTTAGTCGGGGATGGGAGAATGCTGAAACTGTCCTGTTTGATAGTGTCATTTATTTCCTTTGAAGCAATCAATGAGCAATTGTGCTAAATCAAATGATTGAGTAGGTTTGAATATGCTGGATTATACTTCTTCTGATCAAAAATGAAGAGGCTAGTTCTCATCTATTAATGGGCTCTAAAACAGTTTCAGAAGGAGTTCTAAAATTTGCAAAGGAAATGAATAGAGTTCATAGAAAAAGTGATAGAGAACAGCTCTTAAACATTTGAAAGTATGGCCATACTGACTATTAGATTAATTTAAATTAAAGACATGATGTTTTTACTGATCAGATAGGCACAGACCAAAAAGTTTGACAATATACTCTGTAGTTGATGGTGTAAGTAAATAGGGCCTCTCATACCTTACTGATAGGTGTGCATTGGTATATGTGTGTGCATAAAAGCAGCCATGCATGTGTATAGCATATCTCTGGAAGGCTACACAAGAAACCAGGAATCTCAGTTCTCTCTGGCAAGAGTGGAAGATGATAACTAAGTGGTTGTGTGACAAGACAGAGGAGCAATTTTAACTGTATATCCTTTTTTATTTATTATTTTGAAATTGGAACTGTGTGCAACTAATTACATAATAAGAGTTTTAAGGACACTCTAGAGACCACTTTGTCTTGAATAAACACAGCATAAATGGAAAGGACTATAAAAGTATCCATCCAACCATCCATCTTTACATCTATTCATCCATCCGTCTACCCACCCTTCCATTCATCATTTACCCATTCCATGTTTAATTTGCATAAACATTTGAGGAACTCCTAGATGCTGTGTATGGTACACAGAGAGTGCATGAGGGATATAAAGCTAAATAATACAGTCTCCACTTTAACTAAATATGGATGATCAAACTGGAAAAAAAAAGCTATTCCATGATGATAGACATGAAAGGTCTGAGAGATGGGTCATGGGGTATAGGAAAGTAGAAGGAGAGAGGAAAGAGACCTAAAAGTCTCCCCAGAAGGGTTAAAACTTGAAGGAGATACTGAGGGATAAAGTTCAAAAGCCTAGCTATGAATTGCTTTTTAACTTTTTTTTCTTATTTCATTTCTCTTTGGCCCTTTTGAGTGACAAATTTGCTTTAATATATACTTTCAAATTAAGAATAACAATGGTGTTCTCAGAAAGGAAGAAACAAACAAACAAAAAAAAGTTCAGAGCTCACACTTGCAAGGTGATATACAAATGATTTTATAACAATTTTGTTTTTAAAAACCTATTCAGAAGCCTTGCAAAAATAGACATATCCTTGTGCTTGAGGGAGGGCAGCAGAGGAAGAAAGCAATCCAGAGCTTGCTCTAGATTTATTTCTGCCAGTAAAATTGCCGTTGCATTGGCATCTAAATCTTAAACTGTACTGTTGAGTCTCCATAATGTTATCAACTGACTAAGCAATTCAAAAAAGAATTTCTCATAATTAAATTACAAAAGGAAAATAGGTTTGCTACTCCATAATTTGCATATAAAACAAACATGACTTTCCCCATTTTTCACTGTGTTTTGGCAGAAATTCTACTTGCGGGAAGCATAGATTTCATTGTCTCATTTCCAGAAATCAGTCGCAACATTTTTCATAACTAGCTTTACCACTGAAAACATAACTTTACCTTGATGGCTACATAAGACCTTTTCCACAAGCACAAAGTACTAACATTACTAATAATTTTAAATGATTAAACTATTAGATGCAATAATGAAATCCCATTATGAGGCTGAAGCTAGGATAAAGTAAAAGCAGCTCTCTATGCTTTGCTATTGATATTAACAATAATTGCCTTTGGTCCTTCGTGGATGAGTTTATTAACAGTGATTACATTATGAAAAAAAACCACAAATCTTTCACTACAGTGGTGATAAAGCTAGCTGGTTTTTATCACATGGATTTCCTATATTTTTCAAGAATAATTTTTCCTGGGTTTTTCAGGGCTTATTTTTGTTTAATTAAAAATAAATAAAGCTATGTTTCATAAAATGATACATTAAATTTTAATTGGGAAAAGATACCCAAAGCAGAAATACATTAAAAGGATAGAATACCACTGTTAATTATAGAAATTGAAGCTTTCAAAAAAATCGTTGTAAGTTCATGGACACATATAAACTATCAAATTTAAACATTCATCTAAGAACTTTAATAATCAAAAGTAAATATCAACTATGGTGTACACAGACATGAGAAGATACAGGAAATGTCAAGATAGAAATACAGAAATGATTTTTAAAATTGCTTGCTTGCTTTTGTTTACAGAAGACTCTATTGACATTGGAAAACAATAAATTCCTCTGACACCTGGACTCAAAGATTTCTCATAAACCTGTGGTTGTAAAGTGGGCCTCAACTTTATAAATAAAAGAATTAGAATATTAAAACATTGATCTACTAGTTTTACCTGAGTGAGTTCAGTGGATTACTGCATATTTCAAACTACAACCAATATGGCAGGGTCAATTCCTATGCGAGGGCATTGGTTAATTTACATTTTTTTAAAGTGATTTTCGTCCCCTGGAACACGGAGAAAAATCTTTTCACAGACATAGGTTTGCTACTCCATAATTTGCATATAAAACAAACATGACTTTCCCCATTTTTCACTGTGTTTTGGCAGAAATTCTACTTGCGGGAAGCATAGATTTCATTGTCTCATTTCCAGAAATCAGTCGCAACATTTTTCATAACTAGCTTTACCACTGAAAACATAACTTTACCTTGATGGCTACATAAGACCTTTTCCACAAGCACAAAGTACTAACATTACTAATAATTTTAAATGATTAAACTATTAGATGCAATAATGAAATCCCATTATGAGGCTGAAGCTAGGATAAAGTAAAAGCAGCTCTCTATGCTTTGCTATTGATATTAACAATAATTGCCTTTGGTCCTTCGTGGATGAGTTTATTAACAGTGATTACATTATGAAAAAAAACCACAAATCTTTCACTACAGTGGTGATAAAGCTAGCTGGTTTTTATCACATGGATTTCCTATATTTTTCAAGAATAATTTTTCCTGGGTTTTTCAGGGCTTATTTTTGTTTAATTAAAAATAAATAAAGCTATGTTTCATAAAATGATACATTAAATTTTAATTGGGAAAAGATACCCAAAGCAGAAATACATTAAAAGGATAGAATACCACTGTTAATTATAGAAATTGAAGCTTTCAAAAAAATCGTTGTAAGTTCATGGACACATATAAACTATCAAATTTAAACATTCATCTAAGAACTTTAATAATCAAAAGTAAATATCAACTATGGTGTACACAGACATGAGAAGATACAGGAAATGTCAAGATAGAAATACAGAAATGATTTTAAAATTGCTTGCTTGCTTTTGTTTACAGAAGACTCTATTGACATTGGAAAACAATAAATTCCTCTGACACCTGGACTCAAAGATTTCTCATAAACCTGTGGTTGTAAAGTGGGCCTCAACTTTATAAATAAAAGAATTAGAATATTAAAACATTGATCTACTAGTTTTACCTGAGTGAGTTCAGTGGATTACTGCATATTTCAAACTACAACCAATATGGCAGGGTCAATTCCTATGCGAGGGCATTGGTTAATTTACATTTTTTTAAAGTAATTTTCCTCCTCTGGAACAAGGAGAAAAATCTTTTTCACAGACACAGGTTACATTCAAAGCCTTGATGAATGGATATAAAATTTCAGCAATAAAAAGTGTGTGTGGGGTTGAAGACTGGCTGAGACCTGAATAGCAGCCAAAATCCATTACAACACATACTGAAGGATGCAGGTTAGCTCTGTAGAAACCTCATATCCAAAAGGAATGAGTATGACTGTCATATATGTAAACTTCTAGCATCAAAACTGGTTTATAAAATAAAATGTTAGGGTGGAATGTTAAGCATAACCTGAGTATTTCAGATGGACAAAGATGAAGTAATTCGGAAAGCCAGAGAAAGAGTAGAAGGTGGCTTGAAGATGCACAGGTATGGCCATATTTAGAGCTTCTAGGAAGACAATTTTCAATACCATAGCCCCAATTTTTCCAAATGCCTATGTTGGCTTTTCAAGATCCATACAATTTTCTAAAAAATCTATTAATTGGTTAAATTTGCAACTTACTTTGGCATAGCCTTTGCAGTTTTAAGAATGTGCCTTTTGGAATTCGGGTGACCACATCAGCAGATAGATACTAATGGTAAACTGGGAATACACTTAAACTTAAAAGCACAATGTTGTATTCTCAAAGACTGCTATTTTCAGTCTTTTCATTCTGATAGCATCCTCTAAGGAACTTTAAGGAGTAGAACCCCTGATTTAGCAAATAAATTCTGAATGCTTTGGATGCACCAGTGGGTAGAAGGGATTCATGCACTTTCAGAAGTTGTTAACTTTTGGGCTCCCTGAGTAACTGAACCATACCTTGAATTCAGTAAATAAACTACATGAAACTGTCACTAATCTAATGGAACTAATGAAAGACAGAGTAACTTGAAAAAATATATTCGGCATTTTTAGAAAGTCTTTAGTTACAGCAATTTTTGAGTGGGATAACATGTAAAAGTATTGTATATGATAGCACCTAAAATTATTTAAATTACTTGTGAGAGTTGTTTTAATCACTATACGCCTAGATAGCAATCAAAACTGCAAACCATTTTGATATTTAAGAAATAACCACGAGGGCATTGGTTAATTTACATTTTTTTAAAGTAATTTTCCTCCTCTGGAACAAGGAGAAAAATCTTTTTCACAGACACAGGTTACATTCAAAGCCTTGATGAATGGATATAAAATTTCAGCAATAAAAAGTGTGTGTGGGGTTGAAGACTGGCTGAGACCTGAATAGCAGCCAAAATCCATTACAACACATACTGAAGGATGCAGGTTAGCTCTGTAGAAACCTCATATCCAAAAGGAATGAGTATGACTGTCATATATGTAAACTTCTAGCATCAAAACTGGTTTATAAAATAAAATGTTAGGGTGGAATGTTAAGCATAACCTGAGTATTTCAGATGGACAAAGATGAAGTAATTCGGAAAGCCAGAGAAAGAGTAGAAGGTGGCTTGAAGATGCACAGGTATGGCCATATTTAGAGCTTCTAGGAAGACAATTTTCAATACCATAGCCCCAATTTTTCCAAATGCCTATGTTGGCTTTTCAAGATCCATACAATTTTCTAAAAAATCTATTAATTGGTTAAATTTGCAACTTACTTTGGCATAGCCTTTGCAGTTTTAAGAATGTGCCTTTTGGAATTCGGGTGACCACATCAGCAGATAGATACTAATGGTAAACTGGGAATACACTTAAACTTAAAAGCACAATGTTGTATTCTCAAAGACTGCTATTTTCAGTCTTTTCATTCTGATAGCATCCTCTAAGGAACTTTAAGGAGTAGAACCCCTGATTTAGCAAATAAATTCTGAATGCTTTGGATGCACCAGTGGGTAGAAGGGGATTCATGCACTTTCAGAAGTTGTTAACTTTTGGGCTCCCTGAGTAACTGAACCATACCTTGAATTCAGTAAATAAACTACATGAAACTGTCACTAATCTAATGGAACTAATGAAAGACAGAGTAACTTGAAAAAATATATTCGGCATTTTTAGAAAGTCTTTAGTTACAGCAATTTTTGAGTGGGATAACATGTAAAAGTATTGTATATGATAGCACCTAAAATTATTTAAATTACTTGTGAGAGTTGTTTTAATCACTATACGCCTAGATAGCAATCAAAACTGCAAACCATTTTGATATTTAAGAAATAACCACAATGATGGGAAAGAGTATTAGAAACTATATTAAGTTTCATGAAAAATCTGTGTAGTGGAAACAAAGAATAGTGTTTAGATAGCTGAGGGTGATTTGATCGCTGCCAAGCTGTTGGATCATGGTCAAGTTACTTAAACATGGTTTCCCTATTTTTAAAATGGATGTGGTCAGCATGCCAAATTCGATAGGTTATTATAAGATTTAAATACGAGATCTCTTGGAAAGGTCTTGGCTGAGTATATGACATATTAATTGTTCAAGAAATATTAACTCTAACTATTACTGAAATGCATTTACTGACTTATTTATGATGTACCACATATCTGTAAATTATATGGGTCTCTATTCCTCCTACCTGTAAGACTTGCCTCTGTGAGAGAAATGTGCATCTTATCTATCCTTTCTCAAGTCCCTCCTTTCCAAATCATCCCATACTTTTTTCCTTTATTTGACTAAGAATAGGCTGTCAATAAATATCTTATTGCATACATGAATCAAGTAATGAAAGAAATAGTTATCTATTGAAGGGTGAAAAGTCTTTTATCTTACTATAAATAAACAACGAAAACCTTGTTGGCCAAATGAATACAATTTATTTTTAAGTTTTCAGATATTTAGGTCGATTTCCCAATTAGGTTATAAATTCCCTGAAGCAGACTCATGGTTTAATCACCTAATCTTTTCAATCCTTAGCTTCTATATTAATCTTCCTAAAATTTTGTTCTTATGTCCTTCTGAAGCCTTCATGTCCTTAATAAGGAAGCTTGATCTGATAGTCAAGGCACTGATGGGGTTCAGGGCAGATTGCTCCAGAATACGCCACTTTGGCATGTGGATTCTTTTGAGCTGAAGACAGGCCTCAACAGACTCAAGAAGAGCTTTTTGCTGCCCTTGAGGTGCCTAAAAAACTTAAGATTTGGGGCCTGAACAGACAGAGCGATGTTTCTGGAGAGAATTTTTTATATCAGAAAATCTTAAGTTCGAGCAAACTTAAGTTCATTGCCTGGCAAACATTGGCTCTTCCCACCTTCCTATGAACTGTCTTGCTCACACTTGAAGTCCCAGACCCCCACCCCTATCCCCTTACCTCAGCATGACATATGAGCCTCAATTACCTCACTGTCTGGGAGCCTCATCTTTTTGGGTTTTCCATATATACGGAGCTAAATTTGTTTCTCCTGTTAATCTGTCTATTATCACTTTAATTAGTAAGCCAGCCAAAGAACCTAGAAAGGAAGAAAGGATACATTTTCCTTCCCTACAGCAGCTTGATGCAGAGACCAGAGGCATATGTTTTCCTGCCCTGTGGTGAAGTGCATCTTGGGTGCTCAAACATATACATCTCATGTATGATATTATGATTTATAACAGAAATATATCTTTGTTCTTCATCTCCATTTCTGCCATAGAGCTCCTAAAACCTTTAGGAAGAGAGCCATAAAAGTGTCTTTGTTATGTTAATAGAGTCACTTTGAAAAAGCTTCTAGATCACTTAAGGAGGGGCGCTGATGGCTAACCCTGTGATTAGAGGGTTTCCTGACCTACCACTCTGACCTCCAGGGAAGAGAGAGAGCTGGGAGACAGAGCTCCATTACTAATGGCTGATGATTTAATCATGTTCATGTAATGAACCCTCCATAAAAACTCCAGAGGACAGTGTTCTGTGAGTTTCCAAGTTAGTGAACACGTGGAGATTTTGGGAGAAGAGAATGCCTGCATAGACTGGAAGCTTTGGACTTTCCCAAAGACTTTAGCCGATTCAGCTCTTCCATCTGGCTGTTTTGGAGTTACATTCCTTTATAATAATCTGTGATCTAGTAAACAAAATGTTTCCCTGAGTCCTGTAAACTGCTCTAGCAAATTAATTAAACCCAAAGCAGGGCTCTGTTGGTCAGAAATCCAGTTAACAATCTGGTCCAGAAATCCAGTTAACAATCTGGTCGTTTTTTTTTTTTTTTTTTTTTTTTAACAACCTGGTCTTGTGATTGGTTTTTGAAGTGGGAGGAGAAAAGGACAACCTTGTAGGACTGAGGCCTCAACCTGTGCAATCTGATGCAATCACCTATCTTTGGGCAGAGAGTGTCAGAACCGAGTTGATTTGCAGGACACCCAGCTGGTATCAGTATCTTGCTTATTGTTGTCAGGAACCTCCCCAAGCTGCCAGCGCAGCCTGTTAGAACTAACTTCAGAACCTTTATCATGTATTAAGTAATATGCATCTTTCAAAGAGAAGATAGTTCCTCATCCTCCGCCTTCCGAAAAAAGGTTTTAGGCCAACATGGATATATACACTTTAAAGGCTTTAGATGAAATAACCAAATAAACTTTTACAACATTAACAAGAAATTATACTTATTAAGCATATGATAATAAAATACATGTTAGATAAAATACTAGAAATGTTGAGCGTTTTTTTCCCCTTCATACTCATGTTTCATTAAACAGTTTTATTCAGTCTCTTTGCAGGCAGCTTTGAGGTAATTGTTTTCTTTATCCTAAGAACCAATTTTTTGTGTCATCAAACAGTGTATTTTTTTTCATTTTTTTTCAGAACACATCATTTCCATTTACAGCTATACAATTTAAGATCTATAGTACTTTCTGCATATTTGTATTATTCACCATGAAAATTTTATCTCACACATCATTAATTTTATTACTGGCAAAAAAACTGTTGTGTTCTTATCTTTCTACTTGTCTTTCAGGTGTATATATGGCTGTATATGTATGCATGACCTCTAAAAGACTCATTAAAAATGACATAGGAAAACAATCTAAATGAGAACATATAAGTAGGCATATGTATGTATGCGTGTGTGTGTGTATAACACAACATTGCAAATTAACTATAGTTCAATTAAAGAAATCATCCCTAGTAAGCAAAATGATGAAGTTATCTTGCTAGGAATAATTTCATACTTATTTTATATTTGTCTTCATTTTTTTAATCAATTTCACCTTGTAGATTCAAAACATTCAGTGATGTGTCTTCTATAGAGTATTATTCAAAACACAGCAATTAAAAGTGGTTTTGAATATGAGAGCATTTTCATATAATTTAAGAGATTTTGAAAGAAGGCATCTGTAAAGAGAATCTCCCAATGCAGGATTTATAATTTATGTGGCATTGAGGGCAGCTACTTATACTCAAGATACTCTAACACATTAACACTTTAGGTCATAATACTACAGATAAAAGGTAATGAGAACAGTGAACATTCATTTGTTTATACATGTATTCATTCTTTGGTTCACTAATTCATTGAGTTGTTTAAATGTATTTCAAAACATTTACCCATAAAGTAAAGGACATTATGTATAAAAATGATTTCAGAGAATAGTCAATAGCATTCAGTGGCTGAATGGATTTAGGGACAGAAAAGAAATTTTTGTAAAAAAAAGGAAAATAGAAAAGAAGAAAGACTCCAGGGATTTCAGATTTAGGAGCCTGGAAGCAGTGGTGCCTATAATCGAAAGGCGTAACCATCATGAAAAGCTGGTTTGTGTGGGAGTAGATAATGAGTTCCATTTGGGATATTTAATTTTGAGACTGATGGGGGGACACTTAATTGGAGATGTTCTGTAGGTGTAATGATATTAAGAAGGGGAAAAAATTCAATTAGAGCTCCACCAAATTATATCAGCTGTGTCCAAACCATATTGATTGCCTGTGTGTATAGCTGGTGTGCAGCATAGTGAGGCTGAATGCTTCTGAGCTCTCTTCCGCTCAACAGCCTCTGATCTTAGGAACATGGCGGGTGACAACAGCAGATAAAGCACAGGTCCAGCAGCTTGCTCTCACTATTCCTGTGACTTCTGTTTCTCCAAGCGCAAATTGATAATACTGTGCCCACCAACTCATTGGGATTACCGATGGTATCAAAATCCATCATGTATTTGAAAGTAATTGGAAAATCAAAATGTGTTCTAGAAAAGTTTTATTTCTTTATACAACTACAGTTTTGTAGAAATTAGTTCCCAGTTGCTTAAGATGATTCAAATGTCCTCACCAACTCATCATTTACTGCTTTCCTAGTCCCTTTTTTGGCACCTCCCCTAAGCATGGAACATTAGAGAAACATAAAACTACTCGCTATTCTTCCAAGACACAAGGAAATAGTATTCCCCTAAGCTTTTGTATTACCTGTCCCTCTCTCCTGGAATGCAACCCTACAGGCTTCCACAATCCCAATTTTCCATCCTGCATATCCTTACATTCTTTGAGCTGCAGTTCAAATACCCTCTCTCCCTTAAGCAAAATCATTCACTTCCTTTTGTATTCTTATACCACTTAAGAAAAATCTTTTCTAGTGAATAAGCAACCTGCTGTATTATACTAATTACTATATACTGTACTAGATGGTGAACACATCAAGGGCTTTATCTGTTTCTCCATTTTTTCTGTTCTCTACATGTAACCCAACCTAATAAGTTCTCAGCAAGCCATGATCGATATAATATGTTTTATCTTAATCCTTATTGGCATATATTCCACACACATACATTATGTTAAGGACCAATGATCTGTTAATGTAAGTACAAATAATAAGCAGGTTTCTATGTCTGCATGTAAATTGACATTGTAAAAATCAGATAACTCTCTCAAGGTTCTTTTCTACCTTGGCTAATAGATTGAAGTTTCCTTGTGGCTACAGCTATAATGTAATGTTTGAATGACATTGCCCTGGAATACGAAATTTGATTTGGTAAGTTGCGATAAAAAAAAAAAAAACATCATGCCTGTGAAGCAGTGATTTCTTTAACACTGATGCTGTTCCTCAAAATGCATGTGTGCAGAATATGTGAACATTTGTACGATAAAAAGTAGAGATGATGCGCATCACATTGTATATGTGACCTTTTCTGATAGAGTGAGATTTCGGTTTTAGGGACAGGGCCAACCTTATATACTATTCATTTATATACTTCCAGCCTGTGAGGTTAAAATGCAATCAGGAGAGAAGCAGCACTGTCTGGACCAGGCCTCCAAGGCATTTGGAATATAGTAGAAATACAGGGGTAAGACTTAATATTTGAATCCATCTCACAGGGACACAGAAAGAAGAAGTGTGGGTACACCGTGAAAGAAACACGTTGGTATTCCTAGGAGAGAAGGGCAGTGAGGTCTGGGGAATAATACACACTACATGGAACATTAGAGAAACATAAAACTACTCGCTATTCTTCCAAGACACAAGGAAATAGTATTCCCCTAAGCTTTTGTATTACCTGTCCCTCTCTCCTGGAATGCAACCCTACAGGCTTCCACAATCCCAATTTTCCATCCTGCATATCCTTACATTCTTTGAGCTGCAGTTCAAATACCCTCTCTCCCTTAAGCAAAATCATTCACTTCCTTTTGTATTCTTATACCACTTAAGAAAAATCTTTTCTAGTGAATAAGCAACCTGCTGTATTATACTAATTACTATATACTGTACTAGATGGTGAACACATCAAGGGCTTTATCTGTTTCTCCATTTTTTCTGTTCTCTACATGTAACCCAACCTAATAAGTTCTCAGCAAGCCATGATCGATATAATATGTTTTATCTTAATCCTTATTGGCATATATTCCACACACATACATTATGTTAAGGACCAATGATCTGTTAATGTAAGTACAAATAATAAGCAGGTTTCTATGTCTGCATGTAAATTGACATTGTAAAAATCAGATAACTCTCTCAAGGTTCTTTTCTACCTTGGCTAATAGATTGAAGTTTCCTTGTGGCTACAGCTATAATGTAATGTTTGAATGACATTGCCCTGGAATACGAAATTTGATTTGGTAAGTTGCGATAAAAAAAAAACATCATGCCTGTGAAGCAGTGATTTCTTTAACACTGATGCTGTTCCTCAAAATGCATGTGTGCAGAATATGTGAACATTTGTACGATAAAAAGTAGAGATGATGCGCATCACATTGTATATGTGACCTTTTCTGATAGAGTGAGATTTCGGTTTTAGGGACAGGGCCAACCTTATATACTATTCATTTATATACTTCCAGCCTGTGAGGTTAAAATGCAATCAGGAGAGAAGCAGCACTGTCTGGACCAGGCCTCCAAGGCATTTGGAATATAGTAGAAATACAGGGGTAAGACTTAATATTTGAATCCATCTCACAGGGACACAGAAAGAAGAAGTGTGGGTACACCGTGAAAGAAACACGTTGGTATTCCTAGGAGAGAAGGGCAGTGAGGTCTGGGGAATAATACACACTACAGTGTAATTTGAATGACGGAAGCAAAAGGCCAAGAATGCTCCAGACTATCAGGTCTGGTGGTCAGAATATGTCTCTGGCTCCCAATTCCAGGAAAAGCTGAAAGAAATCAGCAATTCCAGAGAGAATGAAAATTTACATGCAAATCTGAGCAAAGTGATCCCAACCAGCTGGAGCAGAGGATTCACACCCTCTGTTCTTCCATCCAGAGAATCAGGCTGATTCCAGGGATAAAGAACAACTATAATCCCTTCTGAGGCAGTTTCCTGAGTACTGTACAACCATCTCCAGGGTATGGAAAACACACTTGATTCAAAAGGAGACAGCTAAAATCCTTTTGAGAGGCAATACCTACTCCTTCCATTTCTTAACATATTGAAAAATGAAAACAACGAAAAGACTGCCCATAGATCTTTTCCAATTTTGATACAAATGTATATTTAAAAAACTAACAAAAGCATAAAGGCACTGAAAAATTAAAAGCTTTTTTTTTTTTTTTTTTTTACTGCCCTTAGGCAAGGGAGTCAGAAGTACAGACTGGGAACATAATGAAAAACTTTATTGAATTTACATTTTGGCTCAGAGTCTGTCTACTAAGGGAGCAAACAGGCTAAGTAACAGAAGTACCTAATCCTCACACCTACCACTGGTTGGGGTTGGTAAAGGGATGTGAAAACATGGTGCTTTATTTATTCTGGGCATCATAAACTGAACTCAAGGATTTTAAATGAACTGGAGGAAATTCAGTGCAACAGCTCAAATGAATGACTAAGGAGCTCAAAGATCTTAATCTGGGGAACGCTGAAAGAACAAAATATGTGCAGTTTAGTTCTGTGCTAATGAAAGGAAAGAGATAACACTAAAAATAACTGAATGGTGCAAGCTTGGGGCCCATTCTATTCTGGCACAAAGAAAATGCAATCAGAAGCAGCACTGTCTGGACCAGGCCTCAAGGCATTTGGAATATAGTAGAAATACAGGGGTAAGACTTAATATTTGAATCCATCTCACAGGGACACAGAAAGAAGAAGTGTGGGTACACCGTGAAAGAAACACGTTGGTATTCCTAGGAGAGAAGGGCAGTGAGGTCTGGGGAATAATACACACTACAGTGTAATTTGAATGACGGAAGCAAAAGGCCAAGAATGCTCCAGACTATCAGGTCTGGTGGTCAGAATATGTCTCTGGCTCCCAATTCCAGGAAAAGCTGAAAGAAATCAGCAATTCCAGAGAGAATGAAAATTTACATGCAAATCTGAGCAAAGTGATCCCAACCAGCTGGAGCAGAGGATTCACACCCTCTGTTCTTCCATCCAGAGAATCAGGCTGATTCCAGGGATAAAGAACAACTATAATCCCTTCTGAGGCAGTTTCCTGAGTACTGTACAACCATCTCCAGGGTATGGAAAACACACTTGATTCAAAAGGAGACAGCTAAAATCCTTTTGAGAGGCAATACCTACTCCTTCCATTTCTTAACATATTGAAAAATGAAAACAACGAAAAGACTGCCCATAGATCTTTTCCAATTTTGATACAAATGTATATTTAAAAAACTAACAAAAGCATAAAGGCACTGAAAAATTAAAAGCTTTTTTTTTTTTTTTTTTATTGCCCTTAGGCAAGGGAGTCAGAAGTACAGACTGGGAACATAATGAAAAACTTTATTGAATTTACATTTTGGCTCAGAGTCTGTCTACTAAGGGAGCAAACAGGCTAAGTAACAGAAGTACCTAATCCTCACACCTACCACTGGTTGGGGTTGGTAAAGGGATGTGAAAACATGGTGCTTTATTTATTCTGGGCATCATAAACTGAACTCAAGGATTTTAAATGAACTGGAGGAAATTCAGTGCAACAGCTCAAATGAATGACTAAGGAGCTCAAAGATCTTAATCTGGGGAACGCTGAAAGAACAAAATATGTGCAGTTTAGTTCTGTGCTAATGAAAGGAAAGAGATAACACTAAAAATAACTGAATGGTGCAAGCTTCAAGGCAGCAGAAGAGCTCAGGCACAAATGGATCTATCCAGAAAAAATGAGACTTAATTACACAAAGGAAAAATTGTTGACTGTGAGGAAAAGTGTCCTGAGATTAAATGACTGCTGTTGAATGGGGAACCATCAGAGAGGCAGTGATGAGAGTGTTAGCTTGACGCCTGAAGCCTCGAAAATGAGACACATTGCCGGAAAACCCATTATGGGATAAATATCCCCCTGGTCCTAAGGAAATAGAGGCACATCAACTTAGCAGAACTGCAGAGTGGACACGCCACCAGAACACGGGATGGTGAGTCAGTATTCAGGGCTCTGTCCCAGCAGCATGAAGTGTTGTCCTACTGGACTGCTCTGTTACTTAGCATCCTTCCTGACTTATCTACTTCAGTGGAAGGAAGGTTGTGACCACTTCTGTTGCTATCTAAATGCTTTGATAAATAAACAGACTTCCCCTTAGCAACTGAATGTGAGCTGATGCCTAAAGGGTTAAAGATATTAAAAAGTAGAACAGTGAATCAATGAACATCAAAACATTGAGGTGAGAGCTTTAGCCAAAGGAATGAGAAGTATTTAAAAATATATTATAAATATGACTTCGGTAGATGTATTATTTAGAAACAAAGCAGTAATCGCTGGATTTCAAGATACAGTCAAGATGTTAAAGAAAACCTGCTGTTCTGTGCCTCAAAGCCTCTGCTTGTTTCCCTATTTATCCAGTTTTCATTCTTTTGCTTCCTGTAATATACTTGATGCATAAAATATACATAGATAAGTTTTCATTTTGCGTTTAAAGAAAACATGCTTATCTGAAGTACCTAATCCTCACACCTACCACTGGTTGGGGTTGGTAAAGGGATGTGAAAACATGGTGCTTTATTTATTCTGGGCATCATAAACTGAACTCAAGGATTTTAAATGAACTGGAGGAAATTCAGTGCAACAGCTCAAATGAATGACTAAGGAGCTCAAAGATCTTAATCTGGGGAACGCTGAAAGAACAAAATATGTGCAGTTTAGTTCTGTGCTAATGAAAGGAAAGAGATAACACTAAAAATAACTGAATGGTGCAAGCTTCAAGGCAGCAGAAGAGCTCAGGCACAAATGGATCTATCCAGAAAAAATGAGACTTAATTACACAAAGGAAAAATTGTTGACTGTGAGGAAAAGTGTCCTGAGATTAAATGACTGCTGTTGAATGGGGAACCATCAGAGAGGCAGTGATGAGAGTGTTAGCTTGACGCCTGAAGCCTCGAAAATGAGACACATTGCCGGAAAACCCATTATGGGATAAATATCCCCCTGGTCCTAAGGAAATAGAGGCACATCAACTTAGCAGAACTGCAGAGTGGACACGCCACCAGAACACGGGATGGTGAGTCAGTATTCAGGGCTCTGTCCCAGCAGCATGAAGTGTTGTCCTACTGGACTGCTCTGTTACTTAGCATCCTTCCTGACTTATCTACTTCAGTGGAAGGAAGGTTGTGACCACTTCTGTTGCTATCTAAATGCTTTGATAAATAAACAGACTTCCCCTTAGCAACTGAATGTGAGCTGATGCCTAAAGGGTTAAAGATATTAAAAAGTAGAACAGTGAATCAATGAACATCAAAACATTGAGGTGAGAGCTTTAGCCAAAGGAATGAGAAGTATTTAAAAATATATTATAAATATGACTTCGGTAGATGTATTATTTAGAAACAAAGCAGTAATCGCTGGATTTCAAGATACAGTCAAGATGTTAAAGAAAACCTGCTGTTCTGTGCCTCAAAGCCTCTGCTTGTTTCCCTATTTATCCAGTTTTCATTCTTTTGCTTCCTGTAATATACTTGATGCATAAAATATACATAGATAAGTTATGTGAAAAAATTCTTATTTTACAGCAAGAAAAATTTAAACATAAAAATTCTTTTCTGCCCTTTGACCAGCTCTCACCCAGCACTGTGCATTGTGTATCTGCACTATGTATCCACCCAACCTCCTCCATCAGCAGGAATATCTGCTCAACCATTATGAGCAGCTTTCTCCCCACATCAACAAGACCACTTCTTAAAAGATAGCATTCCTTCTTGATCTCAGAAGGGGTCACATGAACCACCACAGTGATGCTTAGAACTGGAGTATATCAGAAAAAATCTCTCAGTGTCAACTGTTTGCAGCTCCATCAACAAGCCATGAGATTCTCCAGGCAAGAATACTGGAGTGGGTTGCTATTTCCTTCTCCAGGGGGACCTTCCCAACCCAGGGATCGAACCCAGGTCTTCCACATTGTAGGCAGAGTTTTTACTGAACCACAAGGGAAGCAGATTATATAAGACTGTCAATAATTGGTCATTTAATGTACAGTCCTCTGTCTTAGAAGACATATAACTGTACCTTGACTTCTAGTGGGCAGACAGTTCTCAGTGCTTTCTGAGATGCTCTACCCAGGTCATAATCCTCAAATTTGACTGAAATAAAATTTTCCATTTATTTCTTAGATCAACTGATTTTTCATTGATAATTACAAAGCATAATAATATTATAAACATATGTTCATTCCAAGAGCTAATATATCAACTATAACCCACACCTGAGCCTCAAACTGTGCACCTCCACTACTCCTTGCCTGTATGGTACCTTCCTCCTGTCCAGGCTTAACTACATCTCTTTTTGGTTTGTTTTTATTGGTTTTTCAGATTTATTACATACATATTATGAAGGAGAACAAAGTATGCCACCCCCAAAATATGCTCCTTTGGCATAAGGATTACTTCCAGCTGATTATTTTTGAAAGGCTATAGATATAGGAGAATCCCTGAAACAGAGAAGACAAGAGTCACTCTGTTATAAGGGAAATTTACATATATAAGAGAAATCTCCACTTGTAAGACTGTCTCCCTTTTTATACCAGGAAGAGAAGAATGACTAAATCTCTAGATAATCTTACCAAAGGAGAATATACTTGATGCATAAAATATACATAGATAAGTTATGTGAAAAAATTCTTATTTTACAGCAAGAAAAATTTAAACATAAAAATTCTTTTCTGCCCTTTGACCAGCTCTCACCCAGCACTGTGCATTGTGTATCTGCACTATGTATCCACCCAACCTCCTCCATCAGCAGGAATATCTGCTCAACCATTATGAGCAGCTTTCTCCCCACATCAACAAGACCACTTCTTAAAAGATAGCATTCCTTCTTGATCTCAGAAGGGGTCACATGAACCACCACAGTGATGCTTAGAACTGGAGTATATCAGAAAAAATCTCTCAGTGTCAACTGTTTGCAGCTCCTCAACAAGCCATGAGATTCTCCAGGCAAGAATACTGGAGTGGGTTGCTATTTCCTTCTCAGGGGACCTTCCCAACCCAGGATCGAACCCAGGTCTTCCACATTGTAGGCAGAGTTTTTACTGAACCACAAGGGAAGCAGATTATATAAGACTGTCAATAATTGGTCATTTAATGTACAGTCCTCTGTCTTAGAAGACATATAACTGTACCTTGACTTCTAGTGGGCAGACAGTTCTCAGTGCTTTCTGAGATGCTCTACCCAGGTCATAATCCTCAAATTTGACTGAAATAAAATTTTCCATTTATTTCTTAGATCAACTGATTTTTCATTGATAATTACAAAGCATAATAATATTATAAACATATGTTCATTCCAAGAGCTAATATATCAACTATAACCCACACCTGAGCCTCAAACTGTGCACCTCCACTACTCCTTGCCTGTATGGTACCTTCCTCCTGTCCAGGCTTAACTACATCTCTTTTTGGTTTGTTTTTATTGGTTTTTCAGATTTATTACATACATATTATGAAGGAGAACAAAGTATGCCACCCCCAAAATATGCTCCTTTGGCATAAGGATTACTTCCAGCTGATTATTTTTGAAAGGCTATAGATATAGGAGAATCCCTGAAACAGAGAAGACAAGAGTCACTCTGTTATAAGGGAAATTTACATATATAAGAGAAATCTCCACTTGTAAGACTGTCTCCCTTTTTATACCAGGAAGAGAAGAATGACTAAATCTCTAGATAATCTTACCAAAGGAGAAGACAGGCACTCAAATCTGCAGAACAGCCTCATCCTTGTTGTCTGTGTTTTTCTGGTAACTTTGATAACTGGCTGTCCTTCCTCAACCTCTTTTGTCTTTAGTTGAAGATGGTATTTAAGGTGGGGACTTGGGTCACTTCAGGGAGTTGCTCAGTGTTTTCATGGGGTTCTCCCATGTACACAGGAGGTATCCAGGCTATTCTGTTTTTGTTTTTATTTTCTTTTTCTCCCTGTTTACCCTTCTCTTTTATTTCAGCCCAAACCTAGGAGGGTAAAGAAATAATCAGTTTTCCTTCCTTACACATCCATGCCTATGGAACCCAGGAGGACTTTGTGGAGCCCTCCCAGGGACAAATCTTCTGGGTGTCCCCATTTCTTGTCTGTAGGAAATGGGCTCCATTCAGGTGCTTTGATCTTCCCTGAGTTTTGAAGGGCAGATTCAAACAGTTGCTTATCAGGGAAGGAAAGGAAGCCAAGATGAAGGAGGATCAATCAAGAAATCAAGGAGAGATTGAAGCAGGATCCTGGTTCCTTCTCGAGGAAATTACATAACAATACGTTTGAGTTCTAGGGCCTTCACCCAGGTGAGGATTGTAACTAAGGCTGACCACAAGATTCTTGGAGCACTGCCCTTTATACCACCAACCAATCAGAAGAAAGGAAGATAAGTGAGAGATAAGACTCTCATCCTGCCCCAAAAGATTCTCCCTTTAAAAACATTCAGAGCTGAGCAACTGAATGAAAGGATGTAGGAAATCAGTCACACTACTGATGCACAGATATACCCTACACAAACCGTTTCTGAACATTTTTCTTTATGGCAGTTAAGAGTAAACACAAGTCAAGAGTGAAATCTAGTAAGCAATACTAGATTGATGTCCTGTGGAAAAACTGCTACCTACCACCTCTACGACAACTGATATTTTGAGTTTGGGGTTATGACGATTCTTCAAAGACTCTGAGGAAACTAATGGAATTGCTTTTCTGTGACTCCTGAATTCCCTTCATTTTACATTAGTTCTCAACCTTGGATGCTTATGAAAATCAACTGGGCAGCTTTGCAAATGTAGATACTGGGATCACAGATAACTTAGGTGAGACTCTCTGGAGATAAGACCAAGGTACCATTACTGTAAAAGTTCCATTGTGTAGGCACATTTGAGAACTACTGATTCTACGGCTCCCTTTAAGGACTTCTATGAAATCCATCTCCTATGAAATTTTCTTAGTAAAGAAAATCAGAGTAAAGCAAATCTTGGTAAAGAAAATCACTTTCTTTTATAAATAGGAAACTATATTATCTTGGTGATAATTTCATACTTAATAAGGATTATAGAATTTATTGGGTTTGGGAAAATCAAACTTACAAAAGGAATAAAAAATACCAGAAGCTCACAAAATAACCTGTGATAGTTCAGATTACTTGCATATTTTACTTTTAATTTCAGCGTCCTATCTGTATTCAAAGGAGCTTAGAGCTTTTAGAAATGCTTCAGTGAGGAACACTTTATACTCTGTCTCTGATAAATGGAAGTGTTCATTTCCTCTCAGACAAGTCAATAACAAACAACTATTTTCTAGCAACTGGACTGTATCCACCTATTCATTTCCCATGGCTCATTGAGCATCATTAGGAATGTAACAGGTTTTAGTTACTACCAATCCCAGTTACTGTAGAAGTAGTCAATTACATGAGAGTCTAAAAAAAAATCACTAAGGCTCTTTTTTTAATTTTAAACTATATTTGGCTATTTCAAAAGTGGGTAGGGCACAACTTATTTTTTTGTCTTTATCCCTCTATCCAGTCTATTAAATGTAAAACTAGAAGATCTTTACAGAGGTAAAATAAGGCTTCTCATATATCAGATAACAATACACTTCCTAAAATGTTTCATTTTTGATACTTAGAGAAAAAAATTATAGCAAAATAATTTGAAATGGTTGGTTAAGAAATCTACCACAATTAAGAGAAGAAGATGTAACCTCTGGTGAAATCCGACAATATTGGCAACTTTGAAAATGCTCCAAAAAAGGCAACTAGCTATTAAAGAGTATGCTGCCACGTGCCTAGCATAAACACAAGTTGGATTATAGGTGTTTATGTTTTCCACAATATGAAATGACTGTGCACATTTACTTACAATCACAAACAGCCAGTTCACTGGGAGGTATATATACCTGTGCTGGGCAAATCTCAATTGCTTTATTAGTATTTCTCTTCCTCTGCACAAATACTGTACTCACCAAATAACCTTCTGATTGTAATGTAGCTTCTTGTTTAGGTGGCTCAATGTGTGTGTGTCTGTATATATGTTGGAGCATGGGTGAGGTGGAAAGAGTGTCTGTTATTATGAGGTACACAAATGTGAACCAGTAGGCCACCATATTTTTCACTGTCCATTACCACATTGACAGGAAATGTGACTAGTATGAAGTAGGCTGTGCTCATCCCTGTAGTCCTTATTGGAAAGCCCATAAATTCAGCAGAGAAAAAGATAACCCATCTGAGGCTCCGTTCCTAGAAGTTCTGCCCATATTTTCATTAGTAAAGACTGAGAGGACTAAATCTATCACTTTCAGAAGTTAAGAAGCATATTGGCATAGCAAAAGTTCTCAGAAGGTCTGAAAGAAGTTGTTTCATTTCACTGATCACAACATTTCACATAAAATTTTGAGACTTCAACATTTTATGGCTTGGTGGTCATGTGACTTGTACTGTCTCACAGGGCCCTGATTCAGAAGCAGCCCACTTTTGATATAACACTCTACCATTACCATCTTAAAATTTTTAATAATTTTGTCTTTGAACTCATAATTACATGTGAACTCACATGGAACAATGGAGTATACACATGAGAGGCCAGGCATGCAATATATGAGTCCACCATCCCTTACCGCTCCATTCATGTCTGATATGAGTAATACCCTATGAGTACAAAAGGGCTTCCCAGCTGGCTCAGTGGAAAAGAACCCACCTGCCAATGTAGGAAACAGTGGCTTTTTTAACAATAAAAATAGCAGGACAAGTCCAAAGAGAAGCTGAGGAAGAGAGGACAAAGCTTTATATTAAAGGATAAAATTGGATTCCACAGGAACAGTTGACCACATGTAGATTCTATTTTAAATTTATATATGAGAGGTAATTTGGAACCAATTTCTGGTTTATCTCTCAACTTCAAAGACTCAACAGTCTTAGCTCCTTTTATTCACTGCTGACTCCTTAGAAGTGGTATTTTTGCTACAGAGATCAAAAATTACACTGATTAGATATATATTCCCTTGAGCAGTAGGCAAGTCTAGATAGAAATTATGAAAGAGAAAAATCCAGAGAAAATGCCTGACTTCTCCAATATCTCATTCACACTTATTTTTTTTGGATAAAACTTCTTTGCTATAATCTTCTTCATGATTCTTAGTCTGATTTCCACTAATATTGTTATATTTAATGGAAGAGAGAGACACATACTCTTTGCCCAAGGTTGTTTAACTGGTAACCAGAAGACTCAAGTCTAGAACCCATATCACCAAAGGTTCCCTTTAACTTGACAAGAAAGTTACACTGACATTTTATTGACTATGAAATCATTTGCACAAGTGTCTTTTTGGGGCAAAGGGCAGGTACCATGCTGTCCTTTCTTCACTCTAATTACAAACATGTAAACCTGCATCTGGCTAAAAATGATTCGTTTTCACAGGGAAAAAATTCATTGGTAGTTTTTCAGACTTTGAAATTCTTCTTTGGCAATTCTATTAGCCAATTTCACCTAGGCATATGTGCTTCCAGCTCAGAATGGTTAATTACAACAGGATGGAAAACTTAACATTTTGAATGAACAGGTACAGGAGAGAATGTGAAGTAGAATAAGACTGCTCACAAATAAAACAGAATTTGGAACAAGAGGAAAACTGGTCCAGCCACGATGTACCTTACCAGTTTCAATCATTTATAGTTTGCAGTCCTTTTCAGTTCTGGCTGTCTTTCATCTTTCTTAATCTGCTGAATGCTTAAGCTTTACTGTCCAGAGTTTTGCTGGAGTTACATTGCTAAAAATAGAAGTACATTGTCCAGATAAGCTCCCTGAGAAGGTAGGCAGCCGATTCAATGACATAGGAGCAAAACTAAGAGAGTCTCTCCTCTCTTTCTCTATGATTCTCATTACTTGGCTGAGAGTGGTTTTGGTCTACCTCTTGCTGAGGGTCTTTATGTGAAGTCAGAAAGGCTCTTCAGCTTCTGTAACCCTAAAAAGACAGGAAGAATTCTAGCTCAGCTCCCACTCTCAGATCTTGGGACACAGGAGAGGAATCCTGCAAAGTACTAAAAGGAATAGCACCTCATTTCCTCATAGGCCTATCCATTACTGATATGCATAACATTAGAACAAAAGGTCAGGACTTATTGTTAAAATGTATTACTAATAGAAGGAATAAGAAATGAGGGGCACTTAGGCAAAGCCATTCAGACTTAAGGGATTTTTGTTGTTGTTTGTGTGTGTTTGGTACATCAATGTGAGACACCTTTATGGGATTGAATTCCACAATCATTGTTGTCACATAAGTCAGAAAACTCACACAGACACAAATGCTGGAAGTTGAGCCACCCATGCTCAAAGGGTTGACTTTCCACAGTGAACTACAGGTACACATGCTGTCACCTGGGATCTGCAAAAGGAGGGAATGGAAGCTAAGGCCACAAATTCATATATGTTCTGAAAAAGTGAATGAGGGCAAGGGCATAACTGAAATGTAACTTCTCTGGAAGAACACTGGCAGACACAAAGCAGAAACAGCCTCTCCCAAACACATTGAATAAACACTCAAGATCTCCTGGGCCATCTATAAATAACCAAAATTATTCCCTTAATAATCAATCTGGTTTGTTCAAGGGTAAAATGTCCATACTTGTGTGGACCTGGTTCCCACGCATCGATTTTTTGGGGCTAAACTTGTCTGCCTTTGGCCGAAAGGAGGGACTGAGAAAATTAAAAAGACAAAAGAAAAGAAAACAAACAAAAAAACAGCCCTGCTGGTAACTAGGTCATGATGTTCCTAACTGAATTTAAACAATGCTGTGGAAAACAAATAATGTCCAGCGAGTCCACTCTTGACCATGTCTAAACTGGACAGAGACAAGACACTCTTCAAACAGGAAAATGATTAACAATCCATCCCCTACACTACTGACAATTCTAGCCCCTTCTTGATTTTCCTCAGCTCTCAAGAAAAAAAATACTCAATATGGTGTTGACTCTATCTTTTTACAACATGCAATTGAGAACCCACTTGTGCTTCTAAAAACTCTCCTTAGGATCCCTCAACCCACATTCTGTGAGAACCACTCCCATGCTCATTCCTTCTTACCAAAATCCCCCATGGTGGAGTGAATTATTGGTGGGAGCAAGCTCAATAAAGCTGTGAAATTTCTTTGTACTGTGTGTATGCATGCGTTTGTGGGATCATGGTGGGGAGGAGTGTAGGTGGCCACTACATGTATTCCTAATAATCTCTGGTTACATAGACTTTGGCCGCTTCACTGGCTGCCAGGTTTAGGCATCTTTCCAAAAAATAAAAAAAAATCAAGAAGAAAAGAAATAAAGAAAAGTAACCACACTATTTTCAAATGTCTAATTTTGTTTTCCCTTCTCTTTCTTTCTGCTATGTAAATCCATCTTTGCCTTTGTTAATTGGAATTGATCTATTATTGGTTTCTCCTATTTATGCATAAAATAAATGGCTGCTAAATAACTTTCTATGCCTCTGAGTCAGTCCTTTACACTGTGGCAGATGTTTACCGAGGATCTGGCTGTAATAACAAGGAGTTCACTTTGAGACTCCATAGAGTTGATACCTTAGACTCAATATTCTACATTTCTCTTTTTAAACTGTCCTTTCAACATGTCTTCTATCTTGTCCTCTAACTTCTTCCCTACTCTGCAGCCCATGTGGGTGGGGGAGGGGAGGGACCAATTTAAAAAAACCAAAAAACCCAAAAGGAATACAATAAGTCATTATTAACATATGAGAGTTCCCAAAGAAGTTTCCTCTCTTCCTGTTCCTTAAATAGGGTCCTCTTCTCCTACCTCCTGAGGTAGATATGTGTTGTGTGTGTGTGTGTGTGAGAGAGAGAAAGAGAGAAAGAGAGGGAGGGAGGAGAGACAAAGAGATTTGGGAGATCAAGACTCTGGAGACTAAGTAACCTCTGTGTTGCTATTTGAATTTGAGAGAGTAGTGGTTCAAAGAAAAGAAAATCCATCTGAACTTGAAGACAGGGACATTCTCTTTAAAGCTGCAGAGGTAACCTGTCATTGAAACTGTAGGAAAGGAAATGAAAGCCCAAAACCCATAGTCAGCTCTACAATGAAATTGATTTATGATGCCATAATGATGTACATGCTGCTTATATGTTTTCAATTTTTGCAATGATTTTTTGACAAAACACTAGAGAATTACAGTTAGAAAACAAAGAAGAAATGAAACTCAACATAAAATTCAAAGTAGAATTTACAAAATTTGGGGGAAGAAAGTCAGAAATGAAGAAACATTTGGGTCATTAAAATCTTCATTTGCCATGCCAGGAATTTAGAGATATTCTTCACAGCTTAAAGAAGAAACAAATAAAGATTTATGTATTGCATTTAAGAAGAAAAAGTAATCAACAGAAGACATATGTAGAGCATATGAAAATGAATTAATTTTTCCCAATCTTTCACAAGAGAACAACTAGAGACAATGAAAAAAATGAGAAAATCAAAGATTAGAAATATGAATAGGTTATTAAAGACTTGAAAAAGTAAGAATTAGGAAAATAAAACTCAAACTTGAATTGTTGTCTCTGAGAAGCTGCAAATGGAAGAGAGACACAGTGGTTATGTACAAGAACTTGTGAAATGAAAAATGCTTTAATTATGTATAGATAATAATTCAAATAAAAGTCTTCAATTTCACATTATTAATGTTCATTGTATGCATTTTTGAAAATCCTGATAAGCAAAAATGAGAACTAATATTATATATAAAGTCATTTTCAAAGATAATAAATATTTATATTTTTGATGTATACTCATATATAAATGAGATCATATAGTACCACTGTATGTATGCATACTATGTATTATAGTCTATTTAAGTACTTGGAATAAATTTAATATCAATGCAATTACTTCTGAAGATTTAAATTTCTCCTTGAGATATACTGTTATTTTATAAGTGCCCAGTGTGTTTGCTATCTTGTTTCTGTCTATGGACTGTAGCCCACCAGGCTCCTCTGTCCATGGAATTCTCCAAATGGAGTAAGTAACCTCTGTGTTGCTATTTGAATTTGAGAGAGTAGTGGTTCAAAGAAAAGAAAATCCATCTGAACTTGAAGACAGGGACATTCTCTTTAAAGCTGCAGAGGTAACCTGTCATTGAAACTGTAGGAAAGGAAATGAAAGCCCAAAACCCATAGTCAGCTCTACAATGAAATTGATTTATGATGCCATAATGATGTACATGCTGCTTATATGTTTTCAATTTTTGCAATGATTTTTTGACAAAACACTAGAGAATTACAGTTAGAAAACAAAGAAGAAATGAAACTCAACATAAAATTCAAAGTAGAATTTACAAAATTTGGGGGAAGAAAGTCAGAAATGAAGAAACATTTGGGTCATTAAAATCTTCATTTGCCATGCCAGGAATTTAGAGATATTCTTCACAGCTTAAAGAAGAAACAAATAAAGATTTATGTATTGCATTTAAGAAGAAAAAGTAATCAACAGAAGACATATGTAGAGCATATGAAAATGAATTAATTTTTCCCAATCTTTCACAAGAGAACAACTAGAGACAATGAAAAAAATGAGAAAATCAAAGATTAGAAATATGAATAGGTTATTAAAGACTTGAAAAAGTAAGAATTAGGAAAATAAAACTCAAACTTGAATTGTTGTCTCTGAGAAGCTGCAAATGGAAGAGAGACACAGTGGTTATGTACAAGAACTTGTGAAATGAAAAATGCTTTAATTATGTATAGATAATAATTCAAATAAAAGTCTTCAATTTCACATTATTAATGTTCATTGTATGCATTTTTGAAAATCCTGATAAGCAAAAATGAGAACTAATATTATATATAAAGTCATTTTCAAAGATAATAAATATTTATATTTTTGATGTATACTCATATATAAATGAGATCATATAGTACCACTGTATGTATGCATACTATGTATTATAGTCTATTTAAGTACTTGGAATAAATTTAATATCAATGCAATTACTTCTGAAGATTTAAATTTCTCCTTGAGATATACTGTTATTTTATAAGTGCCCAGTGTGTTTGCTATCTTGTTTCTGTCTATGGACTGTAGCCCACCAGGCTCCTCTGTCCATGGAATTCTCCAGGCAAGGACACTAGAGTAGGTTGCTGTGCCTTCCTCCAGGGAATCTTTCTGGCCCAGGGATCAAAGCCCGGTCTCTTATGTCTCCTGCACCAGCAGGTGGGTTCTTTACCACTAGCGCTACCTGGAAAGCCCTATAAGTCCCCCGTGAAAAAGAAAGTCACTCAGTTGTGTCTTTTTGATACCCTATGGATAAGCCATGGAATTCTGCATGGATTCTGGAGTGGGTAACCATTCCCTTTTCTAGATCTTCCATCCCAGGAATTGAACCCGGGTCTCCCCAGGTATCCTGCATTGCAAGCAGATTCTTTACCATCTGAGTCACCAGGGAAGCCCTACTGATGGGTATTTGTATTACTTTCACATTTCACTTTAAAAATAATAAACAAATACTTATGTAATTCAGTATTTGCACACAGACTTAAGTATTTCTTTAGATAATCCCTTTAGATAATTTTAAATTTCTAAAGTATTCCTTTAGATAATTTAGAAATGCAGTTTCTCAGTCATGTGGATGCTTATTGCTAAGGATTCTGATGGATATTACAAAACCACTCTGTGAAATATACCAATTCAGATTCTTCCTTTCATTTATTTGATTATAAGTAAAACTGACCATTTTTCACATGTCTTGGGATTTTATCTCAATTCTTTCCTCCATATATTTTAAAAATCAGGTATTGTATTTCTTCTTTTAAAATTCATTTTTAAGGTTCAATTTCAGTTTGTTCTAAATGTATAGTTTTTTAAATATCTATGTGTGCTTTCCATTTACATTTTTGAATTTGTTATCACTTCTCTAGAAGTATTTTCCATCATTTCATGTAGAAATATTTATTAGTCATGTTCTGTTCCTTGAGCTTCTTAAGTGCATTTATACTATCATATTTTATCTATCACAGATTAAATTTAGTGTATTATGTGTATGAGCATTCTGATTTTTTATGTGATTACCAATTGATTATCAAAAGTCACTGCTTTGCTAATCCATCCATCTTTGCCCATCAAACTGAAACATTATTTTATCTTTGAGTCGTTTTGTTTGCTATCTTGTTTCTGTCTATGGACTGTAGCCCACCAGGCTCCTCTGTCCATGGAATTCTCCAGGCAAGGACACTAGAGTAGGTTGCTGTGCCTTCCTCCAGGGAATCTTTCTGGCCCAGGGATCAAAGCCCGGTCTCTTATGTCTCCTGCACCAGCAGGTGGGTTCTTTACCACTAGCGCTACCTGGAAAGCCCTATAAGTCCCCCGTGAAAAAGAAAGTCACTCAGTTGTGTCTTTTTGATACCCTATGGATAAGCCATGGAATTCTGCATGGATTCTGGAGTGGGTAACCATTCCCTTTTCTAGATCTTCCATCCCAGGAATTGAACCCGGGTCTCCCCAGGTATCCTGCATTGCAAGCAGATTCTTTACCATCTGAGTCACCAGGGAAGCCCTACTGATGGGTATTTGTATTACTTTCACATTTCACTTTAAAAATAATAAACAAATACTTATGTAATTCAGTATTTGCACACAGACTTAAGTATTTCTTTAGATAATCCCTTTAGATAATTTTAAATTTCTAAAGTATTCCTTTAGATAATTTAGAAATGCAGTTTCTCAGTCATGTGGATGCTTATTGCTAAGGATTCTGATGGATATTACAAAACCACTCTGTGAAATATACCAATTCAGATTCTTCCTTTCATTTATTTGATTATAAGTAAAACTGACCATTTTTCACATGTCTTGGGATTTTATCTCAATTCTTTCCTCCATATATTTTAAAAATCAGGTATTGTATTTCTTCTTTTAAAATTCATTTTTAAGGTTCAATTTCAGTTTGTTCTAAATGTATAGTTTTTTAAATATCTATGTGTGCTTTCCATTTACATTTTTGAATTTGTTATCACTTCTCTAGAAGTATTTTCCATCATTTCATGTAGAAATATTTATTAGTCATGTTCTGTTCCTTGAGCTTCTTAAGTGCATTTATACTATCATATTTTATCTATCACAGATTAAATTTAGTGTATTATGTGTATGAGCATTCTGATTTTTTATGTGATTACCAATTGATTATCAAAAGTCACTGCTTTGCTAATCCATCCATCTTTGCCCATCAAACTGAAACATTATTTTTATTATATATAGTTGAGTTTCTTTGGGGATTTTCTCTTTCCTTTCACTCAACTGTATATTCTTTTAGTAGGATATTTATTATATATTTTAGTATGGAGAGAGACACATGCCTTTTTAATATTTTCTCATTATTTCTCATCTATGTTGCTGTCAGATGAGCTTTAGAGTAATTTTTGTCACCTTCAAAGCCCTCTCAGCCCCCTATTCAACTTAATATTTATGGGCTGCTATTATATTTTGTGTATACACTTATATTTTAAGTAAATTAGGGGAGAAATCATAGGTACAAATTATTAAATTTCTCATCAAGAAATACCAGATATATCTATCCATGTACTCAAATATGCTTTTATGTTTTTCACTGAAGTTTTACATATCTTTAAATACTATGCAAAATATCAATAAATATATAACAATCTCATATCTTCAACCTCTACTGTGCAGAATAAGAGCTTTGATTTCTATTGTGTGTGCTATTTAAATAGTTACTAGCATGGAGGAAAGCTTGCATGCATTTAATATACAGTTATTTTAATTTTTCTTTACCAGTTATATGACTGAGTCAATGTGACTGTTGCTGATTCACTTAGGCCCAAGTGGACAATAATAATATGTTCTAATGGGAATAATTTGATTTTCTTTTCTAATACTTATACTTTTCATTTCTTTTACTTAGCATATCTCATTAGCTAGAACATCCAGAGAAATTTTTTTTTTTTAAAAAGAGCATGTGATGGGCATCCTAGGTGTGTTTCTGATTCTAACAGAAATACTTTTACTATTTCAACATTGATTACAGAGTTTACTGTTATTTTGATTGAGAGTATTCTGCATACTTACCAACTGTCATCTATTCTTACATTGCTAAAGTCCTTTTTTTGGTTTGCTTCTATCTCATATCAGGAACAGAGTTTTTATTTTATCAATACCTGTTCTATAGTTTATAGAAGGATTCAATGAAGGATGTGCAATGAAGGATGCAAATGGAATCCCTTATATAAGCTATAATAGTTTTCCTCAGATAAATCCAACTTAAGTATGGTAATTTAGTCTGTTGCTGGTGTAATTTGCTATATTTTACAGGATTTTAATATTTGTATATGTGGGCTTTAGAATATGAATATGGAAGTTTTAAAGCTACTGTCATGGTTTGGAATTTTTCAAATACATGATAAGTCAGACTTGGATGTTTAAAAGCATTTGTCTATAAAATATTTTTGAAGATATTTCTTCGACTGCTTTTTCATTTCTTATAAAGTCAAATGTTTAATTCTCTTATTTCCTCTTTTATCTCAAACATGAAAGGATTTAAGGCTATGAATGTCTTTGGTTACAGCTTTGTTCGTATCTCAGAAGCTTAATGTGTGGTTTCATGATTTCATTAATTTTTAAGTAGACTACTTTTAAACTTTTAGAAAATAACGCTTTTTCTTATTACAAAAGCAATGTACATTTACTGTAGAAAAATACCAAAATAACTGTTAACAGAATGTAGAGCCAATTGTTTTCTACCAAATTTTTACTACCAGTGTCCAGTTGATTTCTATTGTGTGTGCTATTTAAATAGTTACTAGCATGGAGGAAAGCTTGCATGCATTTAATATACAGTTATTTTAATTTTTCTTTACCAGTTATATGACTGAGTCAATGTGACTGTTGCTGATTCACTTAGGCCCAAGTGGACAATAATAATATGTTCTAATGGGAATAATTTGATTTTCTTTTCTAATACTTATACTTTTCATTTCTTTTACTTAGCATATCTCATTAGCTAGAACATCCAGAGAAATTTTTTTTTTTTAAAAAGAGCATGTGATGGGCATCCTAGGTGTGTTTCTGATTCTAACAGAAATACTTTTACTATTTCAACATTGATTACAGAGTTTACTGTTATTTTGATTGAGAGTATTCTGCATACTTACCAACTGTCATCTATTCTTACATTGCTAAAGTCCTTTTTTTGGTTTGCTTCTATCTCATATCAGGAACAGAGTTTTTATTTTATCAATACCTGTTCTATAGTTTATAGAAGGATTCAATGAAGGATGTGCAATGAAGGATGCAAATGGAATCCCTTATATAAGCTATAATAGTTTTCCTCAGATAAATCCAACTTAAGTATGGTAATTTAGTCTGTTGCTGGTGTAATTTGCTATATTTTACAGGATTTTAATATTTGTATATGTGGGCTTTAGAATATGAATATGGAAGTTTTAAAGCTACTGTCATGGTTTGGAATTTTTCAAATACATGATAAGTCAGACTTGGATGTTTAAAAGCATTTGTCTATAAAATATTTTTGAAGATATTTCTTCGACTGCTTTTTCATTTCTTATAAAGTCAAATGTTTAATTCTCTTATTTCCTCTTTTATCTCAAACATGAAAGGATTTAAGGCTATGAATGTCTTTGGTTACAGCTTTGTTCGTATCTCAGAAGCTTAATGTGTGGTTTCATGATTTCATTAATTTTTAAGTAGACTACTTTTAAACTTTTAGAAAATAACGCTTTTTCTTATTACAAAAGCAATGTACATTTACTGTAGAAAAATACCAAAATAACTGTTAACAGAATGTAGAGACAATTGTTTTCTACCATTAAAATATTACTACCAGTGTCCAGTTGTTTATTTGTACTGGATATATAGACAGACAGTAGATGAATACATATTCAGCTTTCTATGTTATCTAAAAATGATGACATATCTGTTGACTTTCCCTATTTGTTTTACATGGCTTGCTACTTTTACTACATAATAATTCTTCTAGATGTTTTGTAACAACAAAAAAACATTGGTATACAAAGTTTTTCAATCATTTTCGGTAATGTGTTATTGAAAACATTTCTTTATGTGGTGCCTGCTTTACTGACATTACGTGTTTTGCCTTATTCTTATGTCCACACACTTGCAATTTACCAGCTTTTGTACAGGAAACAGTATGTCGTTTATAAGTTCACTGGTTTTGCAACCTTTACTGCACGTTACAATCATCTGGGGAACTTTAAAACATCCCAATGACCAGGGTTCCTCCTAATCCAATTAAATCAGAATCTTCTGAGATGGGACCCAGGCATCTTCAATTTTTAAAAGTTCTCATGAAATCCCAGTTCACAGCAGAGGGTGAAGACCACTAGATTTGTCAAAATATAGATGAAAGGAAGTTTCTAAGCTTAAAACATAAGGTCTGTGTATTTTGAAAATGTAGCTGCTTTAACAAATTAGTAACAAATTGGTAAACAAGCTAATTCTGATATCTCTGAAAAACACAAGTTGAATTTTGCCTGGAGCTATACCTCTCCATATAATGTCTAGCATATCCCCCATGCCAGGAAACCATTACACCCACCAGTATTTAGGAAGAGGATAATTTCTCAACTGCAAACCTTTAATTGCCTTTTTTTTTTGGAAATTCAATCCAGATTTCCTTAAGCAAATTTTAGAAATCATATACATGAGCAATTACAAAATCTGGCCTCTAGCCTAACTCAGGAATAATAATAATAAAAAAAGTCTCCAAAACGAGGTTGTATTCATTCAACATTTTCTCTTTCCTTTTCTTCTGTAAAAATAGACATCTCTATTTTAAAATTGGCTTCATCACATCATTTGAAGTCCGTTTCCTTCTTAATGACTCTTAATGACAATAATTCAAATTGCACTGACTTAGTTATGGAGCCATACATTAAACAACAATACACAACAAGAAATGAAAATAGTTTGTAGCTGGGTTGCCAAAGAACGGTCTAATTTAGCATTAGACCAAAGAGGTTTTAATTTAGCATTATTTAACCATCTAAGAGAGAAAAAAAAAAAAACTAGCACATTATGCTAATTTAGCTATGAAACTCTTCATCAAAGAATAAAAGCGATTGTTAATTAACTTTTCACTAGGGAGAATCATACATTTTTCATGTTATCATGTCGTTTCAATATACACCAGGAAATCAGAAAATTAAGAAAATGTAAACAGGTGAAATGCTGTAATTCCAACAATGAGACCATTTTGTCCAGGCCTGTAATTAGGGTGCTCAGGGTAGGGGAAGAAAAAATTTTCCTCTACCTTTCTACGGTTTTCTGGTTAGTCTAATACTTAAATTGACATAAGACAGAATAACAGGAGGAAAAACAAATTTAATTTTGAAAAGGGGTATTGCTCATGAAATCCCAGTTCACAGCAGAGGGTGAAGACCACTAGATTTGTCAAAATATAGATGAAAGGAAGTTTCTAAGCTTAAAACATAAGGTCTGTGTATTTTGAAAATGTAGCTGCTTTAACAAATTAGTAACAAATTGGTAAACAAGCTAATTCTGATATCTCTGAAAAACACAAGTTGAATTTTGCCTGGAGCTATACCTCTCCATATAATGTCTAGCATATCCCCCATGCCAGGAAACCATTACACCCACCAGTATTTAGGAAGAGGATAATTTCTCAACTGCAAACCTTTAATTGCCTTTTTTTTTTGGAAATTCAATCCAGATTTCCTTAAGCAAATTTTAGAAATCATATACATGAGCAATTACAAAATCTGGCCTCTAGCCTAACTCAGGAATAATAATAATAAAAAAAGTCTCCAAAACGAGGTTGTATTCATTCAACATTTTCTCTTTCCTTTTCTTCTGTAAAAATAGACATCTCTATTTTAAAATTGGCTTCATCACATCATTTGAAGTCCGTTTCCTTCTTAATGACTCTTAATGACAATAATTCAAATTGCACTGACTTAGTTATGGAGCCATACATTAAACAACAATACACAACAAGAAATGAAAATAGTTTGTAGCTGGGTTGCCAAAGAACGGTCTAATTTAGCATTAGACCAAAGAGGTTTTAATTTAGCATTATTTAACCATCTAAGAGAGAAAAAAAAAAAAACTAGCACATTATGCTAATTTAGCTATGAAACTCTTCATCAAAGAATAAAAGCGATTGTTAATTAACTTTTCACTAGGGAGAATCATACATTTTTCATGTTATCATGTCGTTTCAATATACACCAGGAAATCAGAAAATTAAGAAAATGTAAACAGGTGAAATGCTGTAATTCCAACAATGAGACCATTTTGTCCAGGCCTGTAATTAGGGTGCTCAGGGTAGGGGAAGAAAAAATTTTCCTCTACCTTTCTACGGTTTTCTGGTTAGTCTAATACTTAAATTGACATAAGACAGAATAACAGGAGGAAAAACAAATTTAATTTTGGAGGTATGAAAGTCCCACATAAACACGGCGTGCTCAGTTAGGCAACTGATGCTTCTATGCCCTCCTGAGCTAAGGAGGAAGGGGCTTCAGAGGGAAGGCAGACAATTCAGACGAAGATGGGAAGAACAAACATATGGTAAATAAATGTTTGCCATGCCATGCAGAGACAAAGGGACACAGAGAGGCCTTTGAACAAATAGGCCCTGCCACAGACCTCCCTCGTGCTTACCACATCTAGCCCATACTTATTGCAGGTATTGCTCATGATGGCTCTTATCTTGGATCAGGCCCCTTTATCTAAATGAGGCAGTTACATGGGAGTTCTAAAGCTCTTCCAGGAACTTACCCAGTGGTCCAGTGGCTATGACTCCCTGCCTCCAATGCAGAGGGGCCAGGTTCCAGTCCTGGTCAGCGAACTAGATCCAACACGCTGCAACTAAAGTATTCTACATGCTGCACCTAAAAGATTTCCGCATGCTACAATGAAGACCCCGTGTGTCGCAACTAAGACCTGGTGCAGCCAAATAAATGCATGTTATTTTGAGGCCCAAATGTCTTCAGCTCAAAATATTCTGCATGCCAAACTGGCACATTTTGGGGTGGCGTATTCTGGTCCACTTTATCTATTACAAGGAAGGAGTATCGGAATGCATAAAGACAATAAAGGAATGGAAGAGGAAAATAGCTTTCCCTGGAATATGCTTCAAAAGAAAAATAAATTCCTAAGCTGTTTTAGGTGTGACAGACCTAAATGTGCAATGTAATTTGTTTCTCTCAATTTACCACTTATGAATCTATAACCTAAATCTGGTTGTACAAAGATGCAACTAGCTATTGTTCAACTAATAGCTCTTTCAGAGATTTCCCAATTATAGTTGTCATTGTAATTAAATCATGGCACTCCACTCAAAAGGGACAGGAAGTCAAAGAGTGAGAGAGCATACTAAAAATTAAAATTACTCTTGACCTTGGGAATGCATGCATGTGTGCATACTAAGGCGCTTCAGTCGTGTTTGAATCTTTGCAACCCTGTGGACTGCAGCCCAGCAGACTTCACTGTCCAAGGCTTTCTTCAGGCTATATTTAAACAAATTTAATTTTGGAGGTATGAAAGTCCCACATAAACACGGCGTGCTCAGTTAGGCAACTGATGCTTCTATGCCCTCCTGAGCTAAGGAGGAAGGGGCTTCAGAGGGAAGGCAGACAATTCAGACGAAGATGGGAAGAACAAACATATGGTAAATAAATGTTTGCCATGCCATGCAGAGACAAAGGGACACAGAGAGGCCTTTGAACAAATAGGCCCTGCCACAGACCTCCCTCGTGCTTACCACATCTAGCCCATACTTATTGCAGGTATTGCTCATGATGGCTCTTATCTTGGATCAGGCCCCTTTATCTAAATGAGGCAGTTACATGGGAGTTCTAAAGCTCTTCCAGGAACTTACCCAGTGGTCCAGTGGCTATGACTCCCTGCCTCCAATGCAGAGGGGCCAGGTTCCAGTCCTGGTCAGCGAACTAGATCCAACACGCTGCAACTAAAGTATTCTACATGCTGCACCTAAAAGATTTCCGCATGCTACAATGAAGACCCCGTGTGTCGCAACTAAGACCTGGTGCAGCCAAATAAATGCATGTTATTTTGAGGCCCAAATGTCTTCAGCTCAAAATATTCTGCATGCCAAACTGGCACATTTTGGGGTGGCGTATTCTGGTCCACTTTATCTATTACAAGGAAGGAGTATCGGAATGCATAAAGACAATAAAGGAATGGAAGAGGAAAATAGCTTTCCCTGGAATATGCTTCAAAAGAAAAATAAATTCCTAAGCTGTTTTAGGTGTGACAGACCTAAATGTGCAATGTAATTTGTTTCTCTCAATTTACCACTTATGAATCTATAACCTAAATCTGGTTGTACAAAGATGCAACTAGCTATTGTTCAACTAATAGCTCTTTCAGAGATTTCCCAATTATAGTTGTCATTGTAATTAAATCATGGCACTCCACTCAAAAGGGACAGGAAGTCAAAGAGTGAGAGAGCATACTAAAAATTAAAATTACTCTTGACCTTGGGAATGCATGCATGTGTGCATACTAAGGCGCTTCAGTCGTGTTTGAATCTTTGCAACCCTGTGGACTGCAGCCCAGCAGACTTCACTGTCCAAGGCTTTCTTCAGGCAAGAATACTGGATGGGGTGGACATGCCCTCCTCCAGGGGATCTTCCTGACCCAGGCATTGAACCCATGTCTCATTATGTTTCCTGCACTGGTAGGCGGGCTATTTACCACTAGCACCTTGATAACAGTCAATGGGAGAAAAATCCCTTTATCTTCATCTAACAGAGAAGGAGTTGCTTCCCATCTTAATGAGTCAAACTGCTTATTCAATGTTGGATTAAGGGCTATCTATAGTCTTCTCCCTATTCTCTGGATACCAAACAGGCTTTCCAGATTTGTTCATAACTCCAGTGAAAGGACTGTAGAGTCCAAAACATAAGAGATCATACTCAGATCTGCCCTGGTAGATAGAGTTTTAGCAGCATACTCAATTTGACTTAGAAAAATAAAGAGGACTGACACTTCTTTTACCTGGGCATTAGAGAAGAGATTAGCTTGGATCATTCAATTAAGTGAGCATGAAATCTGGAATGTAACAGTTTGCTTCTACATGTTCATTCTCTCTCTTTCTACCTGCTTAATTATATCTGTGTTACTTCTATTAAATGCATCAGCAATGAACACTGTATTTGCTAAAGAGGTATGTGCCAATTTTATGTCCCTAGATTCTAAAGCGGACTGACTAGGATCTTTTATTCTGGACAGTGAGGCAAAATCATTTAAATAACTTGCCCAAGGTTAAAGTACAATATAAGATTGATATGGAATCAGAACTTTGGGATCATGTTGCCTATCACTTAACTATTTTCCGAAAAATGTTTGGAACAACAATAAGTACAACTCATATTTATATAGCATTGTACATTTTCCAAAGCATTTTAATCTTGCATCATAATTGAAAACAGCTTTAATAACCAATCATCATAATCTCAATTTCAGAGGTAACAAAATTCAAATTCAAGGAGTCTGCTTAAAAATCCATCACTTAAAAATAGGCTTCCCCAGTGGCTCAGCAGTAAAGAATTTGCTGTGATGAAGAAGACACAGGAGACCCAGATTTGATCCCTAGGTGGGGAAGATTCCCTGGAGAAGGGTATGGCAGCTCACTCCAGTATTCTTGCCTGGAAAATTCCCCGAACAGAGGATCTTGGCAGGCTACAGTCCATAGGGTGGCAGAGTCGGACACGACTGAAGCAAATGAGCACAAATCCAACTTTTATATCAATATTTAACAAAATATAAATGTGTGCCTGAGAGGAAAGAACAATTCTGATCCATACTTGTGCAGTTTCTTCTACTTCAATCTTAGAATTCTACGACTTTTGCCATAAGCTAATCACTAAAGGAATGGTTCTTATAGCTTAAAGTATACATAGTGGCCCATCTCTAAGAACCCTACCTCCCATCCTTGAAGCTATAAAATGCCTCTGTTCAGCTAGAGTCCAAAACATTAGATTTGTTCATAACTCCAGTGAAAGGACTGTAGAGTCAAAAAAACATACTCAGATCTGCCCTGGTAGATAGAGTTTTAGCAGCATACTCAATTTGACTTAGAAAAATAAAGAGGACTGACACTTCTTTTACCTGGGCATTAGAGAAGAGATTAGCTTGGATCATTCAATTAAGTGAGCATGAAATCTGGAATGTAACAGTTTGCTTCTACATGTTCATTCTCTCTCTTTCTACCTGCTTAATTATATCTGTGTTACTTCTATTAAATGCATCAGCAATGAACACTGTATTTGCTAAAGAGGTATGTGCCAATTTTATGTCCCTAGATTCTAAAGCGGACTGACTAGGATCTTTTATTCTGGACAGTGAGGCAAAATCATTTAAATAACTTGCCCAAGGTTAAAGTACAATATAAGATTGATATGGAATCAGAACTTTGGGATCATGTTGCCTATCACTTAACTATTTTCCGAAAAATGTTTGGAACAACAATAAGTACAACTCATATTTATATAGCATTGTACATTTTCCAAAGCATTTTAATCTTGCATCATAATTGAAAACAGCTTTAATAACCAATCATCATAATCTCAATTTCAGAGGTAACAAAATTCAAATTCAAGGAGTCTGCTTAAAAATCCATCACTTAAAAATAGGCTTCCCCAGTGGCTCAGCAGTAAAGAATTTGCTGTGATGAAGAAGACACAGGAGACCCAGATTTGATCCCTAGGTGGGGAAGATTCCCTGGAGAAGGGTATGGCAGCTCACTCCAGTATTCTTGCCTGGAAAATTCCCTGAACAGAGGATCTTGGCAGGCTACAGTCCATAGGGTGGCAGAGTCGGACACGACTGAAGCAAATGAGCACAAATCCAACTTTTATATCAATATTTAACAAAATATAAATGTGTGCCTGAGAGGAAAGAACAATTCTGATCCATACTTGTGCAGTTTCTTCTACTTCAATCTTAGAATTCTACGACTTTTGCCATAAGCTAATCACTAAAGGAATGGTTCTTATAGCTTAAAGTATACATAGTGGCCCATCTCTAAGAACCCTACCTCCCATCCTTGAAGCTTAACCTAAAATGCCTCTGTTCAGCTCACAGGAAACATCCTGACCAGGTGCATGTATGAATGATTGCAGGAGAGTGGAAATTAACACATCCCCTCCGGAGTCAGGCTGAAATCAGGAAATACATACCACAACTAATGGTCCTTTTATTTGACCTTCTCACCTCCCCATCTCTTTGTCCCATAAAAAGAAACTAGTATCCAGATCTGCGCAAGATGGTTCTTTACGACTCCAGTCCACCACCTCCTCTGTCTGCTGGCCTTTTGAATAAAGTCACTATTCCTTAACCTAACACCTTGTCTCTCCATTTATTGGTTTGTCTTTTGGCAAGTGGTATGATCTTGTACTTGGGAACACGTCCTTTTCTTTAAACCACGATTTTCTGTGTTTTCATCAATTAACCATTTTAAGTGAATGTTTTAAGTTGAAATATTTGAAATCTCTTTATATTGTCTTGAACTAACACACTAAAACCAAATGAAACTTAAAATACTCCCATCTATTACTATTACTATGGAGCTTAGGTGGAAAGTGTATATGAACTAAAACAATAATATTTAAGTTGTGATGTTGTGCCATTGTTTCAATTAAAATCTTAAAACACACATACACATACCAATGATTGACAGACAGATGTCTTTGATTGCCACTGAAAATATGGCAGCACCCAAAGCTTGTTTCAGTCCAAGAGAGAGGATTACTGGGAAGCAGCGAGCCACCTAAGGACACTTCCTTTCCCTAACAATGCACATCAAAATTAGTGAAGGCATTCCTCTCTGTTTCTGAGGTTCTGATAGGGTTTCAGCCCCTATAATCCAGCCATTGCATTCTTGTCTTCATTTTTGCCTCTACATGCAAAGTGTTGCCTATTCTAACTTATGTTTTGATTGGAAGAAAATTCATGGGATGGGAAACATTGGTTAAGAGCAAAAAAGCATTTTTTAAAAACACTGATGATTAAAATATATTCTTAACAAACTCAGATGAATTTGGATTAGTTTCCATTGCTTTTCAAACAGGCTCCAAAAACAAACAAAGGAGGAAAAACAATTGGACGGCATGACTGCAAATTGGACAGCAATCAAAAACCTACTGTTGTTGAATGCGCCCTTGAAAGAAAGGCTCAATAGTATATGCAGAAAGAAGGTCCTCTTGTCAAACGGTCCCATGAGTGTGTACTAGGAGAGATATGGCTGAAGGCAGAAACTGTGGTACTGGTCTGCCCTGGACCATCGTGAAGAAATCACTCCTGGTGCTAAGAAAGCAAGCCTTCCTGAATTTACCTAAAGGCATAAGGTGATGGCTACAGCCATACTCTTTGGTGGTCTCAGAGGATAGACGGTAGCTTATCAGGGCAACAGGAAAACATTAGTCTAGGCTGACTAAACAGTTTGTGCAGAGTTGTAGAGGTAGAAAACAGGTGGTCCACAGGAAGAATTACAGGTGGGCTGGTATAGCTAGAGTGGAAGATGAACAGTCAGGAGCTGTGGAGGATGAAACCAGAGCTCCAACCATGAGCTAGATTTTTAGAAAACCAGTATTTCATTTTTAGGCATTAGAGTTTATTATGCAGAGAGTGGGTTTAAATAAGGAACAAGAACAAATATGAAATAATAATGATGATGATGAAGATGATAATGATGATGATGATAATAGCAGTTACAACAGTAGCAATTTATTGAACACTTAACAACAAGCCAGACACTGTTCTAGGCAGTTTGCATGTATTAGCCATTTAATTCTCATAGAAGTAGGTATCACACTAACATCATTTTACACACAAGTGATAAAGCAACCATTAGGGAGCTCGTAAGCAGTGGAGATGGAATTCAAACAAGAAAACAAGTGCTTCCTCCACTGCATGAGCCTGTGTGTTTAGGGAGATGACTACGCTTGCTCTGTGCCAGGTGAGGCAGACATAGGAGACCGCAGTTGGTGTAGCCGCACGCGGTGTGGTGACATACATCTTGGATGGCACATTCTGGCAAACACCATAAGCAGGAAAAGCAAGTATTATCAGTCCCCTTTCCACATGAGACCTTAGAAGGTTTAAATGCTTTGGCCTTGGTTTTTTGAATTTGTGTTCACTGTGCTTTTTATTTTAATAATTACCTGTTTTTGCTTTCTAAAATGAGACATTATGGAAAATAAACAAACAAACAGAAAAGACCCAATCTCTCCTTTTTATGAATTCAAAAGGACAGGAGAGGACTATGGAGGAAGCACGGAGACAAAAGCATCTTGAAATTCCAGAGATGCATTCATCTGTGTACACTCTCATTTATCCATTCATTTAGGAGTCATTTAAAGAGTCTTTTATGAACCATCCATTATAAGCTAGGCCCTGGAGTACAAGGGGGTAGACAGGCAATTGAGTTTGTTTCTGTCCACTGAATTCTGTCCAGTTTGCAGATGGTACGTGGCTGACGAAAGTGCCTAAAGTTACTGTCTAGGATGATGAGGCTCCTACTCCCAACTATTTTCCACTTTACAAAATCATCACACACACCATAAACTGGGAAAATTATGAGTCCAGAGTGGCTCAATGCTTTTGCGCTAAAGAATTCCTACATCGTCAGCAATATTCAACTGACAGGACAAAGGATAAAACTATCATAAGGATTTCAGCAGCTGGAGCTTGTGATTATACCCACCTTTGTCCTGATAAAGTACAGGGGGTGGGAGTGGGTAGTGGGGTGGACAAACTGACAGCTTTCCTTCAAGCCACATTTCACCAGCCCTGGAGTTCCTGAGATCTTAGTGAGGCAATCTAACTTTGTATTTGACACCATAATTTCTTTTTCTGATCCAAACAGGCTGCTTCTAAGGACAAGCTTTTCTAGACATATAATTTTAAGGGGAAATATATCAATATTGAAGAAAACAAGTGCACTTGAATGTCACTCCACCTTGTGATTCACTTGTTATTCCTGGGGTGTTCTTCAGTGGGTTAAGTGGGCTGTTGAGGACACACACACACACACACACACACACACACACAAAACCTTGGAATTCTGACATCTTCTATTACATTAAACCGATTGAAAATCAGCTTTTCCTCTGTTCAGATGATTTACCTGACAGGCAGTAGAAAAATTCTTCCCATGGGTTTCTCCTTTCAGAAACCTTTCCCATCCCCAGTTCTCAGAAACACAATTTGGTAAGTTTCACTCTATCCCAAGGCATTATTCATATAATCCAAGAAAAACTCAGAGAGACTTGGTGACTAATTTGCAATGATCTGAGGTACTTGAAATATTGTATTCATTTTATTTTTTATATTTCTTTAAAATAAATGCACTTACTATCCTAAGGGTAACTTTGATATTAAAAAGAGTCACATTTATTACATATTTACCAGAAGCCCGAGCAGCTGCCTTTTAAACCTATTTCCCAAAATAGAATTATTTATGAGACACCTTGACTCAAATAAAGATACTCAACCCTCAGGGCCTCTTGCACTTTTATATTTGACATCTCCTCTTTTCAAATATTCATGTAGAATAGCCTTAAGTAGAAACTTTAAGATGTGTTGTGTTAAAACATTTTTTCCCAAAGCCATTTTACTGTTGATGGGGTGTTTTCTTAGTCTACATTCTCAGTAATAGTCTTTCTCTTAAAAGAAGAGTGGAGTAAACTCTCCAACCATTTGTTTTGCTTCTTTAGTCTATGTCAGAACAATTATAGGCCACCACATGTTTCATCAGAGATTAAGTTCAGATAAATTTTATCACATGTTGATTCTAATGGTCTCCATCCCATGGGAGGCTGAAATATCTTTCACAACTCCTAAGATATTTTTCCACTGTTTAGTGCTTTCTACCCATTTTCCCCAAATTTAGAAATCTAAGTTTAAAAATAAAGTTCTCAAAGTGAATTTCCCTAATTGACTTTTCAGGTTGTAAATTCTAGGTCTCATAACACGTAAGACTTAATATTCTTCATTTTTAACCTTATGTTAGAATTCAGATTGATTCACTTTATAATTATTTAGAAAGTCCACAATGCTACATTAGCAGGACTTCCAAGTACAAATTTAAGTTAAACTGGCTACAAGTTTATTTCTCCATCAAAAGATAAAATCACATTTTCTTCTATTAAGAGAGGCATAAATGAACTAATATCTAATACAAAATGAACACTGAAAACATATATATTAATATAAGATGTAAGGGACAAAACTATCAGCTTCTGTATCTTCCACTCATTCAGCAAAGAATTACCAAGTAGGTTATATATGACTAGACTAGTACTTAGGGATTTTGCTCACTTTCATATTACTGTGAAAGTATAGGAATTTTTTTTAAATTAACACATACTTAATATCAGTTATATATAAAAGATAATCATTGATGCATATAACCAATATTAGAATTGTTAAAAATCAAAGAGTTTAAGTAATTTGGAACATTATTTAGTTTAAATAATATTGAAATACATTGCTAGCTATCACTCAAAGAGCTTTAGAAAACAAAAAATAAAAAACAAAAGCAAATCAGTACAGAAATAGTCACTAGAGATCATTAAACCCAGCGAACTGGGGCAAAATTTAAGAAAATCAATTTTATACTGTCTTGACGGAAGAGTTCATTTGATCAAATGAGATGGAATTTTCAGAGACTACTATGGTACTATGAGAAAAGGCAAGTGTGGAAACTAGGAAGAAGCTGTAACCTGAATTTATTGCCAAGAAATTACAATGAATATAATAAAACATCTTTTTTTTGTGTGCCAAGAAATATGGAAAGACAGTAGCTGTTACCCTACATTTAATCTCTTTCCAGGTTAACAGGTGCAGCACCAGTTGGCTCCAAAAACTCTTGTCAATGTGTTCCTCAGACTGTCCCATCTGCTTCTTACTGTTTTCTGTATATAAAGGTACGTCTGTATGCCCACCTATTTATCATCATTTTTTCATTTTGTTGTTTTCTACCTCAACTGTGCCAGCATGCTAGAAATGGATGAAGACTAACACAGTTTTATGACACCAATCAAGAAATATATTAATAAAATATTTCTGGAATTTAAGTGCTGTGTGGACTCATGAGAGAGAACCATATTCTGTGCAACAGAATCCCTTCACCCCAACACATTCAAGCAGCATTAGAAATACCAATAAAATTGCTGCAAGGACTTAAGAGATGCATAGGAATCAAGAGTATCACTGTTGATTCTCCAAGCAAGAATACTGGATTGGGTTGCCATTCCTTTCTCCAGGGGCTCTTCCCAACCCAGGGACCAAGTCTAGGTCTCCTGCATTGCAAGCAGATTCTTAACTCTCAGAGCCACCAGAGGAGTCCCTTCATGGTTAAAAGGAAACTATTTGTTTCAATAGACTGTGGCACAGAAACCCACTGTGAAACATGAAGAGTGAGTTCTTCAGTTAAGAGAATGATGGTGCGGCCAAAAGAAAAAAAAAAGAGAATGATGGTGGTGGGCATTCAAGCTCCATCCTCACCCTAGAGATGGTCCATGAAACACAGGAAGCAGTAAAGCTCAATACTGGAAAAATCCCTAGTATTCTCCAATTCCTAATGGGTGTCCGAAATCTCTCCAAAGCACTCATTAAGCACATGTTTATATCCTGATTTCACAACCCAGTATAAGAGAACTCACTACTTCCAGCTAAAAGCTTTTGCTTTCTTGGGCAAGATTTCACTGTTATCACATTTGTTTATTTATTTTTGCATTGTTTGCACCCCTCCTAGCATCCATGACTCCCCACCCCCACCCCAAGCTCTTATCCTCAGGCCTAGTTCTGCCCACATCCTATAGCCTCTCCTTTCAAGGAACAAGTCACAGGGGAGGGAGGACAGTAGCTAGAGGGATTGTGCACATTTGACCTGGATTGTTTCAAGGAGAAAATGTGTCTTCATTTGAGAGCTACTGACCCCACAGAAAACTGCGCAAGTAAAAACCAGCTAAATGTTGAAATGAGAAAAACAGGAAATTAAATTCATCTTTATCTCAAGTTTAAGAACAGGCAGCAGGACTTTCCTGGTGGCGCAGTGGATAGGAATCCACCTACCAATGCAGGGGACACTGGCTAGATCCCTAGTCCAGGAAGATCCCACACACTGCATAGTGACTAAGCTCGTGCTCCACAACTACTGAGCCCTTGCACTAGAGCCCTGGAACTGAGCCCATGTGCCACAACTACTGAAGCCTGTGTAAAAGGGGACATATAATATGAAATAATTTACTTAGATTTACCTGTAAGTGATTGTAAGATCATTATCTAAAAGTGATATACTTCTTAAACTGAATTGCTCCCTGTCAGCATTGATTATTCCCTGTTAGTCTTTACTGAATGGAACCTGTACTGGGGAAGGCAGAAAGAAGCTGGCTGCCCTGACTGAACTGACTCCATCTTGAGGAAGACTCCATGTTACACTTTCAGTGAACTCTGGATAGTGTTTGGACTGGGTAGCCATGGAAATGAAAAATTAACTGTCAACTAGGCCTCCAGGGCTGGTGAGAACCTGACCTGGAAGGCCTCGTACACAAGCCTCCCCTCGGCATGAAAATGAAATATCTGTCACAAGACAAATTATCATTTGTGATCTTAGTTAATCAATTCTTGGTAGACAAGCTAAGCAATATGCTTAGGTGATTTTCGATTGTACCTTTGTGATGGCAACCAAATCATGTTTTTTTTCTTTAATGTTTCCTAGGCAACCTCAGGAGTTTGGGAGATGGGTTTGTGCACATAGGCTTTAGGTATAAATGTGAGCCACAAGTTTTGCTCAGGGTCCTTGGCTAAATGAAGGCCTTGGACCCACTGGTGTAAAGACAGCCTAATAAACCTCTTTTTCATCCACCACGAGCTGAGTTGGGTGCTTCACTGAGCATACCCCACAACACCTGCATGATGTACAACCTGTGCTCTGCCATAAGAGAAGCTACGGCAATGAGAAGCCATGCACCATAACTAGAGAAAAGCCCCGGCTTGCTGCAACTAGAGAAAGCCTGCATGTAGCAAAGAAGACCCAGCACAACCAAAAATAAATAAAAAACTTTTAAAAAGATATTTAAAGAAGAGGGAGCAGTAAACTACTGTGTTGGTGCAGCTGGATTCTGTGCTGTAATTTGGAGAGGAAAGCAACCAAAGTCCCAAGAGAGTCATGTTTTCTCCTGGCTGGCATGAATTCCTGGAACCCAGGACTGATTTTTCAATTCACTTGATACTCCCTGACCTAGCATACTAAGGTCTCAATTAGTGTTTCCCAGATGATGTTATTAGTTTGCTTAAATCATGAGTGGTTATCTGTTTCCCTTTCCTTTCTTCTCAGCCTAACAATACCATGCATCATTCCCTTTCCACTAAACTTCTCTTTGATTATTTGAAGACAGTTAATACACCTAAAAGTATCAGTTGCTTTCTAGACATGCTCCAATTTTTCAATGTCTCCTTTGAATTATGTTTCCCAGAGTTGAACACCATAGATCTGGTCTGATGAACATACTTCCAATGTCAACAAAGAGGGTGTTTGGGCAGCATTTCCATTACCATACCATATTTGTTTCTCTTTCTCTCTCTCTTTTTTTTCATCTATATCATAATATTACAGTCACTATAACCTCATCTCCTTTTATTTTTTTTAAATCGTGTCATGTCTCCTCCAGCACTTTTAATGTTAATGTAAGCAATTTTATTTTCCCTTTAAATGTTATCCTGATTCATTAAGTAAATATTTCAGGGCCAACTCTGTGTCTGACACTTGATAAACAGCAGTAAATGAAGGAGACATATGCAACATCTTCATGGTGCACTCATACAGGAGAAGAAATATTACAATAGCTAACGTGTACTGAAGACTTTTGACCAAGGTGAAAGTAAGGCTTAGGTGACAGGCAACCTTGTACATAAAAGTCTTGGTTTGTTTGACTCCAGAGTCAGCTCTATTAACCACGAAGCTGAAAGGAATACTATCACCTATTGTAATAGACTCATGCCTCCATTGAGTCCTGACCCTTTCATCTGGAACTCTGGAAGACTGTGATTTAAGGGTCTAGGAAGAGGGGACAAATGAAATGAAAGCAGAGAGCCAGTAAGAAACCATTTTTGGAGTCAGAACACAGCTTAAAAGGAAGAACAAATGAAAGATTCACATCAGCAACCAAGGCTAGGAAGGAGCAATTCAAAAAGAAAACTGATTTGCCGGTGGAAAAAAATACAGCAGACATAACATCTAATGGGATAAGAAATACAGAGCTGTAAAGAAAGGCTGTCTTCAAATAGGTAATTGAGAGCAGCCTGATCATCAGAGGGGGCAGTCAAATGTCTATAAACAAAGAATATAAAATAAATGCTAAAATCATTATTAATCTCTAATTACTGTTTTATAAAAGTAACTTCAGGACAGTGATTATGGAATCATCATATAAAATAGGACAAACCAAATAGGTAATTACATCCATGTTATTAGAAATTTAGATTTTCAGCATCAGAGGAGACTGCAGTGAAACTCAGATGTATTAATTCCTATTTCTTGATCCAAGTAGTGGTTTTTTATGACATATCCACCTTACTCATTTATATTATCCTTTGTAACAAAGTTATTAAAGACAAATAAAAATATAATACACAGCATGAGTTTAAGAAAACCAAATGGTAAGTTTCAGTTGCTCAGCTGTTTCTTTCCTACTCTTTGTGACCCCATGGACTAGAGCCTGCCAGGCTCCTGTGTGCATGGGAGTCTCCAGGTAAGAATAATGCAGTCAGTAGCTATCCCTTTCTCCAGGGGATCTTCATGACCCAGGGATAGAATGTGGGTCTCTTGCATTGCAGGCAGACTCTTCACCATCTGAACTACCAGGAAAGCCCAATTAAAGAAAAAGAAAAATACAAAATATAGCATGAGTTTAAGAAAACCAAACAGTTGGAATATAGATGAATTATTTCTTAATTATACTCATGTTTATCAGTCACTATTGCAAATTTTATTTCCTTTAAGTTCTACTAAAAGCCTCTCCTGCACTCAAAATCTCCGAGTCTCCAGTCAGTACATGGACTCAAGCCAACTTAATTGTAACTTAAACCTTAATAGTTTAACACAAATTCCTCCCACTGCCTGATCTACCTGAGAACTATCAGTCACCTTAACAGGAATCCTTCAGCTTATTTTATCTGCAAATTATCTAGCAATATGATTTCCTGAAACAAAGGTCTATATTGACTCCTCAAGATTCAATCTCATTCAATCTTTTCCTTTTAAGGAAAACATTCATTCGTTCATTCAATTAATATTTATTAAGCACAGAGTTGCAGAAAAGTATTTTCTATTTTCCTTTTCTTTTTTCACCTATATTATCATACAGATTCAACCTGGTGGTGGTTTATTTGCAAACAGATTCAGAATCTTATTGGTTAATTGAGAGCAGCCTGATCATCAGAGGGGGCAGTCAAATGTCTATAAACAAAGAATATAAAATAAATGCTAAAATCATTATTAATCTCTAATTACTGTTTTATAAAAGTAACTTCAGGACAGTGATTATGGAATCATCATATAAAATAGGACAAACCAAATAGGTAATTACATCCATGTTATTAGAAATTTAGATTTTCAGCATCAGAGGAGACTGCAGTGAAACTCAGATGTATTAATTCCTATTTCTTGATCCAAGTAGTGGTTTTTTATGACATATCCACCTTACTCATTTATATTATCCTTTGTAACAAAGTTATTAAAGACAAATAAAAATATAATACACAGCATGAGTTTAAGAAAACCAAATGGTAAGTTTCAGTTGCTCAGCTGTTTCTTTCCTACTCTTTGTGACCCCATGGACTAGAGCCTGCCAGGCTCCTGTGTGCATGGGAGTCTCCAGGTAAGAATAATGCAGTCAGTAGCTATCCCTTTCTCCAGGGGATCTTCATGACCCAGGGATAGAATGTGGGTCTCTTGCATTGCAGGCAGACTCTTCACCATCTGAACTACCAGGAAAGCCCAATTAAAGAAAAAGAAAAATACAAAATATAGCATGAGTTTAAGAAAACCAAACAGTTGGAATATAGATGAATTATTTCTTAATTATACTCATGTTTATCAGTCACTATTGCAAATTTTATTTCCTTTAAGTTCTACTAAAAGCCTCTCCTGCACTCAAAATCTCCGAGTCTCCAGTCAGTACATGGACTCAAGCCAACTTAATTGTAACTTAAACCTTAATAGTTTAACACAAATTCCTCCCACTGCCTGATCTACCTGAGAACTATCAGTCACCTTAACAGGAATCCTTCAGCTTATTTTATCTGCAAATTATCTAGCAATATGATTTCCTGAAACAAAGGTCTATATTGACTCCTCAAGATTCAATCTCATTCAATCTTTTCCTTTTAAGGAAAACATTCATTCGTTCATTCAATTAATATTTATTAAGCACAGAGTTGCAGAAAAGTATTTTCTATTTTCCTTTTCTTTTTTCACCTATATTATCATACAGATTCAACCTGGTGGTGGTTTATTTGCAAACAGATTCAGAATCTTATTGGTTGATTAACTATACCTAATTCACTTAACTTCCATATGTTACTTTGTCTTTTTAAATCAGAATTTATATTATTATAATTCCAATCCATATGATTATAAATCTGCTATTTAAGATAACTAAACTCTTTTTAGGCATTTAAATGGATACAACTTTTTTTTAAGGTTTTTTTTTTTTTTTTTTTGCCTCTAAGTCATCAGTTTAGTTTTCATCGATCTTTATTCTTTGGTATGTGTAGGCCTCCCATCACAGTGGCCTCTCTCTGGTTGCAGAGCAATGGCTCTGGGCGCATGCGCTCCAGAGTGCTGGCTCCTAATTAGACACACGGGTCCAGCCACTCTGGGGCACGTGGGATCTTCCCTAGACAGGGATTGAACTGGTGCCCCTTGCAATGCAAGGGAGACTCTTTTACCCACTGGACCACCAAGGAAGCCCCTAAATGCATGCAACTTTTAAAACAGGTATACAGGAGGGTTTTTTGGTGGTGGTGGGGTGATGAATGTGTTTGTTATTAATATGTCAAAATGCAACTCAATTAATGACCTACACAGTACAGTTACTAATATATTCCACATATGTTTATTTAATGAATTTAAGTTTTTTAGGAAATATAAAGTTATTTATACTATAAAGTTACTTATATTATTATTGAGGTAACAACTAACAATGATGTACCAGACAAAATTCAAAGTAATCTGTGTGTAGGAGATGTGGGTTTGATCTCTGAGTTGGGAAGATCCTCTGGAGCCTCAATGGATCCTCAATGGCAATCTACTCCAGTATTCTTGCCTGGAGAATTGCATGGACAGAGGAGTCCGGTGGGCTACGGTCCATGGGGTCATAAAGAATCAGACACGAACGGGCACTCATTCATTTAATCTTCAAAACAATCCTATGAGATTGATACTGTTAAAAATCCCCCTTTTCTCAAATGAGCAAACTGAGGCACAGAGAAGACAAATCACTCCCCTGAGAGTATGTAGTACCTAAAGCAGAAGGTACCTGACTTGAAACAACAGTAACAATTTGTCCTCAGAACCCAAGTGTTAACGACCCGGGCTAGGAAAACCGCACAGAGTTGCAGAAAAGTATTTTCTATTTTCCTTTTCTTTTTTCACCTATATTATCATACAGATTCAACCTGGTGGTGGTTTATTTGCAAACAGATTCAGAATCTTATTGGTTGATTAACTATACCTAATTCACTTAACTTCCATATGTTACTTTGTCTTTTTAAATCAGAATTTATATTATTATAATTCCAATCCATATGATTATAAATCTGCTATTTAAGATAACTAAACTCTTTTTAGGCATTTAAATGGATACAACTTTTTTTTAAGGTTTTTTTTTTTTTTTTTGCCTCTAAGTCATCAGTTTAGTTTTCATCGATCTTTATTCTTTGGTATGTGTAGGCCTCCCATCACAGTGGCCTCTCTCTGGTTGCAGAGCAATGGCTCTGGGCGCATGCGCTCCAGAGTGCTGGCTCCTAATTAGACACACGGGTCCAGCCACTCTGGGGCACGTGGGATCTTCCCTAGACAGGGATTGAACTGGTGCCCCTTGCAATGCAAGGGAGACTCTTTTACCCACTGGACCACCAAGGAAGCCCCTAAATGCATGCAACTTTTAAAACAGGTATACAGGAGGGTTTTTTGGTGGTGGTGGGGTGATGAATGTGTTTGTTATTAATATGTCAAAATGCAACTCAATTAATGACCTACACAGTACAGTTACTAATATATTCCACATATGTTTATTTAATGAATTTAAGTTTTTTAGGAAATATAAAGTTATTTATACTATAAAGTTACTTATATTATTATTGAGGTAACAACTAACAATGATGTACCAGACAAAATTCAAAGTAATCTGTGTGTAGGAGATGTGGGTTTGATCTCTGAGTTGGGAAGATCCTCTGGAGCCTCAATGGATCCTCAATGGCAATCTACTCCAGTATTCTTGCCTGGAGAATTGCATGGACAGAGGAGTCCGGTGGGCTACGGTCCATGGGGTCATAAAGAATCAGACACGAACGGGCACTCATTCATTTAATCTTCAAAACAATCCTATGAGATTGATACTGTTAAAAATCCCCCTTTTCTCAAATGAGCAAACTGAGGCACAGAGAAGACAAATCACTCCCCTGAGAGTATGTAGTACCTAAAGCAGAAGGTACCTGACTTGAAACAACAGTAACAATTTGTCCTCAGAACCCAAGTGTTAACGACCTTCCGGGGCTGCTAGATCCAGGCAATCTCATCCAGTCCCAGTTCTGTTATGCATCATTTGGTTGACTGGTCCTTTGGGTCGTATTAAAGCGAACCAAAGTGTATCCAGGTCATGCGATTTTCAGAACTGGAATTCTTTCTCCAGGAAAGAAGCCTTAATCAAATCATCTGTCTATTCTTTCTGGCACATAGTTGATTTGAATAAGAATCAATGCTATTTTACTGAACCACAGGACCGAGTTTGGCCTCTTGTAGCAGTTTTAGCTCAGGGCTGGAAATAATGTTGTAAGAAACGGCAGCAAGACATTAGCTTCCCTGGTGGTTATTTTATGGAAACGGTATGATGGGCCACATGTCTATTGCTAGGAAGCAGCAATGCCATTTCCTTTTCTTGGGCTATTATCTTCTAAAAACACTATTCTCCAATGTTTGCTGCATTCAATTAGTGATTACTCTTAAATGCTAACAGAACAGATCATTTCTAGGATGGTAAAAAGACTGAGAATCAGACTCTTGTGTATCTGTCTCAGTTAGAAGTATCAGGTGATCTGTTTAGGAAACATATTCATCATTTCCTAACTGCCTTGATCTTGTTTCCTTTCTTGGTGCCTTTCCCACAGACTAAAAGTCAGAGAGTCTTGAATATATAGACCTCACTTGAAATGATGGGATTATGATGCTACCTTTTCTCCATTTTGACAGTCTTCTTTATAAACCTTTTAACTTAACCTTTGGTCCTATACCTCCATGCAAGTCTTTTTCATTTCTTTTTACTTGAATAGGCAGATTTTTAGTTTCACCTTAGGTTACACTAATGCATTTATAGACTCATATTCTGGGTTTATTAAAGATCTCAGGCTGGGGCTGGAAAGATACAATTGAGCCTTTCTTTCTGGTCCACATCTGGCTGTCTATTGTTTGCTATCAAAATGTCATGTCATATAGATAAAAATCCTGCACATCGATATCAGTGAACATGCCAAGAAGGGAAATATGATCCTGTTTTTTACAATGTTCATAAAAAATTGCAACATTTGTACACATTAGATGTATTGCATTGTTGGCTAAATGTATTTGTTGAATGGTAAAATTTGTTCAATTTTTTCTCACAAAATTATAAATATTATAGAAATTTTAGAATCTGTATAACATGGAAGAAGAAAAATATGTATTGCTTGCCATTCTGAAAAAATTCTGTTGAAGTATAATGAACTTTAAGCTACATGGGGTCACAAAAAGTCAGACAAGATTTAGTGACTAAGCAATAACAAAAATATAAGGGTATTCCACTGCAGGTTTTTGGCTTGGTTTGGTTTCTTTTTTTATATTTATTTTTGTTTATTTTGTCTATATACATAGATACTCAGTGACTTTTTTTTCTCACTTAGGGAAATAAATGGCTTCATAAACAGTGACTTCCTAAATGGCTGAAGTATGGAATAGTGGCTAACATGTAATATAGTTAAGTCTCCTATATATGAATGATTTCCATTCCAGGAGTGCATTTGTAAGTCCAATCTGTTTGTAAATTCAACAAAGTTAACCTAGATACCTAATAAACAGAATTGGCTATATAATGCTGTACTGTAATAGGTATATAATACTTTTCACACAAATAATAAATTTTAAAAAAACAAACAAAAAATGAACATTTTTAATTTTACAGTATAGTACCCTGAAAAGTACAGTAGTACAGAATAACAGCTAGCATCCAGGGGCTGGCATCAAGTAAACTGGCAAGAAAACTTACTGACTGGAGGAAGGAGAGGAGGTGGGAGATGGTAGAGTTGGAAGATCGTCAGCAATGGGAGACATAGGGAAAGCTGCAATTCACTCACACCTGGTGCTGATGGAACACATGTTCACATCATTCAAAGTTCGCAACTTGAAGGGTCATATGTAGGGAATTCACTGTACCCATTTAATAGAGGTGTTTTTATGGTATGTTGGGTTCACTCATTCAATGTAACTTTAGTATGCACCTATTCACCCTGCTATTTTTTAAATGTGTATTACATCTATTGGTTTAGGTTTATAGTTCAGTCATTATGAGTACATTGGAAAATTTCAATCAGGCAAAGACTTTAAGATAATGCTGCTAAAACTTGGTAGACCTTAGTTAAATATTGAATGAAATGTTGAATAATTAACTAATATAATAATTTCATGGCCAAAATAACTACTGTAAACTAATATTTGGTTTATATTAATAGATTCTTCTGTATATTTGAATAAACATATTGAAGAGGAAAAGTGTATTTCATTTTAAAAAAAAAAATACTATGATCTATTAACTTCATCTCTGCAGTAATCTAAAACAAGTTATTAAGAGTTTATTTGGAATGATATGAATGAAAATCTTCTTTAAGGAACTGTGGCTATGCAATTTCCAGGCTGAGGCAGATCTGCCTCTAGGATTTCCTTGGCTGTTAAAACATGCAGTATAACATTTGGTTTCTTCTAATGAGAAAGTGAACAAAGTTGTCTCAGTTGTGCGCATATTATACTCCTGTTAACTTCTTTTCCAGTGTCTCTTTCTTGGTGATAATTTTAATTGAACAACATGCTTTAGACTGGAACTTTAGCTTCCTAAATTTACCATGTTGTGCCTTTGATTGCGGGATAATGAAAATAGTCTAGAACACTAGCCCTTTGTAACTGGTACAGGCAGATGACATAAAGGCATAGGACTACAGATGACTAAAACATAGTTATATTGTATCCATGAGTGTTCTGCAAAGTTTTAACAGAGAAAAGCAGTGAAATAATTAAACCTTCACAAAACATATAGAACAAAAGTCATGTTAGAAAAAAAACAAAAAGAACTTGTACCATTGCAGCTGGTACTATATTCACATTTTAAAAGGCCATTTTATCCAAAACAGTATCAGCAGTTAAGATTGTACATTTGAATTTTATTGCTTTTACATTCTTGTGTTTGCTTTGAAAATCTTATATGGCATTACAGATCTACAAGCCCTTTAACCATAAAATGTGTGTCCTTTGTTTTATATGTGTGCTTACATAAAAATAACTTTTAATAAAATTAATTTGTCTTAGTTAAATCATTGAATGAAATGGTTGAATAATTAATTTAATGATATTATTTTTTTTTAATTTTCTTTTGGTTTTTTCCATTATGAGTACATTGGAAAATTTCAATCAGGCAAAGACTTTAAGATAATGCTGCTAAAACTTGGTAGACCTTAGTTAAATATTGAATGAAATGTTGAATAATTAACTAATATAATAATTTCATGGCCAAAATAACTACTGTAAACTAATATTTGGTTTATATTAATAGATTCTTCTGTATATTTGAATAAACATATTGAAGAGGAAAAGTGTATTTCATTTAAAAAAAATACTATGATCTATTAACTTCATCTCTGCAGTAATCTAAAACAAGTTATTAAGAGTTTATTTGGAATGATATGAATGAAAATCTTCTTTAAGGAACTGTGGCTATGCAATTTCCAGGCTGAGGCAGATCTGCCTCTAGGATTTCCTTGGCTGTTAAAACATGCAGTATAACATTTGGTTTCTTCTAATGAGAAAGTGAACAAAGTTGTCTCAGTTGTGCGCATATTATACTCCTGTTAACTTCTTTTCCAGTGTCTCTTTCTTGGTGATAATTTTAATTGAACAACATGCTTTAGACTGGAACTTTAGCTTCCTAAATTTACCATGTTGTGCCTTTGATTGCGGGATAATGAAAATAGTCTAGAACACTAGCCCTTTGTAACTGGTACAGGCAGATGACATAAAGGCATAGGACTACAGATGACTAAAACATAGTTATATTGTATCCATGAGTGTTCTGCAAAGTTTTAACAGAGAAAAGCAGTGAAATAATTAAACCTTCACAAAACATATAGAACAAAAGTCATGTTAGAAAAAAAACAAAAAGAACTTGTACCATTGCAGCTGGTACTATATTCACATTTTAAAAGGCCATTTTATCCAAAACAGTATCAGCAGTTAAGATTGTACATTTGAATTTTATTGCTTTTACATTCTTGTGTTTGCTTTGAAAATCTTATATGGCATTACAGATCTACAAGCCCTTTAACCATAAAATGTGTGTCCTTTGTTTTATATGTGTGCTTACATAAAAATAACTTTTAATAAAATTAATTTGTCAGTACTGGTTGATCATAGGAATTTTTTATCCCTTTTAAGTTGACCTGTTTATTATTCAAGTTTGAGAAGCATTGCGTTTTAATAATCACCAAGCAAAATGTCTTAATAATGAGGAAATCTGAGATTGGATCTTTGTAGACAAATACTATTAAGAAGAGGTAGGTGGCTTCCCTGGTGGTCCATTGGGTAAGGATATTGCCTTGCAGTGCAAGGGGCGCCAGTTGGTTCCCTGGCCTGGGAAGATCCTGCCGGCCACAGAGAGGCTGGATTGATGTGTCCAACCCACCGAGCTGGAGCTCTGGAGAGCATGTGCCCAGAGCCGGTCACTGCAATGGGAGGCCCACACAGGCCAAAGAACAAAGATGGATGAAAATAGATAAATGAAAGACCAATAGAAGTGGCCAAAAATAAATAAATAAAATTTAAAAAAAAGAAGAGGTAGGGTAAATAACAAAACTCTGTAAAAGTAAACAGTAAAATAAAAATAATTGTTAAAAAAAAGGAGGCAGGGCAGAATGATATATATTTTAACACACGTGTCTACTCAGATAGAAGGGTTAAAATATTTGTAAAGTGATTGTTCTAATTAAACCAAAAATATGTCTCATAATGTTGGGCAAATGTAACTGGCTTAATAATAACTGGGAATTAACTTTCTGTGATTACTATGCTTACAGGCACTATCACAAGCTGGCCATCAGGTAGGCCATTATAGTTGAGTCTGCATGGAAAATAGCACCAGAAGACAAAATGAATTATACTCAATGAAACTTTTATACAATACCATGATGGATTCTAAGGCAGGGGACAATCAGAAGGAAATAATGATAACCTGAGATGTGGCTGGTCCCTTATAGATTTACACCACACCTGAAATTGCCTTCTGCCTGTGAGAAGAATCAGGAGCTCTAGAACATTTATTAATATATAAACATGTGTTAAAACCTAGGGACTTTCCTGGTGGTCCACTGGGTAAGACAATTCTCCCAATGCAGGAGGCCTGGGTTCGACCCCTAGCCAGGGAACTAGATCCCATATGATGCAACTAAGAGTATGCATATTACAACTAAAGCTCCCGTATACCACAAATAAGACCCAGTGCAATCAAATAAAAAAATAATTAAATATATATATATATATATATATATATATATATATACACACACACACACATATATATATATTAAACCTAGAAGGCCAGAGATAATCATACTACTCCATTGGACCACATTTATATACACATACATACACACATGAAAACACATTCAATATACACATTAATACATGTATGCATGTTTATGGTAGTTTTAGCTTCATAAAGAAACACAAAGGTTAAGAGTTTACACATAAAAATTAATTATATGAAGTAAGAATATAAAATGAGAAGGAGATATACATAAATGAAAGATAAATTATGGTTACAGATCGCAAGGGCTATAATTCTGTCTTCTTTATCCTGAAATAAATTGAATGATACAACGTACATTACAAAAGGAGAGGCTGAGGTTTCACATTATGGTCTTTATATTTTCAATAGTTGTGAAAGTGTTGGTTTTTTATGATGTCAATTGCAGGCATCCAAGATTTTCAGAAGCCAAGTTTCTGATGAGATTGGAAATTTGTTTAGATATAGGATGAAGTCCCATCTTTTTTCTCTGTTCACAATACCTTTGAGAGTGCTAACTACAAAATAAATTCACCATAACTACTAATTCGATTGATTGTATTAGTCCAAATATAGCAATGAGGAACATTTGCTCCTTCATGCAGGCTTGTTGACTCCTAGTAAATGTCAGTCACTAGCTAAATATCCTAAATGACTAAATAATTCAGGAAAAAAAGAGAAAAAGTTAAATTTACATTTACAGAATGTAAATGGGTATTTACAGAAATACCCATTACTTATCTACAGCTAGATTTACATGTGGTCTGACATAGTTTATTAGTCTATATCAAAAGAACTCAGGAGCCAATGTGAAGAGATTTCCATTGGATACAGACTGACATATATATAGGACTGATAAGAATGACAACAGAAAATTGCAATTAATTGATTATACTTGAATATATTTAAATCCATATACTTACTGATTTCCAGTGTTAAAACCTAGGGACTTTCCTGGTGGTCCACTGGGTAAGACAATTCTCCCAATGCAGGAGGCCTGGGTTCGACCCCTAGCCAGGGAACTAGATCCCATATGATGCAACTAAGAGTATGCATATTACAACTAAAGCTCCCGTATACCACAAATAAGACCCAGTGCAATCAAATAAAAAAATAATTAAATATATATATATATATATATATATATATATATATATATATATACACACACACACATATATATATATTAAACCTAGAAGGCCAGAGATAATCATACTACTCCATTGGACCACATTTATATACACATACATACACACATGAAAACACATTCAATATACACATTAATACATGTATGCATGTTTATGGTAGTTTTAGCTTCATAAAGAAACACAAAGGTTAAGAGTTTACACATAAAAATTAATTATATGAAGTAAGAATATAAAATGAGAAGGAGATATACATAAATGAAAGATAAATTATGGTTACAGATCGCAAGGGCTATAATTCTGTCTTCTTTATCCTGAAATAAATTGAATGATACAACGTACATTACAAGAGGAGAGGCTGAGGTTTCACATTATGGTCTTTATATTTTCAATAGTTGTGAAAGTGTTGGTTTTTTATGATGTCAATTGCAGGCATCCAAGATTTTCAGAAGCCAAGTTTCTGATGAGATTGGAAATTTGTTTAGATATAGGATGAAGTCCCATCTTTTTTCTCTGTTCACAATACCTTTGAGAGTGCTAACTACAAAATAAATTCACCATAACTACTAATTCGATTGATTGTATTAGTCCAAATATAGCAATGAGGAACATTTGCTCCTTCATGCAGGCTTGTTGACTCCTAGTAAATGTCAGTCACTAGCTAAATATCCTAAATGACTAAATAATTCAGGAAAAAAAGAGAAAAAGTTAAATTTACATTTACAGAATGTAAATGGGTATTTACAGAAATACCCATTACTTATCTACAGCTAGATTTACATGTGGTCTGACATAGTTTATTAGTCTTATATCAAAAGAACTCAGGAGCCAATGTGAAGAGATTTCCATTGGATACAGACTGACATATATATAGGACTGATAAGAATGACAACAGAAAGAATTGCAATTAATTGATTATACTTGAATATATTTAAATCCATATACTTACTGTGATTACTGTGATACCAAATCAAACAAGAAAAAATAAATAAATAAAGAATTTCATTGGTAACTTTTGCAGAGACTAAGGAACCAATCCACTAGTTCAAAAATTGTTGTCTTTGGAGAGAAACTGAAACATTTATTCTGCTTTTCCCATAGGGACTATACTATAAGGTAACCAAATAGGCAATGCAGAAGAATTATATTTATAGAAATATTCTAGCTAATAAATGAAGGAAGGGTGATAAAATATCACTGTTTACCAAACCATCATAAACTAATCAATCAAGACAGAGATCATCAATGATTGTTAATATCACAACCTTAAAAGTGAAACAACCAAACATTATGTCTCTTTTGATGAAAACACACAAAATTATTAGTAAATTTATCTTGGCAAAAAAGAAAGAAGCCTAAGTATGAGCAATCTGCCAGTTTATAGGAACTACAAGGAACAGAGAAATATCTTAAATACTATCATGGGGATACAATCAAGAAACATCTATATAAAAGGTCCTGTTTCTTCAAAACAACAGGAGAAAGAGAGAAGACACATTTCAGAGTAATCTATAGAGTAAACTAGATTTAACAATCACATTTAAAAATCTCAATGCACAGTCTTCTTCATCTCAAATTAATTATTTAAAAATTAGTGGTATTCTACTGGGGATAACTAGGTAACATATTCACTATGCATTTTATGATATTAAGAAAATACTACTTCTTTCTGAATGTGGAAGCGGTATTGTTATAATGTGTTTAAAGGAGGATTCTTCCAGAAATACAAGCTGAGACATACAGAGAGGAAGTGATATACTTTCTGGGATTTGCTTCAAAATAGATACAGGCAGTGTGTGGGCGTAGAGAGAAAAAAAGATGGTGATTATAACTGTTGGAGCTCAGGGAGAGGTACGTGCTATTTATTATACAGTTTTTCTGTTTTTGTATCTGTTTGAAATTCTCCATAATAATACGTTATAAAAATAATCCACATGCACCTATAATACATTAATGACAAGATATGTTATCCTAAGAATAATTATGCCTTAAGCTCTTCCCTTCTCCTCATTGTGACATCAATACAACTATACTTTTTGATCATTACATGTTCTCTGGGCCCTCAGAGACAGTTTTTATGATTCTGTTTGTTGATGAACTTCACTCAAATAATCAGGAAGCCAATATATTAAACAATTCTGTCTGGAAAACATGCAAGCATAAATAACAACCATTTATACTTCTGTCAAGAAACTATCACTCGATCATTCTTAAAATACCCAAGATTCAGGGTAGATTTGAATTCTGGTTTGTCCTAAAGGCTTAGCTGCATCTGTTGAGTAAGGGACTCATACAGTATCCTTATCTTTGAGTATCTAAGTACTTTTAACTTATATGGGGTCTACAGATTTCCTGATGAAAGCAAAATCATTAACTTAAAAGTCTCCATTATTAGACAGCATATGAATATTCATGGCCATGAAACTTGCAGACCTAAAAAAAAAGCACAATTTCAAGGACAAAATCTATTTCTCTAAGATAAAATTCATCCTATGGTATGGACTTAATGAACTAAATTTACATCTTGGCCTATGTATTAGAATGCAGAAGTCCCAAGTATAACGTCATGGCTATTATCAGAACCCACAGGCAACTCCACCACTTTGGTGTCAAATGTGTGCCCTAGGGATCTAAGATCTACCTGTAACCTTAAAAGATCTATTTTGATAAAATAGTCTCCCTTTGGGGCCCAGCAACTCGACTGTGATATCCTTAGAGAAGCACAGGTAACCTTTGCTCTTTCAAAGTTCATTTGATGCCCTTTCAGTTTTACGGGAGACCAACGTCAGTGCTTGTTTTCAGTAACCCAAAGAAATGTGAGGAGGATTTTGCTTTTTTTTTTTTTTTTTTTTTTTTAAAAAAAGAAAAAAAGTGAAAGCAATGTTCAGCATTTGTTTTGTGGCAAGGGGTTACAGAGGCAGTGGGCGCCCCGAGCAGCAAGAATGGTCCTGCCAAGCTTCTTCCCAGGAACTACACTTCTTGTCTCAAAATCAAGCCTCCATAGCTTTGAATGGCCTGAGAATGTCGGTGCTTTCTGTTGATTTATTTTGTGAATCCATTGGCAAGATGTGCTCTAAGGTAATGGCTTCTTTGCTCTACAGCAGCCTTTTTGGCACATGGCAGGTTTCATAGGAATGTCGTACTTTGTCAGAAAGCTGGAGAAGCCTGTCTGAGGCTGAGCACGTGAAGTCTCCCCTTGCCATTTCACAGATATGTTTAAGTACCAATGGCTTCATGCACACTACAAGTACCAAGCAGAGGAGCAAATAGAAGCATTGCCCAGGGAAAATGTGTGAGCTGCTGCAACTGTGAAGGCAAGCAACTGCCTGGAGGAGAGGGTTAGTCATGGAGCTGACAGAGGTAGGTGACGCCCTAGGAGAAGCGCCCAGCACCAGAGTGAAGGTAATCAAGCAACAGACTGAACTTGAGAGGGCCGCCAAGAACAATAATGCTCACTGGAATGGGAAACACTAAAGGTCTTAACTAAACACTAAAGGTCCAGATGCACCTGGATAGGCTAACATGCTAGCAGAATTAGCATTCTAAAGCCCACTGTAACCTATTACCACACAGGCTCATAACCTGGCAGAAAGATTTGACTGCAGAATCTTTACTGAACAAAACACCCCTAAGTGGCGAAAGGCAGTGTATATACACTACCTGCTGCTGTAATCCATCTCCCAAGCTAGAGACACGGGAACCTTTCCTCTCATCTCTCCTTCCTCACAGTCAGTCTATTGCTCAGTCTTAAATTGGGCTCCCCAGTGTCAGACCTTCCCTAATGTCTCAAAGCAGTAAAGCATCTGCATGCAATGCAGGAAACATGGGACACTTGGGTTTGATCCCTGGATCAAGGAATATCCCCTAAAGAAGGAAATGCAACCCACTCCAGTATTTTTGCTTGGACATCTCACGGACAGAGGAGCCTGTTGGGCTGTGGTCCATGGAGTCACAAAGAGAGTTGGACATGACTGAAGAAACTTAGCACAGTGTCAGACCTGGGACAGGAATTTGAACCCAAGATGTTCATTATGATGCTGATTGCAGGAAGCATTACTAGGGAAGTAGAGAAGTGAGAAAGAACATAGAGAACTGCCATGATAGGGCAGATTAACGAGAAAGTCATTACTATGGTCAACTGGGGCTCAGTGTCACTGGGGACCTCTGGAAGATGGTGTGGGCATATGTCACATCTGTTCTGAGAGTCAAAAAATCAGGGTATTTATCATCCAATTCTCATCTGTCATTAACCAAAGGATACTACTTGGGGTCTCAATATTCCATCACTTTTATTTTTTTTTTTTTTAAAGATTTATTTATTTATTTATATTTGGGCGGGGGTCGGGTTGGGGAGGGAGGGGAGCAGGCAGGCCACTTCTATTGGTCTTTCGTTCTCTATTTTCATCCATCTTTGTTCTTTGGCTCCTGTGGGCCTCCCATCGCGGTGGCCTCTGTCGCTGCAGAGCGCTGGCTCTGGGCGCATGCGCTCCAGAGCTCTGGCTCGGTAATTGGACACATCAGTCCAGCCGCTCCGCGGCACGTGGGATCCTCCCAGGCCAGGGCTCGAACCGGCGTCCCTTGCACTGCAAGGCGGTGTCTTTACCCACTGGACCACCAGGGGAAGCCCATTCCATCACTTTTAGCCTTCTCTATTATGGATAAATCCATCAAACAACATGCTTAGCTGCATGTAAGTAGAAAACCATCATGCAGGATGTGCCAAGGGGATATGGACAGTGTATAAACCAGATTCAACAAGTACAGTGTTGAATGTGCCCAATGCCTCATTTTGTTCTTTATTTGAGAAACAAGGTTGAAATTTTAATATAGGGTGGACAAGAAGCAAGATGGGACTTCAGCTGAAGTGAAAGCTGCTCACTCGTTAATTTACCCGTGCACGACAGTGATCTAGGAAGCATGGCCCAACTTGCCCATTTGGCTTGGATTTCTCCCCCTTTATGTCAGTGCTACTTGAACATCTTGCTGTTGCTTTCTTCCTCATAGTCATCTATCTACAGATACATTTTTTCTTAAATGATTATCATTTCCTTGAGAGAAGAAATTGACCTCTATTCAGCTTATATTTTAGACATTGATTATAGTCCCTGAGACTCAGTAGATGCTCATCAAGATGTTGTTGAATGAATGAATGTATGTGTTGCTGCTAATAATCATGTTCACCATTTTCTTGAGAATCTGCTTCCAGTATTCTGATTTAAATGGCTTTACTTGAACTACTTCCAATTTTTGAAAATATTTTTTTTCTGACAGTGATTTAGCACCAGTGAAAGTTTTCAGTTACCTTCCAATTGTTTTAAAAATGAGATTGTTATTTTTAGTGAGAGGAAATAAGGGAGAAAAGAAAGTTCTCACTCTCAATTTGAGTTTTGAGAGGATCAAATAGCTTCAGTTCAAGGGGTCAATACTGTCGGGCCACCCCTAACAGCTGGAAACTCCCCAAGATGTAGTCTAAAATATATATGTATATGTATATGTGTATATATATATATATATATATATATATATACACACACACACATATATATATAATCTTTATCCACTACAAAGATAAATACATACATACACAAATAAACGAGCAAATACATTTGTAATAGTATTATACATTTTTTTTTTTTTTTTTTTACCTAGGATAATGCAGTCACTAGGCATTGTAGCCATTTTATAAAAACAAAACAGGGCTTCCCTGGTCCAGTGGGTAAAGGGTCCACCTTGCAGTGCAAGGGGCACTGGTTCAATCCCAGGCCAGGGAAGATCCCACATGCTGTGGAGTGGCTGAACTGGTGTGTCCAATTACGAGCCAATGCTTTGGAACACAAGTGCCCAGAGCCGGTGCTCTGCAATGAGAGAGGCCACTGCAGTGGGAGGTCCACACAGGTCAAAGAACTAAGATAGATGAAAATAAATAAATGAAAGATCAATAAAAGAGGCCAAAATTTAAAAGAAAAGATATATGTTGAAAAAAAGACATGACTTAAAAAAACACTTGGGGTTCTTAATTTCTTTTTAAATTATAAAATTTATATATATAATTGGTCAATCAATTCTTAAAATGAAACAATACATGCAAATTAAAAAAGAAAAATACCACCTGTGCTGCCTAACCCCATGCAAGCATAGGTGAAAATTCCACCACCACCAAATTCCATTCCCTATATGTAAAACTATAAAATGCATGTTATGATAGCAAATAAGCAAGCTCTGAGTTTCTTTGCACAGACACATACTATTGATTGAATGTGGTTTTATACAAATAGAACCATTTTACTTATATAAAGTAAAATAGAATACATATATGTGTGTGTGTACATTAAAGGAACTTAAACCACATAATTATCACGTTACATGATAAAGAGTTCGCCTGCAACATTGCAGACCCCTATTCGATTCCTGGGTTGGGAAGATCCCCTGGAGAAGGGAAGGACTACCTACTCCATTATTCTTGTCAAAGAGTCGGACATGACAGAGTGATTTTCACCTTCACTTTCAACGTCTGTTCATATCAACTTGCGTGTGTACTAAGTCTCTTCAGTCCTATCTGACTCTGCAACCCTGTGAACGGTAGCCTGCCAGGTTCCTCTGAGCATGGGAATTCTCCAGGAAGTATACTGGAGTGTGTTGTCATGCCCTTCTCCAGGGGATCTTCCCAACCCAGGAATTGAACTGGGGTCTCTTACATCTGCCTCAGCAGGCAGGTTCTTTATCACTAGCACCACTTTGGAAGCCCATTCATATCAATATACCTCATTATTTTCAAGTGCAGTATGAAACTCCCTTGTAGGAATTTACTCCCTGGCTATGGTCATTTAGATTACCTATTTTCCTATTACCCAGTTATAGTGAAAACTCCATGTAGCTATCTATTTGTACACTTGTGCAAACATAAATGGAACACATACACCCTGAAGTAGAACTGCTATGGAAAAATGGTCATACTTTGAATTAGGAAAAATAAGGTTAAGTTGATCTCAGTGCCTGGCCTTATTTGTGCTAGTTCATAGTCTATGATGACTTTGTTCTTCACATGCTTTCCTCCATTGTACATTCAGTAAGCCTTTCACCTTCATCAATCTTATATGTGAGAAGTGTCTTAATTTCAAATTCTTAAATTATGATCATCTTAACTGTACGTCATTTACTTTTTTTCTTTATTCCCCTTAAATTTTGGCATCTTTAATATTTATTTCTTTATACTTTTCATCCATCTTTATTCTTTGGCCTGTGTGGGCCTCCTCTCCTTGCAGAGAGCGGCCCCTCTCCTTGCATAGCACCAGCTCTGGGCGCTTGCACTCCAGAGTGGCAGCTCGCAATTGGACACACTGGTCCAGCTGCTCCAAGGCATGTGGGATCTTCCCTGGGCAGGGATCGAACTGGTGCCCCTTGCACTGCAAGGCAGACTCTTTACCCACTGGACCACCAGGGAAGCCTTTCATTTAGTTTTAATTGCATATTCATCTCTTTGGTAATGGACCCTATAGAGTAGACTTTTTCTTAGCAATTTATATATTTCATACTAAGTATTTAAAAATATTCCCTTTAAATATCTTTTCTATTAGTACACATATTTTATTTAAATAAAAGGAGACTTTTCCAAGGGCTTAAGCTATAAACTTAGGGTAAAATTTTGTTTTATTGAACTGAGTTACCAGTATTAATATTGCAAGTCTTTTTTTTTTTTTTTTAAAGACTACAAATGTGTATAAATAACAATGAAACATAATGAGAAAAACATCTATTAGCAAAGTAGGTTTTTTTTTTTTTTTCCTACAGAGCTAGAATTTACTCAAAAAATTCTAGGTTATGTGACTATAACTGATTTCTATCAATTTATTTACACAGAACTTCAGATTTTCAGATATTATATGAAAACTACTCTGTTTTTTAAAGTGTACAGTAATATGTATACTTGGGTGGATGTGTACATATGGACATAATTACTGAGTTCCTTAATGTCACATCAATTTTCTTATTTGTAGCCACTACATGATACAAGTTAATGGTAACCAATTTGGTGTCCTACTTTATAGATCATTGCTGATCTAGTACATTCAGTTTCCAGAGAAAAACCGGCAGTTCCTTTAGGGGAAAAATGACATTCATTCTTGACTCACTTTGACCAGGTAAGACATTTATGATTTCCATGTTTTTTCTCACACTATTTTTTTAAATGACGTTCTTTGACATTTTGCTAAAAACTAAACAAAAGACTGTTTTAAGAATATGCTATGTTGAAATCATAAATAATATCAAAATTAAACAGGATTCTTTAAAAAATAAATATTTATTTATTATTCATTTATATGACTGCACTGCATCTTAGTTGTGGCATGTGGGATCTTTAGTTGCAGATGCAAATTCTCAGTTGAGGCATATGGGATCTAGTTCCCTGACCAGGGATTGAACCCCAGCTCCCTATCTTGGCAGCTTGGAGACTTAGCCATGGGATTACCAGGGAAGTCCCTAACAGGATTTTTAACACTGCAAATGGTGGTTCATGGCAGTTGGAAGCAATATATGCACTATGATGAATCAATCAACACTTTTATTTAAAATTCAAAACTGGGGCTAATTCACTCAGCATTGCATCTGTATTATTGTTTCATGAATCCATATTCCAATATGGATTATAGAGTCTATTATAATAATTCAATACAGACTTAGCAGGATCAGATCATTCAATCATCACTGAAAATCCATGAAGAATATATTATTATTGGCATTTTTAAATATAATTTTCCCCTGAGATAACCAATCCACTGTCTTAAAGAACAATATAGATATTAAGAAAACTCAACTCTTACATAATGTAATTCCAAAACATAAATAAGGGGAATGGGCTCATGAGGTCACTCAATGGCATCCTAAATAATGAAACATTAGGTTCTAAATTAAACTTGGACAAAAGGTATTTTCCTCTTCTGTGCTTAGTCTTAAAAACCAATAAAAAAAACCTTATATATCTCTCAGGAATGTGAAATTAGATAGCATTTGACATTTAAAAATATTAATGGAATTATTTTATATTTAATCTCTCTGTTCTAAATGATTACTGAAATATTTTGGTCAACTCCTAGGCCTTAAGAGGGAAAAACATTTTTCTCTTGTCTATGTTTGCTTTCTCTCCTATATTTGCCTATATTAAAAATCACTTACTAGGCTTTTATCATGTAGAGACTGCTAAATTTACATTAGCAGGAGAAAATATTTATGGACCTAGTTCCTTGAGTATAGCAACCCCTCATGAAAAAAAATGTGTTATGAGTACTCTGGTTTTTTGTTGATCCTTTTCTGACTTAGATGGTAAATAATTTGCCTGTAATTAATTAATTGAGATGGAGGCTCAATCCCCAGGTTGGGAAGATCCCCTGGAGAAGGAAATGGCTACTCACTCCAGTATTCTTGCCTGGTGAATCCCATGAACACATAATATGGTCCATGGGGTCATAGAGTCAGACACAACTGAGTGATTAACACTTTCATTGTAGGGAGGCCTTTCCTGTAGAGATGGTCACTGTTTTTCTTTGTCTCTGTCTGTTGTATTGCACATCATAAGAAGGAAAACAACAGAGTAAAACACAGGCATAGACCCTATAAATCTACTGTTCAAGTCAGTTTCACAATCAAGTGAGTTCATAGGTCTGCTCAGACCAGTGTCTGTTTAGACAAACCTTGTCTGCTACAGGTTAATCCATATTCCAATATGGATTATAGAGTCTATTATAATAATTCAATACAGACTTAGCAGGATCAGATCATTCAATCATCACTGAAAATCCATGAAGAATATATTATTATTGGCATTTTTAAATATAATTTTCCCCTGAGATAACCAATCCACTGTCTTAAAGAACAATATAGATATTAAGAAAACTCAACTCTTACATAATGTAATTCCAAAACATAAATAAGGGGAATGGGCTCATGAGGTCACTCAATGGCATCCTAAATAATGAAACATTAGGTTCTAAATTAAACTTGGACAAAAGGTATTTTCCTCTTCTGTGCTTAGTCTTAAAAACCAATAAAAAAAACCTTATATATCTCTCAGGAATGTGAAATTAGATAGCATTTGACATTTAAAAATATTAATGGAATTATTTTATATTTAATCTCTCTGTTCTAAATGATTACTGAAATATTTTGGTCAACTCCTAGGCCTTAAGAGGGAAAAACATTTTTCTCTTGTCTATGTTTGCTTTCTCTCCTATATTTGCCTATATTAAAAATCACTTACTAGGCTTTTATCATGTAGAGACTGCTAAATTTACATTAGCAGGAGAAAATATTTATGGACCTAGTTCCTTGAGTATAGCAACCCCTCATGAAAAAAAATGTGTTATGAGTACTCTGGTTTTTTGTTGATCCTTTTCTGACTTAGATGGTAAATAATTTGCCTGTAATTAATTAATTGAGATGGAGGCTCAATCCCCAGGTTGGGAAGATCCCCTGGAGAAGGAAATGGCTACTCACTCCAGTATTCTTGCCTGGTGAATCCCATGAACACATAATATGGTCCATGGGGTCATAGAGTCAGACACAACTGAGTGATTAACACTTTCATTGTAGGGAGGCCTTTCCTGTAGAGATGGTCACTGTTTTTCTTTGTCTCTGTCTGTTGTATTGCACATCATAAGAAGGAAAACAACAGAGTAAAACACAGGCATAGACCCTATAAATCTACTGTTCAAGTCAGTTTCACAATCAAGTGAGTTCATAGGTCTGCTCAGACCAGTGTCTGTTTAGACAAACCTTGTCTGCTACAGGTTAATGTGCACATGCTGTAAAGGCTGCTGCTAAGGGACCTTAAAAGTTAAAACTTCAAAATTGGTGGGCACAGGTCAAACACTTAAGAGTTGTTAGAACACTCACCACCTAAAGACGCTGCCTTTGGAGAAGTTGGTGGCAGAATGGGTTAGATTGACACTAGGTCACCCAGCAACCTCAAGAAAATTTCCAAGCATCAAGACATTCTACAAAACACCTCACAATCTCCAACCCAGTGACATATAGCTCTTGGGTATGGGTTTGTCTCTGAGAGACCCAAGACTTTGCTAATGTTGTTAATGGGCATACAGGAAAAACTGGATGAAATTTGCCTTTTGTGTTGGTCTGTCTTGAGAGCTTGGTTTCAGGACTAATGAGAATATTGTCTCCAGTCTCTGCCAGCTAGAAGGTGTACTAGCATATGCCTTGGTGGCCCATTGAAAAGACTAGGGTTCTGAGACACAAAGTCACAAGCAACACCATCTTGTCTAAATGGGCCAGCTTGCAGGAGAATTTGTCACAAGTTGTCCAGGTCCACAAGGGGCATTTGTTATCTCAACCTTGTTTTGTTTTAGCTGGAGAAATTCCATTCCAGTTGCACCTACCAAGTGTCACAGGTGAATGAGTCTGACTGGAAGCATCTCACATTCCAGTGGGAAATGGGAGACAATGACTTTTACTCCACCATTCACACCACCTGTAACAATGAAGATCTTTGCTTTCTTAGGCTAACTCGGGGAGTAAAACTTTCGATCTTATGAGGGCCATACCCTTTGCACACTCCTGTGAGATGCCTCTTGCATCCTTGATTAAGAGCTGGGATCGGACCCAGGTCATTTGCATTGCAGGCAAATGCTTTACCATCTGAACCACTAGGGGAATCCTGATTAAGTCATAACACAGCTTATATTGATCTGAGTTGCTATTGAGATTAATATAATGTCCTACTCGTCGATGGCCAATGGATTCTTTGAATTAGGTATATTTGAAAGAAAAATAATTAGAGAACTCTCATTCTAAGCAATTATCTTATTGGTACCTATGCAAAGACCCAGTTTAAAAAACTGCGATGAGGTATCCCCTCATACTGGTCATAATCGCCATCATCAAAAAATCTATAAACAATAAATACCTGAGAGGGTTTGGAGAAAAAGGAACCCTCCTACACTTTTGGTGGGAATGTAAATTGGTTCTGTCACTATGGAAAACACAATAGAGGTTCTTTCAAAAAGCTAAAAATAAAGTTACCATATGATTCAGGAATTCCTCTCATGGGCATATATCCAGAGAAAATCGTACTTCAAAAAGATACATGCACCCTAATATTCACTGCAGCACTATTTAAAATAGCCAAGACATGGAAGCAACCTAAGCATCCATCACCAGAGGGATGGATAAAGAAGATGCTGTATATATACACATACATATAATGGAATATTAGCCATAAAAAAACAAAACAAAATTAAGCCATTTGTATCAATGTGGATGGACCTAAAGACTGTCATACTGAGTGAAGTAAGTCAGACAGAGAAAGAGAAATATTGTCTGATATAACTTATATGGAGAATCTAAAAACAAATGATACAAATGAACTTATTTACAAAACAGAAACAGATTTAGAGAACAAACTTAATAGTTACCAGGGGGAAGGGACAGTTATGTGTGATCGACATGTGCACACAACTATAATTAAAATGGAAAACCAACAAAGACCTACGATATGGCACAGGGAATATTGCTTAATGTTATGTGGCAGCTTGGATGGGAGGGGAGTTTGGGGGAGAATGGTTACATGTATATGTGTGGCTGAGTTGCTCCGTTGTGCATCTGAAACTGTTAATATCACAACCCAGCAATTGGCTAGTCACTTCAGTCGTGTCCAACTCTTTGCAATCCTATGGACTGCAATCTACCAGGCTCCTTTGCTCATGGGATTCTCAAGGCAAGAATACTGGAGGGGGTTGCCATTTCATTTTCTAGGGGATCGTCCTGACCCAAGGACTGAACCAATATCTCTTACATCTCCTGCCTTGGGAAGTGGGTTCTCCACCAGTAGTACCACACCTGTCAGTGAAACTTGAGATTAATATAATGTCCTACTCGTCGATGGCCAATGGATTCTTTGAATTAGGTATATTTGAAAGAAAAATAATTAGAGAACTCTCATTCTAAGCAATTATCTTATTGGTACCTATGCAAAGACCCAGTTTAAAAAACTGCGATGAGGTATCCCCTCATACTGGTCATAATCGCCATCATCAAAAAATCTATAAACAATAAATACCTGAGAGGGTTTGGAGAAAAAGGAACCCTCCTACACTTTTGGTGGGAATGTAAATTGGTTCTGTCACTATGGAAAACACAATAGAGGTTCTTTCAAAAAGCTAAAAATAAAGTTACCATATGATTCAGGAATTCCTCTCATGGGCATATATCCAGAGAAAATCGTACTTCAAAAAGATACATGCACCCTAATATTCACTGCAGCACTATTTAAAATAGCCAAGACATGGAAGCAACCTAAGCATCCATCACCAGAGGGATGGATAAAGAAGATGCTGTATATATACACATACATATAATGGAATATTAGCCATAAAAAAACAAAACAAAATTAAGCCATTTGTATCAATGTGGATGGACCTAAAGACTGTCATACTGAGTGAAGTAAGTCAGACAGAGAAAGAGAAATATTGTCTGATATAACTTATATGGAGAATCTAAAAACAAATGATACAAATGAACTTATTTACAAAACAGAAACAGATTTAGAGAACAAACTTAATAGTTACCAGGGGGAAGGGACAGTTATGTGTGATCGACATGTGCACACAACTATAATTAAAATGGAAAACCAACAAAGACCTACGATATGGCACAGGGAATATTGCTTAATGTTATGTGGCAGCTTGGATGGGAGGGGAGTTTGGGGGAGAATGGTTACATGTATATGTGTGGCTGAGTTGCTCCGTTGTGCATCTGAAACTGTTAATATCACAACCCAGCAATTGGCTAGTCACTTCAGTCGTGTCCAACTCTTTGCAATCCTATGGACTGCAATCTACCAGGCTCCTTTGCTCATGGGATTCTCAAGGCAAGAATACTGGAGGGGGTTGCCATTTCATTTTCTAGGGGATCGTCCTGACCCAAGGACTGAACCAATATCTCTTACATCTCCTGCATTGGGAAGTGGGTTCTCCACCACTAGTACCAACTGGTACTCCATTATGAAATAAAAAGTCAAAAAAAGAAAAAATGAAACACATAGGAGTGTCACAAATAGCCTTACAGACTCCCTTAAAAAGACAAAAGAATGGAAATTAAACTTACAACAAAACTGAAAGCCCCCATGCTACATAAATCGCCCCTTTTAAATTCCACGCCTCTCTCCTCAGCACATTCCCTTAACTCACAAAACTTCTCCAACTTCCCCAGAAAAATCCCTTAAACACCCAGCTGCTTGTTTTAGCTTCCTTTTCCCTGAAAGATTCACAGTGAGCACTTCAGCCTGATTTCTAAGCCCAGAGTATACAGGTTACTCATGTAAATACTAAAAGCCAGAAAAGAAATTTAACAGAAGCATCTGGGATCAACAGTAAGGATTTGACATAAGGCTTATTTTTCTCTGTTCCAGAATCAGGCTCTGCCAGTCTCAGGACTTCCTTTGTAGTATCCTTTGCAAATGTATACTGGACCCCAAACTAGAAAGAATTCTTGCTGTTTCAACACCAGTACATCTTTTCAATTATAAAGTCATTTTATGTCCACTTTCAGAGGATCATACCAAATTTAAGGAGGAATGTTTTTCAGAAGCCAATCATAGGAAGTTTTAAATTTTTTTGGTGGCTAAATGGCCTTCTTCCCACCCAAGATTACACTGTAGTCTTCAAAAAAAGTCAGATGGTCCCTTAAACATATGCCTTACAGAGGAAACAGATGATTAGAATTTTTCCTAAGTCCTCTTGCAAATGATTAGCTAAAGATTGATGTTCAGGTACTTTCTTCTCTTTGAAGTCAGTAAGTGCAAGGTTACATTATGCTCTCAGAAAGGACTTTATTAAACCATTATAATACTCTATATAGGGATTTCCCTGGTGGTCCAGTGGTTAAGAATACACTTGCTAATGCAACGGATGTGCGTTCAATCCCTGGTCCACAACGATTCTACCTGATGTGGACCAACTAAGTTCTGAGTGGTCCAGCTGGTTCAAGAATACACTTGCCAAGTGCACAAAAAGATCTTCACGGGATCGTCCTGACCCAAGGACTGAACCAATATCTCTTACATCTCCTGCATTGGGAAGTGGGTTCTCCACCACTAGTACCAACTGGTACTCCATTATGAAATAAAAAGTCAAAAAAAGAAAAAATGAAACACATAGGAGTGTCACAAATAGCCTTACAGACTCCCTTAAAAAGACAAAAGAATGGAAATTAAACTTACAACAAAACTGAAAGCCCCCATGCTACATAAATCGCCCCTTTTAAATTCCACGCCTCTCTCCTCAGCACATTCCCTTAACTCACAAAACTTCTCCAACTTCCCCAGAAAAATCCCTTAAACACCCAGCTGCTTGTTTTAGCTTCCTTTTCCCTGAAAGATTCACAGTGAGCACTTCAGCCTGATTTCTAAGCCCAGAGTATACAGGTTACTCATGTAAATACTAAAAGCCAGAAAAGAAATTTAACAGAAGCATCTGGGATCAACAGTAAGGATTTGACATAAGGCTTATTTTTCTCTGTTCCAGAATCAGGCTCTGCCAGTCTCAGGACTTCCTTTGTAGTATCCTTTGCAAATGTATACTGGACCCCAAACTAGAAAGAATTCTTGCTGTTTCAACACCAGTACATCTTTTCAATTATAAAGTCATTTTATGTCCACTTTCAGAGGATCATACCAAATTTAAGGAGGAATGTTTTTCAGAAGCCAATCATAGGAAGTTTTAAATTTTTTTGGTGGCTAAATGGCCTTCTTCCCACCCAAGATTACACTGTAGTCTTCAAAAAAAGTCAGATGGTCCCTTAAACATATGCCTTACAGAGGAAACAGATGATTAGAATTTTTCCTAAGTCCTCTTGCAAATGATTAGCTAAAGATTGATGTTCAGGTACTTTCTTCTCTTTGAAGTCAGTAAGTGCAAGGTTACATTATGCTCTCAGAAAGGACTTTATTAAACCATTATAATACTCTATATAGGGATTTCCCTGGTGGTCCAGTGGTTAAGAATACACTTGCCAATGCAACGGATGTGAGTTCAATCCCTGGTCCACAAAGATTCCACATGCTGTGGACCAACTAAGTTCATGCACCAGAACTATTGAGAGCTCTCACTCTCTTGGAGCCTAGGAGTCACAACTATTGAAGAGCCCGCGCATACCAACTAGAGAGTAGCCACCACCTCCCCTCTCCAGATCTCAGCAACTAGAGAAAGCCTGTGCACAGTAATGAAGACTCAAATAAATTAAAAATAACTTAAAATTTTAAATTAATAAAAAATACCATATACAGACTTTACAAAGGCATACTACATTTGACACTTAAGATGTTTGCTGTTTGTCCCAGCTGAAAACTAACAAGATATTTAAAATAATTATTTTAATAGCTTTGTGATTGGAGACTGACTAGAGTGAAAGCTGATAGAAAATTTTGAGAGGCTTCCTAAGCTAAAGTGAAACTATGTACCCAGAAGTCAAGATAAATCTTCTTTAGCTTTTGTAAAATTATATTCTGAAAAAATGAAGACTGGCAGAGGATTTTAAATATACAAACTGTTGTGAAACTACTTTGCCCAAAATCTAGTCAGGTTAAGCTTATTTTATAAACTGCTGATTTTTACATTATTCTATGTACTTCATGGATAAAATTTTAAAACAAAACCTATAATATCTCTGTTACGTATATCCATATATTTATGTGTGTCCACCGATATGTGTTATAGATGTGTACCATTTGCTATGCCTGAATGACTTCACCAGAAATAACTTGTAAAACAGCTGTATTTAATTGGTCTAAATAAGCAGTACTTATATAAATTTAATATGTATAAAAATTCTCAAAAGTATAATAGAAACTAACCTAGATATTTCTCTGGATCATGAAAGTGACAGTGTTAGCAACTCAGTCGTGTCCAACTCTTTGCAACATCATGGCCTGTAGCCTGCCAGGCTCCTCTATGCATGGAGTTCTCCAGGCAAATATACTGGAATGGGTAGCCTTTCCCTTCTCCAGATATCTTCCCAACCCAGGGATCAAACCTAGGTCTTCTGCATTGATGGCAGATTCTTTACTATCTGAGTCACCGGGGAAGCCTAAGAATACTAGAGTGGGTAGCGTACCCCTCTTCCAGGGAATCTTCCCGATCCAGGAATTGAACTGGTGTCTCCAACACTGTAGATAGATTCTTTACCACTAGTGCCACCTTGGAAGCCATGACATGGGAAATTACTTAGTGTTAAAGCTAGTTTAAGTTTGTTGGCTTAAGTAATACAGATATATCCTTAGAAAAATCAACACTGAGTACAGAACTTTTAGTCTTTCTTGGCTTACTAAAAGAAAAATAAGCTCATGTTACCTCTGTTACAAAATTGGTCAACAAAACCTCAAGATGATGGCTAACTGCTTTAATGTTTCATAAAATTTTCATGAGTAGTATAAATATCATTATAAAGAACCAGTGGATTAAGCATGTGAGTGAGATAAAACTTGTTAGGTGAATCTTTTGAGTAATGTTTGTTTATTATACACTAACTTAAAAATAGTTACCCACCAAAAAAAAAAAAAAATAGTTACCCAAATTGGTTTGGTAATTTCCACTGTTAAGTGATAGAATTTTACTGAATAATTAGATCATTTCTAAATAAGATGAAAGAGTGATACATTAATTTCTAAAAGTAGGTTTATCTACTTTGGCTTCCTATTACAAAGGAACTAAAATTCAGGTCTCTTAGTAAATATATTTTATGCTTTAGTGAAAGAGGATACCAGGAAGACACACATGCTTCTAGAATATGAAATGTATTCATTAATTTGTCAATCTAAAGAATGGTAGTATTCCAGAGAGTTCATAATTGCTTATTTGTAAGTTTTCAATAGAAATAAGGTTTCTAAGGTTAAAGGCTTCTAATTATTACATGTAAATAATGCTAAAACTACTAGAAATAAAAAGGAAACCAATTTATATGTAAAGAAAGTAAGCTGTGTTTTTGGTTAGAAAAGGCATGAGGTACGGAGATGCACTTTTGTTGACAGAAATTAAACTGATCTTATCCTAAAATAAAACTGGTTATTTCAAAATGGATAATAAAGGGGGGGATAGGAGTGAAAAGGGAGGACAAATTATGGAGAGAGACCCAGAGAGAATGGGGAGGGGGTTATTATGCAGTCAACTTGGATGAAATTTGAATCACCATTTATAAGTTTTAAATTAAGCTTTAATACAACCTGTACACTTAGGTCAAACAAAAACTCAATTTTCTTTCATCTGCTAAAAAGAAAATCTTTCTTACACTTATTGGTCTACTTTCAATAAGAAATTTAAACAAAAGTATTTCTTTACCTTTTAAGTAATCTGCTTGGAAAGCAAAGATTTTACATCTTACCAATTATGCTTCACACTGTCTTCATGAGGTTTTTTATTACTTAAAACTGAGTCTGCTCAATTAAAAGAGCTAGGTTATGCTCACAACCACATAACCTTCCATATTTGCCTTTAAAATATAATACGTTGTTACTTTGGTTAAGTAGACAGTTAAGTACTGCTTCATAATGACCTGTGATCCTAGTTAGTTGAATGTCTATAAGGTTTTGATTTTTTTTGGGGGTCACTTCTATTGGTCTTTCATTTATCTGTTTTCATCCATATTTGCTCTTTGGCCTGTGTGGGCCTCCCATCGCAGTGGCCTCTGTTGCTGCAGAGCACTGGCTCCGGGAGCATGCGCTCCAGAGGTCCAGCTCGGTAATTGGACACATCAGTCCAGCTGCTCCATGGCACGTGGGATCTTCCCAGGCCAGGGAATCAACCAGTGCCCCTTGCACTGCAAGGTGGTGTCCTTACCCACTGAACCACCAGGGAAGCCAACCTTTTGATTTTTTGACAAATTTCACAAAATCAAATTCTAACTGAAGCCTTTTTGACCAGGATTAACTTTGGGATTTTCTAGAGAGTCCGTGAACATGTCAAAATATTTGCTCTCTTCCCTTATAAAAAAGATATGTTAAATATCATCTTCCCAATCCAGGGATCAAACCCAGGTCACCCACATTGCAGGTGGATTCTCTACCATCTTAGCCACCAGGGAAGCCCAAGAATACTGGAATGTGCAACTTATCCCTTCTCCAGGGGTTGTTCCCAACCAAGGATTGAACCAGGTTCTCCTGAATTGCAGGAGGATTCTTAACCAGCTGAGTTACCAGGGAAGCAATTAGGTTTACATGATATGTTAATTTCATGGGGAACATTCAGATAAGAAATTATGGAGAGAGACCCAGAGAGAATGGGGAGGGGGTTATTATGCAGTCAACTTGGATGAAATTTGAATCACCATTTATAAGTTTTAAATTAAGCTTTAATACAACCTGTACACTTAGGTCAAACAAAAACTCAATTTTCTTTCATCTGCTAAAAAGAAAATCTTTCTTACACTTATTGGTCTACTTTCAATAAGAAATTTAAACAAAAGTATTTCTTTACCTTTTAAGTAATCTGCTTGGAAAGCAAAGATTTTACATCTTACCAATTATGCTTCACACTGTCTTCATGAGGTTTTTTATTACTTAAAACTGAGTCTGCTCAATTAAAAGAGCTAGGTTATGCTCACAACCACATAACCTTCCATATTTGCCTTTAAAATATAATACGTTGTTACTTTGGTTAAGTAGACAGTTAAGTACTGCTTCATAATGACCTGTGATCCTAGTTAGTTGAATGTCTATAAGGTTTTGATTTTTTTTTGGGGGGGGGGCACTTCTATTGGTCTTTCATTTATCTGTTTTCATCCATATTTGCTCTTTGGCCTGTGTGGGCCTCCCATCGCAGTGGCCTCTGTTGCTGCAGAGCACTGGCTCCGGGAGCATGCGCTCCAGAGGTCCAGCTCGGTAATTGGACACATCAGTCCAGCTGCTCCATGGCACGTGGGATCTTCCCAGGCCAGGGAATCAACCAGTGCCCCTTGCACTGCAAGGTGGTGTCCTTACCCACTGAACCACCAGGGAAGCCAACCTTTTGATTTTTTGACAAATTTCACAAAATCAAATTCTAACTGAAGCCTTTTTGACCAGGATTAACTTTGGGATTTTCTAGAGAGTCCGTGAACATGTCAAAATATTTGCTCTCTTCCCTTATAAAAAAGATATGTTAAATATCATCTTCCCAATCCAGGGATCAAACCCAGGTCACCCACATTGCAGGTGGATTCTCTACCATCTTAGCCACCAGGGAAGCCCAAGAATACTGGAATGTGCAACTTATCCCTTCTCCAGGGGTTGTTCCCAACCAAGGATTGAACCAGGTTCTCCTGAATTGCAGGAGGATTCTTAACCAGCTGAGTTACCAGGGAAGCAATTAGGTTTACATGATATGTTAATTTCATGGGGAACATTGTCAGATAAGAAATACCAAACATTTATGTTGCTTTTGATAATTACATAAGCATTCTAGAAATTGAGTGAAATTCCAAAAATTCAACTATTTTCTGATATTTTATCAGACATAATCATAGTCATATCTTTAAATGCTGTGTATCACAGAAATAACCAAACACTGTAATGAACTCTAATCAGAGTTCCATGATCATGTTTTAAGTCTGTCAGTTACAGAGAGTTACTGTTGTACTCTGATGTTTTTGCAAAAGTGCTTGCAAAAGTACTTCATCTTAAAGAAAACTATTGAAAAATAACATAGAATATAGATTTCTAATAACTTTAAGGTTATAAAACTGAACTGGGCAAGAATTTCTAGAATTAAGGAAAAAAACTGGGTTCCAAATCAATAAGCAGTAATTATATGCAATTGAATATACTGATGAGAATGATTATAACTTTTATGAGTTTTTTGCTTGAAACATTATTTTTAAATGTTTTGTTTTTTCAAAGATAAGGAAACCTTGTATCTTTTGTCTTATACTACCTATAACTTAGAACAATTTTATGGGATTTACCTTTGTGAGCAAAGATGAAACATTTATCTTTTAGTTCCTACCTGATACTTCCAGAATTCAGAAACTCTTAGTGAACATTCTTATTTTAATATCAATTTAGTTATCTGCATAACTCCAATAAAAATATGTTCCTCTTATAACAGGACACAGCTGGAAACATTTTATATGACCAAGGCTTTGGCTGGTACGCCATATTTTAAAATGATGTGCATAAACTCAGACATGATCAGGCAGTTTTATGGAACTGGGGTTCGCTTTAATTGAAAGTCATTCAGTTAGTTGTGTGACTCTTTGTGATCCCATGGACTGTAGCCCACCACACTCCTCTCTCCATGGAATCCTCCAGGCAAGACTACTGGAGCGGGTAGTCTTTCCCTTCTCCAGGGAATCTTCCTGATCCAGGGATCAAACCCAGGTCTCCCTCATTGCATTCAGAGGCACCATGTGAGTCACCAAGGAATCCTGGGGTTGGCTTTACGGAGCCAATAAAGCTCCTTGATGAAACAGGTTTCCAAGAAAGCCTACCAGGTGAGGAAAGAAGTTCACTTCTTGGCAGACACAGGAACTTAAAGATATTTTGGGGACCATAGAAAGAGGAATTTGCCAAAATCTATAGGTATTACATCTTGTGGCAAAGGCTTGGCTGGACCTCTAAGCCTTTAGATGCTTTTAAGAGTCTAATCTGAGATTTCTAAGAGGAAGTAACATCGAAACCTATACTGGCATGTGTGGAAAAGATAGCTATGTTCATTGTGCTAAGGGAATAGGAGTACCTACAATCACTTGGGGCGATGGTCTGGAGGGGTGGGTGGGGGGAGGATCCAGGGATATGCATATGAATGATCTGGGAACATACATGTTGGTGAACAACAAAACTCTGTAAAATCTTTAAAATAAAGAATAAAAAACAAAAAAAAAGTTCTAGCAAAGCAAACTTAAAGGGTCTATATTGTCAATAATTATTCTTGCTACACTTATGTAAACAATCAGACTAAGTTTACTGAAACAAGACTCAGCTGGCAAATAAATCAGTCTTATTGTGGTTACCCTTGATAAATATCAGGTGATTGTGGAGAGAAAAATATTAACATGTTTTCAATAATACTCTTTTATGGATACTGAACTTTCCTTAAGGTTTTGTTTTCTACCTGTAAAGTGGAATAAATCTTGATTCCTCTAGTTTCTTTCCCAATATTTCACTACGACTTTCCAAAATAACATTTCAATATTCTCCCACCCTTTTGACTTGCAATCAGTGAGAATGAAAACTCTTTTTCCCAAAGCCATACCAGCTAAACATCAACAATTTGATATAAACTTCAGAGACATCACAACAGCTCATTTTATAGATAATCTTCATGACTGTCGCTATGTGTACCATTCAGAAAGATCAGCAGAGACATTCAAACTGCAAATAAGGAAAATCTACTAGATTGCCACTGCCTGCCCTCACTTCATTGGAAGCCACATTTAGAAGTCCTCTCAACAGACTGCCTTGAGAACTCAGAGGGGTAAATCCAATAATCTTCCTGATCCAGGGATCAAACCCAGGTCTCCCTCATTGCATTCAGAGGCACCATGTGAGTCACCAAGGAATCCTGGGGTTGGCTTTACGGAGCCAATAAAGCTCCTTGATGAAACAGGTTTCCAAGAAAGCCTACCAGGTGAGGAAAGAAGTTCACTTCTTGGCAGACACAGGAACTTAAAGATATTTTGGGGACCATAGAAAGAGGAATTTGCCAAAATCTATAGGTATTACATCTTGTGGCAAAGGCTTGGCTGGACCTCTAAGCCTTTAGATGCTTTTAAGAGTCTAATCTGAGATTTCTAAGAGGAAGTAACATCGAAACCTATACTGGCATGTGTGGAAAAGATAGCTATGTTCATTGTGCTAAGGGAATAGGAGTACCTACAATCACTTGGGGCGATGGTCTGGAGGGGTGGGTGGGGGGAGGATCCAGGGATATGCATATGAATGATCTGGGAACATACATGTTGGTGAACAACAAAACTCTGTAAAATCTTTAAAATAAAGAATAAAAAACAAAAAAAAAGTTCTAGCAAAGCAAACTTAAAGGGTCTATATTGTCAATAATTATTCTTGCTACACTTATGTAAACAATCAGACTAAGTTTACTGAAACAAGACTCAGCTGGCAAATAAATCAGTCTTATTGTGGTTACCCTTGATAAATATCAGGTGATTGTGGAGAGAAAAATATTAACATGTTTTCAATAATACTCTTTTATGGATACTGAACTTTCCTTAAGGTTTTGTTTTCTACCTGTAAAGTGGAATAAATCTTGATTCCTCTAGTTTCTTTCCCAATATTTCACTACGACTTTCCAAAATAACATTTCAATATTCTCCCACCCTTTTGACTTGCAATCAGTGAGAATGAAAACTCTTTTTCCCAAAGCCATACCAGCTAAACATCAACAATTTGATATAAACTTCAGAGACATCACAACAGCTCATTTTATAGATAATCTTCATGACTGTCGCTATGTGTACCATTCAGAAAGATCAGCAGAGACATTCAAACTGCAAATAAGGAAAATCTACTAGATTGCCACTGCCTGCCCTCACTTCATTGGAAGCCACACATTTAGAAGTCCTCTCAACAGACTGCCTTGAGAACTCAGAAAGTGGGATTTTAATATGCTCCAATATTAATCTTTGGTTTTCCTTTGAATTCCACAGACATTTTCTTATTAGGTATCTGATTGCTCATGACATAGGCCTAACTCTGGGATCCCCTCTACATGACTGGCCCCTGAAATGGGATCCAACTGTTTAACTGAACCGACCTATTCTCAGAACTCAGAGATGAGTACTGTGAGGTGAACCAACCTACAAACTCAACTTCTAGTGTATGAAACTTCTTGGGGATGTTTCAAAGGTGAGATAAACAGGTTTAACATGAGACTCACCCTAAAGTGCCACTTTGCCGTGTGGATTTTTCTAAGCTAAAGAGATGGAGGCCCAAAACTTAGCAAGAGCATTATATCTTCCCTTCAACTGCATAAAATAATTTAGAGAGAGGAGGTGGTCCAGGAAGAGGACTGTTACCAGAGATAACTACATAAAATAGGTTTGAGTATGATAAGCTGGGAGAAGCCTGGCAGAGGTGGAGTGTTCCAAGTTATCTCAGCATTCCACTGCCTCTGCACACCATGGCAAACATTTGTTTACAAATGACTTTTCTTCCCATCTTTCTGTGAATTGTCTTCCTCCACACTAGAGTTCCAGACCCCTACCTCCTTCTTAGCTCAGAAAGGCATATATTCCTCAATTGCCTGACTGTTAGGTAATCTTTCATTGCCTTTGTGGGTCTACCATATATGCATAATTAAATGTGTTTCTCTCCTGTTAATGTGTGTGATGTCAATTTTATTCCTAGACCAGTCAAATCAATGTTGATGGGTAGAGAAAATGTTTTCTTCTATGCTAAATAAAGAAGTCAGATACTAAATAAAGGCCACATATAACATGATTACATTTATATTAAATGCCCATGATAGGCAAATTCATAAAGACAGAACAGAGGCTAGTCATTGCCAGAGACAATGGGGGAAAGTGGAATCGGGAATGACTGTTTATAGGTACAGAGTTTCTTTGGGGGATGATGAAAATATACTAAAATTAGTGGTGATAGTTGTACAGCTGTGTGAACATACTAAAACCTATTGAATTGTACATTTTAAAAGGGTAGAGTTTATGGTATGTGAATTATTTTTCCATAAAGCTGTTATTAAAAAAAAGTCCCTGGGATATCCCATTTCTTAAGAAACCCATATTTTTTCCCCTTGAAGTCTTCTGAAGAAGTTTTTAGCTCCTTTTGCTGTGTTGTGGCTTTGGAGAAACAGCTTGCTCTGGGTTTATTTGTTTTTCATTCGTTTTAGTGTCAGAATCAATCCTGCTTACATATCCTGAGTCTTTTTTTTTTTTATTTTAATTTGAGGCTTAACAACAAAAAAACAGAGGCAGTGCTTCCTATTCCCCAATGATTCAACAGGTTTTGATGGGCAGATGGTAAGCATTTGTTTCTCTCATTGTTTGCTACCAGGAAGAAAGGCGTGAAAATAGCTCTTCTGGGTCAAAAATGTATGATTCACAAAAGGATTCCTTTTTTTTTTTTCTTATCTTAGCCAAGTCTTATTGCTTGAAACAATAATTTCTCTTAATTTTATGTCAACTTTGAGCAAAATGTTTTCATGTTCTAATGAGTTTGTTTGGAAAATGAGATTAACAGATTTACCTGGACAGACAGTACAGATGAAAGACAGGAAAGACGAGTACTGCAAATATTAGGCTGATATGTGACCGCTTTCAAAACCCATCACTATAGCCTTGAAATTTCCACCACAATTGATTAAAAAAAAATAATTAGAATATTTGGAAATCAATAGCAAACCTACTTACACAGATCTTGAAATATTTATGTAATTAAATGTGTTTCTCTCCTGTTAATGTGTGTGATGTCAATTTTATTCCTAGACCAGTCAAATCAATGTTGATGGGTAGAGAAAATGTTTTCTTCTATGCTAAATAAAGAAGTCAGATACTAAATAAAGGCCACATATAACATGATTACATTTATATTAAATGCCCATGATAGGCAAATTCATAAAGACAGAACAGAGGCTAGTCATTGCCAGAGACAATGGGGGAAAGTGGAATCGGGAATGACTGTTTATAGGTACAGAGTTTCTTTGGGGGATGATGAAAATATACTAAAATTAGTGGTGATAGTTGTACAGCTGTGTGAACATACTAAAACCTATTGAATTGTACATTTTAAAAGGGTAGAGTTTATGGTATGTGAATTATTTTTCCATAAAGCTGTTATTAAAAAAAAGTCCCTGGGATATCCCATTTCTTAAGAAACCCATATTTTTTCCCCTTGAAGTCTTCTGAAGAAGTTTTTAGCTCCTTTTGCTGTGTTGTGGCTTTGGAGAAACAGCTTGCTCTGGGTTTATTTGTTTTTCATTCGTTTTAGTGTCAGAATCAATCCTGCTTACATATCCTGAGTCTTTTTTTTTTTTATTTTAATTTGAGGCTTAACAACAAAAAAACAGAGGCAGTGCTTCCTATTCCCCAATGATTCAACAGGTTTTGATGGGCAGATGGTAAGCATTTGTTTCTCTCATTGTTTGCTACCAGGAAGAAAGGCGTGAAAATAGCTCTTCTGGGTCAAAAATGTATGATTCACAAAAGGATTCCTTTTTTTTTTTTCTTATCTTAGCCAAGTCTTATTGCTTGAAACAATAATTTCTCTTAATTTTATGTCAACTTTGAGCAAAATGTTTTCATGTTCTAATGAGTTTGTTTGGAAAATGAGATTAACAGATTTACCTGGACAGACAGTACAGATGAAAGACAGGAAAGACGAGTACTGCAAATATTAGGCTGATATGTGACCGCTTTCAAAACCCATCACTATAGCCTTGAAATTTCCACCACAATTGATTAAAAAAAAATAATTAGAATATTTGGAAATCAATAGCAAACCTACTTACACAGATCTTGAAATATTTATGTATTTGGGCATTTCTTCCTGATTACAGGAGAGGCAGATATTGCTTGATGCTTTCCCGATACCCATATCAGCCTTATTTATTTTTAACAAAATTCTAATTTTGTTTAGTGGTAACAATGTGTCTAGCTAAAACAAACAACCTCATTTCAAGCCTCCCAGGAAGCCAGCAATGGCTTTGTGACATGTGAGAAGAAGTCTGCATAAAATTTCCAGGTATGTTATGTTTTCCTGATACAGATGCTGTCTATTTCTTTATTTTCTCTTCCAGCTTTACTGAAATATGCTTCCCCTTTCTGCTAAAAGGGAGCATCATCTGCCACCTCAGAATATGCCTCCTTGCCATACAGATTTATTATCTTGAGATGATTACTTTTATGAAACAATAGACAAAGGAATATGATATAAGTTACCTTCCTGAAAGAGATCTTTACATTTATGAGGAAAATCTCTATTTGTGCCATCCTCTCTAAACACGAAGAGAAGGATCTCTAGAAACTCTTATAGAGAAGGCAATAGACTTAAATTTATGTTAATAAATTACCTGTGTTTGTTGTGTTTTTCCTGGTCACTTCCCATAAACGGCCTCCACCCTAACCCCTAACCTCTTTGTTTGTCTTTAGCTGGAGATGGTATTTAAGGTGGCAACTTGGGCGATTTCAGGAAGTTGCTCAATTTTCCTGGGTCTCTCCAAAGTATATAGCAGGTATATACATGATTAAACATGTTTGTTTTTCTCCTGTTCATCTATCTTTACTTAGAGTGGGGTGTCTTAGCCAATACCTTAGAATCATACAGGGAAATGATTTTTCCTTCCATACACTTTTTTCTTTGTCTTCCCTGGAATGTGGATTAAGGTTGGACGTATTAAGGCCATCATCTTGCAACCAAGGAACTGACAAGTTTGTGAGTGAGAGAAAGACATTATGAATGAAAAAGCAAAAACACAGAAGGAATCTGGGATGTCACTGCCATTATGAAGTCACTTTCTTCCCTTAGAAGGCTTTCCTTCAGTCTTCATCATATGAAAAAGCAAAATCTATTTGGTTACATGGTTGGTCCTAGATTCTGTCATTTGCATCTAAAGATACAAGTCACATTTGCAGTTCTTCTCAATTGGTGAACAACCACCCTCTAGAGTATGTGTAGGAAATATGTGAAGACATTTTCAACCTTTGTTTGGAAGAGGGAGATGCACCAATGACACTAGACACCTAGTATCATGCAGAACAGTCCAGCAAAACAATCATTGTTTCATGCATGCACAGCTTTTGAAAAGTAAGCTAAGACCTGTTTATAATTACGTAGACTTAGAACTTAATTCCACTTTCACATATAAATGCAAAGCATGTTTTCACATTTTAAATATATACTGAATTTTCTATGAAAGCAACCACTGTGCAAATAAATTAAAGGGAAAATTGTACTTTCTTATTCAGAACTTTACCAAAAGATGTTAATCACATAAGAAAACACCATTACTGTTAGCAGTACTGTTTGTGGTAAATTTATCCTTAATACCACATTCCTGCATTTGTCTATAGCATTATATAACCTGCTTATTTTATATTGGATAATAAATTATCTATGATCATTATAAAACTTACAATTATTTTCCATTTAATCCATTTTTATTCAGCAAGTTTTGAAGTTATATATATATATATATATATATATATATATATAAATTGGGCTTCTCTGATGGCTCAGTGGTAAAGAACCTGCCTGCCAATGCAGAAGATGTGGGTTTGACCCCTGGATTGGAAAGATCCCTTGGAGAGGAAATGGCAACCCACTCCAGTATTCTTGCCTACAGACGCCCATGCACAGAAGAGCCTGGTGGACTACATGGGGTCACAAAAAGAGTTGGACGTGACTTAGTGACAAAACAACAGCAACAACAATAGATAACCACAAATAGATAAGTTATATTATTGGTAAATTTCCTTTGAGCATAGTAATGGGGCTATTATAAAATATAGTTTTACAAACAAGGGGTGTCTGATTTTATAGTGTTGAAGCCAATATGATCCATATGGAAAAGAGTCTTAAAAGGGATGATGTATGCAAATTAAGAGAGCAAGGCAGTATGTATACATGATAGAAAGATGGTTTTTACATGTAAATGTTCTTATCCTCTCATTTCTATTCCAAGAGTTTGGCAACTTGGTTCCAAAGAAAATGGATCAGAGACAGCTATATGTTCAGATCACTGCAGGGTTTTTGTTCACAACTGGAAACCAAATACAAAACTAACTCTAACCCAAGATAATTTGAAAAAAAATTCAATATAAAGGCATGTATATACCAGTTTGTGTAGGGGACAAGGGAAAAGAATATCAACTGAGATGAGATATGATCTCGTAAGATCATACGTAAGATCTTAGCAAGATATGATCTCATAAGCATATCTTATGTACCATATATCTTAGTAAGACATGATCTTGTAAGATCATAAGTAAGATTGTAAATAAGGAGATTTGCTCCTTACTACACCCAGCACAATAATGGCCAAGCATTTAGGTAGCCTCTCAATTTGCATTTTTGCTAGTGAACTATCAAAACCAAGGGAAAATGAATTATCATTGCTGGTAAAAATCAAGAAATTTCTTTTTTCCATGCTCAAAATGTGAAGTAAAACTAGAGAGAGAATACTGAGCAAATAAGGCACTCTGTCCCAAGGTATGGAGACATCGACAAAACTATTACCAGTTATAGCTGACCTTTTCTGGGTAAAACGTGGACAAACAGGACAAACTCCTTTAAAAGAAAAGCCTTCAAAGGGTCAAATCCCATGGTACTCACAGACCAGGCAGGCTGCTACAGGGCACGAAGAGTCTATAATATAGAGAAAAGCAGTTGGGGCAAAATCATCTTTGAAACCTTTTGGGCCACTGCAGCCCCAGCAATGTCAGTTTTCTGTGCTAAGGCAGGAAGGGATGGAATCCCAACTTTTGCTCTCTCATAGCCTTGTTGAGTGATTCCCCTAAGAGAAATGCCTTATCTTTTTCCAATTTTTATGAAATAGTTTCCAATTCTATTTCTGCATTTATCTCAGGAAATTTCAAGTGAATAAGAACTCATGTGGTCTCCCTAAAATAGCAAACTCTTTGCACAATTTTTTTTTATAAGGTGACACAGACTATTTTACTTTGTTTGAAAATTTACAAGTGTTGCCATGTAACTGCATTTCACTGACAGTCTGCAAATAGGCAACCCATGAAGAACTTCTAGTCCCTCTGACTAGAGAGTCAGTTTTTCGGACAGCCTCATAGAGACGTCTTACTAGAAGTACTGGGAGACTACATTTAGAAAATTATTTCTCCCAGACATATTTTAGAGTGGATAAAAGTAACTGAGCTAAACCAAGCCATTATAATTTATATAGTCTTATGGATTAACTTTCTGACTTTTGTACAAAATCAGAATGACCAGTATGTAAATTCCAATTCCTACATAGAACTGTAGGCTTATTTTTCATCTTCATTTTAAGATGGTGATAGAAATGTTCTGATTTTCTGTGGTGGAATTGGCTTTACCAAAAAAAGGAAACTATCCCTGAACTCGAATCAGAGGATGGATATGCCAATTGCTTATTTTCTAGACTTTGAGCTACCCTGGAGAGCAGCTAAAGCTTAATTTATCCATGTTCCTGAAACCTAATTTGTTTAACATGACCCAGTGGTATTGCCAAATGATTTTCTATACTAAGTAATAAAAACTCGGTCTGATGATCTAGTCAATTGTATTTAAAATGTATTCTTCTGGTTCACTGCAATCGATTAGGCACTTAGATTTTTTTTTCCCACTTTCTCCAGAATTCCACTGAAATGACAGAAAGTAGTCAAGTAGTAAAGGAATAAACTTATTATCAGCATGGAAAATAAGAATAAGAGCAAGCAGAAAGACCAGGATATTTGTGGAAATGCTGAAAGAAAGAGATAGGATCCAGTTGATAAAGAACACAGAGGAGAGGAAACACAGCTGCAAACAATCAGAAGTTTGCAAGAAGTCTCAGAGTAGGGTGTTGGGATACTCAGAGGATATATAATGCGAGAAGCAAACTCATACATGAGCCAAGGATTGGTTGGGGTCCTTTAGAAAGTTCCCTGTTGAAGAAACATGAAACCTTGACCTGAAGGATGACAAGGAGTCTAACAATAGACTAGTGTCTTTAAAGAAGATTAGTATCATTAGAATTGCAAAATGGAGGAGGAGATGGGTAGAAAATCAGAGGGAAGGTCAGCAAACAGTAGGGCTCTGTGTACAGCAAGCTCGTATTTAAATTGTGTTGTTGTTGTTGTTTAGTCATTAAATTGTGTCTAATTCATTGCAACCTCCCAGACTATAGCCCTCCAGGCTCCTCTGTCCATAGAGACGTCTTACTAGAAGTACTGGGAGACTACATTTAGAAAATTATTTCTCCCAGACATATTTTAGAGTGGATAAAGTAACTGAGCTAAACCAAGCCATTATAATTTATATAGTCTTATGGATTAACTTTCTGACTTTTGTACAAAATCAGAATGACCAGTATGTAAATTCCAATTCCTACATAGAACTGTAGGCTTATTTTTCATCTTCATTTTAAGATGGTGATAGAAATGTTCTGATTTTCTGTGGTGGAATTGGCTTTACCAAAAAAAGGAAACTATCCCTGAACTCGAATCAGAGGATGGATATGCCAATTGCTTATTTTCTAGACTTTGAGCTACCCTGGAGAGCAGCTAAAGCTTAATTTATCCATGTTCCTGAAACCTAATTTGTTTAACATGACCCAGTGGTATTGCCAAATGATTTTCTATACTAAGTAATAAAAACTCGGTCTGATGATCTAGTCAATTGTATTTAAAATGTATTCTTCTGGTTCACTGCAATCGATTAGGCACTTAGATTTTTTTTTCCCACTTTCTCCAGAATTCCACTGAAATGACAGAAAGTAGTCAAGTAGTAAAGGAATAAACTTATTATCAGCATGGAAAATAAGAATAAGAGCAAGCAGAAAGACCAGGATATTTGTGGAAATGCTGAAAGAAAGAGATAGGATCCAGTTGATAAAGAACACAGAGGAGAGGAAACACAGCTGCAAACAATCAGAAGTTTGCAAGAAGTCTCAGAGTAGGGTGTTGGGATACTCAGAGGATATATAATGCGAGAAGCAAACTCATACATGAGCCAAGGATTGGTTGGGGTCCTTTAGAAAGTTCCCTGTTGAAGAAACATGAAACCTTGACCTGAAGGATGACAAGGAGTCTAACAATAGACTAGTGTCTTTAAAGAAGATTAGTATCATTAGAATTGCAAAATGGAGGAGGAGATGGGTAGAAAATCAGAGGGAAGGTCAGCAAACAGTAGGGCTCTGTGTACAGCAAGCTCGTATTTAAATTGTGTTGTTGTTGTTGTTTAGTCATTAAATTGTGTCTAATTCATTGCAACCTCCCAGACTATAGCCCTCCAGGCTCCTCTGTCCATGGAATTTCCCAGGCAGGAACACTGGAGTGGGTTGCCATTTCCTCCTCCAGGGAAATTCTCTTAACCAGGGATCAAACCTATGTCTCTTGCATTGGCAGGTGGATTCTTTACCACGGAGCCATCTGGGAAGCCCAAGTATTTAAATAGTTATTAAAGAGCTGTAAGCAACAGTCTAATAAATCTTGTAAAAACATTTACTCTTTTCACCATATTGAAAATGGAATGCAGGGGGTTAAGGGTGGATGGATAAAGTATAATAGGATAGACAAAGGCACACAAATGACAATCACTGGATTTCAGATAAAAAAAGTCTCTTCCTGAGACACATGTACCCCATTGTTCACTGTAGCCCTATTTACAGTAGCTACATCATGGAAGGAACCCAGATGTCCATCAACAGATGAATGGATAAAGAAGCTGTAGTACATATATAGCATGGAATATTGCTCATCCACAAAATGAAATGCATTTGAATCAGTTATGACGAGTTGGATGAATCTAGAACCTATTATACAGAGTGATGTATGTCAGAGAGAGAGATTAAAATTGTATACTGACATATGTATATAGAATCTAGAAAGATGGTGCTGATAAATATGCAGAGCAGCAATGGGGAGGTGGACATGGAGCACGGTCTTACAGACTTTGGGGTGAGGGAAGTGAATATGTAGTTGGACTAGGGGATCTCAAACAGGCGCTCGGTGGTGACCTGGAGGGGTGGGATGGGGAGGGGTTGGGGCAGGTTGGGGAATATGTATACCTACGGTGGATTTGGTTTGATGTGTGGCAGTAAACAACAAAACCCTGTAAAAAATGAATAAAATTTATACGGAATAATAAAAAAGGGGTTACGGTTAGTGAAGGATGACAAGGAGTCTAACAATAGACTAGTGTCTTTAAAGAAGATTAGTATCATTAGAATTGCAAAATGGAGGAGGAGATGGGTAGAAAATCAGAGGGAAGGTCAGCAAACAGTAGGGCTCTGTGTACAGCAAGCTCGTATTTAAATTGTGTTGTTGTTGTTGTTTAGTCATTAAATTGTGTCTAATTCATTGCAACCTCCCAGACTATAGCCCTCCAGGCTCCTCTGTCCATGGAATTTCCCAGGCAGGAACACTGGAGTGGGTTGCCATTTCCTCCTCCAGGGAAATTCTCTTAACCAGGGATCAAACCTATGTCTCTTGCATTGGCAGGTGGATTCTTTACCACGGAGCCATCTGGGAAGCCCAAGTATTTAAATAGTTATTAAAGAGCTGTAAGCAACAGTCTAATAAATCTTGTAAAAACATTTACTCTTTTCACCATATTGAAAATGGAATGCAGGGGGTTAAGGGTGGATGGATAAAGTATAATAGGATAGACAAAGGCACACAAATGACAATCACTGGATTTCAGATAAAAAAAGTCTCTTCCTGAGACACATGTACCCCATTGTTCACTGTAGCCCTATTTACAGTAGCTACATCATGGAAGGAACCCAGATGTCCATCAACAGATGAATGGATAAAGAAGCTGTAGTACATATATAGCATGGAATATTGCTCATCCACAAAATGAAATGCATTTGAATCAGTTATGACGAGTTGGATGAATCTAGAACCTATTATACAGAGTGATGTATGTCAGAGAGAGAGATTAAAATTGTATACTGACATATGTATATAGAATCTAGAAAGATGGTGCTGATAAATATGCAGAGCAGCAATGGGGAGGTGGACATGGAGCACGGTCTTACAGACTTTGGGGTGAGGGAAGTGAATATGTAGTTGGACTAGGGGATCTCAAACAGGCGCTCGGTGGTGACCTGGAGGGGTGGGATGGGGAGGGGTTGGGGCAGGTTGGGGGGGAATATGTATACCTACGGTGGATTTGGTTTGATGTGTGGCAGTAAACAACAAAACCCTGTAAAATAATAATAATGAATAAAATTTATACGGAATAATAAAAAAAGTTTCTTTCAGGTATTTTCACTTTTTTACTCCCAATCATCATTCAGTCTGATTTCCACCACCAGGATTACTGAAGTAGCCTCCAAACTGATTTCCTTAATCCTCATCTCTGGTCGACTCTAACATCATCCATCAGAGTACAAGCAAACAATGTTTCCTAATCATCATTTTCTCTACTTCATTTCTCTGTTTAAAAATTGATCATGTCTTCATATTACTTATAGATGGGGCCTGAGAGGATTAAAAACAAATCTATTTTCCTTACTCAGGCTCATAATGATATAAGTCACAGACACAGGAGGCACACAGATACAAAGGAAAGTATGTCTTGTACCAATGAGGAGCTGATAGCGGTGAGTATGAATGGCCTAAGCCTTCTTGCTATACATGTTTGGTGATAATTTGCATAGTGACACCCACTAAACAGCAGTCAACCTTTTCCCATGGGGGATCCCACTAAACACTTTACGTGATGGAGAGACAGAGCCCCCCAAATAAAAAATGCTGAGGCAATTCCTCCTTCTCCAAAAATCCCAGCCAGATAGTTTACTTCTACTTTCTTAATAGGTGCACATGAAGGGACAGGGCAAAAGGGCACTAATAGTCCGCTAGTTTAGTTTCCTCCACAATTGGATAATTAAAGCCACAGGAAAGGAGGGCCCATATGTATTGTATAATGTGTACAACTGCATATACATTGTTATTCTGTCTTATATTTGACATTCTGAATAGTTTGTTCATTATAATTTATTTCTATTTCTCAGCATAAACCCCCTGTTTCTGTCATTTTTGCTTTATAGTCCATACTATTTGCTTCCTATCCTTTACCTCTGAATAATGATCAGTGATTTTTAATACCAGTCTTTTTTCAAGCCAAGGTTAAGCTTAGCATTGTTATATGCATGTGTTTGGGGAAATTTTAATTTGACATGGTTCATAATCAGAGCCATGTCTACTGGTATGAATTTCTCTATAGTGCTCATGTGAATGAGCACTGTACTGTAAATCTATACTGATAACAACCTTACTATTATTAATTCTCCAAGCATTTACAGCAAGGTTAATACAAAATCCCCAATATCAATATATGACATTTTTAGAAACATTTATAAGTTAATCAAATATAACAGATTATTTTTATTCTGGGCTTCCCCAGTGACTCAGCAGTAAAGAATCCACCTGCAATCCTGGAGCCCCAGGAGATGCCGATTCGATCCCTGGGTTGGGAAGATCCGCTCTGGAAGGGGTCATGGCAACCCACTCCAGTATTCTTGCCTGGAGAATTCCATGGACAGAGGAGCCTGGTGGGCTACAGTCCATAAAGTTGCAAAGAGTCAGACACGACGGAAGCAACTTAGTATGCATGAATAGACTTCTATTATCATAGCTAAAAAATGTTGCAAAATACAATACTATTCTTAAGAACTAATAGTAATTTAGAAAATTAAATGTTTTGATGACTATAAAATATATAAGTAGAAGACAATGCATATATATCTTATAAATAAAATATATATATATATATACATATATATATATATATATATGTTATATATGCATCCATTAGTGTGAATGTGTGTGTGTTGAGAAAGAATCTCAACACATGTTCTCAAAAGCAAAAAGAAGAAAAAAAGACCCAGAAAAAAAATGCAGAGAAGGGATTATTTAACAATTTTTGAGATATTCTCAGACACTGAAATGACAAATCTTAGTGAATTCAGCCTACCATCAGTGAACCCAGAATTGATTAAAAACAGTTAAAGAGAATAAATATTTTATAAATGTCACAAAGAGAAAGGAGACTGTTCTGTTGATTACTCTTTAATTAAAAATATTCATGCTAAACCAGAAATTTTATTCCCTTTTATAGGAAAGATAAATTGTTCTTATGTTTCTATAGCATGTATCACCCTGACACCAAGGCACTGAACATCAGTTACTATTAACAATGGTTTATTTAATAATTAAAGTAGCTAACTGATAAGAAATAGTGACTTTTTATACATACTTGAATACAAAGTAGGTTCCCCCCCACCCTGTTAAAATATGTAGTAGAAATTAGTATAGGTCCTTGTTCATTCATTCCAGAAAGAACAGAAGTACCTTTAATACATTTGTTGGAGTTTAGCATTTGTTAAATCAAGTAATAATTTTTATTATATGTGCAGATTAAAAAGTTTAAATTACACAGCAGTAGAAAATTACTGAAGATATTCACAAGCTACACAGTTAAAGGGAACACTTTTTTCATGAAAAAGTCAATTTGGCTACTTCTGTCAGAATTAAATGGCTTAGATCCACTTGTCCCTGCTGCTTCCCACTCACATAATAATAAGCATTATGTCATGATAATCTAAGAAGCAACAAAAGGTAACTTGATAAGGTGGTAAGAAGACAACAGGGGGGGTTGGGGACACTGGGACTGGAAAAGCAGCTGAGCAACTTACATGGCCTCACACAATAGAGTAAGATGGCCCCAACCAGGTATTTTCCAACCTGCAAGTAGCATTAGAAGGCAGCCAAGACAGGCTCATCCTGCCTTCAGATCCAACAGGAGTCCCTGACACATCAGACAAGCCTGACTCCATCTTGGATGCAGTGGGCAGATACAATCCCAATTCCTGCTGATAGTTAAGTGACCAGAGGAAATACTCTCCACCTCTGTTGGTCTCTCACATCTACAGATACTGATATTTGTAATAAAGGTGTATAGAAAGAACTATATGATCCATGTGCACACACAGACATAAACATACATACAAGTGAGAACTGTGTAAATCAGGACACAGTTGGGGTACCATATCAATGCCAATATTCTGGTTGTGCCACTGCACAATTGTTCTACAAAACATTACCATCAGGAGGAATTGTTACACAGGATCTCTCTGGGTTCTTTATTTCTTATAGCTCATGTGTATCAATAATGACCTCAGTAAAATGTCAATTTTTAAAACGTCAGATTTCCCTAATATGTGAATTTCACTGGATGATGTTTTTCCTATTTTATGTATCACCCTGACACCAAGGCACTGAACATCAGTTACTATTAACAATGGTTTATTTAATAATTAAAGTAGCTAACTGATAAGAAATAGTGACTTTTATACATACTTGAATACAAAGTAGGTTCCCCACCCTGTTAAAATATGTAGTAGAAATTAGTATAGGTCCTTGTTCATTCATTCCAGAAAGAACAGAAGTACCTTTAATACATTTGTTGGAGTTTAGCATTTGTTAAATCAAGTAATAATTTTTATTATATGTGCAGATTAAAAAGTTTAAATTACACAGCAGTAGAAAATTACTGAAGATATTCACAAGCTACACAGTTAAAGGGAACACTTTTTTCATGAAAAAGTCAATTTGGCTACTTCTGTCAGAATTAAATGGCTTAGATCCACTTGTCCCTGCTGCTTCCCACTCACATAATAATAAGCATTATGTCATGATAATCTAAGAAGCAACAAAAGGTAACTTGATAAGGTGGTAAGAAGACAACAGGGGGGGTTGGGGACACTGGGACTGGAAAAGCAGCTGAGCAACTTACATGGCCTCACACAATAGAGTAAGATGGCCCCAACCAGGTATTTTCCAACCTGCAAGTAGCATTAGAAGGCAGCCAAGACAGGCTCATCCTGCCTTCAGATCCAACAGGAGTCCCTGACACATCAGACAAGCCTGACTCCATCTTGGATGCAGTGGGCAGATACAATCCCAATTCCTGCTGATAGTTAAGTGACCAGAGGAAATACTCTCCACCTCTGTTGGTCTCTCACATCTACAGATACTGATATTTGTAATAAAGGTGTATAGAAAGAACTATATGATCCATGTGCACACACAGACATAAACATACATACAAGTGAGAACTGTGTAAATCAGGACACAGTTGGGGTACCATATCAATGCCAATATTCTGGTTGTGCCACTGCACAATTGTTCTACAAAACATTACCATCAGGAGGAATTGTTACACAGGATCTCTCTGGGTTCTTTATTTCTTATAGCTCATGTGTATCAATAATGACCTCAGTAAAAATGTCAATTTTTTAAAACGTCAGTTTTGATTCTCCCCTCTAATATGTGAATTTCACTGGATGATGTATCTATTTTATCCACTATATCCTTGAGATTCATCCCACTTTGTGTTTACTCAAAGCTAAAGTAGAGCAATCTTATTTTAGAGGAATGCTGCATGATATGACCTTATCAGCCATTTACTAACTTAAGTGAACAGACATTACGTACATGAACTGATCTTTGAAGCATCTTTTCTGCCTAAAGCTCTTTTTTTTTCCTTCCAATTTTAAACAGGAAGTATTCCTTTGCTGCCAGCTCAAGAAAGTTTCAAGTTATTATCTAGGATGCTTCTGAGCTATAACTGATACAAATTGTTCATTACAGCCCTATTTCAAATCTGTAATGTGTTCTTAAGGGAGGTGGGGTTAGGAAGAAAGGAAATTGTGGTGATTGATCTCTAGTGACCCAGGGTAGCGTGCTGTGGTTAAATTAGTTTACCTCTGTGTTTTCATTTACCTGTGTATAAAAACTGAAGCAATAGTAGAACCTGTTTCTAAGGGTGGCCATATTCTAAAACATATGAAACCTTTAGTTCAGTGCTAGGCATATGGTAAGCACTTTAGTAAATATTAACTATTATTTCTATTAATAAAACATAAATCATTTTCCATTAGGATTTGTATAACTAAACAAGGTAACACGTTAAATTTACTTTAACATAAGGAGTGGCTTCTCACTAGAAACCTTATAAGTACTGCTTGTATCATCCTTGTTGTTAGCATTTCCACAGGGTACTGCTTGTGTAATGAATTTCTGGATAAAGAAATATCCTTTCCTGTTCTTTACTAGCTGTTTAAGAGCATAGCTTAAAGTTTTCCACTGAAAACATTAGCATTGTCACTTAATTTTCAACTTCCCAATATTTAATTGAAAGATGTGCAATATAATTAAAAAGGTACCCTGGGGCAACTAATTCTGAAGACGAGTGATAAGTGAATGAAAGTAGTATGCATAATTTCATTTTCATGCTTTAGCAACTCCTATCTTACATTGATAAAGAAATCCTAAGCTCTGCATCTGCATAAGAAAATAGCCTTACAGTGCACATGTGACTATGCAAAATGCTTAAGTGTACATACTTCTGTATGTATGAACACATGGACAACTATAAACAAATACAGATATTTTAATTTGGGCAATTGTAGGGCCTTATATAATGTGACTCTCATATACACAATTATGGTGTTTTCCCCACCAGAACAAGACAGCAGGATATCCTAATTTTTTGCACATTAGATGTATTTTATTGTTGATAATATACTCTACAACCACATTTTGATTAAAAAGGCAAATGATTAAAAGTATTGACTGTATTAGTAGTTTGGGATAGTTTTATTTTATTGCCATAAATGAAGGCATTCATTACTGCATGCCTACCATAGCACATGGATCCGTTTATAAGAGGAAACATTAGAATCCAAAATTTAACAAATTTCTATCATTAGAAAATGTCAGGAAAATTCACAATTTCGATTACAGTCTTCGGATTTAGGTCAAGAGAAACAATTTTAAAGACAGCAGAACAATTAAAAATATTCATCTGGGCTTCCCTTGTGGTCCAATGGATAAAAAGTCAGCCTTGCAGTGCAAGGGGCACCAGTTTGATCCATGGCCCAGGAAGATCCCACATGCCACGGAGTGGCTGGACGGATGTGTGTGATTACCAACCAGCACAATGGAGCGCATGTGCCCAGAGCTGGTGCTTTGCAGTGAGAGAGGCCACTGCAATGGGAGGCCCACATGTGCCAATGAATAAAAAGATGGGTGAAAATAAATACAAACAAAGGAGGCATGATGAGGAAAAAAGAAAAAAAAATTACTTTCTTTTAAAAATAAATAAATCAATTAATTTAAACAAAAAATAATACAGCAACCCAGAGAAGTGAGTTCCAGCCAGTTACTGTGGAAAAAACCAGAGGCAGTCATGAAGTTGCCAACACCATGCCTGGGGGATTTGCCAACAAGGCAGATGCCAAAGCCAGAAAAATATCTCCTCAGATTGACTCTTGAAATCTACAAAGGTCAAATTCTTCATGTGTGGGCCTGACTACAGAACCACCTTTTCCCAAAAAGGCCTTATGTATGTGTTTTATATTATGGGAGGCGCTGGAAATGTAGAAATAATATTTCTCTATATAAGAATAAAAATATGTCCAAGGAACATCTAGCTTTCCTTTAATAAACAATAAAAAAGAAACTCTGAAATATTACAGCTTCTATAAATTGCAACTTTCTTTCCCTAGGACTCAGTTTCTCTAACTGTACAATGAAGATAATATAGCATCACAGTGTTACTATAAGGGAAAAAATGAAATAATAGATGTGATATTCTGAGCATAATCCTAAGCAAATAACACTCATCAAACATAGGGATAAAAATTATTATTCCTATTATCATTTTTATAATTATAACCCATTAGTTAAACTTATATTATCATCCTCTTAATATCTGCAATATTATACCATTAGATAAATCAAAACTGTTTTTAAAGCTTGTCCACAAGTAACCTGATCAGACATTTTTGTTTGATACAGATCAATTATTTGGAAATCTATTTCATGCAAATATGTTATAAACAAAATATTATTATCTTTTCACTTCCTTCCTTTATGACATTAGAAATTCAAAGGTTAAGAAAGAATTTTCAAAGAAATAAAACCATAGCATCAGTGTCTAGCACTCTCTAGGTAAGGGTAAACTGTCCTAATAACCAGATCAAGTTGTGTATATATACCACATTACACCCAATAAAAATTTTAAAACTACTCAGATATGTATTTCATTTTAGTTCTTATTGTGTCAAAATATCCAGTTTTTTTTTTTTTTTAAATAAAATAACCAATCTGGGTGATCAGTTTTTGGTTAATTTCTGTCATCATCAGATTTGAAACCAATAAATGAAAGCCTGTGATCAGTATTAGCGAATCATGTTTCAAAAAATAAAAATAGCATCCATTAATTCGAGGGCTGAATCACAGGGATTCTAATTTTTCTTTAAGTCTTCTATCTTATTTCCATGAACTCAGAATCTGTCTACATTCCTTCTAAAGTATGTTTGTCCCTTCAGTGGACTAATTGAAAACCCCCAGGAAACAGAAATGCATTTTATTGCAACCCTTCCTTTTTTCTGTGAAGATTATGAGGTAGAAGTTTCTGAATTTCACATTTCTGTGAAAAACGAGTATCATAATATAGACCTGAGAGCAGAATATGCCAAGATGCTTCTGATGTCTTTCTATTAGTCAGGAATGCATGACAATTTTAGGTCAGCCATCCTTCTATACCCAGAAAACACAGGAGCTGAGGCTCAAGATCATTTTTTATGTTTTGCTCCATTTGAATTATACAGCAAAAGCAATGATATAAACGAGGCCTTATATGACCTGACATCCACATGGCTAATCTAGCAGAGCCTTGACATCAATGGTACAGTCAGATGAAGCAAGAGGTTCCTCCAATGCCCATGTCAATGTCAGATGAGTAAAAGCTCAACGCTTGGCAATCCCGCTTGAGTGCTTTGCAGTCCTGGCATGTCACCTAACTGGCTGGTGCTTTCTAATAGGCCCTGTACCAGTTCTGATTAACGTGTGCATGTGCAAACATTACCGGCATTCAGGAGCCAGATGGCCCCCACACCAAGCATAGCATCCAGATAAAACACAGGTGGACTCACTGCACTGTTGGACAGTTATGTTTTTGGTGATTCCTCACCACACTAAAGTATGAGTAGTCTTATTTCATTTTATTCCATATTAACCCACAACAACCCCTCCCTCTGTTGTTTCAGTGCCACATTCTAATTAAAGGAGCAAATTATTTTTTGCTTTCCATTTAGCAGGAAATGAAGACCTTTATGATCAACCTGATTCTACCATGCTATTTGTGGAGGCTGTCACATGCTCTCCTAAGTTACAGATGAACAAAACCTCTTCAATGCTTCTGTAGGAAAAAGCAGTCACGCATTTCTTTTATCTCATTTAAATGCATTCTTGAAAACATAAACCCTAACTTTTGAAAGGAGTGTCCAGAAGAAGGCATACCTTCTCAGATCAACCTGAGTAGTGTTTACATGCATCAGCCACACAAGAAAATGATACACTCACAAAACATTAGAAAATCACCTATCCTATTCATTATGGTAAAAAGTTAAAATCAGTTAATGTTGGTCTTCCATCCTAACACATGTAAAACACCATGCATGAATATGCTTGTGTTGGTCTGTGTGTGTTTGTGTGTACACATATGTGTGCATGTGCATGTGCACATAAAGTGAATGGAGATTTCCATTGGAACTACTGTGGTAAGAAAAAGTCAAATCCATAAATAAGAAAACTGGTACTTTTCAGTATTAACAATTTATGAGTTGAAAGAATATGACGGGTAGCAGAAATCTTTCTTGAATCTGACTCACCTATGCTCATATGTCTCTGACTTTATTCACTAAGATAAGCAGTCTTCTAAAAATCACCAAAATAGAATCTTCAAAAGAACCAGTTCAAGATCTGGAGATGTAATAAAAGTTGGGAGATCTGTTCAAAGAAGTCTGAGGAATTTCTTTACCATATTTATGTCTTAAATAGAAAAACAAACAAACATAATATATTTGACATAATAATAAGTGTGCTTTCTCAACTTAAAAACAAATAGCTCTCCATTCGATAGATTCCGAACACATCATTCCAGGCTGTCAGGCCAGCGACAGTGCTCACAGTCTCTCTCTGGAATAAGCTAATTCTGAAATCACTTTATAGTCTGGATACTTTCAGCACGAGACATCAATGTCCTTGTAGAGGATAGATTACATAACATAGAAAAAGAAGGCTCATGTTTTACTGAAGTGCATGCATATTCTTTTACACAGTATACAAGCTATGTAGTGTGCCTGTGTTAAGAATTTTAATTACTGCTGTAAGGGGGAAGCAAATATTTGTCTTTCATAGTTCATCTTGACCAATAGTTTTGATTTGCTTGGAAACCAAAAACTACCTTTTGCAATAAACCAGTGCTGCAGTGACAATAACCTTCACAATGAACAAAGTTTAAACTGACCATCTAAAATTTTCAAGAAAGATGCTCATTAAAGGTCAAAGACAATCTGCATGGAAAAATGCAAGAGGGCACCACAAAAATGCAGTTTAAATCAAACTGTTATACATTAGGAAATCTTTAATGCCAATTCCACTATAATTCAAGAAGCAAATAATGAAGAGATATAAAGAAAAGCGTAAAGTGAAGCCAAATGTGTCACCACATAAAATAACATATACCAGGGTAGGGTGCTATAAAGTTTTATTTCCACAGCTTTGAAAGAAGCTAAAAACTCACTTGTGACTCTCCAGCTCATGAGTAATGTGGTCATTTCAAACTTATGGCAATAAAAACTTTACAGCACCCCAGTTCAGAACATATGTCAAATAGAGAAAAAAGTAAAAATCAAAATGAAATGTGACAAAGCACTGCAAAACACCTCTCATCTGACACCACTATTCTGTTTTGGTCTGCGATTCAGCAGCCACTTTCACTTTGGAATTTCTTTCTCAAAATTATGAAGCAAACTTGAAAGACCACGATTAACATCAAAGTAAATGTGGAAAAATGAATGCCTTTGATTCTACTGGGGCTACCTATGTGAATTTTAGGAAATGTCACAAGTGTTGCAAAATTAAGAAGACAAACATAATTCCTGCTGCTAAATAGTAATCTGTTTGACCTTCAGACAGAAACAATGAAGATGAGTCATTTTCTTTCACAAAAATTTTTGAGAAAATGGCATGTCTTTATAACGAGAACTCAACACTTTCAAAGGCTGTAATTGTAATATATTTTAAACGAATACATTACATTTATTATCATGTAATTATTGATATTCATTTCAGGAGGTCATATTTTTCTACTCTGATTTTGCCTGTTGATGAAAAGTATTTTATGTAAATAGTGTCTGATTAGACTTTAGTTTATTAGTATTAATTAGCTATATTTTGGCACTTCGACGGCTTGCATACCTTTGTTGCTATTCTAATTTTCACTCCATTTTTTTAGCTGTAGGGCCAGAATCTAATTAATCCTATTATTAATAGCTGTCTAATTTTTAGCTATTCTATTTCATAGCCTAGAGATTTCAGAGCTCTGTATGAAAATAAGAAAAGCTGTCATTGTTTAATATATATTTGTTTTTATATTAACTGGGTAACTGCAATGCTGCTACACATAGTTATCTAACTCCTTGATTGATGACCTTATTTCTACACATGGAATCATCAAAACGTCAAATGAAAAGCAATGATCAGTTTATTTCCAAAGGTTGTTTAAATTGTTTGGGGATTTCTTCTTTGCCTACAAGACAGAGTTAAGAGATTTCAAGGTAGTGGGTTTCCTTACAATCAAACTTTTAGGTGATTGGAAATATCTTCCTATAGACCATATTCAGAAGCTTATCTATAGTGTACCAGCGCTGAAACAAAATTAACACTTTTCTTACTGAAATAATGATGGAAGGAAAAATAGAAAGCCTAAACTTTGTAAGAGACCCTCTTACCAACAGAGCAGAACGTAATTCATGAGTCACTAATAGAATCCGGAAATGACTCCATTTCCCCCACATTTCTTGCCCTTCTGAAGAGAAGAGTTAACTGTCACCCCAAAGTGTCAATTCAAAATAATGAGAGTGATTTAAGAAAAGTCATTAATTTCTTAAAAAATTTCCAAATACTATAATGTCCCATCATTATAGACTTCATTTCTTTTAGAAGTAACCCTTTAAAATAGTAATCTGTTTGACCACAGAAACAATGAAGATGAGTCATTTTCTTTCACAAAAATTTTTGAGAAAATGGCATGTCTTTATAACGAGAACTCAACACTTTCAAAGGCTGTAATTGTAATATATTTTAAACGAATACATTACATTTATTATCATGTAATTATTGATATTCATTTCAGGAGGTCATATTTTTCTACTCTGATTTTGCCTGTTGATGAAAAGTATTTTATGTAAATAGTGTCTGATTAGACTTTAGTTTATTAGTATTAATTAGCTATATTTTGGCACTTCGACGGCTTGCATACCTTTGTTGCTATTCTAATTTTCACTCCATTTTTTTAGCTGTAGGGCCAGAATCTAATTAATCCTATTATTAATAGCTGTCTAATTTTTAGCTATTCTATTTCATAGCCTAGAGATTTCAGAGCTCTGTATGAAAATAAGAAAAGCTGTCATTGTTTAATATATATTTGTTTTTATATTAACTGGGTAACTGCAATGCTGCTACACATAGTTATCTAACTCCTTGATTGATGACCTTATTTCTACACATGGAATCATCAAAACGTCAAATGAAAAGCAATGATCAGTTTATTTCCAAAGGTTGTTTAAATTGTTTGGGGATTTCTTCTTTGCCTACAAGACAGAGTTAAGAGATTTCAAGGTAGTGGGTTTCCTTACAATCAAACTTTTAGGTGATTGGAAATATCTTCCTATAGACCATATTCAGAAGCTTATCTATAGTGTACCAGCGCTGAAACAAAAATTAACACTTTTCTTACTGAAATAATGATGGAAGGAAAAATAGAAAGCCTAAACTTTGTAAGAGACCCTCTTACCAACAGAGCAGAACGTAATTCATGAGTCACTAATAGAATCCGGAAATGACTCCATTTCCCCCACATTTCTTGCCCTTCTGAAGAGAAGAGTTAACTGTCACCCCAAAGTGTCAATTCAAAATAATGAGAGTGATTTAAGAAAAGTCATTAATTTCTTAAAAAATTTCCAAATACTATAATGTCCCATCATTATAGACTTCATTTCTTTTAGAAGTAACCCTTTAAAACAGTCATTTTGATAGGGACAGAGTAAAGGGATGAAGGTGATTAAATAGTTAATCCCACTAGGAGATTGTAAGTAACAATTATGGGAGACCCCTATAAGTTAATGATTACTTGAGAAAGGAAGTTTGCTTAACCACAAAACCAAGCAGGCTTGCTCAGAAACAAAATCATGCAACAGAAGCATGCCACATACCCCCAAACAATAATGGTGGCATGAGACCCACACACTGACCAGGGAGCTCAGTAAGTTAGGACATGCTCTCTGTATAATAAAAATCAATAATCTGTGGTACCTAGCTTGACCATGTAAAGACATGAAAACTACCCTGCCCAACCTGGAGGAGGAACTAATGATAGAAGCATGACATCTATTCAAGAAAGACAAAGAAGTCTCTTCTTTGCCTCCTCACTTTTCCTTTAATAGTAAATTGTAGTGCAGGAAGTTCTCGGGGTGTGACATTCTCCTGTGTGTCCACTTGTACGCCTCAGAAGCTTCCTATTCTAATACATCACTTCTATCAATTTGACTCTTGCTGAATTCAGTGTTGAGACATAAAAGTCTAGGGGTTCTTTGCAGCCCCTCAAAACACGACCCCCGGGTTTTGATTTCACATCAGATGATTCACAATTACAACTACTTGAACTGTGATCAAATCCTATCTCTTGGATCGAGGTTCAGTACTTATCAGTATATGCCTATTAGCAGAGAGTTTAATGCTACACTTACATAGGGAAAAGGCACTCAACAAGCACATCTCCAGTTTGAAACAGTGCCTAAAAAGTGCTCACAAAACGTCCTTATCTATAGCGCTGAAAATTAACACTTTTCTTATGAATGGAAGGAAAATAGAAAGCCTAAACTTTGTAAGAGACCCTCTTACCAACAGAGCAGAACGTAATTCATGAGTCACTAATAGAATCCGGAAATGACTCCATTTCCCCCACATTTCTTGCCCTTCTGAAGAGAAGAGTTAACTGTCACCCCAAAGTGTCAATTCAAAATAATGAGAGTGATTTAAGAAAAGTCATTAATTTCTTAAAAAATTTCCAAATACTATAATGTCCCATCATTATAGACTTCATTTCTTTTAGAAGTAACCCTTTAAAACAGTCATTTTGATAGGGACAGAGTAAAGGGATGAAGGTGATTAAATAGTTAATCCCACTAGGAGATTGTAAGTAACAATTATGGGAGACCCCTATAAGTTAATGATTACTTGAGAAAGGAAGTTTGCTTAACCACAAAACCAAGCAGGCTTGCTCAGAAACAAAATCATGCAACAGAAGCATGCCACATACCCCCAAACAATAATGGTGGCATGAGACCCACACACTGACCAGGGAGCTCAGTAAGTTAGGACATGCTCTCTGTATAATAAAAATCAATAATCTGTGGTACCTAGCTTGACCATGTAAAGACATGAAAACTACCCTGCCCAACCTGGAGGAGGAACTAATGATAGAAGCATGACATCTATTCAAGAAAGACAAAGAAGTCTCTTCTTTGCCTCCTCACTTTTCCTTTAATAGTAAATTGTAGTGCAGGAAGTTCTCGGGGTGTGACATTCTCCTGTGTGTCCACTTGTACGCCTCAGAAGCTTCCTATTCTAATACATCACTTCTATCAATTTGACTCTTGCTGAATTCAGTGTTGAGACATAAAAGTCTAGGGGTTCTTTGCAGCCCCTCAAAACACGACCCCCGGGTTTTGATTTCACATCAGATGATTCACAATTACAACTACTTGAACTGTGATCAAATCCTATCTCTTGGATCGAGGTTCAGTACTTATCAGTATATGCCTATTAGCAGAGAGTTTAATGCTACACTTACATAGGGAAAAGGCACTCAACAAGCACATCTCCAGTTTGAAACAGTGCCTAAAAAGTGCTCACAAAACGTTTGTGTCTAACAAAGTAAAACATTATGTCCCTGTTCCTGATATCCACAACAATAATGGTAAAAGAAGGATAACAAGAATATACATACTGATCTTTAAGGCTAGCTTCATTCGAGGAGAGATGAGAACAGGGCATCCTGCACCGTATCTGGTAACCATAATTGCAGACCATTTTGGAGACTGTGTAACACTGTGATATTATCCTTAATTTGTTAAAGTTCATTTTACATCTAACTATAATCATAATTAGAAAAAATGTGAAGGTGTGTAAAAATAGCACCTCTCCTCTTCTTGGTTTTTCTCTTTTAAAAATTATTGTATCTTTAAAAAATGAAAAAATATTGTATCTTATCTAAAATTTTTATTTGCAAACTGTAAATATTTCAGTTTAGATTTCATATTTTCATTTAGCAGAAAAAAAACCCCAAAGACTATATTAAATTAAAACATGAGCTAATTCTGCCTATACATTAAGGTTAAAGTTAGTATTTTAGAATGTAATCACTATAAGCTAAATAATTATACATTTAATAACTGAAGCTTTTACCAATAGGAAGAGCTAAGCCAGAACTGTCCATTTGAAGTTTTGATGGTGATGGAAATGTTCTATACCTTGGTCATTCATTACCATAGCCACTAGAAATATATGGTTATTGCACATTTCAAATGTGGACAATGCAGTGGAGGAACAACATTTTTTTATTATCACTGATATAAATTTAAATTACCATATGTGCATTGTGGCTACTGAATCAAGCAACACAAGTTTTGGTGATATTGTCTGGTCTCTAAGTTCTGTTCAACTCTTTGCTACCCCATGGACTGCAGCACATCAGGCTTCCCTGAACTTCAGTATCTTAATTCATGCCCATTGAGTCTGTGGTACCATCCAAACATCTCATCCTCTGTTGACCCCTTCTCCTCCTGCCCTCAATCTTTCCCAGCATCAGGGTGTTTTCCAGTGAGCTGGCTTTTTGTATCAGGTGGCCCAAAATTAAAGCTTTGGCATCAGTCCTTCGAATGAATATTCAGGGTTGATTTCCTTTACGACTGATCGGTTTGATATCCTTGATCTCTCAAGAGTCTGCTCCAGTACCACAGTTCAAAAGCAACAATTCTTCACTGCTCAGCCTTCTTTATGGTCCAACACTCACATTCATACATGACTACTGGAAAAACCATAGCTTTGACTATATGGAACTTTGTCAGGAAAGTGATGTCTCTGCTTTTAATATGCTGCCTAGGTTTGTCACAGCTTTCCTTCCAAGGAGCAAGCGTCTTTGAATTTCATGGCTGCAGTCACTGACTGCAGTGACTGTGAGCACAAGAAAATAAAACCTGCCACTGTTTCCATTGATTGCCCTTCTATTTACCATGAAGTGATGGGACCGGATACCATGATCTGTTTTTCAAATGTTGGGTTTTAAGTCAGCTTTTCGACTCTCCTCTTTCACCCTCTTCAAGAGGCTCTTTAGTTCCTCTGCAATTTCTGCCATTCAAGTGGCATCATCTGTATATCTGGGGTTGCTGGGATTTCTCCCAGCAATCTTGACTCTAGCTTGTGAGTCATCTGGCCCAAAATTTCCCATGATGTACTCTACGTGTAAGTTAAATAGGCAGGGTGACAATATACAGTCTTGACATACCCCTTTCCCAAATTGGTTATTAACAAATAACTGATTTGTTATCCCATGTAAGGTTCTAACTGTTGCTTCTTGACCCATATACAGGTTTCTCAAAAGACAGGAAAGGTGCTCTGGTATTCTCATCTCTTTAAGAATTTTCCACAGCTTATTGTGATCCAAAATTGAAGGTTTTAGCATAGACAGTGAGGCAGAAGTAGATGTTTTTACCCTTGAATTTCTTTGCTTTCTCTATGAACCAGTGAATGTTGGAAATGTGATCTCTGGTTCTTCTACCTTTTCTAGAGTCAGTTTACACATCTGGAAATTCTCCATTCACATAGCTTGAAGAATTTTAAGCATAATCTTACTATCATGTGAAATGTATGCAACTGTATGGTAGTTTGAATATTCTTTGGCACTACTCTATTTTGGGGATTGGAATGAAAACTAACCTTTTGCAGTCCTGTGGCCATTGCTTAGTTTTCAAAATTTCCTGACATACTGAGTGTAGCATTTTAACAGGTGGAAAAGTGTATATGTGTGTTAGTAATTAGAACAAGTTTAGGCATTAATTGGGATTCCCTGGGGGCTAAGTGGTAAAGAACTTGTCTACAGGGCTAGAGACTGGGGTTTGATCCTGGGTTGGAGAAAAGAATGATAACCCCAGGGAAAAGAATTGTTACCACTCCAACATTTTTCTGGAGAATTCCAAGGAGCAAGCGTCTTTGAATTTCATGGCTGCAGTCACTGACTGCAGTGACTGTGAGCACAAGAAAATAAAACCTGCCACTGTTTCCATTGATTGCCCTTCTATTTACCATGAAGTGATGGGACCGGATACCATGATCTGTTTTTCAAATGTTGGGTTTTAAGTCAGCTTTTCGACTCTCCTCTTTCACCCTCTTCAAGAGGCTCTTTAGTTCCTCTGCAATTTCTGCCATTCAAGTGGCATCATCTGTATATCTGGGGTTGCTGGGATTTCTCCCAGCAATCTTGACTCTAGCTTGTGAGTCATCTGGCCCAAAATTTCCCATGATGTACTCTACGTGTAAGTTAAATAGGCAGGGTGACAATATACAGTCTTGACATACCCCTTTCCCAAATTGGTTATTAACAAATAACTGATTTGTTATCCCATGTAAGGTTCTAACTGTTGCTTCTTGACCCATATACAGGTTTCTCAAAAGACAGGAAAGGTGCTCTGGTATTCTCATCTCTTTAAGAATTTTCCACAGCTTATTGTGATCCAAAATTGAAGGTTTTAGCATAGACAGTGAGGCAGAAGTAGATGTTTTTACCCTTGAATTTCTTTGCTTTCTCTATGAACCAGTGAATGTTGGAAATGTGATCTCTGGTTCTTCTACCTTTTCTAGAGTCAGTTTACACATCTGGAAATTCTCCATTCACATAGCTTGAAGAATTTTAAGCATAATCTTACTATCATGTGAAATGTATGCAACTGTATGGTAGTTTGAATATTCTTTGGCACTACTCTATTTTGGGGATTGGAATGAAAACTAACCTTTTGCAGTCCTGTGGCCATTGCTTAGTTTTCAAAATTTCCTGACATACTGAGTGTAGCATTTTAACAGGTGGAAAAGTGTATATGTGTGTTAGTAATTAGAACAAGTTTAGGCATTAATTGGGATTCCCTGGGGGCTAAGTGGTAAAGAACTTGTCTACAGGGCTAGAGACTGGGGTTTGATCCCTGGGTTGGAGAAAAGAATGATAACCCCAGGGGAAAAGAATTGTTACCACTCCAACATTCTTTGCTGGAGAATTCCAAGGACAGGGCAGCCTGGCAGGTTACAGTTTGTGGGGTCACAAAGAATCAGATATGGTTGAGCCACTAACACACACAGGTATTAATTTCTAATAAATGTATACCCTTATCCATACATAGGGGATAATCACCTACAGGGTTATATGTGAACATACACATGGGTACAATTTTATAGCTATATAAAAGCCCATATCAAACATTTCTCTTACTAAAATACACCACAGATCCTTGCTTCATTTCAGTGAATATGAAGAATTCAAATTTATTAAGGTAATTTTGACCAAAAATATCTTCCATATCAAATGCCACTACTTAGCCAATTCTGCAAAACCAGAGACGTCTTTTCTCAAAATTAATTAGAAAAACAACTTAATCCTCTGCTTTACTTTGTCATTTCACAGTGTGCAAGTGTTTATCATGAATGCTCCTAATTTTTTTCTTCTTGGAAATTTTGCAGTGCTATCATGCCAGTATATGGTTGACATTTTGTTGTTACTTTGAAATTCAAAATGATTTCCATGGTTAAATATATTTACTTACATTAAAGAAAAAAGCCATGATAGAAGAAGCTCCAGTTAGTGATGACTTTTTTTTTTATTCTTTATTTTAAAGGTTTTACAGAGTTTTGCTGTTCACAGACATGTATGTTCCCAGATCACTCATATGCATATCCATGGTCCCCACCCCCCTAGCTCCCCCTATCCCACCCCTCCAGACCATCGCCCCAAGCCATTGTAAGCACTCCTATTCCCTTAGCACAATGACAATAGCTATCTTTTCCACACATAACCACATTACTCCCTCCATGCTTTCCCCTCCCTATTTCTTCCCCACAATGTCCCTATGTCTATGCTCTGTCTGTTTTTCCACGTGTTCACTGTGTGTGTTATCAAGACTATCCTACTAGATTCCATATATGTGTGTTAGTATAGTGTATTTGTCTTTCTCTTTTTGACTGACTTCACTTTTTATGATAGGTTCTAGAGCCAGCCACTTCATTAGGACTGAGTCTCCTGCATTTCTTTTAACAGCTGAGTAGTATTCCATTGTATATATGTACCAGGGCTTCTGGATCCATTCATTCGTCGATGGACATCTAGGTTGTTTCCAAGTTCTGGCCATTGTATAGAGAGCTGCAATGAACATTGGGATACAGGTGCTTCTTTCAGTTTTGATTTCATCAGGATATAAGCCTAATAGTGGGATTGCTGGGTCATAGGGTGCTTCTATTTTTAGTTTTTAATAAATGTATACCCTTATCCATACATAGGGGATAATCACCTACAGGGTTATATGTGAACATACACATGGGTACAATTTTATAGCTATATAAAAGCCCATATCAAACATTTCTCTTACTAAAATACACCACAGATCCTTGCTTCATTTCAGTGAATATGAAGAATTCAAATTTATTAAGGTAATTTTGACCAAAAATATCTTCCATATCAAATGCCACTACTTAGCCAATTCTGCAAAACCAGAGACGTCTTTTCTCAAAATTAATTAGAAAAACAACTTAATCCTCTGCTTTACTTTGTCATTTCACAGTGTGCAAGTGTTTATCATGAATGCTCCTAATTTTTTTCTTCTTGGAAATTTTGCAGTGCTATCATGCCAGTATATGGTTGACATTTTGTTGTTACTTTGAAATTCAAAATGATTTCCATGGTTAAATATATTTACTTACATTAAAGAAAAAAGCCATGATAGAAGAAGCTCCAGTTAGTGATGACTTTTTTTTTTATTCTTTATTTTAAAGGTTTTACAGAGTTTTGCTGTTCACAGACATGTATGTTCCCAGATCACTCATATGCATATCCATGGTCCCCACCCCCCTAGCTCCCCCTATCCCACCCCTCCAGACCATCGCCCCAAGCCATTGTAAGCACTCCTATTCCCTTAGCACAATGACAATAGCTATCTTTTCCACACATAACCACATTACTCCCTCCATGCTTTCCCCTCCCTATTTCTTCCCCACAATGTCCCTATGTCTATGCTCTGTCTGTTTTTCCACGTGTTCACTGTGTGTGTTATCAAGACTATCCTACTAGATTCCATATATGTGTGTTAGTATAGTGTATTTGTCTTTCTCTTTTTGACTGACTTCACTTTTTATGATAGGTTCTAGAGCCAGCCACTTCATTAGGACTGAGTCTCCTGCATTTCTTTTAACAGCTGAGTAGTATTCCATTGTATATATGTACCAGGGCTTCTGGATCCATTCATTCGTCGATGGACATCTAGGTTGTTTCCAAGTTCTGGCCATTGTATAGAGAGCTGCAATGAACATTGGGATACAGGTGCTTCTTTCAGTTTTGATTTCATCAGGATATAAGCCTAATAGTGGGATTGCTGGGTCATAGGGTGCTTCTATTTTTAGTTTTTTAAGAAATCTCCATACTGTCTTCCATAGAGGCTGTATCAATTGACATTCCCACCAGCAATGCAAGAGGGTTCTCTTTTCTCTGCACCCTCTCCAGCATTTACTGTCTGCAGATATTTTGATGATGGCCATTCTGATGGGTGTGAGGTGGTATCTCATTGTAGTTTTAATTTGCATTTCTCTAATAATAAGTGAGGTTGAGCATCGTTTCATGTGCTTTTGGGCCACCTGTATGTCCTCTTTGGAGAGGCGTCTCTTTAGATCTTTTTCCCATTTTTGGATTGGGTTGTTTATTTTTCCTGTGCTGAGTTGTCTGAGTTGCTTGTAGATTTTGGAGATTAATTCTTTGTTGTTTCATTTGCTATGATTTTCTCCCACTCTGTGGGGTGTCTGTTCAGCTTTTTTGTGATTTCTTTTGCTTTTAAGTTTCATGAGGTCCCACATGTTCATTTTTCTTTTCAGTTCTACTATTTTAGTTTCTGGGTCAGAGAAGATCTTGCTTTCATCGAAGTCCTTGAGGGTTTTGCCTATATTCTCCTCTAAGAGTTTGATGGTTTCTGGTCTTACATTAGGTCTTTAATCCATTTCGAGTTGATCTTAGTGTATGGTGTCAGGGAATGTTCCAACTTCATTTTTTTTGCATGTAGCTGTCCAGTTTCCCCAACACCACTTGTTGAAGAGGCTGTCTTTGTCCCATTTTATAGTTTCACCTCCTTTGTCAAAAATAAGGTACCCATAGTTGCGTGTGTTTATCTCTGGGTTCTCTATCTTGTTCCATTGGTCTATAGTTCTGTTTTTGTGCCAGTACCATACTGTCTTGATGACTGTTGCTTTGTAGTAGAGTCTGAAGTTGGGGAGGCTGATTCCTCCAGCTCTGTTTTTCTTTCTCAGGATTGCTTTGGCTATTCGAGTTCGTTTGTGTTTCTATATGAACTGTGTTATTCTTTGGTCTAGTTCTGTGAAAAATGTCAATGGAAGTTGAATAGGTATTGCATTGAATCTGTAGATGATATTTGGTAGTATGGTCATTTTCACAATATTGATTCTTCCGACCCAGGAACATGGACTATCTCTCTATCTGTTTAAGTCTTCTTTAATTTCTTTCATGAGTGTCTTGTAATTTTCTGTGTACAATTCTTTTGTTTTTTGGGTAGGTTTATTCCTAGATGTTTGATTCTTTTGGTTGCAGTGGTGAAGGGGACTGCCTCTTTGATTTCATTTTTTGAGTTTTCATTGTTTGTGTATAGGAATGCCAGTGATTTCTGTGTGTTGACTTTGTATCCTGCGACTTTGCTGAATTCGGTGATTAGCTCTAGTAGCTTTGTAATAGAGTTTTTTGGATTTTCTATGTATAATATCATGTCGTCCGCAATAAGAGAGAGCTTGACTTCTTCCTTTCCAATCTGGATTCCTTTGATTTCTTTCTCTTCTCTTATTGCCGTTGCTATAACTTCCAGGACTATGTTGAATAGTAGTGGTGAAAGTGGGTACCCCTGTCTTGTTCCTGATCTTAGAGGGAATGCTTTCAGTTTTTCACCATTGACAATAATGTTTGCTGTGGGCTTCTCATATATGGCTTTCACTATTTTGAGGTAGGTTCCTTCTATGCCCATTTTCTAAAGAGTTTTTATCATAAATGGATGCTGTACTTTCTCGAAAGCTTTTTCTGCATCTATTGAGATGATCATGTGATTTTTGTCTCTCAGTTTGTTGATATGGTGTATCACATTGATTGATTTGCGGATGTTGAAGAATCCTTGCATGCCTGGGATGAACCCGATTTGATCATGATGTATGAGCTTTTTGGTGTGTTGTTGAATTCTGATTGCTAGGATTTTGTTGAGGATCTTGGAATCTAAGTTCATCAGAGGAATCGGTCTGTAATTTTCCTTTTTTGTGTTGTCTTTGCCTGGTTTGGGTATCAGGGTGATGGTGGCCTCGTAGAATGTGTTTGGAAGTTTTCCTTCCTGTTCAATTTTTTGAAAGAGTTTTATAAGGACAGACATTAACTCTTCTTTAAATGTTTGGTAGAATTCACCTGTGAAGCCATCTGGTCCTGGGCTTTTATTTTTGGGTAGATTTTTAATCACAGATTCGATTTCTGAGCTTGTGATTGGGTTGTTCAAAGTTTCTGTTTCTTCCTGGGCCAGTCTTGGGAGATTGATCTTCCCCAAGAAACTGTCCATTTCTTCCAGGTTGTCCAGTTTGTTGCCATAGAGTTGCTCATGATAGTCCCTTAGAATCCTTTGGATTTCTGCATAATCTGTTGCAATCTCTCCTTTTTCGTTTTTGATTTTGTTGATCTGGGTCTTCTCTCTCTTTCTCTTGATGAGTCTGGCCAAGGGCTTGTCAATTTTGTTTACCTTTTCAAAGAACCAGCTTTTTATTTATCCGTACTATAGTTTCTTTCATTTCTTTCTCATTTATTTCTGCTCTAGCCTTTATAATTTCTCATCTTCTGCTGGCTTTGGGATGTTTTTGTTCTTCTTTCTCCAAGTGTTTTAAGCGGAGGGTTAGGTCATCTGCTTCATATTTTCCTAATTTCTTGAAGTGGGATTGTATTGCTATAAATTTCCCTCTTAGAACTGCTTTTGCCATATCCCATAGGTTTTGCACAGTCGTATGTACATTGTCATTTTCTTCTTGGAATTGTTTAATTTCTCCTTTGATTTCCTCAGTAATCAGTTGGTTTTTTAGGTATGTGTTGTTTAATCGCCCTGTGTCTGTTTTTAGCGGTTTTTTTCCTGTAGTTGATCTCTAGTCTCATTGTATTGTGGTCCAAGAAGATGGTTGATACAATTTCAGTTTTCTTGAATTGACTGAGGTTAGATTTGTGGCCCAAGATGTAGTCTATCCTAGAGAATGTTCCGTGAGCACTTGAGAAGAAAGGGTATTCTTCTGCTTTTGGATGGAAGTTCCTAAAGATATCGATGAGGTCCATCTTTTCTAGTGTGGCATTTAAGGCTTGTGTTTCTTTATTAATTTTTTGTTTGGATGATCTGTCCATTGGTGTGAGAGGAGTGTTAAAGTCTCCTACTATTATTGTGTTATTATTGATTTCTTATTTTAAGTCTGAAAGTATCTGTCTTATGTATTCAGGTGCCCCTGTGTTGGGTACATAGATATTCATGACTGTTATGCCTTCCTCTTGGATGGATCCCTTAATCATGGTGTAGTGACCTGCCTTGTCTGTTAGAATCTTCTTTACTTTAAAATCTATTTTGTCTGATATGAGGATGGCTACCCCAGCCTAATTTTGATTTCCATTTGCATGGAATATCTTTTTCCAGCCTCTCACTTTCAGTCTATGGGTGTCTCTAGGTCTGAAGTGGGTCTCTTGTAAACAGCATATATATGGGTCATGTTTCTTGATCCATTCAGCCAGCCTGTGTCATTTGTTTGGAGTATTTAATCCATTTACATTCAAAGTAATTATTGATACAAATGTTCCTATTGTCATCTTCTTAGAAGTTTGGGGTTTGATTTGTAGGACTTCTTCTACTCTTGTATTTATTGGCTATATCAGGCCCTTTAACACCTGTTGTAAGGCTGGTTTTGTGGTAAAGAATTCTTTTAGTTTTTGTCTGTCTGAGAAGCTTTTGACTTCTCCATCGATTCTGAATGAGATTCTTGCTGGGTAGAGAATTCTTGGTTGGAGGTTATTCTCTTTTAGCCATTTAAATGTGTCCTGCCATTCTCTTCTGGCCTGCAGGGTTTCTGTTGAGAGATCCGCAGTTAGATGTATGGGGTTTCCTTTATATGTTATTTGTTGTTTGTTCCTAGCTGCTTTTAGTAATCTGTCTTTATATTTAGTCTGCATTAGTTTGATTAGTATGTGCCTTGGTGTATTTCTTCTGGGGTTTATCCTGTATGGAACTCTTTGTGCTTCTTGGACTTGGTCGACTATTTCCTTTCCCATGCTGGGGAAGTTTTCCACTATAACCTCTTCAAGAATTTTTTCATAACCTTTCTTCCCCTCTTCTTCCTCTGGAACTCCTATAATTCTAATGTTGGTGCTTTTGATATTGTCCCAGAGGTCTCTAATGCTATCCTCAGTTCATTTCATTCTTTCGGCTTTGTTCTGTTCCTTAGTATTTACCTCAACCATTCTATCTTCCAGCTCACTTATCTGTTCTTCAGCCTCTGATACTCTACTGTTGAGGCCTTCTATGGTATTTTTGATTTCAGCAATTGAGTTGGTGGTCTCTATTTGCTTATTTTTCATTTCCTGCATGTCTCTTCTCAATGCACTAATTTCCTCTAATATTCTGTTTTTGGTGTTTTGCATCCTCATTTGTATAGTTTTTCTGAATTCTCTTTCAGATAATTTGTCTATCTCCTCATCTGTCATTTGAAGCTGTGATTCTCTAGCTTGGTCCTTCATTTGTGCAGTGTTTCTCTGTCATTTCATTATTAGGTTAGTTTCTGTTTCTTTGTGGGTGTCTGTGTGTACGGAGTTCTTTTCCCCACCAGGCCTTGGGTGAATTCTCCCTTCCTTTGGGTTTCTGTCCTTCTAGAAGGGTTCAATGGTTTATGTCTCAGGTGGTGTTAGGTCTTGTTTACAGGTGAACAATCTCTAGTGTTGTATGTTCTTTGATAGTGTGGGGTCTTGGAATCAGGACTTCTACTCTGAGGATCCTTGGCTTGATGATTGGTCAGGGGGTGTAGGCTCTATGTCTGGTTTGCTACGGTGTTCCGTGATATCAGTTCAAATATTAGCATCTGAGGAGCAAGAGGTGTGTACCTGGTGGGTGACAGTCATAAAAGCATGCAGACATTTTCTAACATAGTCATAAGATATGCATACATACACAGTAATAACCACATCTAACCAGTCTTACAGTGACAAAGCATAGGAAATTTTTCTGGCAAACAATGCAATCAAAGATGGTACTTGCCCGTTAAGCTCTGAATTAATTAAAATAGTGCCTTGAAAAATAGATCTTGGGCAAGGTCCTGGCTTGGACTATTTCATTGAAAGCAATTTTTAACTAAGACATGTGTTGGGGGTGAGGAAGTGGAGAGTGTATGGGTAATGAGAAGGAATAGATTCGTCTTGGAAGGATTTTATAAGGTTATGTAGTCAAGATTAGTGTGTTGTATTGTTTAGTGCAGCTGGAAGAGAATAGTGGAGACAGGAAGGTAGGAAATATTTATAGGAGAAAGTTTTAGATTTAGAACATAGAGGGAGGAAGCAGTGGGAAAGAGGAAAGAAAATTAGAAGTTTCCAAGAATTAAAATTCAACAAAAAAAATTAAAAATTAAAAATCAAAAAAAAAATTAAAAAGAAATTAAAAATTAAAAAGGGAAGAGAAACTTAATAAGAAGAGACAAAAGAAAAAGAGAAAAAAAAACAAAAACAAAAACAAACCTGACTGATGAAACGAATAAACGGAACCTTCTGCAACAGATAAACAAAAAAGCTAAATACTGTCCCTGGTTTTTATCCTCTCATCTGTCTGGTGGAAGCCAATCTGCTCTCGATGGTATTGTCTTACTGATGTAGCCTTTCCCTTATGGCACCGGTCTGCAAGCTCAGGTGCTGGCCGGGATGGAGGGCTGATCCCAGTCCGCGGCATGCGTGCAATCCCGTGTTGGGCGGGGGTGTCCTGGCTCTGCTGCACACCCGCAGGTAGCCTCTTATACCTGCCTTTCTCCCGGCTTCCTCCGCTGCGGGTGTAGCTATGGGGGTGCACGGGCTCCTCCGCCACTGGCGCGCGCGCACTGCCAGTTACGCCTCCAAGTCCCAAACGCAGGCACAAGGTTCCCCATCTGGCTCGAGCCCGGTCCCTGGTCAGCAATCTGTGGGCGACTTCCCCTTCAGCCAGTACCCCACTAGGAGTGTTTGAACTCACCCGGTGCAAGGCGGAAAGTCGTGATTTTCGCCCAGCGGCCGAGAGGCACGATCCTCACACTGGGCGCTCCCTCCCGTCTCCGGGTCGGTCGCTAGGCAGCACTCCCCATGTTCCGTCCGGCCTCAGGTCGCTGGGCAGCAAGTGCTTTCTGCTCAGCCCTGCTCCGGTATCCTATCTTCGCAGTGTCTTAGTTTCTGCCCGCGATCCGGGCGGATTCTTGGAGTTTTCACGCTGATCGCTGCCTTCTCTCCCCCGAGGCTCTATTTAGGCCCCCTTTTAGGGCACTTGCTGGCGCGCTCTCTATCGGTGCGGTCCGGTGTGGGGGTTAGGATAGAGGATTCTTAGAAAACTAGCTCCCGGAAATTTCTGGCTATTCTCTCTTCTACTCTCACGGACCTATGGAATTCTTCTGTCATCTAGCGGCAGGTTTGTTGGTGGTGGTTCATTTCTTGATTAGTTCTGGTGATTCTGTTGGGGAGCTGGTGAAATCTTCCCCTCATTCCTCGCCATCTTGGCTCCCCCTCAGTGATGACTTTTTATCAATAGTAACATCTATTTGATATAGATCTTTGATCTGATAGAAACCTAATTTATTTAAGCATTTGTAATTAAGCAACAATGAGGCCAAAGGATCAGTCAAAGTATACATTGTTTCGGTTATGGAATATAAATAAGTCCTAGAGATCTACTATATAGGATAGTGCCTATAGTTAACCATATGATATTGTATACCTAGAAAATTTTTATGAGGGTAGATCTGTTAAGCATACTCATAATAAAGTAAAAGAGAAGGGAGCCAACTTTTAGAGGTGAAGGTTTAATTCATATTATTGTAATTTCATATGGTGACAATATATATTAAATATGTACATCTTTTTGGCATGGCAATCATACTTACATTAACAAAAATTAAAATTTAGGGTTTCCCTGGAAGCTCAGTGATGAAGAGCTCACCTGCCGATGTAGGAGACACAAGTTCAATCCCTGAACTGGGAAGATCCCACATGCTGTGGAGCAACTAAGCCCGTGAGCCACAACTATTGAGTCTGTCCTCTAGAATCTTGGAGCTGCAAGCCCATGTGCTGCAACCACTGAAGCAGGTGTGCCCTAGAGCCCAAGTTCCACAACAAGAGAAGTCATGGCAACAAGAAGCCTGAACACCTCAACTAGAGAGTAGCCCCCACTCCCTGCAACTAGAGAAGCATCTGTGGCAGCAGTCAAAACCCAGAATAGCCAAAAATAAGTAAATAATCTTTTAAAAAATATTTTAAAAATTAAAATTTAAAAAGTCTGAATAATGGAAAGTAAGGCAACACACTATTTTCAAAGCCATGGTAATAAAACGAGCACTGCCACATTTTCCTCATTCACCTGAAAATGATGGGTGACCCAGATTTTTTCACGCAAAAGAAATCTATGTGTATAATTCTAATTATTTTAACTGTGTGCCAGACTTCCTCCTGGTCTCTTCTAAAGATATAATAAGATGCACATTCTCATTAAGAATAAAACATTCTGACTCTGATACTTCTAAAAAACTTGCCTTTTCTAAATTTCCTGAGGTAAGAACTCTTGTATTATAATTTTAAAAAGGAAAATGTACATTGAATTTAACCTTTCATTTTTAATTTTTTTCCTTAAACATGTGTTGTCTATATTGTATATTGTTTCCCAATAAAGAAAAAACTATATTGGATTTTTACTGAAACTGGTTTGTTTCACAGAGTATGAGGCCCACATACTGTGGTTATAGCCTCTTTGGCAAGGTTCCCATTTCATCTATAAATATTCTAGTTTATATATAACATGGAGAAAACAAGCAATTCTTGGAATGATGCAGTTACAAAGCCAAGAGGGAAGAACAACTGTTTTCAAGTCAAAAAAAACTTCAATTTTGGATCTGATCTTACCAGTAAGAAGTTTGGGCCAGTCACCTGGAAAGGTGGTTTTCAAGCTACGGGTCAAGACACGAGTAGACTGTGAAATCCAATTATATGTCATGTCAGATATTGCTTAAACAAATCCAACAGAATGGAATGGAAATTACTATAGTTTGGCTACATATGCTAAGAATAAATTGCCTCTTTTAATGAAACTTTTTCCGAATTTGTGTGTATATATGTAAGTGAGAGTGTGAGAGAGAGGATCATAAAGAACTCTCATGTTTTTTTCTTGATCTGGGTGCTAGAGAGCAAACAGAAAAAAAAAAAAGGGTGGAGGCCTACAAAGTAGAGAAACAATAGATTATTTAATAATCTGAACTCCAGAGTGCTGACAGCCTTAGAAAGCCTCCTAATTTTGCCACCTTCACCAATTATTTAACTTGTCTCTGCTTTTTCTCATATGTAAAAAGGAAATACTCATAGAGTCCATCTGAAAATGCTGGTTTAAGAATTAAATGAGAGAGTTCCCTGATATTCTAGTGGTTAAGATTCCACTTTCACTGCAAGGGGACACAGGTTCAATCCCTGGTTGGGGAAAGAAAACCCTATATGTTGTGCAGCCCAGACATAAAATAACAGAATTATATATATATATATATAAATAACGATAACCCAAGTAAATCTATTATAACAGTGCCTGGCACTTGATAACATGCTGTTAGTATTATAGTTTTATCCAATGATCCTTGAGTTAACTTTAGATTTTAGCCTCAATATTGAGCCTATATGAGATTTTTTTTAATGTGAATATTTTTTCCTTCATTTTTAACTGAATTTCTTTGAAAAGTACTGTGCTTGTAAAAATGTACATGTGAACTTTATCTAAAATTCCTAGTTATAGGACTTTGCTAACAGGCACATTTTTCATGAAACAAACAATTTTGGGCAGCAAGCCCTCATTGCCAATTTTTCTAATACAAATTCCTCTGTTCTTGATATATCATTGACGATCCCTATTCAGCTCTTCCCTGCTTCTACCATGTCTATCATCTTATTCATTAGAAACAAGATAGGTGTTTGGGGGCATTGGGAGGCAAGAAGCTTGTATTTTGTGATTTTTTAATATGATACTCAAAATCTTTGGTGAGGAGTAGCTTTTTTACTGCCACTGATAAAGGCTATGGCCTTCTACCCTGAAGCAAGCCAACTAAAATAAAATCTGTTTATAAAGACAAAGACAGTAGGTACAATAACAGCACTGGTTATGTTAGGTGAAAAGCATAGACTTCATAAATCATCAAACCCTTGAAAAATATTAGGTACCATACAATAAGCTCATCAGCACCCTCAGTATAATGTTTAAAACTTTAAGGATAATTACCCCCAAATCTACACAGTTTTAACTGTAACTTAACTCTGGCCTTTGATTGGTAAATTGCTAATTATAGCTATCTTTGTTAGATTTAAATTGAATTAGATTAAACTGTGACCCAGTGATTTTCTGCCTTCTTATGTGGTCAATGCAAACAGTTATATTTAATGGTGGTAAAGCTGAGATAAAAATGTTAAATGCAAAAGCCAATTGCAAGGTCATTATTTTTCCCCAAGTAATGAAAACATAGTACTTTATCTACTATAAAATTACAGGCTAATGACTTAGTCCTACAGAGTGGCTCTCAAACCTTGTTCAATGTACCCACACTGATTTAAGAAATGATAAAGTATCATTCTGAAGATTAAATAATGATGAGGACTGTAAATTACACTTTAAGTGGTGTCACCAAATATACGTTTTTAAAGCTCTTGGCAGAATTTTTTGAATAAAAAGATGAGAAACAATTACTCAATCAAACAAGGTGATTACTTATTCAAAAATAGAATATTTGTGAGTCTTGGTATTAAAAATAATCCAATAAATATTTTACTATCTTGTGAACACTTTAATATTGTCTTTCCAAGATGTTGAAACCAATCAGGACCCTGTGGGGCCTCCCTGGTCTAAATCCTTTCTGTGTTCCCCATTTCTAGTTTGTAAGAAACAGGCTTCATTGGCCATTTTATTGCCTCCAAGAGTTTCCATGACCTTCCCTGAGTTCCAAAAGGCATATTTAAATAGTTGCTAATCAGAGCAGGAAGGGGATGCAGGGACAAGGGAGGAGGATTCAAGACATAGAATGCTGGTCTGGGGAAGAGTCTTGCTTCTTCCTCAAGGAATATACATAACAATATGGTTGAGCTCTTCTGCAGGAACTAAGGAGTCCACCCAGGTGAAGGATGCTAAGTTCAGGCTGAGCACAAGATTCCTATAGCACCACCCTCTTACCTCACCGACCAACCTATTAGAGGAAAGCCACACATCCTGCAGTCTTCACCCTAAATTTTGCCTTTAAAAATTTTCCCCAAACAATTGTGAAGTTCAGAGTTTTTGACCATGAGACATCTCTGTTCCTTTCTTGGCCTACAACACTCTCTGCTTTAAACCCTGACATTTCAGTTTATTTGGCCTCTTCTTAGGATAATTACCCCAAATCTACACAGTTTTAACTGTAACTTAACTCTGCCCTTTTTGGAATGCTAATTATAGCTATCTTTGTTAGATTTAAATTGAATTAGATTAAACTGTGACCCAGTGATTTTCTGCCTTCTTATGTGGTCAATGCAAACAGTTATATTTAATGGTGGTAAAGCTGAGATAAAAATGTTAAATGCAAAAGCCAATTGCAAGGTCATTATTTTTCCCCAAGTAATGAAAACATAGTACTTTATCTACTATAAAATTACAGGCTAATGACTTAGTCCTACAGAGTGGCTCTCAAACCTTGTTCAATGTACCCACACTGATTTAAGAAATGATAAAGTATCATTCTGAAGATTAAATAATGATGAGGACTGTAAATTACACTTTAAGTGGTGTCACCAAATATACGTTTTTAAAGCTCTTGGCAGAATTTTTTGAATAAAAGATGAGAAACAATTACTCAATCAAACAAGGTGATTACTTATTCAAAAATAGAATATTTGTGAGTCTTGGTATTAAAAATAATCCAATAAATATTTTACTATCTTGTGAACACTTTAATATTGTCTTTCCAAGATGTTGAAACCAATCAGGACCCTGTGGGGCCTCCCTGGTCTAAATCCTTTCTGTGTTCCCCATTTCTAGTTTGTAAGAAACAGGCTTCATTGGCCATTTTATTGCCTCCAAGAGTTTCCATGACCTTCCCTGAGTTCCAAAAGGCATATTTAAATAGTTGCTAATCAGAGCAGGAAGGGGATGCAGGGACAAGGGAGGAGGATTCAAGACATAGAATGCTGGTCTGGGGAAGAGTCTTGCTTCTTCCTCAAGGAATATACATAACAATATGGTTGAGCTCTTCTGCAGGAACTAAGGAGTCCACCCAGGTGAAGGATGCTAAGTTCAGGCTGAGCACAAGATTCCTATAGCACCACCCTCTTACCTCACCGACCAACCTATTAGAGGAAAGCCACACATCCTGCAGTCTTCACCCTAAATTTTGCCTTTAAAAATTTTCCCCCCAAACAATTGTGGAGTTCAGAGTTTTTGACCATGAGACATCTCTGTTCCTTTCTTGGCCTACAACACTCTCTCTGCTTTAAACCCTGACATTTCAGTTTATTTGGCCTCTTGCACTGGGCACATGAACTTTGTTTGGTAATAGCATCTAATCCCATTTTTGAATGTACCATGAACAAGGGTATTAAAATAGTTTAGATTGTTCAGCTTGCTTATTTATTGAATTTGCACTGATCAAATAAAGAGGCAAAAAAAAAAAAAAAATTACCTGATGGATCCAATTAGTAGGAACAGAGCCTTTGGAAATTTTTTTCTAACATTTACCTGATTGGGATCAACTATGTTCAGGTTTTAATTACTTTAAGGTTATCTAAACTACTTACTTCACAATAGCACCAAGATTTTTTTCTTAGACGCTGTTAGATATGTCAATACAGTGCTAAAATTCAGAGAATTTGTGAAAGAAATATGTAGGGGAACAAACATGACACCACAAAATGTCTCTTTGGCATGTGAATTATTTGAAGGTGAAAACAATCAAGGCCCAGAAGATTCAGGAAGAATCTTTGGCCTTTCTCCTAATGGCCTAAAAAGATACAGATATGTTCCAGAAAGAGAGGCATCATTATAAACAACTGTAGTAGGAAAAGACAGAAAATTTGTCCCTAAACAATTTCTTACTCTTTGTGATCCCATGGACTGCAGTTCATCAGGCTCCTCTGTCCATGGGATTCTCCAGAGCAAGCGTACTGGAGTGGGTTGCCATGCCCTCCTTCAGGGGATCTTTCAGACCCAGGGATTAGACCCCAGTCTCCTGTACTGCAGCCAGGTTCTTTACAACCTGAGCCACCAGGGGACACCAACTATAGTATAATATGAACTAAAAGTGGTAGACAGGGAGGTGTCTGGTACAGTCTGTTAAAAATCCCATGTCCTATTGTTTCTATAGAGCTTAGCAGACATTTCTTTACCAAACATTTGCTCTTTTTCATCTTCCTGTGAATTGCCTTGCTTCCTTTTGAAATCCCAAACCACTACCCCTTTCTCCTTCTCTCTGAAGGCATATAAGCCTGAGTTAGCAAATTTGTCATTGGGTCTAATTTTTCCAGTGAAGTCCTGTTGATACGTAATTAAATTTGATTTTAATTGGTCTCATCTCAGTTTAATTTGTAGGCCAGATAGAAAAAACTAGATAGGTAGAGGAAAGCTTTTTCCTCCCCTACAAATATTTAGTAACATCTCCAAATAAATATTAGAAAGACTTCATTCTAAAATAGTTAATTACCTTATCAATTATTTTCAATGAAATATTCTGATATTTTAAAGAAAGCAAATTTAAGGCATTTTATTTCTCTTTTTTTGGCTTCCTTAAGTTTAACTGAAAAATGCAATAATAAGTTATTTAAAGTACACACAATGATGATTTCATATATGTGTATGTACATTGAGTTTTCTCTTTTATTCAGAGATGAAAAAAGCACCAAATTTTAAATAATTCACATTTAATGAGGAAATAGGAATTCTTCATTTAGTATTTGTGATGAGTAGTCAGAGAGTCATCCTAAAATTATAATTGTCATCACTTAATTAGTTACATGGAGCAGAAATATGAAGTTTTCAGAACTATTACTTCTTACTTTCCACTTCTAAATTTGTGTTTTCCCTTTTTCTATTGTGTATGATTTGATGGCAATTAAAATATCCCTTCATGTTATAACTATCTTATTTAATTTTTGGAACTATCAATATTGTAAGATTACTACACTAATTATATGCATATAGTTTTGAATTTCCTAGTCTAGGTAAAAATCTACAGCTTTTTACCTTATCTAGTTAAATAGTTTTAACTGCATCAAATCATTTAACACACACACATACACACACACACATATATATGTATATATATATAAAATAAATTTATAAATATTACATAAATATTTATAAATAAATTTATGTATATATATATGGGATTCCCAGGTGACAAAGTGGCAAAGAATCTGCCTGGCAATGTAGGAGATACAAGAGTCATGGGTTTGATCCCTAGGTTGGGAAGATCCCCTGGAGTGGGAAACGGTAGACTACTTCAGTATTCTTGCCTGGAAAATTCCATGGACAGAGAAGCTTAGCAGGCTATATAGTCCATGGGGTTACAAAGAGTCACACAACTGACCACTCACATATGTGTGTATATATATAATCTCATTGTTCTGCTTATTTTCTATGCATTTTTGTTGATTTATTGAGATACTTGGAAGATTTATTTTTTTAATAACACTTAAAAAAACACATTGATTTGTCACATCATTGAACTCCAAATCTGCCTTATTTCCATGGAACTATATGTGACATGTTCTTCAGTAATCAGTGGGTACGTTTTCTTATATGTGTTACTTTACCCTAACATCTGTATTTCTTGAGTATTTTTTATTGGTTTGGTCCACACAGTGAGTAATATAAAATAGTGGGCAGAGTTTCAACTCAAACTGTAGTAAATATGTTAATAATGCAAGCTCTAGATGCTTTTCCAATAATTTTGCTACAGGGCTCATAGTTTGAAAAGTGAATTTCAAAGGCAGAAATAGATAAAAATTTCATGTTCTTATATTATTCTAAGGATTGATCAATGCAGTTCTAAAAAATATAGTTTTCTCTGTTAAAAACATACTTCAAGGGAAATACAGGTAATGATAAAGGGAGAATTGGGAGAAAGTTTATATTTTTAAAAGCTTTCTGTTGATTAGGTCAGCAATGCATATACCAACTGATGTCCACAGTAAGAAAGTAACATAAAATATTGACTCATCTGAGGAAATGTCTCTTCACTTAAAATAATCTTGTTTTTAATATACGCATTTGAGTTGAGGACATATCTGCTACTATATGTTCAAAGTTTCAAGTTCATATATGTTGAATGAGGCAGGGGGAAAGTGAGTTTTTCTTTTCATATCCCCTCTTATAACTTCTTTGAAAGGTAACTTGCATTCTTGTTCTTTGATTTCATTTCTTGGGCTAGTCCTGCATAATGTTAAAACAATTTAGAAAAATGGATCATGGAACAAAGTCAATATCAGTTTGAAATTTAAACTACTAAGGTTGGTAACATATTTTGTGCTTTCATTTTTTTTTCCTTTTAACTTACTGCTTTGGGGATACTGAAGGCAGTTTTAGCAGAAAAAAAAGTCTCATAGATTTTCTCGAATTCATAATTTTTTTAAAAAAATACTTGAACTGATATAGCTCATTATATACATTTCTAAGTATGCAATTGTTATCAACTATATGCAATTATTTCAAATGAATTAAGATTTTAGATAATATCCTGATATATTACACTAAGGTTGCCTAACCAATAGACCAATAGTTTCTTAAAAATTCCTCCTTACATAAATTTTCTAGTATACTTTGCAGTTAGGCTGAATCACGTGATTGGGTTTTTTTTTTTTTTTTAAGATTTATTTATTTATTTATTTATTTTGGGTGGGGGCCGGGTTGGGGAGGGAGGGGAGCGGGCGGGCCACTTCTATTGGTCTTTTGTTTCTCTATGTTCATCTGTCTTTGTTCTTTGGCTCCTGTGGGCCTCCCATCGCGGTGGCGTCTGTTGTTGCAGAGTGCCGGCTCTGGGCGCATGCGCTCCAGAGCTCCGGCTCGGTAATTGGACACATGGGTCCAGCCGCTCCGCGGCACGTGGGATCTTCCCAGGCCAGGGCTCGAACCAGCGCCCTTTGCACTGCAAGGTGCTGTCCTTACCCACTGGACCACCAGGGGAAGCCTATGATTGGGTTTTGGCTCATGGGATGCTGGTGAAAGTAACCAGAGTCTTTTCCTGACTCAGTCAAGATATTTTAATATCTATTTATAACTGCTGTCCAATATGGTAGCCATTAGCCATGTGAGACCATTGAGCACTATCAAATGTGGCTATTCCAAAATGAGATGTACTGTGCTGTGCTTAGTCACTCAGTCCTGTCCAACTCTTTGTGACTGCATGACCTGTAGCTCATCTGGCTTCTCTGTCCATGGAATTTCCCAGGCAAGAATACTGGAATAGGTTGTCATTTCTTCCTGCAGGAGATCTTCTCGACCCAGGGATCGAACCCATGTTTCCTCTGACTCCTGCACTGGCAGGCAGATTCTTTACCACTCTGCCACCTGGGTTTCCCAGTTGAGATGTATTGTAAGTGTAAAATACACAACAGATTATAAAGGTGTAGTATAAAAATACTATGAAATATCTCTGTAATAATATATTGACTGCATTCTGAAGAGATAATATTTTAAATATATTAGGTTAACTAAAATGTATTATTGAAATAGTTTTACTTGTTTCTTTTTACTTTATAAATGTGGATACAAGAAATATTTAAATAACGTAAGTGGCTTATATTATATTTCTATTGGACAGCATGATCTAACTTCTCAGGGTCCCATATCTTTACACTTTCTCCCACCATCTACCCCCTCATCCATTAATCATGTATCAATATGTACTATGAATCTACTGTGTGCCAGATATTCTTCTAATAGTCACCTCTGATAAGATAGAGGATGGAGAAAAAGGTAAGCACCCCAAAGTAGGGCACCCCAAAATATGCCTCTTTGGCATAAGGGCAATCAAGTCCCTAAAGATCCATGAATAGCTTTTTGTCATCCTCTTCAACAGTCAAATAAAATTTAGATAGGGAGTCTATACCAGGGAGACAGTTCTTACCTGAGATAACTTTTTCATCTGAGAGATGGACCCACACTGCCTGGCAAACATTTGATTACTCAACATTTTCTCTTCTCTCCTTCATGTGAACAGTCTTCCTCCCCTTTGAAGTTCCAGACTGCTCTCCCATTCCTTAACACAGGATGGTGTATAAGCTCCAGCTGCCTGCCTTTGAGTCTCTTATCTATGTAGGGTTCTTGTATGTATGGACAAACAAAATTAATTTTTTTCACCTAGCAATCTCTTTTCATTATAGGACAGTCTCCAACAAGAAGCTATAAGGAAAAAGAAAAAAAAAAAAAGAAGCTATAAGGGTAAAGGGAAAATTATTTTTCCTCCTCAATAGGGTGTCAGACTCCATGATACAAATAAAGGGGGCGGGTTGGCTAACATAGAAACTGAATTATATGACAAGATTTTTTTGTGCTCAAACTGCAATCTCTGCTCAGACAAGCAGGAGGAGTGATTCCAATGTGACTTTCTGAACAGTGCTTAAGGAACCACAGATGCTGGGTTCAGTCTATTAGAAAGAATGAGAACACAGAGTTATGCAATGTTAAAACACTAGTGTCTCATTCCTTGGGCTTCAAAGGCTCAGGCAGTTTGGCAATGCTGATGAATTGCCTGGGGCTTCTGTGACAGTAGTGGTAGCTGTGAAACTGGGTTTCTCAATGTTAGGAGCAGTTGAAGTGTGACTGTGTGGACTTATTGCTGGAAAGTGTATGTTTTTTTCAGTCTTTTATAAATAATGAAAACTACTTGTAAACCACCCTCCATTTCCCATTATTATTCAAGGGGTTCAGACATAAAGCATTCTCAGACTATTTTTGACTTTGTAGAGAAAATGTAGGTGGCTTCTTTGCAGCTTCCTTCCATTTTATATGCTCAGAGCCTTTGCTGGGTTCAACCAATTCTTTCCTATATAATATCAATTCTGCATGCTTCTAAAACCTAATAAAAATTTGGCTCATTAAACATGGAATTCAACAAAATAAAACCAATTTCAAATTATGAATGTGAATAAGGCACCATTTAGTTTTCAGCTTTCCCAGGTGGTGCTTGGGGTAAAGAACCCACCTGTCAATGCAGAAGCAAGAGACGTGGGTTGGATCCTTGGGTTGGGTACACACCCTAGAAAAGGGTATGGCAACTCACTCCAGTATTCTTGCCTGGAGAATCTCATGGACAGAGGAGTCTGGTTAGCTATGGTCCATAGGATAGCAGAGTCAGATACAAATGAAGTAACTTACCACACATGCACACCACTTAGTTTATTTTGTATTCAATATTTTGAGTAAACAATTCTAATTCTTCTCACTTTTCTCACAGAACTTATTGCCTGACAGTCTAATCATTTTCCTCCTTCCTATCTTACATCATCTAAAAGAGTTTCCCTAGTATCTGTTTAGTTCTCTTTAAAATGTTTACTCTTCATATATTTTTTTAAAAACAAGGGTAGCAAGGATATAAGTTACTACTAATAAAAATTGTAAAAAATCATGGGAAAAAAAGTATTCCCTTTGTTGCATCTCCAAATCTTAATTTTTTTACTGATTCATTCTTTAACAAAATAATATTGCTTATTCATACATCTTTTGCTTCTCTTCATATCCAAGAATTAAAATGTCTTGCAAATGGTAGAGTTGATTCTAACACCTAGACATATACAGCTTGTTAGAAACCCAGGGGAGTCCATTCCAAAATATGCCTTAATGGCATACTGATTATTTTGAATCAAAGTTACTTCAACAGAAGGACAATTGACCCTCCTCTCTGTCTCCCTGAAAGCAGGAAATAAATCTCTCATGTGAAAGGTGCCATGCCTGCACTGGGAAAGAGAAACATACCTTTATCACCGAAGACAAGGAGCATATGTTCACAAACCTTGTTACTTTACTAATATTCTACCCAAGCCCAAACTTGACTTAAATTCCTTCCTAATTCAGCACACAAACCAAAGTTTCCTTGTCCCATCAATTCCTTTCAAATGTCTTATTTCTTCATCAAAAGAATATAAAAGCTGCTTGCTTTGGCCATTTTTCAGGTCGCATTTTTATGAAACCTCTAAGTGCATGAATTAAATTGATTTCTTTTACTTCTTTTAGTCTTTCTTGTGTCAATTTTATTATTAGCTCAGCTATAAGAACTCAAAAGGGATACAGGAAGAAAACTGTCCCTTCCTAAAAATCTCAAATGCATTTTTTCCCCTATGTAGCAGGCAAAACTGTAACAAGCAAATGACCAAGACCAATATGTGTGATTTATTTTTCCCTCAAAAACACAGAAAAAAAAAAAATTCTCTTAGACCTCTGCCACCAGAAATTCTGAAACTGAACAAGACAAAGAGACTTCCTTATCAGCCAAGGACAAGAAACAGCAAATGCTCTTATACATGAAGAATGCGATCTTTGTAATTTTACATATTTGAGAGGAAGAAAGCTAGGACTTGTTTTGTAAGTTAGTGGCATTTGTCTTGGGACTTCTGATTTGTTAACCTACAACAAAGGCAAAATAGAAAATACATCAAAAGAAATATGAATATATTTGTTTAAGATCTTAGACGATTAGACAATATACTATGATATCTAAATTGCTTTTGTTTTTAATCCAAACTAGTGGTTTACTGATTTAGACAACAGGTTTGATCGTCAGGGATATATTGAAATGCCTTACATACAGGCTCTGAATAAATTCTCAATGTCTACAACCATAATACACTATTTAAACAGCTCATTTATATTATTAGAAGCAATCTTTATTTGAACTGCTTCTTTCAGAATATATGTGCATAGTATATACTGAGGCATACCTAAACATCAAGGGAGTATTGCTGACAATCCAAAACTGTATTCAATTCTTCAGAAGTCAGTTATGATAATAAAATCAGTAATACAAGGCATTCTGCTTTGCCTTCATTCTTAAAAGGTATAAATGACATACTTAAACACTGGCATATTAAAATAAAACATTTCCAGCCTTTGTGGTGACAAACAATCTTTCAGATTCTTGAAGAGACCATTAGAGAAAACCTAAGCCAAAACTCATTTTATTTCTCCTTCAATATCAGAAAAAAATTATCAGTATGAGTCTGGAAATATATTTTTAAAAATTACCAGAAGCTTGCCTATAAAACAAGAGTAAAATAACTTTTTAAAAGCCATACATTTATAACATTCACACCAAACAAGACACTGTTGGTTCCTGGGCACAAAAGCCTTTCTGTGTCCCGCATTTCTTGATTACAAGAACTTAGATTCATTGAGTCTCCAGGACAGTTCCTGAATTCCAAAGGGCAGGTTCAACCAGATGCTAATTAAGGAAGAGAGGCAATGGGAGATAAGAGAGGAACTGTCAAGAGAAACAATAGTGGAATTTTAGGGGTCCTGATTGCTCGTCAACCAATACCCAAAACATTAACCTTGAGCTGTTTTGCAGATACTGAAACTCCCACTAGGTGGGAGAAGTTAATGGTATGGTGCCTACAAGCAGTTAGATCCCAAACTGTTAGAAGCAAAATATTTATGATACTGACTCTCACTTACCTCCCCACAAACCAATCAGAAAAACATCCATGAGCTGATCCTGCCTTCTGTGAACCATTACTACATGAATATATTTGTTTAAGATCTTAGACGATTAGACAATATACTATGATATCTAAATTGCTTTTGTTTTTAATCCAAACTAGTGGTTTACTGATTTAGACAACAGGTTTGATCGTCAGGGATATATTGAAATGCCTTACATACAGGCTCTGAATAAATTCTCAATGTCTACAACCATAATACACTATTTAAACAGCTCATTTATATTATTAGAAGCAATCTTTATTTGAACTGCTTCTTTCAGAATATATGTGCATAGTATATACTGAGGCATACCTAAACATCAAGGGAGTATTGCTGACAATCCAAAACTGTATTCAATTCTTCAGAAGTCAGTTATGATAATAAAATCAGTAATACAAGGCATTCTGCTTTGCCTTCATTCTTAAAAGGTATAAATGACATACTTAAACACTGGCATATTAAAATAAAACATTTCCAGCCTTTGTGGTGACAAACAATCTTTCAGATTCTTGAAGAGACCATTAGAGAAAACCTAAGCCAAAACTCATTTTATTTCTCCTTCAATATCAAAAAAAAATTATCAGTATGAGTCTGGAAATATATTTTTAAAAATTACCAGAAGCTTGCCTATACAACAAGACTAAAATAACTTTTTAAAAGCCATACATTTATAACATTCACACCAAACAAGACACTGTTGGTTCCTGGGCACAAAAGCCTTTCTGTGTCCCGCATTTCTTGATTACAAGAACTTAGATTCATTGAGTCTCCAGGACAGTTCCTGAATTCCAAAGGGCAGGTTCAACCAGATGCTAATTAAGGAAGAGAGGCAATGGGAGATAAGAGAGGAACTGTCAAGAGAAACAATAGTGGAATTTTAGGGGTCCTGATTGCTCGTCAACCAATACCCAAAACATTAACCTTGAGCTGTTTTGCAGATACTGAAACTCCCACTAGGTGGGAGAAGTTAATGGTATGGTGCCTACAAGCAGTTAGATCCCAAACTGTTAGAAGCAAAATATTTATGATACTGACTCTCACTTACCTCCCCACAAACCAATCAGAAAAACATCCATGAGCTGATCCTGCCTTCTGTGAACCATTACTACAGAATTCCTCACTATCCCATCCAGGTGGGGACACACAGTTTTGAGTGCATTAGTCCAATATGGCCCCCTCAAAATATTTGCTTTGTGTCAAAGCAAGAAAGCTATTCTTTTCTATGTCACCTGAAACTCTGTCCCTGGGAATCAATTTGTTGCCTGTGTGAAGCGGTTGGATTTGGCTTCATCAGGAAGACACATAGAGAGGAAAGAGAACCAAAGTCAAGATGTTAGCAAATTTGGGGAAGCACTTCCTTGCTTCACAGCAAAAACAGTGGTCTCCTGGTCATCCACCACTTTACCTGCCCAGGGTCAGGAATCAAATGTTCCTCCAATGAGCTGTGGCTCCTTTTAATATTGAATAATATTTAGCAATAAACATCTATCGGACTTTAAGAAACTCCATGGGAACCTCTGGTTAGGGGCTAGTTGCCAGGGGAACCAACCCTGAACAGTGAATGGTGGTATGGAACCTTTCATCTCAAACCCCTTCATCCTCTCTAGGGATGGGGAAGGGACTGGTGACAGAGTTAATCCTGGATGGCCAATGACTGAATCCACCATGCCAGTGTAATGGAGCTTCCATAAAACCCCTAAAAACTGTGTTGGGAGAGCTTCTATAACCAAGAAGGACCCCCAGAGGCTGTCCAAGGTGGGGAGGGGGGAATCAGGCCTCTGCCCATATCCTCCACTTTAACTCCTCTCTGAAGTACCTAGATAGTTGTATTTGATGCTCATTTCCTGAATTGTTTTACAAATGTAAGAAACCTTCCCCTTTCCAACAAATAGAAGACATTACGTACTTGAAGACCATGAGGATATAGCCCCAGGCCTCATAGAACCTAAGGGCTGATTATGTTAATCATTGTGACACCACCTGCTGCTTCCCCATCAGTCAATCAGAGAATTGTGCACAAGCTGATCTCAGACTTTGAAATCAACCTTGCTCCCTCACCTGGCTTTTTAAAGTGTTTTGGTGAAAACTTTTAGGATCTGGACTTTTAGGGGATGACACATCTGTCTCCTCACAGTAAACTTTTCTCTGCTCCGTATTCTGATTTTTCAGTTTATTTGGCCTCACCGTGCTTGGGGCACACAAACTTGCATTGGTCAAAGAGTCAGACATAACTGACCAATTAAACAATAACAATAAACCAACAAAGATGGTAGACAGGTTTGATGGCATTGGGGGTCAAACATTGGTTGAGAAAGGTCTTTGGAGAATAGCTATGTATCATGGTCAAGACCAAGCATTCTAGAAGTTGTGTATGTTTAACAGTAGGCTTGAATTTTCCTCTTAAATTGAACTCCTTGAACTTCTGACAATGGTAATCACACCTTATGAGGTTGTCTGCCCTTTGTCTCTTTTTCTTTAATTTACACTATAAATATTTTTGTTATCCAGTACTTCACTCACAGCCCCATACTTTACCTGAGGTGCTTCATTGATTTTTCAATTATAAATACTAACAAAGCTGTGTTATCAAAAATGATATTTTATAGCCCACACATCTCTCATTAAATCTAGTCAGTTCCCTTACCCCATTAGACAAAACACTATGTAACCAAAATCCATCACCTCTCCCACCCAACTCAGCAAAATAAAAGCCTGTCTGGGGCTTTCCTGGTGGTCCAGAGGGTAAAGAGTCTGCCTTGCAATGCAAGGGGCATCGGTTTTATCCCTGGCCTGGGAAGATCCCATGTGCTGTGGAGCAGCTAGACTGGAGTGTCCAATTATGAGCCAGCACACTGTAGCACATGTGCCCAGAGCCGGTTCTCTGCAACAAGAGAGGCCACTGCAATGGGAGGCCCACACAGGTCAAAGAATAAAGATGGATGAAAATAAATAAATAAAAAGTCAATAAAAGAGGCCAAAATTAAAAAAAAAAAAAAAAAAAAAAAAACCTGTCTGACAAATGACAGCCTCGAGCATTCTTCTCAGAGGGATTGAATTCACCTTGTCCTCACAAAAATATAAATGACAATAACCACCAATAATTGAATGTTTACCATATGCCAGGTATAACTCCATGTGCTTTGCAGGCAGAACATCTTTTAATCTTTTAAATAAATATTTGATGGGGAAGTTGAGGCTTAGAAAGGGTTAAGAATTTTAGGGATGACACATCTGTCTCCTCACAGTAAACTTTTCTCTGCTCCGTATTCTGATTTTTCAGTTTATTTGGCCTCACCGTGCTTGGGGCACACAAACTTGCATTGGTCAAAGAGTCAGACATAACTGACCAATTAAACAATAACAATAAACCAACAAAGATGGTAGACAGGTTTGATGGCATTGGGGGTCAAACATTGGTTGAGAAAGGTCTTTGGAGAATAGCTATGTATCATGGTCAAGACCAAGCATTCTAGAAGTTGTGTATGTTTAACAGTAGGCTTGAATTTTCCTCTTAAATTGAACTCCTTGAACTTCTGACAATGGTAATCACACCTTATGAGGTTGTCTGCCCTTTGTCTCTTTTTCTTTAATTTACACTATAAATATTTTTGTTATCCAGTACTTCACTCACAGCCCCATACTTTACCTGAGGTGCTTCATTGATTTTTCAATTATAAATACTAACAAAGCTGTGTTATCAAAAATGATATTTTATAGCCCACACATCTCTCATTAAATCTAGTCAGTTCCCTTACCCCATTAGACAAAACACTATGTAACCAAAATCCATCACCTCTCCCACCCAACTCAGCAAAATAAAAGCCTGTCTGGGGCTTTCCTGGTGGTCCAGTGGGTAAAGAGTCTGCCTTGCAATGCAAGGGGCATCGGTTTTATCCCTGGCCTGGGAAGATCCCATGTGCTGTGGAGCAGCTAGACTGGAGTGTCCAATTATGAGCCAGCACACTGTAGCACATGTGCCCAGAGCCGGTTCTCTGCAACAAGAGAGGCCACTGCAATGGGAGGCCCACACAGGTCAAAGAATAAAGATGGATGAAAATAAATAAATAAAAAGTCAATAAAAGAGGCCAAAATTAAAAAAAAAAAAAAAAAAAAAAAAAAACCTGTCTGACAAATGACAGCCTCGAGCATTCTTCTCAGAGGGATTGAATTCACCTTGTCCTCACAAAAATATAAATGACAATAACCACCAATAATTGAATGTTTACCATATGCCAGGTATAACTCCATGTGCTTTGCAGGCAGAACATCTTTTAATCTTTTAAATAAATATTTGATGGGGAAGTTGAGGCTTAGAAAGGGTTAAGAATTTACTCAAGCTTACAGACACAAACCGGTGAACTGAAAATTAAAATTCAGGCTTCTGAATCTAGTACTTGCCCTCATAACCACATTAAATGAAATGTTTCAATGTCTAAAATCAAAGTCATCAATATGCTTCCAAAGTGTCTCTCTTTTCCTTTTTATCTCAACTCTTCTCCCAATATAGTATCTATATCTGCCAAGTGTCCTGAAAAAATACTTCACATTCATCAGATTCATTCCTTGTTCTCCTTTTCCAATCGTTATCCAAACCGTGTTATCCCTATCTATCCAACCAGGTTATCCCCATTTACATCATCTAGGCCTCACATCAGGATTTTGCCATGTCTTGGTGAAAAGGTTCAGAAGCACTTGGAAATGTGGGCCTTAAGCTCTGTGTTACAGATCCATGTTTGGAAGTTGCATATTCAAGAATCATTTGCTGAGTGCTTCCAAAATGTCATGGCCAGTTTTAGGTCCTGGGTTGAGGTAAAGTTTAATGATATGAAAGAAGATGAAACAGAGTGTTCATGGAAGAAAGGACTGAGATAATGGCTGGTATGGCTGACTGTTTTCAAATTCTTTCTCCTCTTCTTCCTTCCCTATTGTCATTCATTCCATTCATTTAACAAGCATGTAATAAGCATCACTGTACAACAGGGAGTATGCTCTAGGCTGAGTACACAGCGAAGACTGAGTCAAATTTCAGAGCCTCAAGGAATTAATAGATGTAAAATATAGGTAAACAATAATTTAATGCAGTCAACAATGGTTCTATATAGTAAATGCTATGAAGAAGGAAACTATAGGTAAATCAAGGCTGTCTCCACTGATGTATGGTCATCCACTCTAGAGCATAGGAGAGGCAAAGATCAGGTTGAATCCAGTGTAATTGTACTGGGTTACATACACATTCATACAAACAACGATAGTGGTACTTTGTATCTTCTCTCATGTTTTTTTTTTTTTTTTGAAAATTGAAATAACTTCCTTCCTTCCTCTCTCACTCCTTCCTTTTTCTTTCTCTCTCCTTTCCTCCTTTCCTTTCTTTTTTCTCTTCCCTCCTCCATCCTTGACTTCCTTCCTTAGAACCTTGAGGTAAACTGAAAATAGATTCTTTCTATGAAAAAATATCAAAACTAAAATTATTTTCCATGATTTCTCATGAGAAATTTAACTTACTTTCTCACCAAACCTTCTCTTTCATTAGTCTTTTTTATCCCAGTAAACATTCATCCTAAGTTTCCTTATGTTTGGGTTAAAATTTCTTTTCTCCATTCTCTCAATCTCTGTATCTAGTCCATCATCAAACCCTGTTAACTCTACTTTCAAAATGTATCCCAACTATGGCCATTTCTCCTCAGGTCCATGACTCCACATACACATGGTAACCTGAATTATTACACTAGCCTCTAGTTCACCTCTCACATCTACCTTTGCATCCTAGAGTATAACTTATATTGCTTCTGCTGCTGATGTTGTCTAGTTACTTAGTCGTGTGCTACTCATCTATGACCCCATGGACTGTAGCCCACCAGGCTCCTCTGTCCATGGGATTTCCCAAGCAGGAATACTGGAGTGGGTAGCCATGCCCTCCTGCAGGGGTAGGCCTTCTCAGATGGATCTCCAGGGATCTTTCCGATCCAGGGATCAAACTCACCAGGTGGATTCTTTACTGCTGAGCCACCAGGGAAGCCTCCCTTGCTTCCATGTCACTGCTTAAGATTCTCAGTCTCCTAATGTACCATTATGTAGAAGCTAATACCTTTACAGTGGTCAACTAGACCCTACCTGATTTGGCTCCCCCAACACCACTTTAGCTGTAGCTCACAACACTCTTCCTCCTGTCATTCTACTCCAGCTGCCTAATGTCCCTTGAACACACACAAGGAATTTTGTACATGTTCTTCCTTCTGTCTGGAACTTTTTTCTCCATGACATCTGAATGATTCATTCTCTTCCTCCCTTCAGGTTTCATATATGACTCTTCAGAATGATTTCCCTAGGATCCACTATAGAAAACTGCCACCAACACTAGTCTTATGCTTTCCTCATCCTGCTTTAGTTTCCCTTTGAGTACCAAGCACTATCCAAAATTTCATATTCCAGGTGCAGAGAGATAAAGCAAGTTGACAAATAAATACAGAAATGTCAAATACTTTGCTAAATGTTTCCTTGTTGACTCAGCTTATCTGGTTCACAGAGCTCTACTAGTAAAGGTTTTTTTTTTTTTTTTTCTTTTTCATGCTATGCTCAAAAACCTAAAGCATCTGATATGCAATAGGTACTCAATATATAATCAGTTAATAAATATAGACTATGTATATTTACATAAAAATATATTTTCTTAAATCCAATTATTTATGAAGAATATGAGCCTAATGTATAGGCATAATATTCAAAATATTTATTCCCCAATATAACATTCGGAGGCAATTTTAATAATGGGATCAATTCTTACAAAAAGTACCATCAAATGACCATGTACTGGGCTTCCCCTGGTGGTCCAGTGGGTAAGGACACCACCTTGCAGTGCAAGGGGCACCGATTCCATCCCTGACCTGGGAAGATCTCATGCACGTGCCACGGAGCGGCTGGACCAATATGTCCAATTACCAAGCCGGAGCTCTGGGGAGCATGCGCCCAGAGCTGGTGCTCTGAGACGACAGACGCCTCCGCGATGGGAAGCCCACAGGAGCCAAAGAACAAAGATGGATGAAAATAGAGAAATGAAAGACCAATAGAAGTGGCCTGCCCGCTCCCCTCACTCCCCAACCCGACCCCCGCCCAAAATAAATAAAATAAATAAATCTTAAAAAAAAAAAAAAAAAAAAAAAGACCATGTACTGAATTGGCCAAAAAGTTTATTCACGTTTTTCCACAAGTTTGTATGGATAAACCTGAATGAACTTTTTGGCTAACCCAATATTTTGAAAAGGTTTGTTTCCTGGGTGACAAGTGAGTCAAATCAAAGAAAAAAAAAAATAAACCTAGCAAATTCATCCATAATTCTCATTTGTTCTCATTAAATGACAGCTAATATTAGACCATGGGTTGGTTTCATTCACATTTCTAATTAAGGGGTCTGTTTGTCTCCATTCACCAGCTGCCCACAATTCTGGACAAGACTGAAAGTGATGGTTTCCAACCTATAGAAAACTGCCACCAACACTAGTCTTATGCTTTCCTCATCCTGCTTTAGTTTCCCTTTGAGTACCAAGCACTATCCAAAATTTCATATTCCAGGTGCAGAGAGATAAAGCAAGTTGACAAATAAATACAGAAATGTCAAATACTTTGCTAAATGTTTCCTTGTTGACTCAGCTTATCTGGTTCACAGAGCTCTACTAGTAAAGGTTTTTTTTTTTTTTTTTCTTTTTCATGCTATGCTCAAAAACCTAAAGCATCTGATATGCAATAGGTACTCAATATATAATCAGTTAATAAATATAGACTATGTATATTTACATAAAAATATATTTTCTTAAATCCAATTATTTATGAAGAATATGAGCCTAATGTATAGGCATAATATTCAAAATATTTATTCCCCAATATAACATTCGGAGGCAATTTTAATAATGGGATCAATTCTTACAAAAAGTACCATCAAATGACCATGTACTGGGTTTCCCCCTGGTGGTCCAGTGGGTAAGGACACCACCTTGCAGTGCAAGGGGCACCGATTCCATCCCTGACCTGGGAAGATCTCATGCACGTGCCACGGAGCGGCTGGACCAATATGTCCAATTACCAAGCCGGAGCTCTGGGGAGCATGCGCCCAGAGCTGGTGCTCTGAGACGACAGACGCCTCCGCGATGGGAAGCCCACAGGAGCCAAAGAACAAAGATGGATGAAAATAGAGAAATGAAAGACCAATAGAAGTGGCCTGCCCGCTCCCCTCCCTCCCCAACCCGACCCCCGCCCAAAATAAAAAAAAAAAATAAATCTTAAAAAAAAAAAAAAAAAAAAAAAGACCATGTACTGAATTGGCCAAAAAGTTTATTCACGTTTTTCCACAAGTTTGTATGGATAAACCTGAATGAACTTTTTGGCTAACCCAATATTTTGAAAAGGTTTGTTTCCTGGGTGACAAGTGAGTCAAATCAAAGAAAAAAAAAAATAAACCTAGCAAATTCATCCATAATTCTCATTTGTTCTCATTAAATGACAGCTAATATTAGACCATGGGTTGGTTTCATTCACATTTCTAATTAAGGGGTCTGTTTGTCTCCATTCACCAGCTGCCCACAATTCTGGACAAGACTGAAAGTGATGGCTTATTTAGTAATCACCTATTGTCTACTTTTGTTGTTAATTCTCTTTGTACAAAGAATTGATATTGTGAAATTAGGGTTTAAACTAGAATAAGATTAGGCAAAGAACTTTTTAAAACCATACTCTGCCTTTTATTGTGCATGAACTTTACAAATCTGCCTCTAGCAGCATTGTAAGAGAGATTTCTACTGCTGAACTTGTATCAATAAATTAATGTCAGATCTTGTTTTAGATCTTTGTGTTCTGGCTACCATGATCATAATTGGATAGAGAATTCTAGGAGGTTAAAGGAACCCAGGACACGATCAAAACATAACCCTTAATGGAACACAGAGAAAGACACTCAGAACACCACTAAAACAAAACTCTTCTGCAGATGCAAAATAATGAACAAAAGAAAGATCAAAGGGCACTCTATATCCATTTGAAATGTTCTGTTAGCAAGAAAAACATATTGTTGCTTATGAAATAATTGCAGTGAAAGAAAACAGAGAGATACAGTTGACAGTAATGCCTGGATAGGCTATTTTCTTTCTTTACTATATAGATAGATGGATGGATTTTTTGCAGAACACAGAACTCAATTATATTAATTACTTTCCTTACCACCTGTTAAACCAGTCAATCCTAAAGGAAATCAACACTGACTATTCACTGGAATGCTGAAGGGTGTAAGAGAGGATGAGACTGTTGGATGGCATCACTGACAAAATGGACATGAGTTTGAGCAAAGTCAGGGAGATGGTGAAGACAGGGAAGCCTAGTGTGTTGCCATTCATGGGATCACAAAGAGTTGGACATGATAGAATGGACAACAAATATGCTTATAGGATGCAGTTTTTAACATAAGAAGACTATTACAAGTCTATCTACGTGTACTATACATATATAAATATTGTGTTGCCTAAAGTATTTCTTCAAGTGTTTCTGTACAATGTTAAGGAAAAATCCAAAGGAACTTTTTGGTCAACCCAACATAAGGTACATATAAAATATATGTTTGGTAGATGCTGAGCCATTCAACCATGGGTTGGTTTCATTCACATTTCTAATTAAGGGTCTGTTTGTCTCCATTCACCAGCTGCCCACAATTCTGGACAAGACTGAAAGTGATGGCTTATTTAGTAATCACCTATTGTCTACTTTTGTTGTTAATTCTCTTTGTACAAAGAATTGATATTGTGAAATTAGGGTTTAAACTAGAATAAGATTAGGCAAAGAACTTTTTAAAACCATACTCTGCCTTTTATTGTGCATGAACTTTACAAATCTGCCTCTAGCAGCATTGTAAGAGAGATTTCTACTGCTGAACTTGTATCAATAAATTAATGTCAGATCTTGTTTTAGATCTTTGTGTTCTGGCTACCATGATCATAATTGGATAGAGAATTCTAGGAGGTTAAAGGAACCCAGGACACGATCAAAACATAACCCTTAATGGAACACAGAGAAAGACACTCAGAACACCACTAAAACAAAACTCTTCTGCAGATGCAAAATAATGAACAAAAGAAAGATCAAAGGGCACTCTATATCCATTTGAAATGTTCTGTTAGCAAGAAAAACATATTGTTGCTTATGAAATAATTGCAGTGAAAGAAAACAGAGAGATACAGTTGACAGTAATGCCTGGATAGGCTATTTTCTTTCTTTACTATATAGATAGATGGATGGATTTTTTGCAGAACACAGAACTCAATTATATTAATTACTTTCCTTACCACCTGTTAAACCAGTCAATCCTAAAGGAAATCAACACTGACTATTCACTGGAATGCTGAAGGGTGTAAGAGAGGATGAGACTGTTGGATGGCATCACTGACAAAATGGACATGAGTTTGAGCAAAGTCAGGGAGATGGTGAAGACAGGGAAGCCTAGTGTGTTGCCATTCATGGGATCACAAAGAGTTGGACATGATAGAATGGACAACAAATATGCTTATAGGATGCAGTTTTTAACATAAGAAGACTATTACAAGTCTATCTACGTGTACTATACATATATAAATATTGTGTTGCCTAAAGTATTTCTTCAAGTGTTTCTGTACAATGTTAAGGAAAAATCCAAAGGAACTTTTTGGTCAACCCAACATAAGGTACATATAAAATATATGTTTGGTAGATGCTGAGCCTTTTAACACCAGTCCAATTCTAATCCTGAGTAAAGATCCCTCTGGATAGACTTCAATCAAGTATAGTGATTCTCAGCTGGAGAAAGAGAAAGATCATATCCCCCTGAGGGTTCATCAAAATCCTAGGTGAGATTTCCTTAAACATCCCCTATTATAGACCTGATCAAATTGCTAATATTCTATAGCATTGATTTCCAAAGTGTGGTCCCTGTACCAGTAGCATCAGCATGTTTCCTCAATACCATGTTCAAAAACCTAGAGTACCCGATTTACAATAGATCTTAATAAACAATAAGTTGCTGAGATAGACTATGTGTGTGTTCTGTAAACACCTGAAAATTAGTTTTTCTAATTATAATGTAAGTGCTTGAGATTAAGCTTTTGATTTACAAGGCATCCACTTTGAAGACATCCATCTGGAATAAGCACATTACCAGCTACATAACTAGATATAGAGCTGCCTCACCCATGCAAGTTGCCTCTTTTAGAAAGCCCTGGTTGAGTTAGATAACTGACAGTTTGACTGAAAGCTTGATTTTCTCATCTAATGCTTTAATTTCTACTCTTATGCTTTAAATTCAGCAATAATGACTCCACCAAAAATCTAGGTATCCCACCATTGACCCTAATAAAACTCCAAGTTTTATTTCCACCTGTGACTTTGTCTTGTACCCTCCAGGTTTAGAGTGGTAAACCTTTTTTTTTTTTTTTTCTTTTTCAAAGTTCCCTGATGGTTGTTACTGAGATGATTCTTGAAAACATAATAAAGAACCACAAGAGCCAATCCAACCGTAACACTGACTCCACTCAGGGAGAGTCTGTGGAGGCTCCCACAGGTACTAAGGGACTAGGTGAGTGCCCCCAGCATTTCTAGCCAAAATCAAAATCATTGATAGACTGACTGACTCAAAACAGTGTGTTGCTGTCAAAGCATGTTTCCTTCCCTATAAATGATTATGAAACACAGGATCTTAATTCATAGATATACTATTAAAAATACGTATTCACTGTCTGATATAAAAAATGCAGGTAATTTTAATAACAGAAACACATTCTAACTGGGAACTTGTTAGAAAATCAAAGTTCTTAACCATTCCCCCTCCTCCGCCCCCCAGAATCAGAAACTCTGATTGAAGGGTTCTAGTGATTTGTGTTTCAACAAGCCCTCTAGCTGATTGTGATGCAGCATGCTGATGTGTGTGTGAGATCAAACAACTCTACAAAAAAGGTAACCCATTTACATTTTCACTTTAGATTCAGATATCTATTCCCTAAGTGTAAAGTCTAGGCTTCAGATTTCCAAAGTGTGGTCCCTGTACCAGTAGCATCAGCATGTTTCCTCAATACCATGTTCAAAAACCTAGAGTACCCGATTTACAATAGATCTTAATAAACAATAAGTTGCTGAGATAGACTATGTGTGTGTCTGTAAACACCTGAAAATTAGTTTTTCTAATTATAATGTAAGTGCTTGAGATTAAGCTTTTGATTTACAAGGCATCCACTTTGAAGACATCCATCTGGAATAAGCACATTACCAGCTACATAACTAGATATAGAGCTGCCTCACCCATGCAAGTTGCCTCTTTTAGAAAGCCCTGGTTGAGTTAGATAACTGACAGTTTGACTGAAAGCTTGATTTTCTCATCTAATGCTTTAATTTCTACTCTTATGCTTTAAATTCAGCAATAATGACTCCACCAAAAATCTAGGTATCCCACCATTGACCCTAATAAAACTCCAAGTTTTATTTCCACCTGTGACTTTGTCTTGTACCCTCCAGGTTTAGAGTGGTAAACCTTTTTTTTTTTTTTTCAAAGTTCCCTGATGGTTGTTACTGAGATGATTCTTGAAAACATAATAAAGAACCACAAGAGCCAATCCAACCGTAACACTGACTCCACTCAGGGAGAGTCTGTGGAGGCTCCCACAGGTACTAAGGGACTAGGTGAGTGCCCCCAGCATTTCTAGCCAAAATCAAAATCATTGATAGACTGACTGACTCAAAACAGTGTGTTGCTGTCAAAGCATGTTTCCTTCCCTATAAATGATTATGAAACACAGGATCTTAATTCATAGATATACTATTAAAAATACGTATTCACTGTCTGATATAAAAACTGCAGGTAATTTTAATAACAGAAACACATTCTAACTGGGAACTTGTTAGAAAATCAAAGTTCTTAACCATTCCCCCTCCTCCGCCCCCCAGAATCAGAAACTCTGATTGAAGGGTTCTAGTGATTTGTGTTTCAACAAGCCCTCTAGCTGATTGTGATGCAGCATGCTGATGTGTGTGTGAGATCAAACAACTCTACAAAAAAGGTAACCCATTTACATTTTCACTTTAGATTCAGATATCTATTCCCTAAGTGTAAAGTCTAGGCTTCAGATTCAATTTGACAAAACGGATTAGTGGTCCTAATTAGACAGGGTAGTCTAATTGTTCCATAACTGTCTACTGTTTTAGAATATCACATTTTCAACCAGAAATTGAATACTAACACTATCAAACCGATATCTCATTCTTGGTCCAACTGGTCCCAACAACAAATTATTCAAGAATGGCACTGTGCTTTCTTTCACAACCTCCATTCTCTACTCAAACAGATCTCTTTGGCCACTTGTCATGTGACAGGCCAAACTTCTTTAAGTGTTCCATACTTCCGCATGCAATTTTTATTGCATTTGCCTTTCTTTAAATTGTCTTTGCATGGACAATTTCAGATTAAATGTCACCTCTTTTCAGAAGGTTGTCCTCCTCTCTAAGCAATGAGTCATTCTTCCTTCTGCATTTCCATGGCACTTCTATTATAGCAAAGACCAAATTTTATTTAAATTATTCATCTATATTATTATTTCTTCCTTCAGATGATAATCTGGAGAAGAAAACTTGTTGCATTGTGCCTGTTTCAGTGTACAATACTATGCCAGCTATAGTGTTGGCACTCAATAGACATTTGTTGAATGCTGAAAGGTTATATTAGCAACCATATAACTCCAGTGGGACAGTACCAGAGTGCCAAATATTCTTTCCAAAATGAAAATAAAATACTAGAATCGGTATATGTTGCTTTGCTAGAAACTTATGTAGGGCCCTAAGACAGAATAAATTATATAACTAATGCATTTGCCCATCAACTACAGAGAACTGTTTTTTTTGCCAGCAACAATCATGCTAATTGGTAAATGTTTACATTTGCCAGCTAAATATGCTTGCCACTGAGACCATTCCACTCTACATAGGTGTTGCAATCAACAATTCCATTTCTCTCATAAGATATTTCAGAACATAGAGCAAAGCATGTATACCTTCTAAAACTAGCAAGAATTATTAAGAACTCAGTAACAATGGATTGATAAAGAACAACATATTTCTAAGAAAAATCTGCAACACAAACAATAAATTATATATCTTTCATTGAAAACAGTGAGACCGATCACAACCCAATTTTCCTTTAACCAACTGAATGATATTCATTGTTACTTGGGTACTTTGCAAAGATTAGATGCAGGAAAACATTCAAGTGGATAGGACCATTAACATAATTATCTCAATTGCAAACACAGGCACATCCTTCTTGAAGTCATCTTACCATTTAGTCTAGATACCAGGGAGCCCACTTGCCAGTAAAGCAATATTTTGCATTTCTCATCAAATTAGTTTAAATCAATATCTTTTACACACAAAAATCTGTTAGTGACTAGTCGAAATAAATTAATATTAATAAATAATAGTCTCCACAATTTACATGATGATATTAAAATTAGATTATGTCAGTCACCAAAACATAGCATGTAAAAAGGCTTACCATTTAATGTATTAGAAATCATTTGTAAAGCATCAACTAAAAGTCTTCCTCAACAGTGATTGAGTTTGGGTTCATTAAACATTCAAGGTAGGTTAAAACCCCTGTTGATAATGCAATCATTAAATCTCTCCTCAAAAAAATTTTTTTTGGCCACTTCTATTGATCTTTCATTCATTTATCTTTGTTCTTTTGGCCTGTGTGGACCTCCCATCACAGTGGCCTCTTTTGTCACAGAGCACCGGCTCAGGGTGCATGTGCTCCAGAGCTCCAGCTCAGTAGTTGGACATATCAGTCCAGCTGCTCCATGGCACATGGGATCTTCCCAGTCCAGGGATCGAACCGGTGCCCCTTGCACTGCAAGGCGGTGTTCTTACCCACTGGACCACCAAGGAAGTCCCTCTTCTCAAATTCTTAATGAATTCCGAATCCTTCTCCACTTCTCATAAAACCTATCAATTGTGTGATGTGTTCAAAAAAACACAAAAAACAAAAAAAAATTGCAACATTTGGTAGATTGTGCAGTTGTCAAAATAGTAACAGATATGCAAATATTTTGGGGGTTAGAGTCCAGTTCCCTGAGTTCCAGTTTCTTCCCTTCCATTCACCTTGAGCAACCCAGTTAAATTTCGTTTAGCTCATTCTGAATACTTATCTCATGAGGTCAGTGCAGTAGCTAACCATGAAAAGCATACCTCAATAGCATTATTAACATAAGTATATATGGGAACAAAAAGTTCCTAATCTTCACTATCTCTGAAATGAGGATTTCTATACCAATATTCATCTCTCCAAAACAATTGTATCAAATAATTCAAGTGCTACTAAAGCCTTATATGGGCATATTATCATGATCCAGAGACTCCACTCATATCCTTCAACCTCCCTAGTGACCTATGTCTTCCTGACATCAAATAGGAGGGAAACAGAAAGCCAGGGCATAGTGGTCTGGGTTTATTTACATCAATGGTGAAAGCCATCGTGTGGCATAGGGGGTGATTTAGCTACCGAGATATCTTTTACACACCAAAATCTGTTAGTGACTAGTCGAAATAAATTAATATTAATAAATAATAGTCTCCACAATTTACATGATGATATTAAAATTAGATTATGTCAGTCACCAAAACATAGCATGTAAAAAGGCTTACCATTTAATGTATTAGAAATCATTTGTAAAGCATCAACTAAAAGTCTTCCTCAACAGTGATTGAGTTTGGGTTCATTAAACATTCAAGGTAGGTTAAAACCCCTGTTGATAATGCAATCATTAAATCTCTCCTCAAAAAAATTTTTTTTGGCCACTTCTATTGATCTTTCATTCATTTATCTTTGTTCTTTTGGCCTGTGTGGACCTCCCATCACAGTGGCCTCTTTTGTCACAGAGCACCGGCTCAGGGTGCATGTGCTCCAGAGCTCCAGCTCAGTAGTTGGACATATCAGTCCAGCTGCTCCATGGCACATGGGATCTTCCCAGTCCAGGGATCGAACCGGTGCCCCTTGCACTGCAAGGCGGTGTTCTTACCCACTGGACCACCAAGGAAGTCCCTCTTCTCAAATTCTTAATGAATTCCGAATCCTTCTCCACTTCTCATAAAACCTATCAATTGTGTGATGTGTTCAAAAAAACACAAAAAACAAAAAAAAATTGCAACATTTGGTAGATTGTGCAGTTGTCAAAATAGTAACAGATATGCAAATATTTTGGGGGTTAGAGTCCAGTTCCCTGAGTTCCAGTTTCTTCCCTTCCATTCACCTTGAGCAACCCAGTTAAATTTCGTTTAGCTCATTCTGAATACTTATCTCATGAGGTCAGTGCAGTAGCTAACCATGAAAAGCATACCTCAATAGCATTATTAACATAAGTATATATGGGAACAAAAAGTTCCTAATCTTCACTATCTCTGAAATGAGGATTTCTATACCAATATTCATCTCTCCAAAACAATTGTATCAAATAATTCAAGTGCTACTAAAGCCTTATATGGGCATATTATCATGATCCAGAGACTCCACTCATATCCTTCAACCTCCCTAGTGACCTATGTCTTCCTGACATCAAATAGGAGGGAAAAACAGAAAGCCAGGGGCATAGTGGTCTGGGTTTATTTACATCAATGGTGAACTTTCTATGCCACAACAGCTCCGTGCTCTTACATTTGATAGTCAGACCCCTTTGTATGTGGTGGTGATTTAGCTACCGAGTTGTGTCCTATTCTTATGATCCCATGGACTAGAGCCCGCTAGGCTCCTGTCTATGGCAAGAATACTAGAATAGGTTGCCATTTTCTTCTCCAGGGGATCTTCTTGACCCAGGGTTTGAACCCAGGTCTCCTGCATTGCAGGCAGATTCTTTACCAACTGAGCCATCAGGGAAGCCAACCTTGTAGGGTAGATGTATACAAACTGGTTGGTTACATACACCTTTAGAACTGTCATAGCTGAAAGGTACACACAAATTGTTATCTCTTGAACTTAAACAGTGTTTTCCTCCCTATGTCCCAGTATCCTCCTTTTATATAATAAAACTGTTCAATTAAATGTTATTAAATATATAACATACTGTGTGTGCATGCATGTTTGTGTACTTATGGGTGTAGATGTGTGTGTACTGAGGGCATGGATTGGCATAGAAAGTGTGGCAAGATGGCGAAACATAAATACATGCTCTATTCTCTCAGTTCCATCCAACGATAGGAGACAAAACCATGTTCAATAAATGACCAGGCATCCAGGGAAGTGCCTAATATTATTCATTCAATTCGGAAAATATATGATAGCAAAATTGGCAATAATTTGTTTTCTATTTATACCACTTTTATTATATGTTTTCTCACAAAGTAGACATAGACATGTAAGCAAAAAAAAAAAAAAAGTCAAAGAATTTGAATTTAGGTGTATCTGTCTTTCTGAAATGACTTCAAGTGTAGATATACTGATTTCTCCTAAGGCTTCATGGTATAGAGTTGTGTAAAGAAGCCTTGATTACTGACTCACAATTTTATTGCTAATTTGTATTATACTATGTTCATTATGCTGACCAGATGGTAAATTATGGTGAATTCTTGGGAAAAATATGTTGCTTCAATTGATTGTATCACATGTTACCATTATTGTGAGAGGGTGTATCTGGTGCTTTAGGCATGGGCATATATGCTGTGGGGGCTTCCCTCGTGGCTCAGGGGTAAAGAATCCACCTGTCAAGCAGAAGATGCAGGTTTGATCTCTGGGTTGGGCAGATCCCCTGAGAAGGAAATGGCAACCCACTCCAGAATTCTTTCCTAGGGAATCCCATGGACAGAGGAGCCTGGTGGGCTACAGTCATGGGGTCATACAGAGTCAGACATGACTTAGTGACTAAGCACACATGCATATACATTGTGGCAATGAAAACATTATTTTACTGTGATCCTTTGAGAAGTTCACCAGACAAATTACATATTTCTACCTCATTTAAGGCAAATATAAAGTTTGTCTACTACTTCTGGAAAAAATTACAGAAAGTGAAGTTAGAAGATGAAAATAAAGTTAATTGCTAAATCTAGTGTTTGATCAAAACCATCATATAATTCACTGGGAGATGGTTTAAATCTTCCTATTGATCTAGTAGTAAATATTTTCCCCTACAAATTGCTTTTCTCTAATGCAAACATCATGCAAGTTTTATGACAAAATCATTGCTGGTTATGATTTCAAAAGTGTCCTTTTCTTAAATGCTTTTTTGAATAAACTTGCATGAATGAGCAAGATTTTTAATGTGAATTATATTCGTGGTACAATGAATACAAAACATTTTTTAGGATTATAAAATATCTAAAAATAATAAGAAAAGAATATTTACCTAGAATTTACCTTATCTAGCAATGGCTTTGTGTTTATGTGGAGATAAACATTGTTTGCTTATCCTTATAGAATACATGTGATAAATCACATTCTAATAAAAAATTTTGGACTTGAAGGTTACTAGAAGAGTTGCTTTGAAAAAGAAATAGGGCCTATTTTAAAATGGTACCAGGCAAGTCAAAAAAATCAGTTGGATTTACTACAAAGATAATTTAAGCTTCAAATGACATAAAATGATAAAGGTATATTTAATCACATTTTCCGATTAAACTATTCCTTATGTAGCTTTATAAAATAACCAGAAACTATTTAGCTGTCTCTCTATACTTTACCAGTATTGTACAAAGGTGTATATCTGTATATATGCCTCACCAATAAACCTTTTATCTCATTATTTTCATTTTTACTGTTGTTGTAGGTGCTTCTCTCTAATTTATCATACAGAGAGATGACAATGTTTCACTGCTTTTTCTCTCTTTTTAAAGGCTTCCTCAGCTCATATTTTTAATTCAGAATTTTCCAGTTTTCCCAAATTTAGCATATATTTAATTATCTATACTACTGATCAAAATGTATTTATTATATATATTTAGTGCACTAGTAATGATCAGTGGGATTATAAAGAAGACACATTCTTGTCTTGCTCTTTGAGGCTCCTTCCTTTAGAGCCTCTCAATCAGCAGAGCTCACTTCCTAAAGGTTTCTGATTCACTCTAACTCACTCTGCTTTCTCTGACCACCCAGAGACTACTTAGTGCAATTCCATTTAGCAATTATCCAACATTTCCCAAATAAGCCTGTTCCAAGAGATCAGAAAATATGCCTGTTCCAGGAGATCAGAAAATTTAAACTCATTTGGTGCCTCCTCCAGCCCTAGACTTCTGCTCAGTTCCATGCAGTGATGAAATAAATATATGTTAAATGACATAACTCACAGCTATGTTTATCTTTTGGTATTACCAAGTGGCTTAAATGGAATTAATTAGCTTTCTCTTCTCATTATCTTCAAAAGCATCTACATGAAATTTAGTCATCCACCTGAAGTCATGGCAAGAAAGAAAACAGGTAACATGGAAAATATATTTTTCAGATCTCTAAATGAAAAATCAATACACACACACACAAATTTTATTTCTAAATAGTTTCTGTCTTTATAAATATATTTATTTATATCTCTGATACCTAGGATATGTCCAAATATGAAACTTAGGTATTTAAGGGAATGGTGACTCCTGATTCAATTTTAATAGGTTCAGAGAGAATTAAAAGCAAATGAAATAGGTGGGAGTTGAATTTGGGGGCATGCTACTTATTAAAAGACAATAAACACACTCATGCATGTGATGATTCAACAGCTTTTAAAATATGGGGCTCATTAGGGCTGGGAGAAATTCCTCTAAGACAATGCCCATAATATTTCATAGAATATAGGGTAACAAACTATGTTTATATACTAGCATATGCATTGTAGCAAATACCACTTAGAAATGTCAATGTATAGAGACTGACAATATGTTTAGATTTGTGGGAATGAGAATTCACAGTGTTTAATATGTTTACACCCCTTATTAAAATAACAAATTGGGGGATATACATACGACTAATCTGGGAACAGACATATCTGTAAACAACAAAACTCTGTAAAAGTTAAAAGTAAAATAAAAGTTAAAAATAAAATAAAATAACAAATTATTTTAATTCAAAGATTCATAGCATTATTATTACTAAGAGTGCTTTATGGGCTTCCCTAGTGGTCCAGTGGGTAAGGTCACTGCCTTGCAGTGCAAGGGGTGCCAGTTCGATCTCTGGCCTGGGAAGATACCACGTGCTGCAGAGCAGCTGGACTGATGTGTCCAATTACCGAGCCGGAGTTCTGGGGCGCATGCGCTCAGAGCCAGTGCTTTGCAACGACAGAGGCCACCGCAATGGAAGGCCCACATGGGCCAAAGAACAAAGATGGATGAAAATAGATAAATGAAAGACCAATGGAGGTGGCCCGTCTGACCGCTCCCTCCCTTCCCAGCCCGCCTCTCCCCAAAAAATGCTTAATAATTCTGATATGTTGGTAGATTTGTTTCAAAGCTTTTATCTGTTGTCTGCTATAATGTTCTGACATTAAGAAAATTTCAATGAGGCCACTAGATACAGCAGTTAAACCATATACAAGTATCTGATAAGTATTCTGAGAATTATGAGTTCCTATCCTAAATATTTTTGAGTTTGTTCATTTGTATTATTATAATTTACTTTTTGTATTATTTGCATCCTGCCTAGTTAAAAAAGATTTTTAGAGGGTGGGAGGCATAAAGGAAGTAGCATGAAGGCCTGTACTATCATAAGTGAAGAAAATAGCTATAGTCATTGCTCTGTGAGAAAAGCAGATCCTTCAGGGGTGCTGTGTGATGGTTGGGAGGGGTGGGAAGGGGGGGATATACATATGACTAATCTGGGAACATGCATATCTGTAAGCAACAAAACTCTGTAAAAGTTAAAAGCAAAATAAAGGTTAAAAAAAAAGTTAAGATTTTTAAAACACGTTTTGTTTCTATGTTTATTGATTAAAATTCTATAATAGCAACTTATTAATTACCTCAGCAAGTAAATAGAAGTGAAATTTGATTAGTTACAATTCATTAACTTTACTTTTTGCCAATATAATGAAGAGGATCCGGCAAAATTCTGTATCAAATACCACAAAGAATAGATGATACTATAAAACCATTTGCAGTAGCAAGGGAAACACTTTTTAGACTGCATCTCCCAGTGGACTTTTTGGATCTACTGCCAAGATTTCCACAACGTGAGACAGGCTCAAGGAAACAGTAATTTGTATAATACTAAGAGTATCAGGCATTGTGCTAGAAATTCTCACATAGTGTGCCCTTTAATCATTCTCATAGTGCAAGGGTGCCAGTTCGATCTCTGGCCTGGGAAGATACCACGTGCTGCAGAGCAGCTGGACTGATGTGTCCAATTACCGAGCCGGAGTTCTGGGGCGCATGCGCTCAGAGCCAGTGCTTTGCAACGACAGAGGCCACCGCAATGGAAGGCCCACATGGGCCAAAGAACAAAGATGGATGAAAATAGATAAATGAAAGACCAATGGAGGTGGCCCGTCTGACCGCTCCCTCCCTTCCCAGCCCGCCTCTCCCCAAAAAATGCTTAATAATTCTGATATGTTGGTAGATTTGTTTCAAAGCTTTTATCTGTTGTCTGCTATAATGTTCTGACATTAAGAAAATTTCAATGAGGCCACTAGATACAGCAGTTAAACCATATACAAGTATCTGATAAGTATTCTGAGAATTATGAGTTCCTATCCTAAATATTTTTGAGTTTGTTCATTTGTATTATTATAATTTACTTTTTGTATTATTTGCATCCTGCCTAGTTAAAAAAGATTTTTAGAGGGTGGGAGGCATAAAGGAAGTAGCATGAAGGCCTGTACTATCATAAGTGAAGAAAATAGCTATAGTCATTGCTCTGTGAGAAAAGCAGATCCTTCAGGGGTGCTGTGTGATGGTTGGGAGGGGTGGGAAGGGGGGGATATACATATGACTAATCTGGGAACATGCATATCTGTAAGCAACAAAACTCTGTAAAAGTTAAAAGCAAAATAAAGGTTAAAAAAAAAGTTAAGATTTTTAAAACACGTTTTGTTTCTATGTTTATTGATTAAAATTCTATAATAGCAACTTATTAATTACCTCAGCAAGTAAATAGAAGTGAAATTTGATTAGTTACAATTCATTAACTTTACTTTTTGCCAATATAATGAAGAGGATCCGGCAAAATTCTGTATCAAATACCACAAAGAATAGATGATACTATAAAACCATTTGCAGTAGCAAGGGAAACACTTTTTAGACTGCATCTCCCAGTGGACTTTTTGGATCTACTGCCAAGATTTCCACAACGTGAGACAGGCTCAAGGAAACAGTAATTTGTATAATACTAAGAGTATCAGGCATTGTGCTAGAAATTCTCACATAGTGTGCCCCTTTTAATCATCGCAATAACAGGACAAACAATTATTATCACCATTTTGTCACTCTTAAAGTCTTGCATACAGAATCCATATTTTATTAATATTATACTTCCATTATCTGGATATGATCAATTACACAGGCACACACACACACACACACACACATACAATAGAAGGATGATGAAGCTGACTTACAAAGCATTTGATGGATCTGCCCAACCAACAATTATTAAATATAAATCAAGGCTTTCTAACCTTGAAACACAGACTAACCTCCTTATAGTCCACTTTTAATGGTAATTTCCAAGGTAAGGAAAGTTTACTCTGTGTTCATGTGAAAATTATCTAGAATTGTGCTGTTGATCATGAGTTATTTGCATTTGCAAAATAAGTAAATATTAGGAGTATGGATTCATGTCTGCCTATAAAGAGAAAAAAACTTATCACTTGGGCCAAATAGCCTATCTGTTTTTCTCGTACTTCATAAAGATCAAGAAGAAACAAGAAAATTATTGTTTTCAGAACAATATAAAAATTTCTCCTATCTTCTTCTAGTGTTTGATATATATCAACTACTTGATAAAGATTGCTGTTAAAATCCTCTGAAGACTCATGTTGTTAAAGAAACTCATATTATGAAGAAAATCCAATATGTTTTATGAAAATAAATAATTTCTCTTTACCACATAGTCTCTTGCTTCTTCTTTAATTAAAAGGGAACATTAGATTCCCAGATTTGCACAGCTAAAACACAAATAACCATGAGAAAAACAGTATGGACACTTAAATTACACATATACATAACTCATTTTGAAAACTCAGCATCATGCTTCAATAAAGGGGTAATAAAATACCCTTACCTTAGAAAATTGTGCATTTATCCATTTTGTGAATGTTTTCTTTTGAACATCTTCTCTTTCATCTACAATGTAAAAAGACAGAAAAAAGACAAAGAGATAAAGAATTAACAAGCAACTACTATGAATATTGCTCATATTTTACAGCTAAAATAATTTTCAGTTATTATCCATTAGTGTTATTTTATATTCATTACTAAATTCACTGTTAATAAAATCAAACATCAGTGATGTTGCTATTTAACATCCAAACTAAAATAAAATCTGAAAAATAATTGATACGGTCAAGTCCATACTCATTCAAATATTATATAAAAACATTACCAAAAAGTAGCCTCATATGAACAGGAGAGACTATTTGTTTATTCCCCTATAATGAATGGGTCTTCCCTGGTGACTCAGTGGTAAAGAATCTGTCTATCAATGCAGGAGATAAGGGGTTCAATCCCTGCGTAGAGAAGATCCCTTGGAGAAGGAAATGGTAACCCACTCCAGAGTCCTTGCCTGAAATATCCCATGGACAGAAAAGCCTGGCAGGCTACAGTCCATGGGGTCACAGAGAGTCAGACACAATTTAGGGACTAAACAAAAACAAAACAACTATGATTATATATTCCAGTAGAATCAAAAGAAACAACTGCCTGTTATTTCTTCTGAAAAACTATTCCTGAGTTTTCCCTCTTTCCTCATCCCCAGCCCATGAGGAAATTATTTTTCCTTCCTTTGTAATGCCTACAAACTCTAACATAGGCCCTTAACATAGCCTCTTCCCATTATAGGAAAAGTTTCCTGATGATCAGGAGCATGACTTGCTTATCTCTGTATCCCAGAACTTAGCATATTGTTTGCACAAATTAAGAGCTCAGAAAATATTTGATAAACATGTGAATGCATTAGTGGAAGGGGGATAGTAAGACTCCAAAATTTCTAGCACTTCTTTTCATCTAAAAGTCAGGAAATTTCAAATTAAAATGCAAATGATACTCTTCATGGATCACATATATAAACACTCAAAGGAAAAATCCCCCAGGACTTCTTACACCAAGAGATTAGGATGGAAAATTATAGAGAGAGCTTTGCAAAATTCATGCTTCTAAAAATTATCTCTTTTTTCCAAAGCCGGGAAGTAGTATTGAGTCCAATGGGCAGGAGAATCATCAATCTTGATTTATTAAAATGCTTTTTTGATGCAAAAACTTATCTTGAAATTACTGTAAATACAATCGTATTAGTCAATGTTGAACATGTGAGAGACTTAAAATTGAGACATTTCATATTTACATGGGTCAAAAGAACTGTTATTGAAATGCCCTCATAAAATAACCTCATTTGCTCTCATATTATTTTTCAGTAGTAAATCTCCATTGCTTCTGAAAACAGATGATATACAGTAAACGATCACTTTCCTATGACACACGTATCTATGCATTAAGAATGTTTATCTTTAAAGCACATTATTAATCCATAAGGAGATACTCTTAAGCAATATAAGAGATAATAGTGGAAAAGTAATAAACCTAAAACTGTTTTCTTGGATGAGACAATGTTATTTAGCATCACAAAATACTTCCTCCTTATTTGTGTTATTCCCAGAAGCTACTGTGCGTAGTCAAATATCAACATTATTCACACAGTAGAGGACACATAATAGTAATAACATGGAAATATTTCCTTTGTTGATGAGTGTAAATAAATAAAAATAGGTGCTAATGCTTTTCAAACCTAATCTAGCCTCTTTTGAATATGACTGGCATAAATTCAATACTGCTCTTCTTATAATAACAAAGAAAATGAACAGAATTTCAGATCAAGATTTAACCCTTTTCAATGACTTGTTTCTAAAAGGAAGACTGGCCTGTACATCTATTTCTCAACGGTACACACATATATTCATAAAAGTTAATAATCTTATTTTCAATTCCACTTATTTCCTTCCTACATGTGCACATATATTCTATCTGTCAGACATGGGAGAATAAATAAGTCATTTGAAAACATTCATCCAGAGGTTTCCAAAACATACCCCACTATCTTCACCAAAAGCTGAATACAAGGGTGTTTTGAAGAGAACTGTTGCAGATGCTTTTAAATGAAAAGTGGATAGTGAAGCAATATTTTTATTGTTTTTTATTATATGTACAAAGAAAAAAATTTAAGGCCTTGAAGGCAGAAGGGAAGCCTTTACATTATGTGCAAAATATGCATTTGCTGTGTAAAAAGCACTAAATGTGAGCTTCACCATATAAACATCTTCACTAAATGTAGTCTTGTACTTCTTTTGCTTTTAATGCAAGAAAAATACGCCTTCCATGAATTACCCGCTGATGTTTCTTTTGGTATACCAACATGTACTTTCTTCAACATGACCAACACTAACAATGCTAACTGGATCATTATTATAAGAAATGACATAATCTTATTGTTCACAAAGCTGTTTACATATACTATCTCAATCAGTCCATATGTAATTCATCATTTTATACATGAAAAATACAAGCTCTTAAGCAATATAAGAGATAATAGTGGAAAAGTAATAAACCTAAAACTGTTTTCTTGGATGAGACAATGTTATTTAGCATCACAAAATACTTCCTCCTTATTTGTGTTATTCCCAGAAGCTACTGTGCGTAGTCAAATATCAACATTATTCACACAGTAGAGGACACATAATAGTAATAACATGGAAATATTTCCTTTGTTGATGAGTGTAAATAAATAAAAATAGGTGCTAATGCTTTTCAAACCTAATCTAGCCTCTTTTGAATATGACTGGCATAAATTCAATACTGCTCTTCTTATAATAACAAAGAAAATGAACAGAATTTCAGATCAAGATTTAACCCTTTTCAATGACTTGTTTCTAAAAGGAAGACTGGCCTGTACATCTATTTCTCAACGGTACACACATATATTCATAAAAGTTAATAATCTTATTTTCAATTCCACTTATTTCCTTCCTACATGTGCACATATATTCTATCTGTCAGACATGGGAGAATAAATAAGTCATTTGAAAACATTCATCCAGAGGTTTCCAAAACATACCCCACTATCTTCACCAAAAGCTGAATACAAGGGTGTTTTGAAGAGAACTGTTGCAGATGCTTTTAAATGAAAAGTGGATAGTGAAGCAATATTTTTATTGTTTTTTATTATATGTACAAAGAAAAAAATTTAAGGCCTTGAAGGCAGAAGGGAAGCCTTTACATTATGTGCAAAATATGCATTTGCTGTGTAAAAAGCACTAAATGTGAGCTTCACCATATAAACATCTTCACTAAATGTAGTCTTGTACTTCTTTTGCTTTTAATGCAAGAAAAATACGCCTTCCATGAATTACCCGCTGATGTTTCTTTTGGTATACCAACATGTACTTTCTTCAACATGACCAACACTAACAATGCTAACTGGATCATTATTATAAGAAATGACATAATCTTATTGTTCACAAAGCTGTTTACATATACTATCTCAATCAGTCCATATGTAATTCATCATTTTATACATGAAAAAATACAAGCTCAGAAGGAATAAAGCTAAGTGACAGAGATGAACTTCCTATAGACAATTTGAATCAGAGTTCATAGCTTTTCACAATGACCCGTTTACACTATGACTGCATAGATAATATGGAAGGCTAAAAGGTGATCAGAGTCACGAAAGGTGACTATATCAACACAAACACAAAATAACCACAAATTTAGAGCCTAATTTTGAACAACCCAGGGGTCTCGATGTATCTTGTAACCTATGTGAATGACATCCTAGAATTTTATAGTGCTCAACATACATGTCTACATGGATTTATCTAGATGTGAAAACTGAACCTTCTTTATGATATCAGATGATTTTTAAATTATATTTTATACAATAATGGTCTTATACTTGCTAATTAATATTTGGTGTTTCAAATTTTATTATATATTAATATGATGAAAATATTAGAACATTTAAGTATTACCAAAAGGTTTCTGTCTGCACATTACAATCCCCCCAAAACATGTATTTTACTTAGCCACAATAATATTCTACTTTTTTAAAACTTATTTTATCATAAGGATCATATGGGCTAGCTTTTCCTTTTGTTTGCTATTAGAGATTCCATCATAATGAACATCTTCAGGCATTCTTTTCCACCTTCTGCTATATAACAACCTTATAAGAAATTACGGGGTCAACATTATGGAAACTTTTATGGCTTTTACTAAATGATGTCATACTATTTTCCCAATTAGATATGAGATAACTGATGCTTGTTAGAATTTGAATGTTTGATTACTAATGAAGTAGAAGACAATATATACATTTATTTATTCTGTATATTTCTACTTTTGCCAAAACACTTGTTTATATTCTCTTGTTCTATTTGACATTATGTGCAAAATATGCATTTGCTGTGTAAAAAGCACTAAATGTGAGCTTCACCATATAAACATCTTCACTAAATGTAGTCTTGTACTTCTTTTGCTTTTAATGCAAGAAAAATACGCCTTCCATGAATTACCCGCTGATGTTTCTTTTGGTATACCAACATGTACTTTCTTCAACATGACCAACACTAACAATGCTAACTGGATCATTATTATAAGAAATGACATAATCTTATTGTTCACAAAGCTGTTTACATATACTATCTCAATCAGTCCATATGTAATTCATCATTTTATACATGAAAAAATACAAGCTCAGAAGGAATAAAGCTAAGTGACAGAGATGAACTTCCTATAGACAATTTGAATCAGAGTTCATAGCTTTTCACAATGACCCGTTTACACTATGACTGCATAGATAATATGGAAGGCTAAAAGGTGATCAGAGTCACGAAAGGTGACTATATCAACACAAACACAAAATAACCACAAATTTAGAGCCTAATTTTGAACAACCCAGGGGTCTCGATGTATCTTGTAACCTATGTGAATGACATCCTAGAATTTTATAGTGCTCAACATACATGTCTACATGGATTTATCTAGATGTGAAAACTGAACCTTCTTTATGATATCAGATGATTTTTAAATTATATTTTATACAATAATGGTCTTATACTTGCTAATTAATATTTGGTGTTTCAAATTTTATTATATATTAATATGATGAAAATATTAGAACATTTAAGTATTACCAAAAGGTTTCTGTCTGCACATTACAATCCCCCCAAAACATGTATTTTACTTAGCCACAATAATATTCTACTTTTTTAAAACTTATTTTATCATAAGGATCATATGGGCTAGCTTTTCCTTTTGTTTGCTATTAGAGATTCCATCATAATGAACATCTTCAGGCATTCTTTTCCACCTTCTGCTATATAACAACCTTATAAGAAATTACGGGGTCAACATTATGGAAACTTTTATGGCTTTTACTAAATGATGTCATACTATTTTCCCAATTAGATATGAGATAACTGATGCTTGTTAGAATTTGAATGTTTGATTACTAATGAAGTAGAAGACAATATATACATTTATTTATTCTGTATATTTCTACTTTTGCCAAAACACTTGTTTATATTCTCTGCTCCTGTATCTATTTAAGCACCTGATAAATTGGAATGTGGTTATAAATTAGTAGTTTTTAAACATTTCGAGGTATGATCTCCATTTGAGCATCTGATAAAAATAACGATCTTTTTCTACCAGAAAAAAATTGCCTATACAGACATATTTAAATACAGTTTCATGAAGTTCACTTACCTGCCTACAAAAGATTCCTATTATCATGAAATTCAAGTTAAAAATCACTATTATAAATTAAGCTACATATGCTTAGTCAATACATAAATATATGTTCCCAGGTGGTCCTATTTTTTTTCAGTTTTCATTTCATTATGATAATATTTTATACTTGTATATAGTTAAATCTATTTCTATTCTAATTTCACATGCTTAAAATTTGACCATTTTAAGCATGATCAGCTATGTATCCATACTTAATATAAAGTTGACACATATAAATCTATATACATAAATTGTTATAGAGCTTACAGAAACTAATATGTTAATAAAACATATGTTATAGATACACAGTCTATAGTAGGAAATATTAACATGAAATCATCAAGAAAGAGACTGAGAAAAGAATCAAGTGAAAACTGTTTTATCAGGAAGTGATTATCTATATATTCCTATTTAATCATTTCAATAAATATATTTTTTATTTAATTTCCTCTAGGGTTTGTTTAGGACTGATCTTCTTTTACTAATACAAATATGCCTGGGTATAACAATATGAGAGGCAAGGAAGAAATATCCCTCTTAGAAAAATTTACTTGAAACCTGTTTTATGGAAACATCAAAGAGTGAAGAACTACTAGTTCATCTATTGCAAAAAGTGACCAATATTTTATTTTATTCTCTCATGGGAAATCCCATATAAAATTAGTTTTAAGCCATACATGAAAACCATATTTCATCTCAGAATCAATTAACCCTTTCTAACAAAATAACTTTTTATTCAATAAATCTGGTCCTTCATGTTTTCTAAGATTAGTGTAAAGACATTTCACCCTCTTGTTGACTTTTATATTCCTGAGACACTCAACCCCTACAAAAATGGGATAATTAAATTGTGATATTAATGATTCACAAGAGTGACTTACTGCACAAAAATGATACTGGGAAACCTGGGAGAACATGAAATTATGGCAATAGGTCTCAATATTCGTTGCAGGACTTATTAGTTTGGTGGCCTTCAACTATGAATTAAGGTTATTAATTGTTTTTTCACTCATGGAGCTATTGTTGTTAAGATGCCATGAAATCATTTAATAATGTATAGAAACAATTATATAGAGAATGCTTAGTGTATGCTGGTCACTGTGCTAATTACCAAGAAGATAAACAAAATTCATTTTTACCAAGGTTCACAGTAGAAAATTACATATGATGGATAAATATGAAACATTTTGCATAATTAAGAATACACATATTCAAAGACAAGCACAAATAAGGAGATAAAAGGGGCAAAGGGAAAGATGAATCTTATTGAGAATATACTAAGGGCAAAGACAGGGAGATATGAAACCAAAAGAACTTGCTTTTCATTATATGCAATTCGATTTTTTTGCACTCAAAAATGGGAAGAAGGGAATACATGGGATTAAATTACAAAAGGAGCTCTGAGTATGATCAGGGAATGATCTTGTATGCTATCACATAAGACAACATGAGTCAAAGCATTTATTTTTATTTATTTATTTATTTATTTTTATTTTTTTTTGGGGGGGGGAGGGGTGGGTGGGGAGAGAGCGGACCGGGCGGGCCACTTCCATTGGTCTTTCATTTCTCTATGTTCATCCGTCTCTGTTCTTTGGCTCTTGTGGGCCTCCCATCGTGGTGGCGTTTGTCGTCGCAGAGCGCCAGCTCTGGGCGCATGCATTCCAGAGCTCCGGCTCGGTAATTGGACACATCAGTCCAGCCACTCCATGGCACGTGGGATCTTCCCAGGCCAGGGATCGAACCAGCGCCCCTTGCACTGCAAGGCGGTGTCCTTACCCACTGGACCACCAGGGGAAGCCCGAGTCAAAGCATTTAAAAACTGGAACTTTCCCTCACCCAGTTATAAGAATACCAGGAATTATCCTTATTTCACAGTGCAGTTAATCACAATCTGTGCCAGAAAAACATTTTAAAATATGTTATTGATATTTCCTTGGATCCTAGTTAATGTTAACTGAAGATTCTCATCTCTCAAGTTGCCCAGAAAACAGAAGTTAAGGAGGAGAAGGAAGCATTAAAGTTGAAAACAGTTTAGAAATACACATAAGGAAGAAAAATGATGGAATATGAGTTTATTTCACCTTAAAGAGAAGACTATTAAGGAATATGGAAGCGCTATTAGAGTCAATCCATTCTCTGCTTCCACCAAAAATGAGAAAAAAGGAAATGAGAAATACTGAAGATTAATGATAAACATTAGATAGGATTAGATGATACTGTGGAACATTATGAAGGAAGGCTCTAAACTCAGGTCATATTTAGAAAATGGATTTACCGCGTTAAGAATGCTACAAAATGGCAATGCAAATTGGAGGAGAGAAGAGTGGAAAATGGCATGAAAAATGCTTCCATTAAATCTGAGTAATAGCTTTTGATCATAGGGTTATAGAACACTAGGTCCGAAGGTGACATTCATGGCCATTTTATAATAAGGAGGTCTAAAATAATTAAATTATTGCACAAAAAAGAGAAAACACATGGTCAAAGGAGTTTCCTTATTTCCCACTCACTGGACAGTCAGTACAATACTGTTTCCACTGTTCGTCATTCTACAAAAGTTTTTCTTAATAACATCACCTATATCCTTTCTAATTTCCAAGACAGTGACTATTTGGGTTATAACTGTCTTCCCAGCAGTAAGTGCTGAAAGTGTTACATAGGATACCTTAATAAGGGTGTTTTCAAGTTAATGATGATGAAATTTATTTTTCAGATTTCTCATTTTTCTTCTGTGCAGATACTAATTCTGTTCACTTAAAGAATTATGCTCCTTCAAAGATGTCTACATCCTGATCCTCAGAATCTATGAAGAAGTTTTGTTAAAGTTTGTTTTAAAATAGGTTAAATTTAAATAATTTTAAAACTCTTAATTAAGGCAAAGAGAATTATAGTTGCAGGTGGAATTAGATGTGCTAACTAGCTCATCTGGGATAGGGAAATGATCTTGGGTTATCTGGGTGGGCCCAGTGTAATGACAAGTGTCGTTAAAAGGGCAAGAGAGAGGTCCAAGAGGACATATCAGACAGATGGCAGAATGAGAAGGACTTGGCCCAATGTTGCTGGTTTTGAACATGGAGAAAGAGAGCCATAAGCTAAAGAAAGGAGACAGTCTCTTGAAACTGGAAAAGCCAAAGAAACAGATTCTCTGTGGGAGACTCCAGAAGGCATATAGCTCTACTGACCCGTCCTTTTAGCCCAGTAAGATGAATTTCAAACTTTTGACCTATACTTCTGAAGAACTGTTTGATTATAAATTGGCGTTGTTACTTTTTTATAAAATGTTTACAGTTTTGTTTTTCACAGACATTTATGTTCCCAGATCAGTCATATGCATATCCCTGGCCCCCTCCCATCTCCCAGTCCCCTCCATTCCACCCCTCCAGGCCATCATACCCCGCCCCTGCAGGATCTCCTATTCCCATAGAGCAATGAACATAGTTATCTTTTTCACATATGATAGTATAGGTTTCCATGTTGCTCCCTCTATGCCTCCCATCCACTGTTCATATCCCACCATGTCCAATATGTCTGTTCTCTATGTCTGTTTTTCCATCGCTTCATTGCATGTGTCATCATTACCCTCTTACTAGATTCCATATATATGTGTTAGCGTACTGTACTTGTGTTTCTCTTTTTGGCTGACTTAACTTTTTATAATAGGTTCTAGATCCATCCAATTCATTAGGGCTGATTCTTCTGCATTTCTTTTTACAGCTGGGAAGTACTCCATTGTATACATGTACCATAGTTTTTTATCCATTCATTTGTCGAAGGACATCTAGGTTGCTTCCATGTTCTAGCTATTGTATAGAGAGCTGCAATGAACATTGGGGTACAGGTGCTTCTTTCAGTTTGGATTTCCTCAGGGTATAAGCCAAATAGTGGGATTGCTGGGTCATATGGTGCTTCTATTTTTAGTTATTTAAGGAATTCCCGTACTGTCCTCCATAGCAGCTGTATCAATTTACAATCCTACCAGCAATGCAAGAGGGTTTCCTTTCCTCTGCACCCTCTCCAGCATTTATTGTCTGTCGATTTGTGGATGATGGCCATTCTGACGGGTATGAGGTGATATCTCATTGTAGTTTTGATTTGCATTTCTCTAATAATAAGTGAGGTTGGGCATTGTTTCATGTGCTTTTTGGACATCTGTACGTCCTCTTTGGTGAGATGTCTCTTTAGGTCATTTTCAAAATAAAAATTTTTGGTTGCTGGTTTTGAACAGGGAGAAAGAGAGCCATAAGCTAAAGAAAGGAGACAGTCTCTTGAAACTGGAAAAGCCAAAGAAACAGATTCTCTGTGGAGACTCCAGAAGGCATATAGCTCTACTGACCCGTCCTTTTAGCCCAGTAAGATGAATTTCAAACTTTTGACCTATACTTCTGAAGAACTGTTTGATTATAAATTGGCGTTGTTACTTTTTTATAAAATGTTTACAGTTTTGTTTTTCACAGACATTTATGTTCCCAGATCAGTCATATGCATATCCCTGGCCCCCTCCCATCTCCCAGTCCCCTCCATTCCACCCCTCCAGGCCATCATACCCCGCCCCTGCAGGATCTCCTATTCCCATAGAGCAATGAACATAGTTATCTTTTTCACATATGATAGTATAGGTTTCCATGTTGCTCCCTCTATGCCTCCCATCCACTGTTCATATCCCACCATGTCCAATATGTCTGTTCTCTATGTCTGTTTTTCCATCGCTTCATTGCATGTGTCATCATTACCCTCTTACTAGATTCCATATATATGTGTTAGCGTACTGTACTTGTGTTTCTCTTTTTGGCTGACTTAACTTTTTATAATAGGTTCTAGATCCATCCAATTCATTAGGGCTGATTCTTCTGCATTTCTTTTTACAGCTGGGAAGTACTCCATTGTATACATGTACCATAGTTTTTTATCCATTCATTTGTCGAAGGACATCTAGGTTGCTTCCATGTTCTAGCTATTGTATAGAGAGCTGCAATGAACATTGGGGTACAGGTGCTTCTTTCAGTTTGGATTTCCTCAGGGTATAAGCCAAATAGTGGGATTGCTGGGTCATATGGTGCTTCTATTTTTAGTTATTTAAGGAATTCCCGTACTGTCCTCCATAGCAGCTGTATCAATTTACAATCCTACCAGCAATGCAAGAGGGTTTCCTTTCCTCTGCACCCTCTCCAGCATTTATTGTCTGTAGATTTTTAGATGATGGCCATTCTGACGGGTGTGAGGTGATATCTCATTGTAGTTTTGATTTGCATTTCTCTAATAATAAGTGAGGTTGGGCATTGTTTCATGTGCTTTTTGGACATCTGTACGTCCTCTTTGGTGAGATGTCTCTTTAGGTCTTTTTCCCAATTTTTGATTGGGTTGTTTACTTCTACAGTGCTGAGTTGTCTGAGTTGCTTGTAGATTTTAAGTTGCTACATCAGTGCTAATTTTTTAGTATCAACAAGAAATTATAACACAACTTTTCCTCTTTAAGACTATGCATTCAAGTGACAAATACATACTGACCCTGCTAGGTGGTAGAAATTCAACAGTGTAAAAGGTAAATTCTTATCCTTTTGCCTTTATAGTGCAGTGAGAGAAATGTATACTAAAAAGGGGAGATAGTAGATACATCGATAAGTTCCTCAATACAGAAATGACAGGGCTTTGTCATAAGCATAAAGGAAGGGAACTAACTTGACAAACATAGTGCTTCCTTGTTGAGTGACATCTTAATTGAGTTCTGAATGTTAATTAACAGTAAGGTACTTTAGTCACTAAGTCATGTACAACTCTTGTGACCCCATGGGTGATAGCCTACCAGGTACCTCTGTCCATGGGATTTCCCAGGAAAGAATATTGGGAGTGGGTTGCCATTTCCTTCTCCAAGGGATCTTAAATCACGTATTGAACCCACATCTCCCAGATTTCAGGTGAATTCTTTACTGACTGAGCCACCAGGGAAACCCACTCAAGAGTATAGAAACAACAAAAAAAAGAGTACAGAAGAATAAAAGATGGAAAAGAACTGACAATAAAAAGAGCAGGTGCAGCTATCTGTGAGAGAGAGAGAGTGTGGTCCTTTCATGGAAGTAGAGGAAGAAGAGGAGGACAAAAGTGTCACAGATTACTCTAAAATAATAGATAAATATTCATCAGCCTAATCATAAAGAGCCTTAAATTTTATCTAGAAGGCAGTTGCAACACAAACCAGATTTTTTTTTGTTTTTGGCCACTTCTATGGTCTTTCATTTATCTATTTTCATCCATCTTTGTTCTTTCACCTGTGTGGGCCTCCCATCACAGTGGCCTCTCTCCTTGCAGAGCACCGTCTCAGGGTGCATGGGCTCCAGAGCTCCAGCTCAGTAGTTGGACACATTGGTCCAGCTGCTCCATGGCACGTGGAATCTTCCCAGTCCAGGGATCGAACTGGCGCCCCTTGCACTACAAGGCAGTGTCTTTACCCATTGGACCACCAGGGAAGTCCGTGAACCAGAATTTTAATTAGGAAAATGGCAATATAGGTTTGCTTTAAGAAATGAATTTCACAGTACGGACAATATAGTAGGAGAGGTGACTGAAATCATCACTAACTCAATGGACATGAATCTGAACAAGTTCAGGAGATAGTGAAGGATAGAGGAGCCTGGTTTGCTGCAGTCCATGGAGTCACAATGACTTAGACATGACGTAACTACTGAACAACAACAACTGGAATCCAGGAGACCAATTAGCTAGTTCAAACTAAAACTGATGTCAGAAGTGATGATTGTACTCATGACTTGCTATGGGATGGGAGAGAGGTAAATGCAGGCAAGATGTATTTAATAGGCATTCCTGATAAGATTTTATTTTCTTTTTGGCCACACCATGCAGTTTGTGGGATCTCAGTTTCCCAACCAGGGATTGAACCAGGCCATAACAGTGAAAGCCTGGAATCCTAACCAGCAGGCCGGCAGGGCCCATCGTTATGACTGATAAGAACTAATTAGTAATTAGATGTGGAGTATTAGATGTGGAGGTAGGAAATTTGGGGGGTTCCCCAGTGGCTCAGCAGCAAAGAGTCTTCCTGCAATGCAGTAGCCACATAAGACACTGGTTTGATCCCTGGATTGGGAAGATCACCTGGATTGGCTATAGCAACCCATATTCTTGCCAGGAGAACTCCATGGATAGAGGGGCCTGGCAGGCTACAGTTCATGGGGTCACAAAGAGTCAGACACAACTGAAGCAACTTGGCAGGCACACAGGGAATTTGGGAGAGGTTGAGCCAATGACATTACTCAAACCGCAATCTAGAGATCTCAGCAAAAAGAGTCCTGGGTTTGTATATATAATGATGGTACGGGAAGAATTGGGAAATACTCAGTTTGGAGTATTGTGAGACAAGAATGTAGGTGGTAGGTAGTTAGATACAGGTGCCTGAAGTGCAAGAGATAAATCTGAGTTGCTAACAAAATGTGGAAATTACAAGCTAACTGGCAGATAGCAACCGAAATCCCTGCAGTGAATGATATTACTAGAAAGAATACACAAGCTTTCTGATCTTCTGAAATAAGCCTCCCCAACTGGCAGATTAGCAACCGTCCTGCAGTGATTAGGAAAATGGCAATATAGGTTTGCTTTAAAAATTTTCACAGTACGGACAATATAGTAGGAGAGGTGACTGAAATCATCACTAACTCAATGGACATGAATCTGAACAAGTTCAGGAGATAGTGAAGGATAGAGGAGCCTGGTTTGCTGCAGTCCATGGAGTCACAATGACTTAGACATGACGTAACTACTGAACAACAACAACTGGAATCCAGGAGACCAATTAGCTAGTTCAAACTAAAACTGATGTCAGAAGTGATGATTGTACTCATGACTTGCTATGGGATGGGAGAGAGGTAAATGCAGGCAAGATGTATTTAATAGGCATTCCTGATAAGATTTTATTTTCTTTTTGGCCACACCATGCAGTTTGTGGGATCTCAGTTTCCCAACCAGGGATTGAACCAGGCCATAACAGTGAAAGCCTGGAATCCTAACCAGCAGGCCGGCAGGGCCCATCGTTATGACTGATAAGAACTAATTAGTAATTAGATGTGGAGTATTAGATGTGGAGGTAGGAAATTTGGGGGTTTCCCCAGTGGCTCAGCAGCAAAGAGTCTTCCTGCAATGCAGTAGCCACATAAGACACTGGTTTGATCCCTGGATTGGGAAGATCACCTGGATTGGCTATAGCAACCCATATTCTTGCCAGGAGAACTCCATGGATAGAGGGGCCTGGCAGGCTACAGTTCATGGGGTCACAAAGAGTCAGACACAACTGAAGCAACTTGGCAGGCACACAGGGAATTTGGGAGAGGTTGAGCCAATGACATTACTCAAACCGCAATCTAGAGATCTCAGCAAAAAGAGTCCTGGGTTTGTATATATAATGATGGTACGGGAAGAATTGGGAAATACTCAGTTTGGAGTATTGTGAGACAAGAATGTAGGTGGTAGGTAGTTAGATACAGGTGCCTGAAGTGCAAGAGATAAATCTGAGTTGCTAACAAAATGTGGAAATTACAAGCTAACTGGCAGATAGCAACCGAAATCCCTGCAGTGAATGATATTACTAGAAAGAATACACAAGCTTTCTGATCTTCTGAAATATCACTGGTTCTCCATCCAACGCAAGGGCTGTATCCGAACCTGTTCCAGTGACCTGTTTGCCATTCACCCTGGCAATGTTGGTATTCTCCCAGGGTCCTATCTATCCTTCATCTCTTCTTGTCTTGGTCTACGATGTTTATTCTTTCTAAACAAAGGGACTTCCTGTCTCTCCCCAGCCACAACTATATATTGATATTGATGATACCTAAAGCTGTATTTCTCATTTTGATTAATGTTCTGATCTTCACGCTGACATAGCTGACTCCACCTAGATGTCCTAAAGGAACCTTAACAATCTCATTCATCTTCCCAGATAAATTCACAGATCCTACTCCCCCTGCCAATTAATGGTACTGTCATCCATCTAGTAACAAAGTAAGTAACTTGTGAGTTAATATGCAAGTTTGAGAAATGCTAGCCCTGTGGTTAAAAGGCAGATACAAAGGCCTTCACAATGTGACTCCAAAAACTTCTCTAAATTTAATATCCATCGTGCCTGTAGGTGCTCTCACACTTCCCTCCCTCCTCTGCACACATACCTAACCAGGTCCAGGTCTACCCTGGTCATACATGCCAAATGTCTCTATGAATAAGACATACACTTTCTCACTGTAGTTTCTTGTTCATGCAGTCCCTGGAATGTGATCTAAGAACTCTCACACTTAAGATCCAGCTCATATGTGAATGAAGATCTTTCATTATCAACCTTATCTCCTTGGCAGAAGTAATCGATCAAGTCTGCTGATACATACATACACTTTAGTATTTTTCAAAGTGTATTGTTAGCAAATGGTTCACACTCTTCTATCATGCATCCTACACAGCACCCATCACCCCCTATATGTGGCCACACTTATAAGGGAGGACCACTGTGTCTTTCTAACTCCTGACACACAATAGCATATCTTCAAGCAGAAAGAGGCACATAGTAAGAAGTGGTTGAAGAAACCAAACGATTAATTATTCCATAATTAAATTCTACATCTAATGAGTCCCAGGCCAATGTTTTTTCTCTCCACTTTGCCATACTGCTCAAACTGCTATGTTAATGATACAATTTTGTCTTTATCTTCAATTCATTCCCAAAAGCATCCACTGAGCACCCATGAAATATAAAATAACTTTTCAATGTCTTTTCTCAAAATTTGGTAATTGGACTGAAGCACTTATTTTCATCACTATATTGATTTTAAAACAGAGAGAATATTTATTGCAAAAAAAATTACCTTGATTTTTCTGGACAAATTGCATTCTAGAATATGATGAAATTGCTCTTTACTTTATCTTGACTGTTGTGGTTCTCTAACACAATGTAAGATGCTACAAATGACCTGTTTGGCCCTTTACCTTCCATGAAAATATTACTTCATTCTCATGTAGGTCATCTATTTTTGATGGTAGGGAGTTGATTGACTCAGATGATAATCTGAAAAGCTCTATCAGCTCATGTCACATAAAAGTTCCCTCCCATCCACTGGTACTTAACCATAGAATTTATGCTATATTAGCAAAGTGGAGTTATGGCCAAAACGTTACATAATCACAGTACTGCATACTCATAAAAATAACCAATAATATCATACGTATTGAAAGTTCAATGTAAAAATTGCAGATGCTTTTGATGATAGTCTTATAGAAATGACCATGAAATGTGTCTGCTAACAATGAGGTTATGGTTACTGTAACAAAGAGAAAATCAGAACTCCATGGGTACATAAAAAATTTAGCATGAATAAGAAAAGAGAGTGCCATGTGGTAGGTGATGTAAACTCCATTGTGACATCAACAATATGTATCAGTTACAGTAAGGGTCAATAGTTAAACACATTTGTTCCAGCATCAAATAACCTGGCTTCAAACTCAAGCTCCACTTCTCACCAGCTCTATGACCTTAGGCAAGTTTCTTATCCTGTGTGTGCCTCATAACATTCATCTGTATCATGAGAATAAAGATCTTGGTACAGAATTGTGAAGATGAAATGTGACAGGGTAGTGGTACATATTAGTGATGAAAAAGAGAAAATCCAGAGAATTTGTTCTCTTGAAAAACAAGTGCAACTTGAAAACCTGTGCAACTTTATTGTTGATTATACCATGACTTCTTGTGAGCTGTCTGTATAAACTGCATTACCTTGTAAAAAAGACACAACTTTCCAATTTATCTGTTTTTCAAAAAAAAAAAAAAAAGACACAATTTCTAGGTGGGAGTCATATTAATTATAAGATTTTTATAGTATTTATAAATGTGCAGCAATTACTCTCCTTGATTTGAAAGATAAAGAAAGAATAAAGAATTATATTTGTACAATTACCTTCTCATGACGTGAAGAATGAAATGTGTTTCGCCATAATGAGGAATAATGAATATCTCTGTGGTGGCTATTATTGACAAAATGATTTCAAATATCTCATCTTGTTTGAACACAAATATGTGGGTGTAGACTTTCTATGGGTAAAAAGAAGTCACTATTAATTACTACATGGACTTAAAATACACCTTAGTAGTGTGTCAAGAAAAAGATCGCTTATTTTTATGAAAAATAATAATCATGGGCTAATTATGGCAGAATCAATAAAAATATATCAAGGTTTCTTACGTAACTTAGAGGTGAAATGACACACTTGGATACTGTGGCAGAATCACTAACTAGATCTCTGCTTTCATACTGCAGTCTAGTCAGTTTTACAGTACTCCGTATATCTACTAGAAAATTTTAAAAACTATGTTATTCAGTGGCTTATATTTACCTATCGTAATGGACTGTAAAATAGCCCTTTTCAAATCAAAAAGAAAGGCAGTCAGTCAAATGGGATGGCAGTCATTTTCAAATGGCTATGTCAATGAGATACCTCATAAACACACAGAGTCCTTTTTTTTGGTGCATCACAAATGGATAATTCAGTCACAAGGTACACTTGCCAAACTCGCATTTACAAAGGTTAAGAAAATGATAGAGTAGGTATAGTTCATCTCTCAAGCTTTATTTCCTTGGCCCAACCCTGAATTTACCTGTAAGTATGGACAGATTCTATGCATGCAACATTTCCCACCTCAAGCATTCACATCTCTGTATCTTCACATTAGAGCTTTTCTCAATTACAGGAGAAATTGGTAAGCCTGCCTGTGAGGCAGTCCACAAGTGACAGAGATTTAATTCCTCCAGGTGTAATCCTCAATAAATGAGGGACAGAAAACCTTTGCAACTTTATTGTTTATTATACCATGACTTCTTGTGAGCTGTCTGTATAAACTGCATTACCTTTTAAAAAAAACACAACTTTCCAATTTATCTGTTTTTAAAAAAAAAAAAAAAAAAGACACAATTTCTAGGTGGGAGTCATATTAATTATAAGATTTTTATAGTATTTATAAATGTGCAGCAATTACTCTCCTTGATTTGAAAGATAAAGAAAGAATAAAGAATTATATTTGTACAATTACCTTCTCATGACGTGAAGAATGAAATGTGTTTCGCCATAATGAGGAATAATGAATATCTCTGTGGTGGCTATTATTGACAAAATGATTTCAAATATCTCATCTTGTTTGAACACAAATATGTGGGTGTAGACTTTCTATGGGTAAAAAGAAGTCACTATTAATTACTACATGGACTTAAAATACACCTTAGTAGTGTGTCAAGAAAAAGATCGCTTATTTTTATGAAAAATAATAATCATGGGCTAATTATGGCAGAATCAATAAAAATATATCAAGGTTTCTTACGTAACTTAGAGGTGAAATGACACACTTGGATACTGTGGCAGAATCACTAACTAGATCTCTGCTTTCATACTGCAGTCTAGTCAGTTTTACAGTACTCCGTATATCTACTAGAAAATTTTAAAAACTATGTTATTCAGTGGCTTATATTTACCTATCGTAATGGACTGTAAAATAGCCCTTTTCAAATCAAAAAGAAAGGCAGTCAGTCAAATGCGCATGGCAGTCATTTTCAAATGTCTATGTCAATGAGATACCTCATAAACACACAGAGTCCTTTTTTTTGGTGCATCACAAATGGATAATTCAGTCACAAGGTACACTTGCCAAACTCGCATTTACAAAGGTTAAGAAAATGATAGAGTAGGTATAGTTCATCTCTCAAGCTTTATTTCCTTGGCCCAACCCTGAATTTACCTGTAAGTATGGACAGATTCTATGCATGCAACATTTCCCACCTCAAGCATTCACATCTCTCTGTATCTTCACATTAGAGCTTTTCTCAATTACAGGAGAAATTGGTAAGCCTGCCTGTGAGGCAGTCCACAAGTGACAGAGATTTAATTCCTCCAGGTGTAATCCTCAATAAATGAGGGACAGAAATCTATGGATCATAGCCCAGCAGAACAATCGTTGGCCATGTTCTCTCAGGTTCCTCAAAGGCCCAAAGTAGTTCCTCAATTGTCTGTTCTCCTTTCCCTGATGCACAATGCCTAACCCACCCTTCCGGTACTGGATGACTTGCAAATGAATCACGTGCACTAGTACTTGTTTGAGTCAACTTTTTGAGTAATGCAAACTAACCCATAGAGGTATCAGGCCTAAGTTACTTGACTCAATCATGTACTAGATTCAACTCAGGCAACTTTTTTTTTTTTTAAACCTTTATTTTGCTTTTCACTTTTACAGTCAGGCAACTTTTAAGCAGGTGGCTCAGTGGTAAAGAATCCGCCTGTAAGGCAGGAAATGTAGGTTTGATCCCTGGGTTGGGAAGACGCCCTGGAGAAGGGAATGGCAACCCACTCCAGTATTCTTGCCTGGGAGAGTCCCATGGACAGAGGAGCCTGGCAGGCCACAGTTCAGGGGGTTGCAGAAAACCTGGACACGACTTAGAGACTAAACAACAACAAGAACACCAACAAAGCAACACAAAGCCTTGAATTTCTAGTCTGTGAAAAGTAAAGAATCATAGTTACAAACTTTTAGTTTTGATGAAATATCCCAGCAGGGGTCCCCAACCTCTGAGCCATGGACTCGTATTTCCTGGTCAGCAGCAGCATTAGATCACAAATAAAGTGTACAATCAATGCAATGTGCTGGAATGATCCCGAAACCGTGCCCCCTCCATCTTGGTCTGTGGAAAAATTATCTTCCAAGAAATCTGTCCTTGGTGCCAAAAAGGCTTGGGGATTGCTACTGTAGAGCATTCAGTATAGTCCTAAGCAAAGACATCGTATAAAATAAGTCAATATAATTATTAATCTGAACTACATATTTAATTGCATTGAAAGTTTGTGAGCAGGTAGACGATCAGATTATTTCTTTATGGTTCATTTTTTTTTTTTAAGATTTATTTATTTATTTATTTATTTTTTGGGGGGCAGGAGTCGGGTTGGGGAGGGAGGGGTGGGCGGGCCACTTCTATTGGCAGAAGGGGCCTGCCTGTGAGAGACAATGACAGAGATTTAATTCCTCCAGGTGTAATCCTCAATAAATGAGGGACAGAAATCTATGGATCATAGCCCAGCAGAACAATCGTTGGCCATGTTCTCTCAGGTTCCTCAAAGGCCCAAAGTAGTTCCTCAATTGTCTGTTCTCCTTTCCCTGATGCACAATGCCTAACCCACCCTTCCGGTACTGGATGACTTGCAAATGAATCACGTGCACTAGTACTTGTTTGAGTCAACTTTTTGAGTAATGCAAACTAACCCATAGAGGTATCAGGCCTAAGTTACTTGACTCAATCATGTACTAGATTCAACTCAGGCAACTTTTTTTTTTTTTAAACCTTTATTTTGCTTTTCACTTTTACAGTCAGGCAACTTTTAAGCAGGTGGCTCAGTGGTAAAGAATCCGCCTGTAAGGCAGGAAATGTAGGTTTGATCCCTGGGTTGGGAAGACCCCCTGGAGAAGGGAATGGCAACCCACTCCAGTATTCTTGCCTGGGAGAGTCCCATGGACAGAGGAGCCTGGCAGGCCACAGTTCAGGGGGTTGCAGAAAACCTGGACACGACTTAGAGACTAAACAACAACAAGAACACCAACAAAGCAACACAAAGCCTTGAATTTCTAGTCTGTGAAAAGTAAAGAATCATAGTTACAAACTTTTAGTTTTGATGAAATATCCCAGCAGGGGTCCCCAACCTCTGAGCCATGGACTCGTATTTCCTGGTCAGCAGCAGCATTAGATCACAAATAAAGTGTACAATCAATGCAATGTGCTGGAATGATCCCGAAACCGTGCCCCCTCCATCTTGGTCTGTGGAAAAATTATCTTCCAAGAAATCTGTCCTTGGTGCCAAAAAGGCTTGGGGATTGCTACTGTAGAGCATTCAGTATAGTCCTAAGCAAAGACATCGTATAAAATAAGTCAATATAATTATTAATCTGAACTACATATTTAATTGCATTGAAAGTTTGTGAGCAGGTAGACGATCAGATTATTTCTTTATGGTTCATTTTTTTTTTTTAAGATTTATTTATTTATTTATTTATTTTTTGGGGGGCAGGAGTCGGGTTGGGGAGGGAGGGGGTGGGCGGGCCACTTCTATTGGTCTTTCATTTCTCTATTTCCATCCGTCTTTGTTCTTTGGCTCCTGTGGGCCTCCCATTGCGGTGGCCTCTGTTGTTGCAGAGCGCCGGCTCTGGGCGCACACACTCCAGAGCTCCAGCTCGATGAATGGACACATCAGTCCAGCCGCTCCACGGCACGTGGGATCTTCCCAGGCCAGGGCCCGAACCGGCGCCCCTTGCACTGAAAGGCGGTGTCCTTATCCACTGGACCACCAGGGGAAGCCTATGGTTCATTTTTATCCTTCTCCATTTGCCATAAATCACCCTTAGGAGAATTATACTTCCTACCTCACCCACATGGGCTTTGTCATGTGATTTGAATTCACCAATGAAACACAAGTATATCTGACAGTGTATCAGTTCTGAGCTAGGGACTAAAGAATTACGATGTATTCACTCCCCTTGGTAATTTTTCACTTAGCCAGTGCAAGATCATTTCTCATGTAGACTATGTTCTTAAAAGTAGAGGTACATAGGCAGAATTGACCTGAATTCAATACGAAGATGGAAAGTGAAATGGGACTAAGAAATAAATGTCTATATTGTTGTAAGTTACAGAGATCTAGATTCCTTTTTCCTTACTAAGAAAAATCATAGACATAGCAGGTAAATAGTAAATGCATCCTACACAATAAAATACCTAATAGCAGACCATATGTGTGTGTGTATATATATATATATGTGTGTATATATATATATATATATATATATATATAGCATATAAAATCCTCTTTTAAGACAGATTTGTAGTCACAGTTTAAATCTAGATTTAATATAAACTGATGTAAGGGCTTCAAATTAAGTGTCATAATTTTTGTGAAGTCTTCTGTTGGTTGGTTGATTTAATCGCTTTTTTGACCCCATGAACTATAGTCTGCCAGGCTCCTCTGTCCATGAGATTTCCCAGATAAGAATACAGGAGTGGGTTGCCATTTCCTTCTCCAGAGGATCTTCCCAGCCCAGTATTGAAACTTTGCTTCCTGAATTGCAGGTACATTTTTTTTTTTTTTACTGCTGAGCTATCAGGGGAGCCCCCAGAAGTCTTCTATTAGAGTATGTTATCTTTTCTCTCTTGGCCTTTCTCCTTACCATAACATGCCCAATTTATACATTACCACAAACATGTTTGTCTTATACATGGTCAAGTATTAGCATAGATTGAAATCCATCTAGAAGATGATTTATGGGGAGAGTATGTCCTAAGGAAATTCAGTGGGTTGGTGTAAAAGCAACCGTCAGTAGGAGACTGTTCATTTATACCTTGTGCCAAATTCTGACAATACAGGAAAACAGAAGTAAAGAGTAATCATTCATTCCCTCTTCACCAAATATGGAGGTATTAAGCCACTGTTTGCAAAAGATGAAGCCAAAAATATAAATAAAGGCCAATGATTTTTCTAGCTTAAACAAAGAAAAATTCTGCAGTCTATGAAAGAGCATGAGAGTCTGCCTTTTAGGACAGATTTCAGAAATTTATTACTGAGAATACAGAAGAAGTCTTGGGACCTAATCAAAGGAAGAGACAGTTTGGAGAGTTAATCAGGTAAAAAGGCTAGTGGAGGATCCAAGTAGCAGAGCACAGAAAGTACAGTCCCACAATCAATTTTTTTTCCGCCCAAGGTTCTAACACTAATGACAAGTGGTTACTAACAGCTTCTTCTAACGTTTCCAATGAAAGATTTCTTTCTTTTTCTTTCAAGTTCATTATGCCACTGGATTAAAAAAAATGTATTTATTTCTTTTTTAAGATTTGTGCCAGGACCACACTGAGAACACTTCTCTCACAGGCCAGTGGCAATGGCTAAGTTTGATCTATTTTTTTTTCCTCCATCATGTCTTTTTTATTTGTTTTTTCCTATTTATTTCCATCCATCTTTTTATTCTTTGGCATGTGTGGGCCTCCCGTTGCAGTGGCCTCTCTCGCTGCAGAGCACCGTCTCTGGGTGCATGCGCTCGAGAGCACTGGCTCTTAATTGGACACACTGATCCAGCCACTCTGTGGTACATGGGATCTTCCAGGGCCACGGATCAAACTGGTGCCCCTTGCACTGCACGGTGCACTTTTTACCATCTGGGCCACCAGGGAAGCCCTGATCTATTTTGACTTAACTAACTTAAGTAGATGTGGATTTAGGTTAGCCTATAAATTAAATCATTGTTAAGAAATTCCCAACCTAATGTCCTTCTTTGCATTTAGGTACAATTGTCTTGAATTTGTAGAGGAGAATATAACTGAAAGTTACAAAAGATTTAGAAATGCCAGGAAAAAGTTGGATTCTTATAAAGATAACATTTGACAAACAATAGAAGAGTTTGAGGTTTTCAAGGAATTTTCTGAGTCAAAAGAGTTTTAACTATTTTCTGCATTGTATCATTACAAATACTAGATTCTAGTCATGAAAACAGACCTAAATCCAATTGGCAAAATGTTTTCGCCTATTCAAAGACCAGCCTTGCTTCTGCTAGCTGGATTTCCTTGATTTATGTATATAACCTCTCTTTAGCTTCCTCATCTGTAGAATAGCTATAAAAATAATAGCTTTATCATACTGTTTTTGTGAGGATTAAATGAGCCATCACTTTTAAAGTGCATAGAAAGTGGACCAAAAAAAAGTAATCAGCTTTGTTATTCTTATCCTGAGGAGGATTATTCCCAGGTGGTACTAATGGTAAAGAACACTCCCGCCAATGCAGGAGATCTAAAAGATGTGGGTTCGATTCCTGGGTCAGGAAGGTTCCCTAGAGAACAGCATGGCAACCCACTCCTGTATTCTTGCCTGAGAAATCTCATGGACTGAGGAGCCTGGTACAGTCCATAGGACTGCAATGAGTCAGACATGACTGAAGTGACTTAGCATGGGTGAATTCTTAAAACTATAAGTAAAATTTTACGAATGTATGCAAATAAGAATCTGAGATCTTCAGTAGAGTCCCAGAGAGCTCCATAGTTTGAAAAGTGTTGAATGAAACTAAAGACAGTTTTCTCACTCTTATGCCTATTAATGATTCATGTCTTCCATTTTTCAAGACCACGACCATTAGCAGTAATAGGTCAACTTGTATTACTGTTTCTCAGACTGTTTTTTTTTCACTTATTTAAGAAAGGACACACTGATCCAGCCACTCTGTGGTACATGGGATCTTCCAGGGCCACTTTTAACTATACCATCTGGGCCACCAGGAAGCCCTGATCTATTTTGACTTAACTAACTTAAGTAGATGTGGATTTAGGTTAGCCTATAAATTAAATCATTGTTAAGAAATTCCCAACCTAATGTCCTTCTTTGCATTTAGGTACAATTGTCTTGAATTTGTAGAGGAGAATATAACTGAAAGTTACAAAAGATTTAGAAATGCCAGGAAAAAGTTGGATTCTTATAAAGATAACATTTGACAAACAATAGAAGAGTTTGAGGTTTTCAAGGAATTTTCTGAGTCAAAAGAGTTTTAACTATTTTCTGCATTGTATCATTACAAATACTAGATTCTAGTCATGAAAACAGACCTAAATCCAATTGGCAAAATGTTTTCGCCTATTCAAAGACCAGCCTTGCTTCTGCTAGCTGGATTTCCTTGATTTATGTATATAACCTCTCTTTAGCTTCCTCATCTGTAGAATAGCTATAAAAATAATAGCTTTATCATACTGTTTTTGTGAGGATTAAATGAGCCATCACTTTTAAAGTGCATAGAAAGTGGACCAAAAAAAAGTAATCAGCTTTGTTATTCTTATCCTGAGGAGGATTATTCCCAGGTGGTACTAATGGTAAAGAACACTCCCGCCAATGCAGGAGATCTAAAAGATGTGGGTTCGATTCCTGGGTCAGGAAGGTTCCCTAGAGAACAGCATGGCAACCCACTCCTGTATTCTTGCCTGAGAAATCTCATGGACTGAGGAGCCTGGTACAGTCCATAGGACTGCAATGAGTCAGACATGACTGAAGTGACTTAGCATGGGTGAATTCTTAAAACTATAAGTAAAATTTTACGAATGTATGCAAATAAGAATCTGAGATCTTCAGTAGAGTCCCAGAGAGCTCCATAGTTTGAAAAGTGTTGAATGAAACTAAAGACAGTTTTCTCACTCTTATGCCTATTAATGATTCATGTCTTCCATTTTTCAAGACCACGACCATTAGCAGTAATAGGTCAACTTGTATTACTGTTTCTCAGACTGTTTTTTTTTTTTTCACTTCTTATTTAAGAAATGTGCTAATCTTTTTCTCTCCTTAATAGAGCATTCTTCCTATGGAGCTACTCACAGTAACTGAGTTAAAAAGAAGTACAGTTAGACAGAATTCAGTTACATTCCTTAACCAGTCTAAGAGATTGTAGAGTTTCTCCATATTCCCTTAGATATTCCTCTTTCATCATCTAGGTTTAGAGACTTATCTTTTCTAATTTTTCAGCTTCTTATGCCTAAGTATACATAGATGCAGTTTTCTTGCAATTCATTTTGTTGCAAAGTGCTTTCTGAGAAGAGCACAGCTTCTTTTGTGATACCTTGTGATGATAAGTATTGACATAATGCAGTACAGTAATTGAGACTCAGCAAGACTTGTCTGCTGACTGTTTCAGACATTCACACCTTAATTTGCTGTATATCTTTAATGTACCCTTTTTTTAGTTAAAGCAGACCATGTCAATGAGGGAATCATTTAAATAATTGTCCTCACAGCCTATAAAAAGGCACCATGACATATAAGAAACAAGTCACTCCTCACTGTGTAGATATAGTGGCTCACAGCTTGGAAAGCAGCATTTTCAAAGCACAGAACAAAACTGTCTGAAAATAACAAACTCTCAGCAGAGATCAGTAGCAAGAACTGATAATGGTTAGCAGAAGAACAGTATTGATTGTTAAAGTAATTTGAAAAGAGAAAAGGTGTATGTTAACTTGAATGCTAAATTTGAACAAGTATTCATAGATTACGAGATAAAATTTCAAGATCAAAGAATGTCTTCAAAGGTGAAAAGTGGTCTGAACAAAGTGCTTTCATTGCCTGAGTAGCTTAATTGAGAAATCCAAGTTAAAAAATAGAATATGATATCTTCACTAACGAAAAGTTGATTTACAAAGTTGTGTCAGTTTCTGGTGTACAACAAAGAGATTCTGATGTACATGTATATGTTCTTTTTCATATTCTTGTCCATTATGGCTTATTACAGAACATTGCATATAGCTCCCTGTGCTATACTGCAGGACCTTGTTGCTAGAAGTAAAATGATATTTTAGAATAAAGTTGAATAAAGAGGTAGGGACTATAAGGGACAGAATGAAGGTCAGATGTTATTGACCCTGATGTTCAATAGAGTATTGAGGTCAATTAATTTATACAGCCCCATGTAAATTACCATTCTTCCTTTTTTGGAAACCCTGAGAAATGGTTTCACAAATACTGCTGTTTTAGTAATACTGTAATTAACATTGATATGGACAAATCTACTTGAATGTGGTGTTACAGCCTTAGAAAAAATTCTCGAAAAGTGGGTTAATGGATCTAGATGAATAATCATGTATATAATTCTTGGTACCTGTTTTCAAATGACTTCTCAAAAACACAGTACTGCAATATAAAATCACATTACTTCCAGTAATGGATGAGAATACTTGCAATGCTGCAGGATAGCCTACACTGAAAGTTTTAAGTGTGAACCAAATTCATAGACATACATGAATGCCTAGGTCTATATACATAAACATATGTGTCTATCTTGAAAGATATCTGAAGAATAGTTTAGACTTGGAACTTAGAGGTGGGTCAGGCTCTCCCTGACTGCTCTGACAATGAGATATAAATACAAGGGAATGTTGACAATCATGTTCTGTCATGTGAGGAATACAGAAGCCAGTCTGCCATAAAAGAGATGGTGCAGAGAAAAAGAGATGTGACAGAGAATCTTGAAAGCATTTGATTGCCTGCTTCCAGCACTTTTTTGAGGCATAACTGCAGTCTGTCCTTTACCTTCCTTGAGAAACCTTTTAAGCCTTAGAATAAATTTATCCTTTAGAGTCAATTCTATACTTGATACAGCCAGTTCAGATTTGGTATATTTGACTTGTAATCAAGTGTCCTAATTAAAATAACACTCAAATAATAAAGAGTGTGCGGCTGTACAGAGAAATCAGTTTTAATTCTCATAATTTTTTGTCCCACATTCAGATGAGAAGATGTTCTCTTTCTTCTTGTAAACGTGTTATGCCCTGTCTGCAAACTCAAGGAAAAACATCTCAATCTGCAACTATGCAGGGTTAACATGTATATGTTCTTTCTCATATTCTTGTCCATTATGGCTTATTACAGAACATTGCATATAGCTCCCTGTGCTATACTGCAGGACCTTGTTGCTAGAAGTAAAATGATATTTTAGAATAAAGTTGAATAAAGAGGTAGGGACTATAAGGGACAGAATGAAGGTCAGATGTTATTGACCCTGATGTTCAATAGAGTATTGAGGTCAATTAATTTATACAGCCCCATGTAAATTACCATTCTTCCTTTTTTGGAAACCCTGAGAAATGGTTTCACAAATACTGCTGTTTTAGTAATACTGTAATTAACATTGATATGGACAAATCTACTTGAATGTGGTGTTACAGCCTTAGAAAAAATTCTCGAAAAGTGGGTTAATGGATCTAGATGAATAATCATGTATATAATTCTTGGTACCTGTTTTCAAATGACTTCTCAAAAACACAGTACTGCAATATAAAATCACATTACTTCCAGTAATGGATGAGAATACTTGCAATGCTGCAGGATAGCCTACACTGAAAGTTTTAAGTGTGAACCAAATTCATAGACATACATGAATGCCTAGGTCTATATACATAAACATATGTGTCTATCTTGAAAGATATCTGAAGAATAGTTTAGACTTGGAACTTAGAGGTGGGTCAGGCTCTCCCTGACTGCTCTGACAATGAGATATAAATACAAGGGAATGTTGACAATCATGTTCTGTCATGTGAGGAATACAGAAGCCAGTCTGCCATAAAAGAGATGGTGCAGAGAAAAAGAGATGTGACAGAGAATCTTGAAAGCATTTGATTGCCTGCTTCCAGCACTTTTTTGAGGCATAACTGCAGTCTGTCCTTTACCTTCCTTGAGAAACCTTTTAAGCCTTAGAATAAATTTATCCTTTAGAGTCAATTCTATACTTGATACAGCCAGTTCAGATTTGGTATATTTGACTTGTAATCAAGTGTCCTAATTAAAATAACACTCAAATAATAAAGAGTGTGCGGCTGTACAGAGAAATCAGTTTTAATTCTCATAATTTTTTGTCCCACATTCAGATGAGAAGATGTTCTCTTTCTTCTTGTAAACGTGTTATGCCCTGTCTGCAAACTCAAGGAAAAACATCTCAATCTGCAACTATGCAGGGTAAAAATAAGTCAAAGCTCATGTTACTTATAGCTCTTAATTGGTTATTATTTGCCATAAACACGTGAGGCTATTTTGTTCGGATATCCTTGTCTGCACATGGGGTCATTAAAACCCACGTTGGAATTGTCTCTGGGTTACTATCAGTGATAATAAGAACTTTTCAATTCACACTAACTATAAGAATTCACAAACCCAGATAGGTGTGACCAAGGAATCCAACTAGAACTTTGTGTTTAATTTCATTAGACTCAAACTTAACCAGAAAACAGTCATCAGCAAGAAAGAAGCTGTAGACCTTGAAGAGTCTCCTACTTAGACCTAAACAGTGCAGTCTGTAATGTGAACTGTGGTAAAGAATAAAATGGATATTAAATTAGGTAAGGTATATACAAACATAACAAATGAGAAGGAGCCCAGGTATTTCAAAATAGAAAAAGAAGTTGGTGGACCATAACTGGATGTATGATTTCCTTTTAATGTGCTTGTTTTATAGAACCCACTAATTGCAGAAACCATTTTGATTATCATCAATAAAATAAAGACATTATATAGAGTCACTGTGTTTACAAAATTACATGCCTGGTGAAACAGCACTAATCAAGATACATGTCTTTCAAGAAAGTCTCTCTGTGACTTTGCTAGACAACAAAAATTAAAGGGCAAAAAGCCAAGGACGGTTAATTTTCTAAGTATGAATATATCTTATTATTTTGATTACTCTTTCTATTGTTAAAAAACTTCAAATCCTCCAATGATTTTGCATTCGAACATAATAAAGGAGGGTATTTGAAACTTCATCTTTCAGCAATCTAATGGTTTTCCCCAGATGACAAATATAAATATATGCATGAAATCTTAACTTTCTTTATTTTTGTGGTTAATTTTAGGTTACAGCTCATCACTTTGCATTAGTGCAAACCTCCAACAACCTCATATGCATCATTATGAGGAGATGAAAAGGATTAAGAAAGAAGTTTTGTCAGTGCAGAGAATGTCAAAAGTTCCCCAGCAACCAATATGAATGGAAATAAGTACCATTATTATAAACTCAATAAGAAAGAAAAGTAATGAATGCCTGCTTCTATTTTCTCCTATCTAGCGGCTTTTTTTCGGTCTTTCATGCTGAAAGGAGTAAAATTTGCCACCCTAAATGTACTGCTTGGGCATTCAGATTATTTTATGCTGAAAGACTAAGGAAGAGCTTTTTCGGGGTTCTTTCATTAAACCCACGTTGGAATTGTCTCTGGGTTACTATCAGTGATAATAAGAACTTTTCAATTCACACTAACTATAAGAATTCACAAACCCAGATAGGTGTGACCAAGGAATCCAACTAGAACTTTGTGTTTAATTTCATTAGACTCAAACTTAACCAGAAAACAGTCATCAGCAAGAAAGAAGCTGTAGACCTTGAAGAGTCTCCTACTTAGACCTAAACAGTGCAGTCTGTAATGTGAACTGTGGTAAAGAATAAAATGGATATTAAATTAGGTAAGGTATATACAAACATAACAAATGAGAAGGAGCCCAGGTATTTCAAAATAGAAAAAGAAGTTGGTGGACCATAACTGGATGTATGATTTCCTTTTAATGTGCTTGTTTTATAGAACCCACTAATTGCAGAAACCATTTTGATTATCATCAATAAAATAAAGACATTATATAGAGTCACTGTGTTTACAAAATTACATGCCTGGTGAAACAGCACTAATCAAGATACATGTCTTTCAAGAAAGTCTCTCTGTGACTTTGCTAGACAACAAAAATTAAAGGGCAAAAAGCCAAGGACGGTTAATTTTCTAAGTATGAATATATCTTATTATTTTGATTACTCTTTCTATTGTTAAAAAACTTCAAATCCTCCAATGATTTTGCATTCGAACATAATAAAGGAGGGTATTTGAAACTTCATCTTTCAGCAATCTAATGGTTTTCCCCAGATGACAAATATAAATATATGCATGAAATCTTAACTTTCTTTATTTTTGTGGTTAATTTTAGGTTACAGCTCATCACTTTGCATTAGTGCAAACCTCCAACAACCTCATATGCATCATTATGAGGAGATGAAAAGGATTAAGAAAGAAGTTTTTGTCAGTGCAGAGAATGTTAAAAGTTCCCCAGCAACTAATATGAATGGAAATAAGTACCATTATTATAAACTCAATAAGAAAGAAAAGTAATGAATGCCTGCTTCTATTTTCTCCTATCTAGCGGCTTTTTTTCGGTCTTTCATGCTGAAAGGGAGTAAAATTTGCCACCCTAAATGTACTGCTTGGGCATTCAGATTATTTCTAGCTGAAAACAATCAAGGCCCAAAAGACTAAGGAAGAGCCTTTTACCTGTCCCTGACTGTAGAAAAGAATTTAGATAAAGGATCTGTTCTACCGTCGTAGATAACTATAGAATTAAAACTAGGTATGGTGGACAGGGAGGAATCTAGCAAAATATTTATTAAAATTTCTCTGTGTCTGTCTCTTCAGGGCCAGCAAGCAGCTGTTTTTGTTTACCAAGCAGCTGTTTTTCCATCTCCATGAGAAATGCTTTCTTTCCCTTTAAAGTCTCGGACCCGCACTCCTTTTTCTTAGCTCAAAATAGAATAGTAAGTCTCAATTGGCTAACTATCCTTTGGGCCTCATATTCTTATGGAGCTCCAATTCACATGTAGCTAAATGCGTTTTTTCTCCGGTTAATGTCTTTGGATTACTATGCCAGCCAGAAGAACCTAGAAAGTAGATTAGAATCTGTTGTCTCTGACAGTGCTTATCTTTGTTTCTTTGGTCTTGACCATGGCATGGCTAGACATTTAACTGCAACTGTTGTTACTTTGGCTCCCAACTTAGACTTGGGATGGATATTTCAATTCACCTACTTTGAGGTGTACAAACTTTGGCTTGAGCATCCTTAAAGGAATGCGAAAGGATATAAATTATGTGATGGTAGATATATAAATGTAAATAGGAAAATCTTAAAAAGAGGAAGCAGAAGAAAACTCCCGCTCCTCCCATTTTGTGGTAAGTTACCAAACAAAGGAAACATTTCAGTCTTCCTAAAGCTATTCCAAAGTTACATTCCAAACCCTTGGGGATTCTTATTTTCTCTCCACCATTTACAAAACTGTGACTTATCTAACACCCTTCGTGTTTCCCCTTTAAAATTGAAATTCTCTTAGAATTTCCTGGTGACTCTACTCTTGGGAAAGAGATATCAAGCAACCTCATATGCATCATTATGAGGAGATAAAAGTTGAAAGAAGTTTTGTCAGTGCAGAGAATGTTAAAAGTTCCCCAGCAACTAATATGAATGGAAATAAGTACCATTATTATAAACTCAATAAGAAAGAAAAGTAATGAATGCCTGCTTCTATTTTCTCCTATCTAGCGGCTTTTTTTCGGTCTTTCATGCTGAAAGGGAGTAAAATTTGCCACCCTAAATGTACTGCTTGGGCATTCAGATTATTTCTAGCTGAAAACAATCAAGGCCCAAAAGACTAAGGAAGAGCCTTTTACCTGTCCCTGCCTGTAGAAACGAATTTACATAAAGGATCTGTTCTACCGTCGTAGATAACTATAGAATTAAAACTAGGTATGGTGGACAGGGAGGAATCTAGCAAAATATTTATTAAAATTTCTCTGTGTCTGTCTCTTCAGGGCCAGCAAGCAGCTGTTTTTGTTTACCAAGCAGCTGTTTTTCCATCTCCATGAGAAATGCTTTCTTTCCCTTTAAAGTCTCGGACCCGCACTCCTTTTTCTTAGCTCAAAATAGAATAGTAAGTCTCAATTGGCTAACTATCCTTTGGGCCTCATATTCTTATGGAGCTCCAATTCACATGTAGCTAAATGCGTTTTTTCTCCGGTTAATGTCTTTGGATTACTATGCCAGCCAGAAGAACCTAGAAAGTAGATTAGAATCTGTTGTCTCTGACAGTGCTTATCTTTGTTTCTTTGGTCTTGACCATGGCATGGCTAGACATTTAACTGCAACTGTTGTTACTTTGGCTCCCAACTTAGACTTGGGATGGATATTTCAATTCACCTACTTTGAGGTGTACAAACTTTGGCTTGAGCATCCTTAAAGGAATGCGAAAGGATATAAATTATGTGATGGTAGATATATAAATGTAAATAGGAAAATCTTAAAAAGAGGAAGCAGAAGAAAACTCCCGCTCCTCCCATTTTGTGGTAAGTTACCAAACAAAGGAAACATTTCAGTCTTCCTAAAGCTATTCCAAAGTTACATTCCAAACCCTTGGGGATTCTTATTTTCTCTCCACCATTTACAAAACTGTGACTTATCTAACACCCTTCGTGTTTCCCCTTTAAAATTGAAATTCTCTTAGAATTTCCTGGTGACTCTACTCTTGGGAAAGAGATATCAAGCAATATCACCTATTTATCCTCATTCTTTTGTCCCTCCTATGCCTTCCTCCTCACCATCATGGCACAGCAACACACAAACACACACAGACACACACACAACCCTAAAAGCCAGGAGACAAGGACAGACCTCTTTGAATACAATTTTAGAAGATGTGCCAAATCCTAGTTTTGACATCATCGATTATGTCTCACAGATTCTGAACATCTCAAATGCTTTTGAACCATCTTTGGAGACCTAAACTGAATTACCAAACAGTTCACAACTGGTTCCTATTATATATTAGTCCATTTAACATTGATTTGTCATCAGTGAAAGAAGGAATACAGGTAAAAGATAAATGACACATGCATGAGTATCTATGCCTCAGTATGTCTTCTCTCAACTAAAAAGTTTTGAAAGACAAGGGATAGTATTTTTTTCAACTTTTTATCCCCACATTTCTCAGTAGATGATTCACAGATAAAAGGTCTTCAGTAAACATTTATTTAAATTGAATTTCTAAAGTATGACTTTTTAAAATCAGTCTGTCTCAAATAGAAATATATAAGTACATTCAGTCTTTCCATCTAAAATAAGAATGACTATAATCATTAACATGGTAAAGGTGGGGCTTCCCTGGTGGTCCAGTGGGTAAGGACACCGCCTTGCACTGCAAGGGGCGCCGGTTCGATCACTGGCATGGGAAGATCCTACGTGCCGCGCAGAGCGGCTGGACTGATGTGTCCAATTACCGAGCCGGAGGTCTGGGGCGCATACGCCCAGAGCCGGCACTGTGCGACGACAGCGGCGACCACCATGGGAGGCCCACAGGAGTCAAAGAACAAAGACAGATGAAAATAGAGAAATGAAAGACCAATAGAAATGGCTGGCCCATTCCCCTCCCTCCCCACTCCACCCCCCAAAAGATAAATAAATAAAATAAATTTAAAAAAAAAAACATGGTAAAGGTGGATATTCCCAAGAGAGTAAAAAATTGGGAGGATGTTATATCATAATCAAATTCTATCTCTGCCACAGATACATAATGCTATAGAAGAATGCTGTTCCATCCAATGAGAAAGCCTGGACGGTTTACAAAAGCATACTTTTTAAAGCCACATGAAAAAGATTCAGCTACAAAACAAGACAAGCTCGAGTATTAAATGTGACAATCCTCTCCAAGGAAGCACTGGACATATGAACTGGTTTCTCTTGGAGTGAGCACCAGAGGAAAGGGAAGCCTACACAGGAGCAAGATAAGGAAAATATCTAAAATTATGAAGAGTTCTTAAAGTCAGAGTTGGCTTCACCTGACATATTAGAATCTTTGAGATGGTTGACTGAAGGAGTTTGCATTGACTATGGAGTTCTTTTTCACAGTCCTCTATTGAGAAAGTCTCCCTCTGTGATACTGTTGCTTACACTAAGTCGTGTCCAACCCTTTTCCAACTCCATGGACTGTAGCCCGCCAAGCTCCTCTGTCCATGGGATTCTCCATGCAGGAATACTAGAGTGAGTTGCCATTTCTGTTTCCAGGGAATCTTCCCAACTCAGGGATCAAAACCCACATCTGCATTGGCTGGTGGATTCTTTACCACCAAGACACCAGGGAAGTCCCTCCCTCTGTGTGATACACAGGCATAAAGTGAAACCCATATTCTCAAACCTTTCTGTGCTAAGGAAGCAAAAGATTTAAGCTGCTGAAGGAAATGGAGGCAACTCTACTGTCCCTGAGTCTAGGAAAAGATCTGTGAGGAGTTCAGAGGCAAAAAGGTATCTGTTCCTGAGAGTAGGAGAGAATCTTCTTGGGAACTGGATACTGTACTAAAATAAAGCAATAGTCTCTTATCACTGGGGAAGGGACAGGTACACAAGGTCAACTGAAAACTGACTATGGAAAAGGAATACTGAGGAACCCTTTTAGGACTCTAGGCAGCATACTAAGCACAAAGCAGCAGCAGGCCATCACTGGAAGAACTGGAACTCTATGGTGCTCTACAGGTTGCTATAGCAACCACAAAACCTAAAAACAGTTTAATATTAATTCCACTGACTCAGACTCCCATATTAACAGTGTGACAGAGAAAGAGCTATGCCCATTTCCAGGATTAGGTATATTTACATTAATCTCTGTTGTTCTTCTATATACAAAGGCTAGCATTCATACAACCACAGACAGGCAAAAAGGTAAGTAAAATACAGTCACTGTCAAATGATAAAGCCATCAGCATATACCAGACTAAGAGGTGACCTCGAGTATTAAATGTGACAATCCTCTCCAAGGAAGCACTGGACATATGAACTGGTTTCTCTTGGAGTGAGCACCAGAGGAAAGGGAAGCCTACACAGGAGCAAGATAAGGAAAATATCTAAAATTATGAAGAGTTCTTAAAGTCAGAGTTGGCTTCACCTGACATATTAGAATCTTTGAGATGGTTGACTGAAGGAGTTTGCATTGACTATGGAGTTCTTTTTCACAGTCCTCTATTGAGAAAGTCTCCCTCTGTGATACTGTTGCTTACACTAAGTCGTGTCCAACCCTTTTCCAACTCCATGGACTGTAGCCCGCCAAGCTCCTCTGTCCATGGGATTCTCCATGCAGGAATACTAGAGTGAGTTGCCATTTCTGTTTCCAGGGAATCTTCCCAACTCAGGGATCAAAACCCACATCTGCATTGGCTGGTGGATTCTTTACCACCAAGACACCAGGGAAGTCCCTCCCTCTGTGTGATACACAGGCATAAAGTGAAACCCATATTCTCAAACCTTTCTGTGCTAAGGAAGCAAAAGATTTAAGCTGCTGAAGGAAATGGAGGCAACTCTACTGTCCCTGAGTCTAGGAAAAGATCTGTGAGGAGTTCAGAGGCAAAAAGGTATCTGTTCCTGAGAGTAGGAGAGAATCTTCTTGGGAACTGGATACTGTACTAAAATAAAGCAATAGTCTCTTATCACTGGGGAAGGGACAGGTACACAAGGTCAACTGAAAACTGACTATGGAAAAGGAATACTGAGGAACCCTTTTAGGACTCTAGGCAGCATACTAAGCACAAAGCAGCAGCAGGCCATCACTGGAAGAACTGGAACTCTATGGTGCTCTACAGGTTGCTATAGCAACCACAAAACCTAAAAACAGTTTAATATTAATTCCACTGACTCAGACTCCCATATTAACAGTGTGACAGAGAAAGAGCTATGCCCATTTCCAGGATTAGGTATATTTACATTAATCTCTGTTGTTCTTCTATATACAAAGGCTAGCATTCATACAACCACAGACAGGCAAAAAGGTAAGTAAAATACAGTCACTGTCAAATGATAAAGCCATCAGCATATACCAGACTAAGAGGTGACCTGGATATTGGAACTTTCAGATGAGGACTAAAAAATAATTCTGATTGAATAAAACAGAAAACAAAATCTCTGACTGATAGATTGATCTGTATTTTAAAAGAAAAGGTGGGGGCTTCCCCTGGTGGTCCAGTGGATAAGGACACCATCTTGCAGTGCAAGGGGCACTGGTTTGATCCCTGGCCTGGGAAGATCCCACGTGCAGCGGAGCAGCTGGACTGATGTGTCCAATCACCGAGCCAGAGCTCTGGAGCGCATGCGTCCAGAGCTGGCGCTCTGCAACAACAGACGCCACCGCGATGCGAGGCCCACAGGAGCCAAAGAATAAAGACATGAAAACAGAGAAATGAAAGACCAATAGAAGTGGCCCACCTGTTCCCCTCCCTCCCCAACCCGACCCCTGCCCAAAAAATAAAATTAAAAATAAATAAATAAATAAATAAATAAATCACACTACACTAGGTAGTCTGAAAAAAAAAAAAAAAAAAAGGTGGACAACTTGGAGGAACAGATGGGAAATTTCAGCACAGTGATGAAAACTATAAAAGTCAACTAGAAGTAATAGAAATAAGTCATGATCAATGACAACTATCAATATAGTAATTGCAAGAGTAACTATTATAAATAAAAATGATATTAAGTTACAAAGGTATTAGCTTTACCTTAAAATGATACACAAACTGTTATATAGGCTAAGGTTGTAACTGTTTATCACTGTTCACACATGAGTACTCAATTTTTGATGAAAGGCACAGCATCAAACTTCATATCTAATAACTAGTTTATTTGTAGCTGTCTGCATGACAGGCATTCTCTCCCTAACCTACCCCACCCTCTTATATAGATAGAAAGTTAAGGCTAAAAAATAAATGCTAGATTATATGTTTGGTACATGTGTACTCCTCCAATTACAAATTGTTCTTTTCATTACATCTCTTATGCCTTTTGTACAATAAAGCTAAAATTTATCTACCATTCCAAATGGTCCATTTTCATGGAGAAATAGAATCATTTCAATTGTAACAATCTGTGCTACGTGACTAGAACATGAAACATGAGGTGGGCTTCCAGGTACATTGGGAGACTTGGTCTAAAAAAATGCAAAATTATGAGGCATTTTATTTTCCAGCAGCCAAAGATGATTGGGCCTAATTCTTTTGCCATGTTTTCAATACACAATTCCTGCTCAAACTTCCTTTCCCACTTTACTAAATCATTTCAACTTCCATTAATATTCCTAAAATGCAACAAAGGAAAAGCAGATCATATCAGCCATTCTAATTTGGAAACTTTTTGTAGAGTGGCATGACTAGAATTTACTGTAAGTCCTTTGCTCTTTTTAGTATTTTTGGATTGGTGGATGGGTTAGAATCATCTGGAAGAAATAGTGGAATCTCAATACCAAAATATAAGTCATCCAAAGCTAAAGAAGTAAATGAAGTTATTTAGTTTTAATAAGTATTACTGATTTATCATTTAAGATATTCAAAGGGGAAAGTTACTGGTTTTTGAAAATAAATAATGGTTAAATGTATGCTAAATAGATTCAATTTGTTCTAATTCTTAGAGTTTTGATGTGCTACTGTTTGTGTCTTTGTGTCTTTCCACTCCAAGTGAAATGGAGTGTCTCCTGCCATATTAATAAACAAGAATGTCCCAGCTATTTGCAATTCTGGCCCTCCAATGAGAATTTCTTAGCCATGAGGCAAACAGCAGACATGAATTCCCAAGCCATGCTGCCAAGTGATGCTACTCTCTACACGAGGAACTTAACACACAACCCTCCACTGTGAGCTGGTAGGCCTTAACTGAAATCAAGAAAGAGAAAAATATCTCTGCAAATACGCAGGATGCTGGCCTCAGATAGCCAAGACGCATATGAAGGGAATGACTGCAATAATTCCGCACTGTTGCTTCTTCCAATATATAGAAGAATGTTAAATTCCTTAACTTGAAGTTTGATTTTCCTTTCTTAAAAATTATTTTTGGTGTTCAGACTGCCTGCCTCCTTTGTTGCAAACTTATATATAGCTTGACTCCCCATCCCGCCTCCTTGGAGCAGTCTCAGAGCTACTGAAATGCTGGCTACAGGGCTGGGAGTCCTTAATATTCCCACCAAATAAAGTAACTCTCCTTTCAGATTGTGACTCTATTTTTCAGTTGACATTCATCTACTGCACAGGTACTACTCACACTGTGAATGATCTAAAGTTTATATTATTGATTCAATTCCTTGCCCTACCCAACTTTAAGGCACACAATTTTGGTGGAGTTAAAGACTCATTCAGGAGTCAGGCCAACATCCTGAGCATCCACCACCACCACACAGTCCATGTGCATGCATGATTGTGTAATTGTTGTATTGAATATCCATGAATTTACTGTGCACCAGACCCTGGGAAGTCAATGTACACTGGTCAACAAAAACTGTTAAACTGTATTAATAATTAGAAACCGTAAACATGATTATAGATTCTTTTTTATTTTGAAGCTTGTTATTCTTGTGCACAGCTTACAGCTCCCTTTAGAATCATTAAAGCATATGCAGGAGTCATTACAAATGACCAGGGAAAATGTGATCATGACAAAAGGCTGCCAGAATAACAGGAATGACAAATGCGGGGACATTTAAGAACTCCCCAATTCCCAGTTGAGTAAAATAAACAAAAAGCTTTATTGAACTTTCACAGTAAGCACAATCTGATCTATATCTTAAAATCCTCAAAAAAAAGTCTCAGTGAATCATCGCAAGTTTGTGCAATCAAGCAAATCAGACATGAACTGTGACCAATCCTTTTAGAGTGACTCTGAAAGGGCTCCATATTTCCAGTGTTCTAGTTACCTCGGTGAGAAATCAGCAGGTACTTGTCAGGGTTATCAGTGAAGGATCTGCATTCTGCTTTTCGTTCCCTATTCTTTCATACACACACACACACACAGACACACACACACACACACAGACACACAAACACACACACAAGCACAGTCTACCAGAAAACAAGAGCTATGGGAAAAACATACAGAAAAAACAGAAGCTTTGACAAGCTGCCAGAGTATCTCCCTTTTAGCTTAAACGAACAAACAGCCCTCAAACCAAAACCCAATCAACTCTTTAAATGTGTAGGTGGGATTAAAAGGCTTAGAACCTTGTAATTCAGGTGGGTGGAGGATTAAAAGGAACAGATTGGATTGAATTCCTGTAAGCAGTCCTAGTGGACAGTGGTCAGTCTGTGTGTCTGCCTTTGTCATTCAGCTAATCTAAATCTTCCACAGGAGGAAAGTGCTTGGAGTATCTTGGGTGGACTGTAGGAGGGGAACAACAGGAATGCAGCATCCATGAAGGTGTTCTACAAACCAATCTGCTTTTAGCCATTCCATTTAATGTTATACTTATGATTGTTTAAAAAAAAAGTATAAGGAAGCAAGGTCAATTAAAAGCCAGTTTCAGCAGCTCTGAGAAGATATGACTTAGGCTGACTTGGTTGGGGGAATAACTTTTATGTTCATTTACAAAATCAACATACAATACTATTGTCTTCTCATCTAACAATGGAGTACAAAAGAGGAGAGTAAACAAAAGAGCAATTCCAAGGAAATGATTTATGCCAAAATGCTAATTCAAATGTGTACTAAAGCTGGAGATGCAAGAGAATACTAAGCATGGATTCTAGGCCATCCTTAAACAAACCAGAGCTGAAGAGCTGTTTTCAGAGATAAATGTATTCTGTGTTCAGTGTTTCCTGACCTACTTCTCATAAGGACAATTCTGCCTGAAAAATAGAAGGAGTTCATTTTTCACTCTAGCTTGAAATTTTACCCTGAGATAAAACACATTAATTTGAACAAAAAATATGCCTTAATAGGCATGTATAAAACAAATTTGAGAAGATTTGGGGGTGAAATATTTTATAAACTATACAATGACTGTATATAAAAAATGAAGCTCTGAAGGGTAGTTAGTAAAAGGTATTTCAATCCCAAATGAGGGAATGATTGGTGGAGGAGAAGGATTTCTTCTTATTAGACAAATGGGAGGAAGGCAACTCATAATTGTTAACATGTTCTTATTTGTTAAGTTGTGTTATATGTATGATGCTGTGTTCTAAATTTAATCCTCAAAACTAGACTAGTGAATTAGCTATTTTCTTTCCCTTTCAGAGATGGGAAACCTGAGGCAAAATGGTTTTCCTAGTTGCCTTGTGATTGCAATGCACATGTGAAGGAATCATTACGTCAATTCAGGATTGCTAGCTCTCTAACAGTCCTATGATCAGAACTGCATACACAAAACACCCCACACAGAGTATTTCAAGAGACTATATATACAGTTTAAGTCCCATCCTTAATAGGCAAGGTAGGTACTGGATTGCCATTGTCTTAAGGTTATAGAGATACAGAGCTTTTGAGTAAAGCAAACTTTTGATACTAATATGACAAGTACATTTTTTTTTAAGTATGGCATACCATGATGGGATTCCTAGATGGTGGTAATACTAAAGAATCCATCTGTCATTTTAGGAGATGCTTGATCCCTGGGCTGGGAAGATCCCATGGAAGACGAAATGGGCAACCACCCCAGTATTCTTGCCTGGAAAATCCCAGGGACAAAAGGGCCTGGTGGGCTACAGTCCATGAGATCACAAAGAGTCAGATACAAATGAGCATCTGAGCACTAGTCATCAACAACAGGTATAGAAGAACGCTGGTTAAAGTTTTCACCAGGGACTTTCCCAGCAGTCCAGTGGTTAAGACTCTGCTTCCAATGCAAGGGGTATGGGTTTCATCCCTGGTCAGGGAACTAAGAATCCCACATGCCAGGGGACATGGACAAAAAAGAAAAACGGTTTTCACTAGATCTCATTGCCTATCCAGATGAGATGAAGAGGAGACATTTGAGAGAGTTACAGACGAGTGCAAAGCTGCACAGAGAGGACTCTGAACTCTTCTGATGCCCCTCCTACATCCTTTCAAACTCATCTGAAGAGAAGAGGAAGATGACAATACTCCCTTTAAGAATGGATATCTGTGAGTGGAGAAGGGCACCAGAGCTCTTTTGCAGGAGTGCCTGAGTAAAAGGCCAGGGCATGTGGGTGACCTCTTTAAGGTCTGAGGATCTCAAAACATGTATGATGAGCAGATAACATATAATGGGGCTTGAGAAGATCACGGAAGTTAGGAGGAACAAGCCAGCAGTCCTGCACGGGTGTGGTTCCCAGAACAGAGGGTTCTTATGGACACAAATGAAGAATGAGCACTGAAACAAGGCAGAGATGTGTATCCTGGTCCACACCACCAGATGCCCCATGAAAAGACATCTCTCTATTATGACATCTCTCCATGTCCCTGACTCAGCACCAGAAGCTCTGGTATGAGGCTAAGTAATATTCCTGAATTAAGAAAAGCTATGACAAGCCTAGACAGCATATTAAAAAGCAGAGACATTACTTTGCCAACAAAGGTCCATCTAGTCAAAGCTATGGTTTTTCCAGTAGTCATGTATGGATGTGAGAGTTGGACTATAAAGAAAGCTGAGTGCCAAAGAATTGATGCTTTTGAACTGTGGTGTTGGAGAAGACTCTTGAGAGTCCCTTGGACTACAAAGAGATAAAACCAGTCAGTCCTAAAGGAAATCAATCTGAACGTTCATTGGAAGGACTGATGATGAGACTCCTTTACTTTGGCTACCTGACGAGAAGCACTAATTCATTGGAAAATACCCTGGTGCTGGGAAAGATTGAAGGCAGGAGGAGAAGGGGACAACAGAGGATGAGATGGTTGGATGGCATCACTGAATCAACGGACATGAGTTTGATCAAGCTCCCAGATATGGTGAAGAACAAAGAAACCTGGCATGGTGAAGTCCATGAGATTGCAAAGAGTTGGACACAATTGAGCGACTGAAAAGGAACAAAGAAAGGTGAGTCAACAAATTTTAGACTGTACAAACTAATGAATGAACACTGGAGCAGGTTGTCGTTTCCTATTCTAGAGGATCTTCCTGACCCAGGGATCAAACTTGTGTCTCTTGTGTGTCATGCATTGGCAGGTGGATTCCTTACAACTAGCATTACCTGGGAAGCCCACTGTATGAATAAAAATATGTAGTTATTTACATCCAGCAGTATTCAGTAGAGGAATGAGCAAATAGTAGGTATCCATTTATACCTCACATCACATTCAGCAGGATTGTGGATAAGCAAAAAAGAGGAAGAGTCATGTCATTACGTAGGGTATCTACAAAATGTTAGACAATTAGCTCAATCTTTTCACACATTTTGTTAGTTTAGTCCTCCTGCTAATCCCTATTCCATACGAGGAAATGGAGAGAGAAGCTCAACAGTTAGACAAGGGAATGGTAATTGTGTATACCAATAATTTGAGTGCTTAGTGTGTACTCTTTACTAAATAATTTAAATAAATTAGCATATTTGATTCTCACAGCAATCCTATAAAGTGGATACCTCTATTGACTCCTCTGTACAGATGGGAAACCAAAGTTTAGATAGGCTAAGTGCTCAAGGTCATAGAGCCACTTGGCAATAGATGGGCACGAACTTAAGCACATACTCTTCCAGCCGCAGTATGAAACTACGAGCTTATGCTAACTAGCCACTGATACTCGATCTGAAGATGGAAGAGTAAACAATGGGCAGAAAATATCCACTGTCTGACTGGAAGATTACCAAGGTACCCGAGAATATTTTCTTCCTTTTGTTTTTCCTTCACTTTCAGCTGTATTCATTCCACTTCCAGTCTTCTGTCTGTTTGTGCCACTTTACACACTGGTGCCTTGCTTTCCTTTGACCCAAATACTTAAAACAGGTCACACATTTAAATATGGTAACCCCTCCAGCCCTGCAAGTGATGGGGAGTAAAATTCATTTGTATGACCGGAGATTTTTTGAAAAGCTTACTCATATCCATTTTTATACTTTTAGACTTGACAGTCCATTATACCTTTTTAAAATGATATTTTATTAGTAAATATCTGTATCTTAAAAATTGCTTTCAGAAAAGGAAATGAATATGTTTTTTCCTTATTACTACATTATTTTAAAAAATCAATTACCTGGAATGATTATGATTCAAGTCTTTCAAACAAGGTCCTCACATATATCAATCTTAAAAAAATTAGAGCCAAACTGCTTTCCTGCACAATACTCAGAATTACCTACTTCCCCCATTCTCCCAGCATTTCCAAGTTATTGGCAATGAATAAAAGTGTGAAGGAAATAAAACCTGTAATTCTCTATGGATTCTACTACAGAAAGAATTTTAGAAATTTTTATGAAGCAGTATGGGGAATTGTTTTGAGCAGACATTCCTAGTTTGTTTACTATTTTCACAATTTATAATTTTTTTCTATAAATAATTTGTGATAACTGTTCTGTATCACTTTGGATCTGGAAGCTAAAGAATTAGAAATATTTACATAATCTGATCAGCTTGCATCTACATATATATATAGTATTTTTTTCAAAGACCATAGAATATTCTAGAAGAAGAATTCAATTTTAAATAGATGTGAATATATTCACATATAGATTGTATACATACAGGCACATAGAGTAACATTTTTATGCTTATTCATATTTTTATTCTTTGATGGTTCAGGCAAAGAGAAGCCGCATTTTGGGCCATGAGCTACATTCCTTTATATCAGCTTGATAGCAGCATAGGCAAAGCTACAGGAAATTATTTGTTTCTAGAGCCTCTACATAGTAGTAACTGTGGCACAATCACATGTTTTACACATTTGAAGCATTACAGCACAGCAGAATTCAAAACCAAAAGTTGTTTAGAAAAAGAAAAGCTTGGGAAATAAATGGGAGTTGGCAACCATCTGTTGGGAGAAGGATTATTGTACTCTAAGGATGGCAAAAGAAATGGAGGTGAAAGACCAGACAAAAAGAACTGACAGAACAAGAAAGCCAGACACACAACCACATGATTTATGGGTGTAGTGCTTCTAATCACTGGTGATCCAAACTTGACTCAACTTGGTTTCTATCATGCTGTTGCTTGAAGGTTGCCTTAACCACCCAATATTCCATGACATCTATATGCAGTCCCTGAACTCCATGGGCTAAATTTAAGTTGCATAGACCTAGACTTCTCTGTCAAGCTAAGGAAAACTTGAGTTGTGTTGCACTGAACTTATTGCATCGAGCCTGCCAAATGAAACTTCAAAAATGTAGGTGTTGTCTGCACAGCCAGAACATGAAAAAGATTTCTACCACAATTTTCAAGGATTTGTTTTTGTTGTGATGCTTCAAAAATTGGTACAGAAATTTCTCTGAAAATTGAGCCCCTAACTTCTAATAGCTATCTTTCTGGAATTTAGGACTTGTGGCCACCCCACTCCCAACACACACGCACAACCTTTTCATACTTCTCACCTGAAATCTATCTCAGTTTATCAGAATACTCTATTTTTCCCCAGGTACAGAATCTACTATCCATTAAATGAGGTGGTTGCCACTTCCTTAGACCACCGTACTAATGGTTGAAATGTTTAGATTTATAAAAGTCACAAGTGGGGAAAAGAGAGGCAAAATTAAATTCAACACAATGGAAAGGAAAATGATAATGAAACGGAAATGCAAAAATGAAAGATAGATTAGTCAGGTTTAAGGTGCCTGTCAGTCTTTATAAACTGCTTTCTTTTAGTCTAAATATTAAATGTGCCTAAATTAGGCCATATTCCTACAGAGAACAGGCAGAAACGGGCCACAATGAAATACTGTCAAAGGGAATTTTTAAAAGGCTCCTTACCATATTCTCAGGCACCTTGGTAATATTCCATTCAGACAGTAGATATATACTATCTAATTTTTTTAAATTGTCACTATCAATACAATACAGCCGAGTCACCATGAACCTGTATGCTTCTGTCAAGTTCTCTTAACTTACGAAATGGAACCAATCCTTTTTCACAAAGATTTTTTTTCTTTAACCAAATTTGCTAATTCAATTCAATAGGCTCAGTTCTAAAGTTGGTACAATTAAATGATCCTACAATATTTGCAAATATATTTTGTCTTTAAAATGTCTTCTTTGCCCTTTCAAGTAGAAACTAAAATAGACAGAAAGCATATATTTAAAACTGGCTTTCCAGAACAAAGCAGGAAGCATCATATTTCCTGATTTCAATCTATACTATGAAGCTTTAGCCAGCAAAACAGTACAGTGCTGACATAAAACCATACAAATAGGCCAGTGGAACAGAGTTGAGAGTCCAGAAATAAACCCAAGCATATACACTCAACTAATACTTGGCAAGGAAGTCAAGAATACGCAATCCAGAAAAGACAACCTCTTCTTCTAGGGTAATTGTATAATCACATGTAAAAGAATGAAACTAGATTCATACCTTATTCCATCACAAAATTACTCCAAAATTGATTAAAAATGTAAATGTACAACACAAACCCTAAAACTCCTAGAAGAAAACATAAGAATAAAACTCCATGACATGGGTATGACATCTAGCATAAGCGACAAAATAAAAAATAAACAATTAGGACTATATCAAACTAAAAAGCTTCTGAGCAGCAACAAAGGCTTCCCAGGTGGCACTAGTGGTAAAGAACCTGCCTACCAATGCAGAAGACATAAGAGATGCAGGTTCAATTCCTAAGTCAGTAAGATGCCCTGGAAAATGTAACAGCTACCCACTCCAGTATTCATGCTAGGAGAATCTCATGGGCAGAGGAGACTGGTGGGATACAGTCCATGAGGTCATAAACAGTTGGATGTGACTGAAGTGACTGACCATGCACACACATGCATAGCAACAAAGTGAAAAGACAACCTAAAGAATAGGAAAAATATTAGGAAATCATATATTTGATAAGGGGCTAACATCTAAGATAAACAAAAAAACTCATGCAACTCAATACCAAAAGAACACATAATTCAATTAAAAAATCGGCAATAGCTTCAATAGATATTTCTCCAGAGAAGAAATGTAAAAGCTCAACAGAACTCTCTGTCAAGTCTCTTAACTTACGATATGGAATCAATCCTTTTTCACAAAGATTTTTTTTCTTTAACCAAATTTGCTAATTCAATTCAATAGGCTCAGTTCTAAAGTTGGTACAATTAAATGATCCTACAATATTTGCAAATATATTTTGTCTTTAAAATGTCTTCTTTGCCCTTTCAAGTAGAAACTAAAATAGACAGAAAGCATATATTTAAAACTGGCTTTCCAGAACAAAGCAGGAAGCATCATATTTCCTGATTTCAATCTATACTATGAAGCTTTAGCCAGCAAAACAGTACAGTGCTGACATAAAACCATACAAATAGGCCAGTGGAACAGAGTTGAGAGTCCAGAAATAAACCCAAGCATATACACTCAACTAATACTTGGCAAGGAAGTCAAGAATACGCAATCCAGAAAAGACAACCTCTTCTTCTAGGGTAATTGTATAATCACATGTAAAAGAATGAAACTAGATTCATACCTTATTCCATCACAAAATTACTCCAAAATTGATTAAAAATGTAAATGTACAACACAAACCCTAAAACTCCTAGAAGAAAACATAAGAATAAAACTCCATGACATGGGTATGACATCTAGCATAAGCGACAAAATAAAAAATAAACAATTAGGACTATATCAAACTAAAAAGCTTCTGAGCAGCAACAAAGGCTTCCCAGGTGGCACTAGTGGTAAAGAACCTGCCTACCAATGCAGAAGACATAAGAGATGCAGGTTCAATTCCTAAGTCAGTAAGATGCCCTGGAAAATGTAACAGCTACCCACTCCAGTATTCATGCTAGGAGAATCTCATGGGCAGAGGAGACTGGTGGGATACAGTCCATGAGGTCATAAACAGTTGGATGTGACTGAAGTGACTGACCATGCACACACATGCATAGCAACAAAGTGAAAAGACAACCTAAAGAATAGGAAAAATATTAGGAAATCATATATTTGATAAGGGGCTAACATCTAAGATAAACAAAAAAACTCATGCAACTCAATACCAAAAGAACACATAATTCAATTAAAAAATCGGCAATAGCTTCAATAGATATTTCTCCAGAGAAGAAATGTAAAAGCTCAACAGATAAATGAAAATATGTTTATTGTAACTAATCATCAGCGAAATGCAAATTGAAACCACAATAAGATATCACATCATACTTGTTAGAATGGCTATCAACAAAAAGATAAGAGATAATAAATGCTAGGATGGATATGGAGAAAAAGGAACACTTCGGTACTGTTGTTGGGATTGCAAATTAAAATAACCACTACGGAAAACAGTATGGAATATCTTCACAAAATGAAAAAAAATAGAACGAGCATGGGATCAAGCAAATCTACTTTGAGGAATATATTCAGAGAAAACTCAAATACTAAGTCAAAAATACATCTGCACCACCACCTGAACCCCCATGTTCATAATAAGATTATTTACAATAGCCAAAGCATGGAAACAGCCTAAATGAACATTGATGGATGAATGAATATATGATTCAGTCATTAAAAAATGAGGAAACGGGCTTCCCCTAGTGGTTCAGTGGGTAAGGACACCGCCTTGCAGTGCAAGGGGCGCCGGTTCGAGCCCTGGACTGGGAAGATCCCACGTGCCGCGGAGCAGCTGGACTGATGTGTCCAATTACCGAGCTGGAGCTCTGGAGCGCATGCGCCCAGAGCCGGTGCTCTGCAACAACAGAGGCCACCGCGATGGGAGGCCCACACGGGCCAAGGAACAAAGGCAGATGAAAATAGAGAAATAAAAAAGACCAATAGAAGTGGCCCGCCTACTACCCTCCCTCTCCAACCCGACCCCCGCCCAAAGTAAATAAATAAATAAATCTTTTAAAAAAATAAATAAATAAAAAAAATTTTTTTACATGAGGAAACTCTACTATTTGGGACAACATAGATGGACCTTGAAGGAATTATGCTAAGTGAAACAAAAAAAGGAGAAAGAGATCAGACATGTCATTACCAGAAGTGAGGGGTAGGGAAAGGGGGAAAGGGAAGAAAGTGGTAAAAAGATACAGACTTGAAGTTATACGATAAACACATAATTCAATTAAAAAATCGGCAATAGCTTCAATAGATATTTCTCCAGAGAAGAAATGTAAAAGCTCAACAGATAAATGAAAATATGTTTATTGTAACTAATCATCAGCGAAATGCAAATTGAAACCACAATAAGATATCACATCATACTTGTTAGAATGGCTATCAACAAAAAGATAAGAGATAATAAATGCTAGGATGGATATGGAGAAAAAGGAACACTTCGGTACTGTTGTTGGGATTGCAAATTAAAATAACCACTACGGAAAACAGTATGGAATATCTTCACAAAATGAAAAAAAATAGAACGAGCATGGGATCAAGCAAATCTACTTTGAGGAATATATTCAGAGAAAACTCAAATACTAAGTCAAAAATACATCTGCACCACCACCTGAACCCCCATGTTCATAATAAGATTATTTACAATAGCCAAAGCATGGAAACAGCCTAAATGAACATTGATGGATGAATGAATATATGATTCAGTCATTAAAAAATGAGGAAACGGGCTTCCCCTAGTGGTTCAGTGGGTAAGGACACCGCCTTGCAGTGCAAGGGGCGCCGGTTCGAGCCCTGGACTGGGAAGATCCCACGTGCCGCGGAGCAGCTGGACTGATGTGTCCAATTACCGAGCTGGAGCTCTGGAGCGCATGCGCCCAGAGCCGGTGCTCTGCAACAACAGAGGCCACCGCGATGGGAGGCCCACACGGGCCAAGGAACAAAGGCAGATGAAAATAGAGAAATAAAAAAGACCAATAGAAGTGGCCCGCCTACTACCCTCCCTCTCCAACCCGACCCCCGCCCAAAGTAAATAAATAAATAAATCTTTTAAAAAAATAAATAAATAAAAAAAATTTTTTTACATGAGGAAACTCTACTATTTGGGACAACATAGATGGACCTTGAAGGAATTATGCTAAGTGAAACAAAAAAAGGAGAAAGAGATCAGACATGTCATTACCAGAAGTGAGGGGTAGGGAAAGGGGGAAAGGGAAGAAAGTGGTAAAAAGATACAGACTTGAAGTTATACGATAAACACATACTAGGGATACAATATAAAACATGATGACTATAGTTAACATTGCTGTATGATATATAGGAAAGCATTTAAGAGACTAAGTCCTAAGAACTCTCATCACAAGGAAGTCTTTTTTTCTTTTACTTTTCTACCTTCTTCTCTTTTTATTAATATTTTATTTATTCGAGAATATAAACATTAGATGAATCTATTGTGGTAATCATTTCACAATATATGGAAATAAAATCATCATGCTGTACACTTTAAATTTATACACTGATGTGTGTTAATTATGTTTCAATAAAACTGGAGAAAATATCAACTTTGTATATCAGCTCAAGAAATGAGAACTGCATTGTGTCAAAATTTGACTGGCAAAAGACATCAATGGAACAGAATACTAATACCCCAAAGACAAGATGTCTACCAATTTTAATAAATTGAAGGTAGCATTTTTAAGTGGCTTTCTCCATTAATAGAGATGTTTACTTTCTTACACAAATTGGTTTAGTTTTTTTCAGCACTGGTACCATTCCTAAGCTTAAAGTTACAGAAAAAAATGAGCATTCATCCTATGCAATGTCTGCTTTATTTGCAGAATAACCCTTTAATGATTCAAGGTTAACTTTTGGTCAGGAGCTTGAGTATATATTTGTTAATAACAACCTGTCTTTTCAACTGACACATAATAATAAGCCCTATATGCTACCTTGCTTCGGCAGAATGTTTAGATAACATATGCTCATGCTTAATCACTCAGTTGTGTCTGACTGTGTGATCCCATAGACTGCAGCCTGCCAGGCTCCTCTGTTCATGGAATTTTCCAGGCAAGAATACTAGAGTGGGTTGTCATTTCCTATTCCAGGGTATCTTCCCGACCCAAGGATTGAACCCATCCCTCCTGAGTGTCTCCTGCATTGCAGGCAGATTCTTTACCTTGAGCCGCCAGGGAAGCCCAGACAACATGTACAAGTTACTAATCCAGGAAATTAAAAAAGTTCTTATGTGCCCTTGGATGTAAGAATGTGGTAAGCATGGAGTAGTGGCAGGGTTGAGCTCAGGCACCAATTCTACAGACTTGAAGTTATACGATAAACACATACTAGGGATACAATATAAAACATGATGACTATAGTTAACATTGCTGTATGATATATAGGAAAGCATTTAAGAGACTAAGTCCTAAGAACTCTCATCACAAGGAAGTCTTTTTTTCTTTTACTTTTCTACCTTCTTCTCTTTTTATTAATATTTTATTTATTCGAGAATATAAACATTAGATGAATCTATTGTGGTAATCATTTCACAATATATGGAAATAAAATCATCATGCTGTACACTTTAAATTTATACACTGATGTGTGTTAATTATGTTTCAATAAAACTGGAGAAAATATCAACTTTGTATATCAGCTCAAGAAATGAGAACTGCATTGTGTCAAAATTTGACTGGCAAAAGACATCAATGGAACAGAATACTAATACCCCAAAGACAAGATGTCTACCAATTTTAATAAATTGAAGGTAGCATTTTTTAAGTGGCTTTCTCCATTAATAGAGATGTTTACTTTCTTACACAAATTGGTTTAGTTTTTTTCAGCACTGGTACCATTCCTAAGCTTAAAGTTACAGAAAAAAATGAGCATTCATCCTATGCAATGTCTGCTTTATTTGCAGAATAACCCTTTAATGATTCAAGGTTAACTTTTGGTCAGGAGCTTGAGTATATATTTGTTAATAACAACCTGTCTTTTCAACTGACACATAATAATAAGCCCTATATGCTACCTTGCTTCGGCAGAATGTTTAGATAACATATGCTCATGCTTAATCACTCAGTTGTGTCTGACTGTGTGATCCCATAGACTGCAGCCTGCCAGGCTCCTCTGTTCATGGAATTTTCCAGGCAAGAATACTAGAGTGGGTTGTCATTTCCTATTCCAGGGTATCTTCCCGACCCAAGGATTGAACCCATCCCTCCTGAGTGTCTCCTGCATTGCAGGCAGATTCTTTACCTTGAGCCGCCAGGGAAGCCCAGACAACATGTACAAGTTACTAATCCAGGAAATTAAAAAAGTTCTTATGTGCCCTTGGATGTAAGAATGTGGTAAGCATGGAGTAGTGGCAGGGTTGAGCTCAGGCACCAATTCTACAAAATATCTAGCCAAAAAATGAAAGAGAAAATAAGGCTGAAAAAATGCACACAGAATAAATGACATTATCAAATATTCTGTGCACTTGAATTTGCTTTATCACAACTTCATTTTAAGTCATCCAGGTCAACAACTGTCAACTAATCAATCTCTATCCTCTTTGAGCAGAGATCAAGGGCAACAGCAGTGCCTTAATGATTTCAATCTCTTGCCTTCAAAGGGATAGATTACAGGATCTGGAAGCAAATCAGTCTTTCATAGGACAATTCAGCCCACAGCCCATGACAAAGCTTGACTAGAATGGAAAACTGTTAGGCCAGCAAAAACAAGACATAATTATGAGGGAGGAGGAAATAGAAGACTGATGAATTTTAGTGTTCATAAGAGGATAAAATTAATATGTTTTTATTAGTTCTTGTGAAGCCATCCATGTAGTCATTTACAAGTCTAAAAGGGGCAGGAATAAAATCATAATAGAATATTCTTCAGCAAGTTTTTTTTTTTTTCTCACAAGCAAAGCTGAGATAGATACAGATGTCAAGTCTAACCATTCTATGTTCCCCCCAGGGCCACTTTCAAATACAAACAAATACAAAAGCCAAGCGCTAAAAACCTGTTTGAATACTGAAGTCTTCTCAATCCTAAAAAATCCATTTATGGCTTTAATGTAAGTAAGGCACCCTGTAATTGCTCTCTAATGTTTTCATTCTTTTGTGTATGGCTGCTTTTTAAAACTAAGACATACCCTCACCCTTACAGCAAGATCACTCAGTTGTGTCTGACTGTGTGATCCCATAGACTGCAGCCTGCCAGGCTCCTCTGTTCATGGAATTTTCCAGGCAAGAATACTAGAGTGGGTTGTCATTTCCTATTCCAGGGTATCTTCCCGACCCAAGGATTGAACCCATCCCTCCTGAGTGTCTCCTGCATTGCAGGCAGATTCTTTACCTTGAGCCGCCAGGGAAGCCCAGACAACATGTACAAGTTACTAATCCAGGAAATTAAAAAAGTTCTTATGTGCCCTTGGATGTAAGAATGTGGTAAGCATGGAGTAGTGGCAGGGTTGAGCTCAGGCACCAATTCTACAAAATATCTAGCCAAAAAATGAAAGAGAAAATAAGGCTGAAAAAATGCACACAGAATAAATGACATTATCAAATATTCTGTGCACTTGAATTTGCTTTATCACAACTTCATTTTAAGTCATCCAGGTCAACAACTGTCAACTAATCAATCTCTATCCTCTTTGAGCAGAGATCAAGGGCAACAGCAGTGCCTTAATGATTTCAATCTCTTGCCTTCAAAGGGATAGATTACAGGATCTGGAAGCAAATCAGTCTTTCATAGGACAATTCAGCCCACAGCCCATGACAAAGCTTGACTAGAATGGAAAACTGTTAGGCCAGCAAAAACAAGACATAATTATGAGGGAGGAGGAAATAGAAGACTGATGAATTTTAGTGTTCATAAGAGGATAAAATTAATATGTTTTTATTAGTTCTTGTGAAGCCATCCATGTAGTCATTTACAAGTCTAAAAGGGGCAGGAATAAAATCATAATAGAATATTCTTCAGCAAGTTTTTTTTTTTTTTTTTCTCACAAGCAAAGCTGAGATAGATACAGATGTCAAGTCTAACCATTCTATGTTCCCCCCAGGGCCACTTTCAAATACAAACAAATACAAAAGCCAAGCGCTAAAAACCTGTTTGAATACTGAAGTCTTCTCAATCCTAAAAAATCCATTTATGGCTTTAATGTAAGTAAGGCACCCTGTAATTGCTCTCTAATGTTTTCATTCTTTTGTGTATGGCTGCTTTTTAAAACTAAGACATACCCCCACCCCCAGCTTTTTTTTTTTTGCTGTTGTTGTTGGAGTAACATATAGGATCTTTGTTCTCTGAACCTTGCCCCCAGTAGTGGAAGCACAGAGTCTTAACTACTGGACTCCAAGGAAATGCTCAGAACATGCCCCTTTTATTCAAGTATCTAGGTTCTCCACCGTCTCAAGTGACTTATTTAGAACACAATTGAATATTAGTTTCAATTAATGACTGCAATGATTTTGATATACTCTATATGGGAGATTCTCACATGGCTCAGTGGTAAAGAATCTGCCTTCTGATGGAGGAAATGTGGGTTCAACTCCTGGGTAGTTGAAAACTCCCCTGGAGAAAGGAATGGCAATTCACTGCAACATTCTTGCCTGGGAAATCTCATGGACAGAGGAGCTTGGCAGGCTACAGCCCATGGCGTCACAAAAAGTCAAATACAACTTAGCAACTAAACAACTGTAAATGGATAATAAATGTCTTCTATTTTAAATTTTACTCTACCTATGTGATTCTACTCAGAGAAGTCAGAACATCTTTTCTGCAATTATAGGAGGCTTTTCTGAAATGTGTATTTTCAGATCTAAAATTTCATCTTGATTCTAAGGCAACAAATTTAGGAGAAATAAATCTGAAATCTAAATAGAAATTGTTTTAGAAGCACTTCAAATACTGTAATTATAGTTTAAAATAATAGTCCTCCAAGTTACAAGTAAACCAATGTTTCCAAACTTGAACTGTAAGATTTGGTTACAACAAAATAGGTTCCTTCTTCATATTTCTCAGAACCTACAGCATATGAAAGGTCATTGCTAATAACTCAAAGTAGGATATTACCTGCACTTTTCTACGAAACACATTTTGCCACGCGGCTTTTTTTTCCCCTTCCAAGAAAGAGTTTTTTTTTTTTTTTTTTTTTTTTTTTAGCAGGGGCTGGGGTACACATAGCAAGGCATGTGAGTCTAGTCATCAAACTTGTGTCTCCTGGAGTAGAGGCACTAGTCCAAACCACTGGACCACCAGGGTATTCCCTCTTCCTAGAAATAACTGTTCATGCTAGACTGTTTCTTACATGGTTTAAAACACACAGGAATAAATGGACTCTTCTCTTATAAACATTTCCTGAGAACATGGAAATAACTAATTAATGGTGAAAAAGGCAGAGAATTAAAGCTGGTTCAAAGGAGAATTCAAAAACCTGAATATACATAATCATGAAAAGAATATATACTGGAAAAAGACTGCTAGATTCGATACAAAACTGGTTAATATCTTAAAGGGAAACAAAATCATATCCTCAATGATATTTTTCTACTAGAAAAACAATTTTCTTGTCTCTTTACTGAATAAATCTATAAGTTCACACAACACTTCACAGAACCTGAGCCCTAATCAATAGCAAATACTAAGTTAAACAAAGATACATTCTCATAGAAAATTAAATACTCTTTGAGCATGCCTTTTAGACAATGTTTCAGGATGACAGTGAAAGGGCATCTAGTTATCCTTTTGCCTTATTTCCAAGTTTTAGATTTTAATAAGCTTGAATGTATCATAGATTCTTCTCATTTAATCAATTAATAAATATTTATTGAATACTTACAAACTAGAAGACATAGTGCTCAGGGACTGGGGAGGTGATTCTGAATAAGATATATATTCCTCCTTCCAGAAGCTTACTGATTAATGTGTGATAAGGGCATGTAAACAGGAAATTGAAAAGTAACTTGTGTGTTAAAATGCAGTGACTGTGGGCCAATGAGATGATGCATAAAATTTACTCCTTTTATCACATCCACCTCAGGGATTTTCTGAAGAAGTAGTATCGCCTAAAAGATAGAGTGAGATGGCTAAAAAAGTAAGGGTGGGAGAGTGGGAGAGAGGTAGGATACGGGGTCAATGAAAGGTCATTTTAGGAAGAGAAGGTAAGAAAAGCTAGAAATAGTCATTTGTGCAGCATCCTTGGGAAGTACAATGGATGACTGAGGGATGGATGGGTGTGGTGCGTGTTGTGGGAAGGGGAGATATAAAGAGATGGAGCAGAGATTAATCTATAGAAAGGCTAGTAGAATATCTTATGCAATTACATATTTCATCCTTGGGCAGTAAGAATTTAAGAATTTAGGTAGGGCAGGTAGTGTGAACTAATTTGAAATTTAAGAAAACCCTTTTTTATAGCAGTTTGAAGAGTGGATTTGAGGTAAAGCACAGCAAATAAAGAGACAAAGAATCAGGAGTCTCTTGTAATAATTCAGGTAAAGGTGGTAATAGCTATGGGAAAAGAGAACTGTCAAATCCAACTAACTGATATATCAAACTTATAAAAGTTTTTGATAGTAATTCATTTTGAATGTTTCTATAAATTGATTTAGAAGTATACATATATAACATATATGTATATATAATCAACTTACACAAAAAATTATTCAGAACCTGACTGCTATAAGTTCACACAACACTTCACAGAACCTGAGCCCTAATCAATAGCAAATACTAAGTTAAACAAAGATACATTCTCATAGAAAATTAAATACTCTTTGAGCATGCCTTTTAGACAATGTTTCAGGATGACAGTGAAAGGGCATCTAGTTATCCTTTTGCCTTATTTCCAAGTTTTAGATTTTAATAAGCTTGAATGTATCATAGATTCTTCTCATTTAATCAATTAATAAATATTTATTGAATACTTACAAACTAGAAGACATAGTGCTCAGGGACTGGGGAGGTGATTCTGAATAAGATATATATTCCTCCTTCCAGAAGCTTACTGATTAATGTGTGATAAGGGCATGTAAACAGGAAATTGAAAAGTAACTTGTGTGTTAAAATGCAGTGACTGTGGGCCAATGAGATGATGCATAAAATTTACTCCTTTTATCACATCCACCTCAGGGATTTTCTGAAGAAGTAGTATCGCCTAAAAGATAGAGTGAGATGGCTAAAAAAGTAAGGGTGGGAGAGTGGGAGAGAGGTAGGATACGGGGTCAATGAAAGGTCATTTTAGGAAGAGAAGGTAAGAAAAGCTAGAAATAGTCATTTGTGCAGCATCCTTGGGAAGTACAATGGATGACTGAGGGATGGATGGGTGTGGTGCGTGTTGTGGGAAGGGGAGATATAAAGAGATGGAGCAGAGATTAATCTATAGAAAGGCTAGTAGAATATCTTATGCAATTACATATTTCATCCTTGGGCAGTAAGAATTTAAGAATTTAGGTAGGGCAGGTAGTGTGAACTAATTTGAAATTTAAGAAAACCCTTTTTTATAGCAGTTTGAAGAGTGGATTTGAGGTAAAGCACAGCAAATAAAGAGACAAAGAATCAGGAGTCTCTTGTAATAATTCAGGTAAAGGTGGTAATAGCTATGGGAAAAGAGAACTGTCAAATCCAACTAACTGATATATCAAACTTATAAAAGTTTTTGATAGTAATTCATTTTGAATGTTTCTATAAATTGATTTAGAAGTATACATATATAACATATATGTATATATAATCAACTTACACACATCATGCATGATATATATATATATTAAATGTATATTAAATGTGTGTGTTTATGTATGTATGTGTACACACACAGACATATATAGACTTCCCTGATGGCTTAAATGGTAAAAAAAAAAAAAAAAGAAAAATCCACCTGCAGTGTAGAAAATCCAGGTTCAGTTCCTGGGGCAGAATGATCCCCTTGGAGAAGCTTCTGGAATGGCTACCCACTCCAGGATTCTTCCCTGGAGAACTCCATGGACAGAGGAGTCTGGCAGGCTATAGTCCATGGGGTTGCAGAGTCAGATAGGACTGAGCAGCTGACACACACACACATACATATATATTACAAAAATTATATTTGAGGGAAACTGCTGGTGTAACACACTGTCCTGTCTACTGATCGCAACAGACTATAGTCCTGTGTTTGTTGTGCAAACCACTTAAAGAGCAATTATCAGTTAAAGGAATTTCCTAACTTAAACAAAGGATCAATTTATTCTTGAACTTTAAATTCTCAGTACCAAAAAACATGAAAAAACTGATAAATCAGAATGATGAAGAAAAATATTGGATTAAGTCAACTAGTTATCAAATTAATCTTGAGGAAATCACAGTAAATATTTAGTAAATGGTATAATCAGATAATGAATTTTATTTTATTTTTTTTACCAGTTGAGAAAAATTTATTTACTTGTGATGAATTTTCTCAGTACTATTTATACAACTCTCTGGCTATTATCAGTATCTCATAACAGAGAAAGCATCCTAGCTATAGTATGGAAAACTGACTCATAAGGGTAGGGAAAACTGACTAGACGAATGGAAATAAAGCAGGCAGAAACTGGTGGTTGCTTAAACCAAGGTAGGCGGCCCTATTCTGTCATGGTGCTGGTGACTGTGTCATTTAGCTTGCTAATGTATTATAAGGGACATATCATAAGGCTCAAGATCTACTGGAAATATGACCTTCCACCATCTTGGATTCAGTTGGTTCTAACCAATCTTTGTCATATCCTATAACCATGTCGTTCTTTTAAAGGTTGCACCTTGCCCCCTTCCTTCCTGTTTAATTATAAGAGCAGTGACATGAAAGGAAGGCTCAAGGATGACACTGAAAACCTTGGGAAACTGGATGCATGGTAAGGCTTTTCAATAAGCAAGAGATGGTGGAAGGAGCATTATTTGGATGGCACTTGTTGAGTCTGACCATACTGACAGTGAAGTAACTATGTGACATAAGTGGGTATAACTGATAGGTGGGGAGATAAAAGTGTAAGGCTCAAGAGGAAGATTTCAGTTGGAGATACAGTTAGGCGTCATCATTAAGAATTGTTATGCTATAAAATTGGATGAGATTTAAAAAAAATTCATTGATCAAGAGCTAAGGTTGAAACTGAACATGAAAAGAAATTCACAAAGAGGAGAAATGATGAAGAAGGAAGGAAAAGAGCAGAATATCCCAGAAGCCAAGGAAGAAGAGTTTTACAATAGGAGGAAATGAGCAGCAATCAATGCTGCAGAGTGGTGTGATGAGGCATTACATATGAACCCTGGAAAAATCCATTTCAGTTGAAGGATGTGACAGAACCTAAATTACCCAAGGTTGAGACAGCAATGTGAGGTGGGGAAGTAGGTATAGTGAATATAGAATATTGAGAGATTTTTAGCTTAAAGAGTGGGAAATAACACATTTGGTAATAAATAAGAGCCAATAGCAGAGTGTGCTATTTGTTACGACAGGAAATACTGTGCTTCAGCAAATAAATGAATGTAACTCAACCCAAACAGCTAAATTTGAGGGGGAAGACTCAAAAGCTCCTTCAACCAGGCATTTGTATTTTAAGCCTTTTATTTTACCAATCATTGGTGATAAGGGTGGGGCATTTTCTTTTTCAAAAGGAATGCTTTGAGCAATTGAAATTCTATTTTGGGACTTGCAGATTAGGTATAATAAATATTCATTGAAATTAATGAATTTTTAACTGGAGGAGTGGCTGAAAACCACAGTTTATAATCTGACAAACCTTGGTTCTTTTCACCTCTTCTGACTATTTTTCCATTCTAAGATCTTCTGGAGATATGACCTTCCACCATCTTGGATTCAGTTGGTTCTAACCAATCTTTGTCATATCCTATAACCATGTCGTTCTTTTAAAGGTTGCACCTTGCCCCCTTCCTTCCTGTTTAATTATAAGAGCAGTGACATGAAAGGAAGGCTCAAGGATGACACTGAAAACCTTGGGAAACTGGATGCATGGTAAGGCTTTTCAATAAGCAAGAGATGGTGGAAGGAGCATTATTTGGATGGCACTTGTTGAGTCTGACCATACTGACAGTGAAGTAACTATGTGACATAAGTGGGTATAACTGATAGGTGGGGAGATAAAAGTGTAAGGCTCAAGAGGAAGATTTCAGTTGGAGATACAGTTAGGCGTCATCATTAAGAATTGTTATGCTATAAAATTGGATGAGATTTAAAAAAAATTCATTGATCAAGAGCTAAGGTTGAAACTGAACATGAAAAGAAATTCACAAAGAGGAGAAATGATGAAGAAGGAAGGAAAAGAGCAGAATATCCCAGAAGCCAAGGAAGAAGAGTTTTACAATAGGAGGAAATGAGCAGCAATCAATGCTGCAGAGTGGTGTGATGAGGCATTACATATGAACCCTGGAAAAATCCATTTCAGTTGAAGGATGTGACAGAACCTAAATTACCCAAGGTTGAGACAGCAATGTGAGGTGGGGAAGTAGGTATAGTGAATATAGAATATTGAGAGATTTTTAGCTTAAAGAGTGGGAAATAACACATTTGGTAATAAATAAGAGCCAATAGCAGAGTGTGCTATTTGTTACGACAGGAAATACTGTGCTTCAGCAAATAAATGAATGTAACTCAACCCAAACAGCTAAATTTGAGGGGGAAGACTCAAAAGCTCCTTCAACCAGGCATTTGTATTTTAAGCCTTTTATTTTACCAATCATTGGTGATAAGGGTGGGGCATTTTCTTTTTCAAAAGGAATGCTTTGAGCAATTGAAATTCTATTTTGGGACTTGCAGATTAGGTATAATAAATATTCATTGAAATTAATGAATTTTTAACTGGAGGAGTGGCTGAAAACCACAGTTTATAATCTGACAAACCTTGGTTCTTTTCCCACCTCTTCTGCATACCACCTATGTAACCTCAAACAAAATACTAAGCCTTTTACAGCCTCGGTTCCCTCATTTGTAAAGCAAGCCATTTTTTATGGAATCATTGAGAAGATTAAGATGCAATGAATGTATTGCTCAGTATAATATCTCTCAACCTTTAGATTACATCAAAATTACCTGGAAGGCTTCTTACAGTACCAATCCCAATGCTGAAATGGAGAAGAGTCAAGTCATAAAGGCTAGGATTGGGAAGGAAGTACGCAAAGAGGTTCTCAGAGGCCATCAGATGCAATGTCAACATACATGAGACACATGCTCAGATATTACATTCATCATTACATTAGATGTAATGAGAGTATTCTTCATTCTCTAACTCTTGGATGGAGAATGAGATATTAAAGGCATTGATCTGGTTTGGTTAACAATCCTAAGTTCCCTCTGGTTTCAGTAAAGATTATTTATACTGATATATATGAAGACACTATGAGTGTACTATTTAGGAGGCATGTGGTCAGGGAAGAGGTATTATTAGAGGAATACCAGCAGGGAAAACCTTGGTACCAGAGACGGAATCCCCAATGGGGAGAGCTCCACACAGCTCTCTACCATCTCACTATGGTGGGCTGAGGCCTTAGAAACTGAGCTGCAGTTACATTTACTTAACAGTAGCCTTGAGAAGGTTAATTCCTCCCAAGGAATGATGGATGGCATTCACATATTCTTAGACAGGACTAGTCCCAACAAAGATGAAGTGGAGGTGTTTGTTTTATCACTTTCTACTCCCACATCCACACCTTTGCCCATTTTGTGGCTCCCTCTCACTGTGGCCTTATATTGAGTTGACTAAAATATTTGTTTGGGTTTTTTAAGCCCATCTTTTGAAAAACCTGAATGAACTTTTTGGCCAACCCAATACTTAGTGCCTCCTGTTTTTCTCCTAGTAGTCCTTCCAGAGTCTGCCAAAAAAAAAAAAAAAAAAAAAACCCACAACAACAGAAAAAAGGGGCATTTTGTATTCCCAAATGAGACTATACATGTTACTATTTATAACAGTCTCGGGGGCACCTTTGACAAACCTTGGTTCTTTTCCCACCTCTTCTGCATACCACCTATGTAACCTCAAACAAAATACTAAGCCTTTTACAGCCTCGGTTCCCTCATTTGTAAAGCAAGCCATTTTTTATGGAATCATTGAGAAGATTAAGATGCAATGAATGTATTGCTCAGTATAATATCTCTCAACCTTTAGATTACATCAAAATTACCTGGAAGGCTTCTTACAGTACCAATCCCAATGCTGAAATGGAGAAGAGTCAAGTCATAAAGGCTAGGATTGGGAAGGAAGTACGCAAAGAGGTTCTCAGAGGCCATCAGATGCAATGTCAACATACATGAGACACATGCTCAGATATTACATTCATCATTACATTAGATGTAATGAGAGTATTCTTCATTCTCTAACTCTTGGATGGAGAATGAGATATTAAAGGCATTGATCTGGTTTGGTTAACAATCCTAAGTTCCCTCTGGTTTCAGTAAAGATTATTTATACTGATATATATGAAGACACTATGAGTGTACTATTTAGGAGGCATGTGGTCAGGAAGAGGTATTATTAGAGGAATACCAGCAGGGAAAACCTTGGTACCAGAGACGGAATCCCCAATGGGGAGAGCTCCACACAGCTCTCTACCATCTCACTATGGTGGGCTGAGGCCTTAGAAACTGAGCTGCAGTTACATTTACTTAACAGTAGCCTTGAGAAGGTTAATTCCTCCCAAGGAATGATGGATGGCATTCACATATTCTTAGACAGGACTAGTCCCAACAAAGATGAAGTGGAGGTGTTTGTTTTATCACTTTCTACTCCCACATCCACACCTTTGCCCATTTTGTGGCTCCCTCTCACTGTGGCCTTATATTGAGTTGACTAAAATATTTGTTTGGGTTTTTTAAGCCCATCTTTTGAAAAACCTGAATGAACTTTTTGGCCAACCCAATACTTAGTGCCTCCTGTTTTTCTCCTAGTAGTCCTTCCAGAGTCTGCCAAAAAAAAAAAAAAAAAAAAAACCCACAACAACAGAAAAAAGGGGCATTTTGTATTCCCAAATGAGACTATACATGTTACTATTTATAACAGTCTCAGGGACTGAATGATATTAATCAAGTCATGTCATTCCTTTGAAATTAACAAGGAAAAATACAAAAACAAACAAACAAAACCACTCCTGAGATTCACGATTTAGCTGTTTGAGGCAAAGCCTCAGAATTTACATTTCTAACAAGTTTCTAGGTGATGCTGCTGGTCTAAATTGTACTTTGAGACCCTCAGCTTTAGCACATTGACAATGACATGATAAAAAAAAAAAAAAAAAAAAAAAAACAACTCAGTAAAGGTATGCCTAAGGTTTTCTTTGATGGGAAGAGCCTCAGGCTGTTCATAGCAAATAGTGCCCTAAATGCCTAAGGACAGAAAGTTCTATACTTCTCTCATCAAAGTCAGCTGCATTTCTCCCTGGACATCCCTTCCTCCTTTCTTCCATCAGTACAACATCCCCCATCCTCTAACTCCCTGCTGGATGACTTGTCCTCTGCACTTTGGTTTCTTTCATCTCCATTGATTGATTCATTCATTTACCTCTTCAACTCTGCTACAGCATTCACGTATACAACTTTTTTTCACCCAGCATATGTGCTTTGATTTTAATTAGCATGTAAGGAGATTTTATAGCAAAATATCTCTTTTACAATATCCTGTAATGGGACTCTTTATCATTTCTAGATCCTATTATGGAGATTCTGACAATGAGTGCTTCTGAACCATGCCCTCTATTGTTGTGGGTTATTATTGTACTGACAAGATTTCTTCTTTATTCATTTCTGTTAAAATAAAGCAATTTCATGGCCCAGGTGGCTCATAAAGCATTTGCTGAAAGCTGAGAGCAGCAGCAATTAATGGCATATGTGTAAGCACATATTGATCACATTAGAGAAAATTTTTTCCACAGCTCAGTGGTATTTCTCACAACAGCATTCTGAGAAATTCCATACATACATAAATCTTAAGGGATTTTATACAGATTGAATAGATGCCAGATAATATTGCTTAGAAATTTCTTAAAATTATAAAATTCAAAATTACATTATCAATTTTTAAATTGATACTATCAATTTTAAACTCATAAGATGGCTCCCAACACTTTTTTCTTTAGTGTTGACCACTGTTTTAAAAAAAATTGTCAAAGTCTCATCCACAGAAAGGTAGTGGAAATTAGGTTAGATATCTGTGTATCAGGTACTGATTAAAAGTCTGAATTCATTTTAAAGCTTGAGTTAAATATCGAATAATACTATATCATTATTATTTTACAGAGGCTTGGGTTAGGCAAAGGGAGGGATAGTAAAATGAGATGTATTTTCTATTACTAGAGGTCTTTTAGTAGAGGCTGAATGTGTACTTTGTAGGAATATTGCATGGAGTTTCAATGCATGCTTGGAAAACTAGGTGAAATAAAAACTGCACATTTCCATTAAAAAGGAAGAAGGAAAGAGTCCTGAACTGGCAGCACTCCATAAGGCTTCCTCAAATTCCTTCCCTGTTAATTCTTTGTTCTGACTGGCTCCAATGGATGAAGCCTCTCTTCTAACCACTACCATTATAGATACCTTGCTCAGTTATTCAACTTCACATAAAGAAACTTACCCAGTAAATATTCTTTATCTTTTATGCAACATTATGTTTATGAAATTCATTCAAGTTCTTGCAAGTAGCAGTTCTTTATTCCACTGTATGAATATACTGCATTTTATATATCTATTTTAATTATGAAAGACTTTAAACTGTCCCAGGTTTCGTTATTAGACAAAATGCTGCTGTTAGCAATCATATACATGTTAATCTGGTGGACCTAAACACTGGTTTCTCTTGAATATATACACAGAAGAGGAATACCTAGATCATAGAAAGACGTAGATTTACCTTTGGTAGATACTATCAAACATATTAATTTACACTTGAATAAGCAATATGTGGACATTTTAGATGATCCACCCATTTTCCCTAATGTGTGATATTCTTTTCTTATTCTATTTTATCCATTCTGATGGGTTGGTTTTTTTCTAGGTCTTAAACATTTATTTTAAAACTGAAAACACATACGAAGGCACAAAACAAACAAAACAAAAACATGGAATTGAAATATGTTTTCTTAACCTTCAGTGTTGTGCTCTCTGAAGTGGAAGGATATAGATTCTGCGAGCATAGGTTTCTGATTAATAATAACAGTCTAAAATGAAAATATGAATGTAGTATATATAGCTAACAAATTAAGTTTTCAAAAAAATAGGAGTTTTTATTTAGTTATTGTTTTGTTCTTCTGGGGTAATGGGTTTAGGCTAATATTTCTTTTTCTTTTTTTTTGCGTTTCTTAAGTTACTTATAAAGTCAGGCACTGATTCATATGCTTTTAGGCCATTTGAATGCTCTCTCATGAAGTACCTATTCCTATATTCTGTCCATTAAAACAAAATTGCCCCGATGTGTAGGAGTTTTCTTAAAATGAGGCTGAATGTGTACTTTGTAGGAATATTGCATGGAGTTTCAATGCATGCTTGGAAAACTAGGTGAAATAAAAACTGCACATTTCCATTAAAAAGGAAGAAGGAAAGAGTCCTGAACTGGCAGCACTCCATAAGGCTTCCTCAAATTCCTTCCCTGTTAATTCTTTGTTCTGACTGGCTCCAATGGATGAAGCCTCTCTTCTAACCACTACCATTATAGATACCTTGCTCAGTTATTCAACTTCACATAAAGAAACTTACCCAGTAAATATTCTTTATCTTTTATGCAACATTATGTTTATGAAATTCATTCAAGTTCTTGCAAGTAGCAGTTCTTTATTCCACTGTATGAATATACTGCATTTTATATATCTATTTTAATTATGAAAGACTTTAAACTGTCCCAGGTTTCGTTATTAGACAAAATGCTGCTGTTAGCAATCATATACATGTTAATCTGGTGGACCTAAACACTGGTTTCTCTTGAATATATACACAGAAGAGGAATACCTAGATCATAGAAAGACGTAGATTTACCTTTGGTAGATACTATCAAACATATTAATTTACACTTGAATAAGCAATATGTGGACATTTTAGATGATCCACCCATTTTCCCTAATGTGTGATATTCTTTTCTTATTCTATTTTATCCATTCTGATGGGTTGGTTTTTTTCTAGGTCTTAAACATTTATTTTAAAACTGAAAACACATACGAAGGCACAAAACAAACAAAACAAAAACATGGAATTGAAATATGTTTTCTTAACCTTCAGTGTTGTGCTCTCTGAAGTGGAAGGATATAGATTCTGCGAGCATAGGTTTCTGATTAATAATAACAGTCTAAAATGAAAATATGAATGTAGTATATATAGCTAACAAATTAAGTTTTCAAAAAAATAGGAGTTTTTATTTAGTTATTGTTTTGTTCTTCTGGGGTAATGGGTTTAGGCTAATATTTCTTTTTCTTTTTTTTTGCGTTTCTTAAGTTACTTATAAAGTCAGGCACTGATTCATATGCTTTTAGGCCATTTGAATGCCCTCTCTCATGAAGTACCTATTCCTATATTCTGTCCATTTAAAAACAATGGATCATTTGTCCTTTTTTACTGATGTGTAGGAGTTTATTATACATTAAAGATACAAGTTCTTTCAGATATAAGTATTGTGAATATTTTTCTTCTAGTCTGTGGTTTTCTTTTTTATTATTTGGTATATTTTAATGGACAGAGATCTTAATTTTAATGCAGTTGAATTTTATCAGTGTTACATTTTGTACCTAATGCTTATTGGATCATACTTACGAAATTTTTGCTTTGCTGAGATTTTGCCCATGGATGATTCTACTTATGCCTAGAAACTGCCTGCCTGATCTAACCTTTTAGACACCAATGGTCATAGCTCTGTCCTAGTTGAAAATGTTTCTCAATCACCATTTGCAGATACTACTGATTACACGTAATTCTTATATTCTGTACTCAGAGACTCTCATATTATTGAGACAGCAATTTCTCTACTAAAATAATCACACACACACACGCGCGCACACACGCGATTTGGCAAAATCAGTATTTTGATGACATGAGTCTAGGAAAAACTGCTTTAAACCGAGTAAAACAAGATTTTTTGTTACTATAGAAAATTTTAAGACTTGAGTTTTACTTTTCCACACAAGGATACAAAATTGTCATATTCTAACAAATGTTTTCCATTCAGCATCTTAAGGGATCAATGTTCTCTAAAACACACTTTCGGAAATTCTGGTCTACTCTTATCCATTATATGTTCTGCATTTAAGATGATGTTGGTTCTAAATATATAAACTTGCTATCAAGGCAGAAATTTAAAAACAAATTTGCTCTTTTATGTTACTCTTTTAAATTCAAGACAACATTAGGAGGAACAAAAAACCCTGTTACATTGAAAGCTATTTTGCTTGGAATACTTACAAAGATATATAAGCACTCATTCGAACCCGCATGGCATCACATATGAAAGTGGATATGTCTTTCTGCTTTTGCTACAGAGATCATATTATGTAGATGTTTAGGTTGGTATATAATAAACTTTTTAACATTCAAAGTTCTGAGCTTTGGGAAAGGCCACCACAGTGTGTTATACTGCATGAGTAACCTGTGCAATGCTTCTAAATGAATAGAAGATGGGAAGGATACTGCAGGTCTATTCAGTTGACCAACCTATGCTGAGTAATTGATCATCTGATATTCTTGCAGGTGTCTTCTTTAATCTAGGTGGTGTTTTGGGGCAATGGTTAGAAGGAGAGAGAAGATACCAAGATTCTGTGACCACAGAAATTGTCCTAGGATGCAGTTTCACACCTGCACACTACAAATCAAAGATGGCCACCACCAGTTTGTTCCCAGGAATTTTTCCAAGGTTAGATGGTAGATGTAAATCCACTCCTGTGTTATTTCCAGAAGGTTTTTATGAAAAACCTTAAAATGCGGATGCATTTGCTCATGGCTAAGGGTCAACTGAATCTCAGGCAAATTTTCAGTTATAGCTCTAGAACTGCAAACTTTTTAGAGTCCCAGGTATGTCTTAAAAATATTTTTTCCTGACATCTTTGTTGTTGTTTCAGTCATGCCACATAGCTTATGGGATCTTAATTCCCTAATCAGGTATGGGACCCACATCCCTGGCAGTGAAAGTGTGGAGTCCAAGCCAACAGACTGCCAGGGAATTTCCCTTGACATCTTTAATACAAATTTCCCTATTCATTTGATAAAGTTTAGTCACCATTAATATGTAACAAAAACTATTCACTCTACATGAATGTGTCTCTTCTCCATATAAAGATCCAGGTATAGATACTAATGATACACATGGATCTCTAAACACATGGAGAAGACAACACACATTAAGGGATTGATTAATGGCTTTATAAGTGGACAGTATAAAATAAATCTAAATGATACACCATGGATATTAAGAGGTCTTTTTTTTTAAACAAATTTGCTCTTTTATGTTACTCTTTTAAATTCAAGACAACATTAGGAGGAACAAAAAACCCTGTTACATTGAAAGCTATTTTGCTTGGAATACTTACAAAGATATATAAGCACTCATTCGAACCCGCATGGCATCACATATGAAAGTGGATATGTCTTTCTGCTTTTGCTACAGAGATCATATTATGTAGATGTTTAGGTTGGTATATAATAAACTTTTTAACATTCAAAGTTCTGAGCTTTGGGAAAGGCCACCACAGTGTGTTATACTGCATGAGTAACCTGTGCAATGCTTCTAAATGAATAGAAGATGGGAAGGATACTGCAGGTCTATTCAGTTGACCAACCTATGCTGAGTAATTGATCATCTGATATTCTTGCAGGTGTCTTCTTTAATCTAGGTGGTGTTTTGGGGCAATGGTTAGAAGGAGAGAGAAGATACCAAGATTCTGTGACCACAGAAATTGTCCTAGGATGCAGTTTCACACCTGCACACTACAAATCAAAGATGGCCACCACCAGTTTGTTCCCAGGAATTTTTCCAAGGTTAGATGGTAGATGTAAATCCACTCCTGTGTTATTTCCAGAAGGTTTTTATGAAAAACCTTAAAATGCGGATGCATTTGCTCATGGCTAAGGGTCAACTGAATCTCAGGCAAATTTTCAGTTATAGCTCTAGAACTGCAAACTTTTTAGAGTCCCAGGTATGTCTTAAAAATATTTTTTCCTGACATCTTTGTTGTTGTTTCAGTCATGCCACATAGCTTATGGGATCTTAATTCCCTAATCAGGTATGGGACCCACATCCCTGGCAGTGAAAGTGTGGAGTCCAAGCCAACAGACTGCCAGGGAATTTCCCTTGACATCTTTAATACAAATTTCCCTATTCATTTGATAAAGTTTAGTCACCATTAATATGTAACAAAAACTATTCACTCTACATGAATGTGTCTCTTCTCCATATAAAGATCCAGGTATAGATACTAATGATACACATGGATCTCTAAACACATGGAGAAGACAACACACATTATTAAGGGATTGATTAATGGCTTTATAAGTGGACAGTAACATAATACAGCAGTAACTAAAAACTTCTCAGCAGAAGTAGATCATATTCCAGGAGTGGAAAAATCCTTCCTTTAATAAAGGCATATTAAAATGTAGTGGCTCTTGTTTTGAGAGTCTGTTTTTCCAAACCATCTTTGATCATAAGGTACAAATGGCAGAATGGAAGAAACTGACTTGATACTGAATGATCTTTAAATTCTAGATCTACTGCTCTTGATGGCTTATATTTATTTTGCATCACTTTGTGCATTCAAGTTTCATCTATGCATATGTATATAGTAATTGCATAAATAGACATGTTTGTTCCTTAATAGAATCCAAGGAGTCTATTCTACAATTTTCATAAAAGTAGCAATTCCTTTACACACTTTACATTAGACTTTATAATACTAAATACAAAGTTTTAATATGCCAATACACTTACAATCATCAATGAACATACGTGTGTGTGTATGTGTGTGTGTGTGTGTGTGTGTGTGTGTGTGTGTGTGTGTGTGTTTAGTCACTTCAGTACTGTCTGACTCTTTGTAGCCCTATGGAGGGTAGCCCACCAGGCTCCTCTGTCCATGGAATTCTCCAGGCCAGAATACAGAATACTGGGGTGGGTTGCCATGCCCTCCTCCAGGGGATCTTCCAGATCAAACTCACATCGGTCTGCATCTCCTGTATTGCAGCTGAATTCTTTACCCTCTGAGCCACATAGGAAGCCCATCTAGATTCCTACTTAATGGTATAACTATATTTAATTTATTTCAGTTATCATTAAATATAGAGCATGTGCATTTGTAAAAAGATGACTAAAGTTGGATTTCAAATAATTATATGTGGGAAAGGAATCAAACTATAATAAAACAGGCTTCCCTGGTGGTCCAGTGGGTAAAGAGTTCGCCTTGCAGTGCAAGGGGCACCTGTTCGATCCCTGGCCTGGGAAGATCCCACGTGTTGGGGAACAACTGGGCCAGTTTGTCCAATTATGAGCCAGTGCTCTGCAATGAGAGCCACTGTAATGGAAGGCCCACACAGGCCAAAGAATAAAGATAGATGAAAAATAAACAATGATTTATAGGCAAAAAAAGCTATACAGATCTTACCTTAAGGGATTGATTAATGGCTTTATAAGTGGACAGTAACATAATACAGCAGTAACTAAAAACTTCTCAGCAGAAGTAGATCATATTCCAGGAGTGGAAAAATCCTTCCTTTAATAAAGGCATATTAAAATGTAGTGGCTCTTGTTTTGAGAGTCTGTTTTTCCAAACCATCTTTGATCATAAGGTACAAATGGCAGAATGGAAGAAACTGACTTGATACTGAATGATCTTTAAATTCTAGATCTACTGCTCTTGATGGCTTATATTTATTTTGCATCACTTTGTGCATTCAAGTTTCATCTATGCATATGTATATAGTAATTGCATAAATAGACATGTTTGTTCCTTAATAGAATCCAAGGAGTCTATTCTACAATTTTCATAAAAGTAGCAATTCCTTTACACACTTTACATTAGACTTTATAATACTAAATACAAAGTTTTAATATGCCAATACACTTACAATCATCAATGAACATACGTGTGTGTGTATGTGTGTGTGTGTGTGTGTGTGTGTGTGTGTGTGTGTGTGTGTGTTTAGTCACTTCAGTACTGTCTGACTCTTTGTAGCCCTATGGAGGGTAGCCCACCAGGCTCCTCTGTCCATGGAATTCTCCAGGCCAGAATACAGAATACTGGGGTGGGTTGCCATGCCCTCCTCCAGGGGATCTTCCAGATCAAACTCACATCGGTCTGCATCTCCTGTATTGCAGCTGAATTCTTTACCCTCTGAGCCACATAGGAAGCCCATCTAGATTCCTACTTAATGGTATAACTATATTTAATTTATTTCAGTTATCATTAAATATAGAGCATGTGCATTTGTAAAAAGATGACTAAAGTTGGATTTCAAATAATTATATGTGGGAAAGGAATCAAACTATAATAAAACAGGCTTCCCTGGTGGTCCAGTGGGTAAAGAGTTCGCCTTGCAGTGCAAGGGGCACCTGTTCGATCCCTGGCCTGGGAAGATCCCACGTGTTGGGGAACAACTGGGCCAGTTTGTCCAATTATGAGCCAGTGCTCTGCAATGAGAGAGGCCACTGTAATGGAAGGCCCACACAGGCCAAAGAATAAAGATAGATGAAAAATAAACAATGATTTATAGGCAAAAAATGCTATAAAAACAACAACAACAAAATAAAAAGCATAATAAAGCTAACAATTCAGAAATAAAATCTAGTTTGCTTATCAAAGATTCTGCCAAATCTCTTTCTCTATGACATTCCCCTCAAATCACTGACATTTGAAAATAAATGATAAAAAAGAAGTCAAAAATGACTAAGCACCCAATGTGACCATGGCAGTAAATCATGTGTATTTATACGATAATTTTCAACAAGACCTGAAGCAAACCTAAAAAGGTAAGTAGAGAATTTTGCTAAATGTCTGAAAATGGCAACTACCGGGTGGGATTGGGGGAGGGCAGAAAGCAACATAACTGATATTTATAACTCTTCATAGAAAGGAGGCCAGGATTAGTTTACGAAGAATCTAACACTGGCAGGGTAGGTTTTAGGCAAGGACTACACTGAGGATTCCCAGGTTTCTGCCCCAATTTATGTGAAGAATGTTTTCTGTAGAATAAATCAAAAGCATTACCAAAATCATTCTTATAAACTGCTGATGGTCACAATAGATCCCCAGACCCCTCAGAGCCAATTCTTTGTCCCTAATACACATTATAATCACCTGAAAGGTTTCAAAATCTCATATGCAGCCAGGTTCTAGTCCAAAACAACTCAGTCAGAATTTCCATCCCAGGGCTCAGGCATACAGATGAGAATTAAAATCCTAGATGACTTGATATAGTATACACAAACACACACACTTCTTTCGCATGAGCATGTATTTGTGAACTATCACTTGTTCCTTCTACCTTTCTAAACTCATGGAAAAACAATTTCCATGCATAAAGTTGGATTTCAAATAATTATATGTGGGAAAGGAATCAAACTATAATAAAACAGGCTTCCCTGGTGGTCCAGTGGGTAAAGAGTTCGCCTTGCAGTGCAAGGGGCACCTGTTCGATCCCTGGCCTGGGAAGATCCCACGTGTTGGGGAACAACTGGGCCAGTTTGTCCAATTATGAGCCAGTGCTCTGCAATGAGAGAGGCCACTGTAATGGAAGGCCCACACAGGCCAAAGAATAAAGATAGATGAAAAATAAACAATGATTTATAGGCAAAAAATGCTATAAAAACAACAACAACAAAATAAAAAGCATAATAAAGCTAACAATTCAGAAATAAAATCTAGTTTGCTTATCAAAGATTCTGCCAAATCTCTTTCTCTATGACATTCCCCTCAAATCACTGACATTTGAAAATAAATGATAAAAAAGAAGTCAAAAATGACTAAGCACCCAATGTGACCATGGCAGTAAATCATGTGTATTTATACGATAATTTTCAACAAGACCTGAAGCAAACCTAAAAAGGTAAGTAGAGAATTTTGCTAAATGTCTGAAAATGGCAACTACCGGGTGGGATTGGGGGAGGGCAGAAAGCAACATAACTGATATTTATAACTCTTCATAGAAAGGAGGCCAGGATTAGTTTACGAAGAATCTAACACTGGCAGGGTAGGTTTTAGGCAAGGACTACACTGAGGATTCCCAGGTTTCTGCCCCAATTTATGTGAAGAATGTTTTCTGTAGAATAAATCAAAAGCATTACCAAAATCATTCTTATAAACTGCTGATGGTCACAATAGATCCCCAGACCCCTCAGAGCCAATTCTTTGTCCCTAATACACATTATAATCACCTGAAAGGTTTCAAAATCTCATATGCAGCCAGGTTCTAGTCCAAAACAACTCAGTCAGAATTTCCATCCCAGGGCTCAGGCATACAGATGAGAATTAAAATCCTAGATGACTTGATATAGTATACACAAACACACACACACTTCTTTCGCATGAGCATGTATTTGTGAACTATCACTTGTTCCTTCTACCTTTCTAAACTCATATGGAAAAACAGATTCTCCATTTTCTATTTTTTCCCCCTATGCATACATTTTAATTGAAGAGTATCACCATGACAGAGTGCGAGAGTAGGTAAGCAATTCCTTTCTTCACAGGGAGTACTGAGAAAATGCACAATTAATTTACATATATATCTCAAACCCTTCTTGACAGGACACATTTAGTGACAGTTTATTGTAGGAAAAAATCCTACCAATTTTGGCAAAGCAAAGTGGTGATTTCCTGGTGTAATAATAATCCATTCATTATTCAAAAACATTACCTGTAGAATGATTTTATTATATCTTTTTATGCACAGAATGGACTATTTGCTAATAGCTTACAAACTAAGGGCACTCACCCTGTCACCCTCTAATGATAAAAAGAAATTTATCATCACAACTTTCTAAGAGTGAAAAAAAAAATACACGAAGACTAAGTCACACAATGAAACATTTCTATTGTTACTCCTTCTCTCCTTTTGATCTCAGAAATTCTTTAAATGTACACAGTGACACAATTGACTGTTAGAATTAAGCTTTGCTAAACTATAACTTGTCAACTGCCAAGTCAAATCATGCCCAATACATACATATATATGACTGAAATGCATATGTAAATAGATGTAAATAGAATTGTACTAAACAATGTTCATTGTTAAGCTCATTCATTTAAGTATAATGAATTGCCAACCACTATGCTTAGCAGTAGGAATTGAATGTCAAATTAAAGGTCTCTATTGCTCGGGAGCTCAAAACCTATTTGAAAATACAGGTTCTATTATAGACTAAACATTTGTGTGCTCTTCAATCTGTGTTGAAGTTCCAGCCTTCCATATGATGGCATTGGGAGGTGGGGCCTTTGAGGGGTCACTAGGTTTAGATGAGGTCATGAGGGTGGGGCCCAATAATGGGATTAGCATCCTTATAAAAAGAAGAGATAATAAAGTTCTGGCTCTTTCTTACTCTCTTGCTCTCTCTCTCTCTGCCATGTGGAGTCACACAGAGGAGGCAGTCATCTGCAAGTCAGGAAGAGAACTCTCTTCAGCAGCCAACTCTGCCAGCACCTTGATCTTGGAATCCCTAGCCTCGAGGATTGTGAGAGATAAATGTCTACTGTTGAAGCCACCTGTTCTATGGTATTTTGGTATGGCAGTCCAAGCTAAGATAGACTTTTAAACAAATCATTGCATTACAGTGGGGAAAGCGCTAAAATGGAGCAGAGGCAGTAATGATGATGTCCCTTGTTGGATTAGGCTTGGTCGTCAAACAAGGTTTGACAAAAGAGGCAACATGGAAAGTTGGAGTTTACCTACACCTGACAGCCTCCACTAACAGTTTGAATCAAAATATAATTATTATTTTCTGTATATACTACTTAAAAAAGTTTTAATGCCAATCACAACAGATCATAATCCTATAAAAAATTCAGATTCATTTAGAAGTGATGCTATAGGGTCAAACACAGTTTAACATGATCATAAATATTTGTTCTTCTAATACAAAGAACTTTCAAATGTTGATATGGAATGAAAACATAATTATCTCATAAAATGAGAATTTCTTATTGGTATAGTTTTTCACTTTCAAAGATGGGTTTATTTTAAGAAGACAGGAAAACTATCAATTTGATCCATTAAGGGAAAATTAAGTGCAATTTATGACAACTGATATGTATTTATTAACAGATGAAGCACTTGAGGAGCTATAAAGCATTTTTTGCATCATTTAGGACATTAGGATGGCAATATAAAATGTTTGTGCTGCCCGCTGGCAACAGAGATTATGAACTGCACTCACAATTGGCTTTTCATTGCATAAAGAAAGCTAGTTATATGCTTGAAATTCCTATGCCAAGACATTTACGACAAATGCTCAAAGCCCAGTTTTTACAGTTATTTTTTTGGAAAGCATTTTAGTTACGTTTACTCTGGTTATATAAAGGACCAGGAATGTTTATGAGAAAGAAGTAGAAATCCTTATCTCACAATCTGATGGATGCTACATAGTAATGCCTATACAACACTGTGCAATGGTAATGCTAACTAACCCCTTCTACCTGGCCTGATTTTTTTTCAAGTCAGAAATCTATGTTAAACAATACATTTGCTCCACACATCAAAACGAAGTGCGAAAGGGCAGTGCTAGATGGGTATGCAGAAGCATTTGTTATTCTTACTTAAGGGAATGTTATGCTTGTTTCCTGAAACAGAATACATAAAGTTTACTTTATATGGAGTTGTGTACACAAAGAAATGTTTAAAACTAGCTTCAAACAAGTTTCAGGGTATGGATGCAGGCAGGGGCTTGATTTATGGTATTTAGGCAGTCCAAGCTAAGATAGACTTTTAAACAAATCATTGCATTACAGTGGGGAAAGCGCTAAAATGGAGCAGAGGCAGTAATGATGATGTCCCTTGTTGGATTAGGCTTGGTCGTCAAACAAGGTTTGACAAAAGAGGCAACATGGAAAGTTGGAGTTTACCTACACCTGACAGCCTCCACTAACAGTTTGAATCAAAATATAATTATTATTTTCTGTATATACTACTTAAAAAAGTTTTAATGCCAATCACAACAGATCATAATCCTATAAAAAATTCAGATTCATTTAGAAGTGATGCTATAGGGTCAAACACAGTTTAACATGATCATAAATATTTGTTCTTCTAATACAAAGAACTTTCAAATGTTGATATGGAATGAAAACATAATTATCTCATAAAATGAGAATTTCTTATTGGTATAGTTTTTCACTTTCAAAGATGGGTTTATTTTAAGAAGACAGGAAAACTATCAATTTGATCCATTAAGGGAAAATTAAGTGCAATTTATGACAACTGATATGTATTTATTAACAGATGAAGCACTTGAGGAGCTATAAAGCATTTTTTGCATCATTTAGGACATTAGGATGGCAATATAAAATGTTTGTGCTGCCCGCTGGCAACAGAGATTATGAACTGCACTCACAATTGGCTTTTCATTGCATAAAGAAAGCTAGTTATATGCTTGAAATTCCTATGCCAAGACATTTACGACAAATGCTCAAAGCCCAGTTTTTACAGTTATTTTTTTGGAAAGCATTTTAGTTACGTTTACTCTGGTTATATAAAGGACCAGGAATGTTTATGAGAAAGAAGTAGAAATCCTTATCTCACAATCTGATGGATGCTACATAGTAATGCCTATACAACACTGTGCAATGGTAATGCTAACTAACCCCTTCTACCTGGCCTGATTTTTTTTCAAGTCAGAAATCTATGTTAAACAATACATTTGCTCCACACATCAAAACGAAGTGCGAAAGGGCAGTGCTAGATGGGTATGCAGAAGCATTTGTTATTCTTACTTAAGGGAATGTTATGCTTGTTTCCTGAAACAGAATACATAAAGTTTACTTTATATGGAGTTGTGTACACAAAGAAATGTTTAAAACTAGCTTCAAACAAGTTTCAGGGTATGGATGCAGGCAGGGGCAGATAGGCTAACCTTAGGATGATGGAGCTGAATGACATAGGATAGCAACAATACCAACTAGGGAGTTAAGGCTCTGCTCCTGGAGCTCCATATGGTCCTCAGGAAATAAGCAACATACTCAAAGAGCTGGAAAGGCTGAATTATGCCATTTAAACCATCACTGTTCCCTGAGTTGTCCCAGGGTGTGTGTATGGGCATTTTGCCTCCAACACATTCATGAGGATGCATATATCTGCCTTTATAGTTTGGCATTAAGTGTAAGCTGATCCAAGTTCTACTGTGATGACTGCCCATGGCCGTGTTGGAGGTATTCTTGGCTTAATCCCAATGGGAGTAACTCAGGCATGGATACCCAGAGAGTGAAATGTAAAATGAATGCTGCATGCTACAACCAGAAGGAGGACTGATAATATCACACATAAAAAATTACAGGGTAAAATCTTTTTTGAATAAGTGTAGATATTATTGACAGAGATATCTTAGACTAACAGCTATTCACAGGTCAACAAAATCCCACAAGGACCTTTGTCATCCTTAAATCACTTTAGGAGAGAGAGAATATGTGTAGAGCAGAGACATGAAATATAGTGAACGAAGCAATTCTTGGTCAGTATGTCTCTACAGTGAGAGTTTTTCAGAGCACATGTAGATAACAAGTATAACTACTTGGTACTATAAAAAACCATACAGGTACATAGTTTTGTAAAGCACTTATTTGTGAATGTTATTGACAAGAAACATGGAAACTGGATTGTTCAAGATTCTGTATTAATTATCTGGACTCTGCAACTTCAGACACAAACACCAGATTCTCTGAATGACTATAAAACCCTTGACAGGAATAAATGGCTATTCTGATACTGATCAGAATGTGACATGAAAGAGTATAAACTGATAACAAAGATTTAGAGCACAGATAGAAGAGATGGTTCCAAATACAATGACCACAGAGGTGGCTTCCTGGGAATATTACTAAGGAAACACTGTTTGTTTACTTTTATATTTTTCCATGAATGAGTAGGGATGAAGCTCAGTATTAATAGGGATATGATGGCAGTTCGTTAGTGAGCTAAACTATCAATGGTCCATCCCAACATAGTGATTCAGTCATTAGAAGCTCCTTCGATTTTAAGCTGTTTTCATGAAAAATATTGAGTAAAACAACAACCATATTACCAATAAAAATAGCCACTGACTGAAATTACTTAAGTTATTGTTAAAGGCATAATATTTTAACAGATACATTCAACTGTAGTAACAACAAACCCAGATTGGGAATAAAGAGGAACTCTCACAGTGGTGTCTCTCATAGGAAGACCAAAGGAATACATGACTTTAAATAAGAACTTATCAAAAGAGAATCCTTTGGAAGAGGGCCCTGGAATCTGCATTTAAAATAAGCATCCTAGAAGATTCTTTTGTATTCTAGAGTTCGAGAAGGACTATCTAGTTGGTGGCAAGGTCATGGTATTGATGAACTGATCAGGGATAGAGTAAAATCATGGCTGCAGTAGTTTTCAGAAGTTCTTCAAGTGATTCTAGTTCTTCAAGTGAATAGCCAGGAATGAGAACCTCTGTGCTTCGATAGTGACAGCTGAGGAGATGCTGCACTCCAGTGAGAAAGTATGTACAGAACCTTTTTGAAAATAAAAAGTTAAGAACTCTGTATCTAACAAAATCCTATATTATTTCATTTGCAGATTCAGGAAAACAAACAAAAAGCACAGCGGCCCTCAAGCTGATCTTCACATGCAGAAGCAAGTCAGTATGTGCATTTTCATGCAGGTTTTATATTAGGAATCGAGTCGTGATCCTGACTCTCAAAACTGATTGATAGGACTTCAAAACACATAGGTTGGAAATCTGACTGTATGGTGCACATAAGAAAAAAGAATAGGAAGCAGGAGAGAACGTAAATAAGATGCACTTAGGTATGGGAGGTGAGTAGTTCTTTTTTACATGCTTAACATGTTTTACATGTTTTTTTTTTTAAACAATTGGCAAGGTTAGGCTAAGTATTATATTTTTTGATGAAGGTTTTTTCCTTTATGGGTGGATTACAAGTGTATAACTGAACCGTGCCTACGTATGCCTTCTGATTCTTTATACTGAGGTAAATGTACAACAGGATATATACAAAGTTTTATACCTGTAACTTTAAACTAGTAACATTTTATTTTACTCACTAACAATCCTCTTAGAGTTTAGCATATTTGGACAATCTCTGTTTATAGATGTTTACAAATTAATATTATTCTATGTAAACTAATGACAATGTCAGTTCTAAGTGACTGGAAAGACAAGACATATGTAACTGAGGCAATGCTATTAACCAGCCCCTCTGTAGCTACTAGTTTCTCATCAGTCCTTTAAAGAGGTCATCTGGATGCAGTGTTTATTCCCATTGCTGCTTTTCTAGTCTCAGTATCTACATTAAAAATGGTAAGACTTTCATGTGGATTTTAGTGCCTTTTAAATACACTGATTTATATTTAGTGCCCTTTAAATTTATTGTGTAATAAAATCACAGATAATGATAATGTACGTATTGTGTCTCATGATGTTCTTCTGATTTTTGAACCAGAGTCAATGTATGCAACAAGAACATGCTTTTCTTGTTTCCTAAATTTCTTCAAGCAAAATATAATTCTATAATGACCAATTAGAGCCTAACACCTGCTGCTATGAAGAGGACCTTGTCAACATCAATCTAAACTGAAGCTTTCCTGTATTGGGGGGAAAATGAACAACAAATGAACAGTCCAATTCTTAGCAGAGAAACTCATAGGCAATTTATTCCAAGGTAGCCTACAGAACTAGAATCTAATAGAATTAGATACTTCACCATCATATAAGAAAAGTTTTTCTCTAGGCTAAGTATTATGGTTAAGGATCCTGATAAAAATGCTAGAATTCCTGGATACCTTGCAGGAAATATTTACTTAAATCCATCCATGAAAGTAACAACATCACAGAAATCCAAGTCTGTGCCCCAACGACTAATGCTGAAGAAAATTTTTAAAAGAGATGGGAATATCTGTCTTACTTGTCTCCTGAGAAACCTGTATGCAGGTCAAGAAACAACAGTTAAAACTGGACATGGAATAATATGCTGGCTCCAAATTGGGAAAGGAGTAAATCAAGATTGTATATTGTCATCCTGCTTATTTACCTTATATGCAGAGTACATCATGTGAAATGCTGGGTCAGATCAATCCCAAGTGGGAATCAAGATTGTCGGGAGAAATATAAACAACCTCAGATATATAGATGATACCACTCTAATGGGAGAAAGTTAAGAGGAACTAAAGAGTCTCTTGAGGAGGCTGAATGAGGAGAGTGAAAAAACTGACTTAAAACTCAATATTCTAAAAACTCATGGCATCCGGTCCAATCACTTCATGGCAAAGAGATGGGGAAAAAGTGGAAACAGTGGCGAATTTTATTTTATTGAGCTCCAAAATCAGTGCAGATGCTGACTGCAGTCATGAAATGAAAAGACACATGATCCTTGGAAGAAGAACTATGACAAATCTAGACAGTAAATAGCAGAGACATAACTTTGCTGACAACAGTCCTTAGATTCAAAAGTATGTTTTTTCCAGTAGTTAATGCACAGATGTGACAGTTGGACCATAAAGAAGACTGAGCGCCAAAGAACTGATGCTTTCAAATTGTGGTGCTGGTACAGACCCTTGAGAGTCTCTTGAACACCAAGAAAATCAAACTCAGTCAATCCTAAAGGAAATCAACCCTGACTATTCATTGGAGGGACTGTTGCTGAAGCTGAAGCTCCAATAATTTGGCCACATGATGCAAAAAGCCAACCCACTGGAAAAGACCCTGATGCTCAGAGAGACTGAGGCGGTGGGAAAAGGGGATGTCAGAGGATGAGATGATCAGATGGCATCACTGACTTGACTCAATGAACATGACTTTGAACTTACTCTGGGAGATGGTGAAGGACAGGGAAGCCTGGCATGCTGCAGTCCATGGGGTCACAAAGCCAGACATGATTTAGTCAGACATGAACAATAACAACACTCCATAAAAGTCCATCTCTACTATAATATTATCTCTTGCCATTTTACTTATGACACAAAAACTCTGCTCAAGCAGAAAGGTAAATAAATTGAATAGAAACATCATTTGAGCTCAAGCTATGTCAAAAACTCTGCTCAAGCATAATAAGAAACAACAGTTAAAACTGGACATGGAATAATATGCTGGCTCCAAATTGGGAAAGGAGTAAATCAAGATTGTATATTGTCATCCTGCTTATTTACCTTATATGCAGAGTACATCATGTGAAATGCTGGGTCAGATCAATCCCAAGTGGGAATCAAGATTGTCGGGAGAAATATAAACAACCTCAGATATATAGATGATACCACTCTAATGGGAGAAAGTTAAGAGGAACTAAAGAGTCTCTTGAGGAGGCTGAATGAGGAGAGTGAAAAAACTGACTTAAAACTCAATATTCTAAAAACTCATGGCATCCGGTCCAATCACTTCATGGCAAAGAGATGGGGAAAAAGTGGAAACAGTGGCGAATTTTATTTTATTGAGCTCCAAAATCAGTGCAGATGCTGACTGCAGTCATGAAATGAAAAGACACATGATCCTTGGAAGAAGAACTATGACAAATCTAGACAGTAAATAGCAGAGACATAACTTTGCTGACAACAGTCCTTAGATTCAAAAGTATGTTTTTTCCAGTAGTTAATGCACAGATGTGACAGTTGGACCATAAAGAAGACTGAGCGCCAAAGAACTGATGCTTTCAAATTGTGGTGCTGGTACAGACCCTTGAGAGTCTCTTGAACACCAAGAAAATCAAACTCAGTCAATCCTAAAGGAAATCAACCCTGACTATTCATTGGAGGGACTGTTGCTGAAGCTGAAGCTCCAATAATTTGGCCACATGATGCAAAAAGCCAACCCACTGGAAAAGACCCTGATGCTCAGAGAGACTGAGGGCGGTGGGAAAAGGGGATGTCAGAGGATGAGATGATCAGATGGCATCACTGACTTGACTCAATGAACATGACTTTGAACTTACTCTGGGAGATGGTGAAGGACAGGGAAGCCTGGCATGCTGCAGTCCATGGGGTCACAAAGCCAGACATGATTTAGTCAGACATGAACAATAACAACACTCCATAAAAGTCCATCTCTACTATAATATTATCTCTTGCCATTTTACTTATGACACAAAAACTCTGCTCAAGCAGAAAGGTAAATAAATTGAATAGAAACATCATTTGAGCTCAAGCTATGTCAATAATTTTGTGGATCTACATTGCCAGGAAATCTTGCTGTAAATTATGCAAGGATAATTACATTGACAGAATGGGGAAAAAACAATCTTGGTGTAATGTCAGAAAGGTGGGGGAAGGAATAGGTTGCTGGAAAAGCACGACTAGCAGATTGTCTAGAAAGGATAATAATGCCATTTTATTGTGTTATATACATTCTAAACACTGAAATAATGATCATTATATAGTAAACATTTAAGCTTATTTCATTATATAAGCACATATAATTACTGTGTTTGTGCATACATAGATATCACACACACATTTGAACCTGAATCTTATCTTGTACATATTAGGGGTACAACAGAATATTATCAGTGAAGCATTCTACCTGGCCTCCCCGACACTATGACTGCCAGTTCTTTGAACATCAAAAGAAGAATTTTATGTAAACAAAATCTATTGGTGCAATTCCTAGGCTCATGCTTAGTAGGGAATAAATATGATAAAAAAATATCAATAATTATTGAGTTACTATAAAACTTTTTATAAATGAATATGTTTATTCATTTGATTTTGCATAAAGAGAATGAATAAGATTAAAGAATAATTCAAAGGAGAATTTATAGGAAAATTCAAAGGAGAATGCAGTTCCCGCTTCCTGACTTTCAGATCTATCTGTCTGTATCTCTAGTCAAAATTTTATCTTTGCTTTCTTAATAGAGAACTATCCCAATCACCTTCTGTTAAAGTGAGGAGAGAAAAGCATGATTACTTAAGTCGAAGGTGGGTAACACAGACTCAGAAATGAAAAACTGAAACCCACTAAGCTGGAAGGGCCCCCTCAACCTGAAAAACCAGACAGGTGAATGGAAAATATATGGGTAAAGCAGGTTTACTGGAGAATGAAATGGCAACCCACTGAAGGGAAACCAGACAAAAAGGCTGTAAGCTAGAGATCTAAATACTATGGCTCACAAAGCCAGACATGATTTAGTCAGACATGAACAATAACAACACTCCATAAAAGTCCATCTCTACTATAATATTATCTCTTGCCATTTTACTTATGACACAAAAACTCTGCTCAAGCAGAAAGGTAAATAAATTGAATAGAAACATCATTTGAGCTCAAGCTATGTCAATAATTTTGTGGATCTACATTGCCAGGAAATCTTGCTGTAAATTATGCAAGGATAATTACATTGACAGAATGGGGAAAAAACAATCTTGGTGTAATGTCAGAAAGGTGGGGGAAGGAATAGGTTGCTGGAAAAGCACGACTAGCAGATTGTCTAGAAAGGATAATAATGCCATTTTATTGTGTTATATACATTCTAAACACTGAAATAATGATCATTATATAGTAAACATTTAAGCTTATTTCATTATATAAGCACATATAATTACTGTGTTTGTGCATACATAGATATCACACACACATTTGAACCTGAATCTTATCTTGTACATATTAGGGGTACAACAGAATATTATCAGTGAAGCATTCTACCTGGCCTCCCGACACTATGACTGCCAGTTCTTTGAACATCAAAAGAAGAATTTTATGTAAACAAAATCTATTGGTGCAATTCCTAGGCTCATGCTTAGTAGGGAATAAATATGATAAAAAAATATCAATAATTATTGAGTTACTATAAAACTTTTTATAAATGAATATGTTTATTCATTTGATTTTGCATAAAGAGAATGAATAAGATTAAAGAATAATTCAAAGGAGAATTTATAGGAAAATTCAAAGGAGAATGCAGTTCCCGCTTCCTGACTTTCAGATCTATCTGTCTGTATCTCTAGTCAAAATTTTATCTTTGCTTTCTTAATAGAGAACTATCCCAATCACCTTCTGTTAAAGTGAGGAGAGAAAAGCATGATTACTTAAGTCGAAGGTGGGTAACACAGACTCAGAAATGAAAAACTGAAACCCACTAAGCTGGAAGGGCCCCCTCAACCTGAAAAACCAGACAGGTGAATGGAAAATATATGGGTAAAGCAGGTTTACTGGAGAATGAAATGGCAACCCACTCCAGTATACTTGCTTGGAAAATTCCATGGACAGAGAAGACTGGTAAGCTAGTCTCAAATCTATCTATGTATCTATCTATATATGGGGCTTCTTGATGGCTCTCTTGTGAGGAATCTGCCTGCAATGCAAGACACCCAGATTTGGTCCCTGGGTTGTGAAAATCCCCCTGGAGGAGGGCATGGCAACTCACTTCAGTATTCTTGTCTGGAGAATTCCATGGATTGAGGAGCCTGATGGGCTGCAGTCCATGGAGTCACACAGTGTCAAACACAACTGAAGTGACTAAGCAGCAGGAAAGCAAGTCTATTAGAAGCAAAGTGTTCTTCTGAAACATACAGCAAAGATCTGCATGTCTTTTGTGCCCTTCCCACAAACTTGCTGCTCTCTATCACAAGAGGAAAACAGGGAAAAGAACACTAGAGGCGAAGTTAGAATATCTGGGTTTGATTGTGACTTTATAACCTACTAATTATGTGATCCTGAACAGGTTAAACTTTATGTGTGTTAGTTTCATTTACTGGAAAATGGCCAAACACGTACCCTGGGCTAATGGGATTCAAACATACCAGTGTATAGGAGAGAGCCTGTTACGCTGTAAGATATTTTATCTTTATGAAGTGAGATATTTTTCATCCACATGCTGTTATTATTACATCATGGTGAATAAACTCAAGAGTTATGAGACTTTGGGGTTGAGTTGAGGGAAAACTGTATTCATTTGAAGTGTAATCATTATTGTGTGAGCCTCTTCATATTATCTTACTTCAATTATGATGCTTTAATCTTAGACTCTAATTATATATCTAGTTTTACTTACTCCATTAAGTGAATTTAAAAAGAGTCACATTAAATACAGACCCTTTAAATTTCTTTATGACATAAAGAGTTGCCATAGACACACTCTTTTTGCATCTTACCCTGGTACAGTCAAACTCAATTAACTATTCAGACTGGCAAATCATCTTTTACATTTTTCATAAAGATTCTAAGTGAAAAGGTTGTTCTTATCTTTCAATTAAGTTACACATCTTGCAAAAATAGTTAATAGAGGAAAGCAAAGTCAAAGTTGCAATCACAGATTGTATTCAGTGCAATTTAGCAGACAAAAAAATAGAGCCAGCTAGATTTAAAAATGTGTTCATAGTGGTTTTTCAATGCAGCAAAATCAACTGGATGGAACACTGAACAAAAAGCCCAAAGGCATATGTTGGTTTTTTTAAAAAAATGGGCACAGATTATTATGTGTGGATTTCATCTAATCGCTCTGTTTTTTCATTTAGAGGTGTACAAATGAAATTCCTGAGAGACCTGGAATGTTTACTGGGTATTTGACAGCATCAGAATCTTCTTTAAATAACTTCTGAATCACCTGGAAATGTGTAATTGATGTGGTTAATGGTGGATGGAATCTAGCTAAGGAATAAGTTAAAAGGTCATAAGGACTTGGAGGATGAAGTTTCAATGAGATAGTCAGTCAGGCCATGTAGTGTCTCTTGTGAGCATTTTATCAGTGGGGACTGGCATATGGACAGATGATGCCTTTCCTACACTCAGATAAACATGATTTGGCCAAGGTGACGTGCTACCTTTATATTATACAACTATTTACTGTTGTAGTGATAAAAATCAGACTGCTTAATTTCCATCATGCCATGATGTTTTCAGCCCTCAGTTTTACTTAATTATTTGGACCTCATTACTTACCAAAGCGCTTCCCAGGTGGCTCAGTGGTAAAGAATATACCTGCCAATTCAGAAAATGCAAGAGTTGCTGATTTGATCCCTGAGTTGGGAAGATCCCTGGAGGAGGAAATGGCAACCCACTCCAGTAGTCTTGCCTGGGAAATCTCATGGATAGAGGAGCCTGGTAGGCCATGGTTCATGAGGTCACAAAGAGTCAGACACAACTGAGCTACTAAGGACATGCTAAAGTAACCTACAGATGATCTCCAATTTACAATGATTTTTCAAATTTACAATGGTGAAAAAGCAAGATGCTTGCACTAGAAACCCCACTTTGAATTCTGATCTTCTCCCAGGCTAGCCATATTCTGTACTCCAGTATGACTTTCTCCTGTGATGTTGGGCAGTGGCAGCTCCCACACAGCCACATGATTATAAGCATTAAAGTACTGATAGCATTTTTCTGGGGGTTTCTCTGATCCAGTAATTAAGAGCCTGCCTTGCAACGCAAGGGACACTAATTGAATCCCTGGATATATAGAGGAAAGCAAAGTCAAAGTTGCAAAGTTGCAATCACAGATTGTATTCAGTGCAATTTAGCAGACAAAAAAATAGAGCCAGCTAGATTTAAAAATGTGTTCATAGTGGTTTTTCAATGCAGCAAAATCAACTGGATGGAACACTGAACAAAAAGCCCAAAGGCATATGTTGGTTTTTTTAAAAAAATGGGCACAGATTATTATGTGTGGATTTCATCTAATCGCTCTGTTTTTTCATTTAGAGGTGTACAAATGAAATTCCTGAGAGACCTGGAATGTTTACTGGGTATTTGACAGCATCAGAATCTTCTTTAAATAACTTCTGAATCACCTGGAAATGTGTAATTGATGTGGTTAATGGTGGATGGAATCTAGCTAAGGAATAAGTTAAAAGGTCATAAGGACTTGGAGGATGAAGTTTCAATGAGATAGTCAGTCAGGCCATGTAGTGTCTCTTGTGAGCATTTTATCAGTGGGGACTGGCATATGGACAGATGATGCCTTTCCTACACTCAGATAAACATGATTTGGCCAAGGTGACGTGCTACCTTTATATTATACAACTATTTACTGTTGTAGTGATAAAAATCAGACTGCTTAATTTCCATCATGCCATGATGTTTTCAGCCCTCAGTTTTACTTAATTATTTGGACCTCATTACTTACCAAAGCGCTTCCCAGGTGGCTCAGTGGTAAAGAATATACCTGCCAATTCAGAAAATGCAAGAGTTGCTGATTTGATCCCTGAGTTGGGAAGATCCCTGGAGGAGGAAATGGCAACCCACTCCAGTAGTCTTGCCTGGGAAATCTCATGGATAGAGGAGCCTGGTAGGCCATGGTTCATGAGGTCACAAAGAGTCAGACACAACTGAGCTACTAAGGACATGCTAAAGTAACCTACAGATGATCTCCAATTTACAATGATTTTTCAAATTTACAATGGTGAAAAAGCAAGATGCTTGCACTAGAAACCCCACTTTGAATTCTGATCTTCTCCCAGGCTAGCCATATTCTGTACTCCAGTATGACTTTCTCCTGTGATGTTGGGCAGTGGCAGCTCCCACACAGCCACATGATTATAAGCATTAAAGTACTGATAGCATTTTTCTGGGGGTTTCTCTGATCCAGTAATTAAGAGCCTGCCTTGCAACGCAAGGGACACTAATTGAATCCCTGGTACAGGAGGATCCCACATGTCATGGAGCAACTAAGCCTAAATACCATAACTATTGAACCTGCACTCTAGAGCCCTTGAGCCACAGCTACCAAAGCCCATGAGCCTAGAGCTCGTGTTCCAAAAACAGAAGCCTGCATAGCACTAGAGTAGCCTCCACTTGCAACAACTAGAGAAAGTCCACGTGCAGCAAATAAGACTCAGCACAGCCAAGTGAGAAATAAATAAAATATTTTTTTCTACATCCATACAACCATTCTGTTTTTCACTTTCAGTATAGTCTTCAAGAAATTCTATAATATATTCAACACTATCATATAAAATAGGCTTTGTGTTAGATAATCTTGCCCAACTATAGGTTAATGTAAATGTTCTGAGCATGTTTAAGGTAGGCTAAGCCATGGTGTTCAGTACATTAATGTATCAAATGCATTTTCCCCTTATGATATTTTCCACTTGCTACGGGTATATTGAGGGCTTCCCAGGTGGTGCTATTGGTAAAGAACTCACCTGCTAATGCAGGAGACATAAGAGATGCAGTTTGATCCCTGGCTGAGGAAGATCACCTGAAGCAGGGCATGGCAACCCCACTCCAATATTCTTGCCCAGAGAATCCCATGAACAGAAAAGCTTGGTTGGCTACAGTCCATGGGGTTGCAAAGAGTTGGACACAACTAGAGTGACTTAGCACAGCACATGGGCTTATTGGGACGTAACTCCACTGTAAGTTAAGGAAGATCTGTGTTTTTAAATTATCTGTATAACCAATAAAATAAATAAAATTTTAAAAATTATCTGTATACTTAGTTAGTTTGCCACTTTATCTTCTGGAATATTTATGGCCAGAAAAAGTCATAGTAAAGGCTATTTGATTCAGAAATTTCCTTTAATATCATTTATCAGTTTGAACTAACATATAAAATCCCTCACTTTCAGTGTCAGAGACATTGCAAAATCTTCTAACTGTATGTCCTGAACTAAAAGTAATACAAAACGTGTTTGATATATACAAGTGCGAAAGAATTCGTTTGGTGAAATATATATATATATATATAAAAACTTTATGAATTGACCTTTTCCTCATAAAAAGTAATGAATTCTTAATCACATATATTAAATTAATGATTCCACTTCTAAAGATCTTATAAAGGTTTAAATTCAGTATTTTAAGATTATTATTTTCTAACTACTTTACTTTTAGCAGAGTGCTGAGTATCTTAAGCACTAGTTGTCATTCAATTCTCACATTATACTTGTTTCTAAAAAGACAAGCTTCAGTAGCTCCTTCTATAAAATATAGTATCTTCTAATAGTTACCAGAACATATTTATCAGTCAAAATCTCACATTTTCTAGTGTTGTGACAAAATGTATTTTTACTTCAAATGACAAGGTATACTAAAACAAGCCTGTAACCGTTCTATGACTTAAGAATTCAGAATAATCTCACTTTCAAAATTCCTAATAGGAGACATTGGCCAGAGACCATCCAATCAGATTTCACTTTTCTTTAAAACCAGATCTCCCTTATCTTTTGTCCTTCCTCATATGGTAAAGCTCAAAGACAAAGCACAGTTATTTTGCCAAGAAGCTGTAATATATTATTATATTCAGAGAGATTCACTATCTCTTATCACTCTTCACTCAAACAATCCCAGGATAAGATTCTCTGGAGGCACATAATCTGTATAGGGACAAAAATCATAAAGTCAATCATTGTTATGCAAGGGTCAAATTAGAAAACAATAGGTGTATCTACTCTACAGAAACACATACTAGAGCTTCTAGAATTTAGTGATATTTTTTGCCAAAATGTGTAAACAGGAAGAAAAAAAGTTAACACCACATCAATATATAATACAGGAAAAAACCTCATGTGTTTATCCTATATCTTCTGACTTAACTAAAGTATTTGATAACACTCAAAAGCAGAAGTTAGTAGACAAGGCTTCTAGCCTATATTTAAACAATGACATAGCTGAACGTACTAAATCAACAAATCTTCATTAGGAAAATATCTCCAAGCAATACGGGATTGAAACTTTTTTATTTCTTCATCTAGTTAAATTTTTCTAATGTGTTATAAAGTAAAAATTTATACAAGTGCGAAGAATTCGTTTGGTGAAATATATATATATATATAAAAACTTTATGAATTGACCTTTTCCTCATAAAAAGTAATGAATTCTTAATCACATATATTAAATTAATGATTCCACTTCTAAAGATCTTATAAAGGTTTAAATTCAGTATTTTAAGATTATTATTTTCTAACTACTTTACTTTTAGCAGAGTGCTGAGTATCTTAAGCACTAGTTGTCATTCAATTCTCACATTATACTTGTTTCTAAAAAGACAAGCTTCAGTAGCTCCTTCTATAAAATATAGTATCTTCTAATAGTTACCAGAACATATTTATCAGTCAAAATCTCACATTTTCTAGTGTTGTGACAAAATGTATTTTTACTTCAAATGACAAGGTATACTAAAACAAGCCTGTAACCGTTCTATGACTTAAGAATTCAGAATAATCTCACTTTCAAAATTCCTAATAGGAGACATTGGCCAGAGACCATCCAATCAGATTTCACTTTTCTTTAAAACCAGATCTCCCTTATCTTTTGTCCTTCCTCATATGGTAAAGCTCAAAGACAAAGCACAGTTATTTTGCCAAGAAGCTGTAATATATTATTATATTCAGAGAGATTCACTATCTCTTATCACTCTTCACTCAAACAATCCCAGGATAAGATTCTCTGGAGGCACATAATCTGTATAGGGACAAAAATCATAAAGTCAATCATTGTTATGCAAGGGTCAAATTAGAAAACAATAGGTGTATCTACTCTACAGAAACACATACTAGAGCTTCTAGAATTTAGTGATATTTTTTGCCAAAATGTGTAAACAGGAAGAAAAAAAGTTAACACCACATCAATATATAATACAGGAAAAAACCTCATGTGTTTATCCTATATCTTCTGACTTAACTAAAGTATTTGATAACACTCAAAAGCAGAAGTTAGTAGACAAGGCTTCTAGCCTATATTTAAACAATGACATAGCTGAATGTATTAAATCAACAAATCTGCATTAGGAAAATATCTCCAAGCAATACAGGATTGAAACTTTTGAATTTCTTCATCTAGTTACAATTTTTCTGATCATTGTCTTCACTGTAAATCCAGACAGCCTATATCATTCAAAGGCTTAAGATAAATGGAAAGAGAAAAATGTCAAAATTCTAAAACATAGATACCAAATGTCTTTCCTATGAAGATCAGATAATCCAGAATTTTTAATATTAACTTTGAAAATGTGAATATTTTAAGCATTTTTTAAGAATTCAAAAACCTTTTGTGTTAAGTCAAAAACTAATTATAAGGTAGGACATTTACTCACATATTTTTCAAAACAACATCTGTTATTAACATATGTTTCCATTTTCTTCATGTAGGTAACAAAAATTGAAAACTCAAAGTTATAAAATAGAGTACAAACATTTTATATTATGAAATGTTATACAGCATTTGCTATGTAGTATAAGATGTGAAAAAAACAAATAACATTGTAATTATTCATATACCAACATCTAATCAATTCCTGTAAGTTAAAATATTAAATACTTTAGAGTGACCCCAGATATAAAAACCTAGGTTGTTAGATTTTAAGTGTAAATATTAAAATATTTAGACTACTAATATGTAAATATATGTGTAATTCTATATGTTTTTATATAAATAAATATACTTGTGTGTTTTTCATCAGAGAAAGGGGGTTTATTTGTCTAACTTATTTTAACAGACCATGACATGTTATATTTTTTTACTTAAAGTATAAAGAATAAAAAGAAAATATGCCAAAGTAGACTACATCTTTTCGTTCTCCAATAGAGAAATGTAGAGGGATTCAAATTATTAGACTCTTGCACAAATGTTCTATTTCTTGCCAAGAAACATAGGTGCTTCTAAACTCTCTGCTTTTTGGCAATTCAAAAATCAGGAGAGATGGCCAATTCCACTTCGCAAAGCAGATATCTGAGTCAGAAAATCTCATGAGATTAGCAACTAAAACCAATTCATTCTTCAGAGGGTCTGGGGAATCTGAATCCTATTTATGCTAGGTAATAACTGTGATTGGTAAATTTCTCAGACTTTCTGGAAAATAAGGGCAACACAAGTCTTAACTCAAAAGCAGAAGTTAGTAGACAAGGCTTCTAGCCTATATTTAAACAATGACATAGCTGAATGTATTAAATCAACAAATCTGCATTAGGAAAATATCTCCAAGCAATACAGGATTGAAACTTTTGAATTTCTTCATCTAGTTACAATTTTTCTGATCATTGTCTTCACTGTAAATCCAGACAGCCTATATCATTCAAAGGCTTAAGATAAATGGAAAGAAAAATGTCAAAATTCTAAAACATAGATACCAAATGTCTTTCCTATGAAGATCAGATAATCCAGAATTTTTAATATTAACTTTGAAAATGTGAATATTTTAAGCATTTTTTAAGAATTCAAAAACCTTTTGTGTTAAGTCAAAAACTAATTATAAGGTAGGACATTTACTCACATATTTTTCAAAACAACATCTGTTATTAACATATGTTTCCATTTTCTTCATGTAGGTAACAAAAATTGAAAACTCAAAGTTATAAAATAGAGTACAAACATTTTATATTATGAAATGTTATACAGCATTTGCTATGTAGTATAAGATGTGAAAAAAACAAATAACATTGTAATTATTCATATACCAACATCTAATCAATTCCTGTAAGTTAAAATATTAAATACTTTAGAGTGACCCCAGATATAAAAACCTAGGTTGTTAGATTTTAAGTGTAAATATTAAAATATTTAGACTACTAATATGTAAATATATGTGTAATTCTATATGTTTTTATATAAATAAATATACTTGTGTGTTTTTCATCAGAGAAAGGGGGTTTATTTGTCTAACTTATTTTAACAGACCATGACATGTTATATTTTTTTACTTAAAGTATAAAGAATAAAAAGAAAATATGCCAAAGTAGACTACATCTTTTCGTTCTCCAATAGAGAAATGTAGAGGGATTCAAATTATTAGACTCTTGCACAAATGTTCTATTTCTTGCCAAGAAACATAGGTGCTTCTAAACTCTCTGCTTTTTGGCAATTCAAAAATCAGGAGAGATGGCCAATTCCACTTCGCAAAGCAGATATCTGAGTCAGAAAATCTCATGAGATTAGCAACTAAAACCAATTCATTCTTCAGAGGGTCTGGGGAATCTGAATCCTATTTATGCTAGGTAATAACTGTGTGACCTTTGGTAAATTTCTCAGACTTTCTGGAAAATAAGGGCAACACAAGTCTTAACTCATAGGAGTTATTTTAAGCACATGATGAAAAATTAAAATACAGAACTCAGCATATCATGACATAAGAAGTACTCAAACAATTCTTTTCTAGTTATGCCTGAGCTATACTCACCTTCTTACTTATTACTGAATTCTCTCTATATTTTTATGACTTCCTTATATTTTCTAGGTCCTCTGCTTAGAGTGATTTTTTAAAAATTTCTTCAAATTTTAGATATCTTCAAGATGTCACCTCCTCTATGAAACTAATTTTAGTCTCCTCAAACTGAATGACTCATTCTTGGCTCTGTTTCCAGAGCTTGCCAGAAATATCTCTATTTTAATACTCAACTCAATGTATTTTAATAAAAAGTTTGTTCAACTATGAATACCGCAAAGGCTAGAAACTACTGTATTCTTTTACACCTGGTCCAAACCATATCATCGCAGGTTACAAATGGTAGAATTCCACAATGGGAAATAAGTAGAGAGCTAAATGAATAAATGAACATGTTACAATGTTATGTTATGTATTAGAATGCAAAGGATTATCTAATAAAGATAAATAATGATAAGAAAAAGTTAATATGGAAAAATGCTATAACCTTAATATTTAACAGCTTAAATATTGATCACCCAAGTGGATATTAAATATTGTTGTAATCAGATATTTAAAACTTGTTTCATAATAAAATGTTTTATTAGACTCCTGAAGATTAATTATTTAATTTGCAAAGAAATATTTTATATTTTTACCAGAAATTTTTGCTCATTTTTCATCAATGGCTCAGGTAAGGGTGGTACCAAAGTGATGATAATGATGTTATGGAAATTCTAAAACAGGATAATAAAATAACAGAGATGAGCAAAAAGCTCACCCCATCCAGCCTGGCAGAAGTGTGCATCTAAATTTGAAAGCTCAATTCAATATTGGCCACAAAAACAAACAAACAAAAAACCTTGCCATACTTCTTGGTACTCAAATCTTAACTGGTTATTTCAGCTTTGAAAACTAAAAAAAAATCAGTATTAAGGAGATACAATGTGACTCTTGGGGAAATAAAATTATGAATTAAAACCTTTTGAATTAGCCCTGCTAAAAAGCAAAAGAAACTGTAGTACACAGGGGTATGTGATGAGAAGTCCTAGAAGAAATCTTGTTGACTAAAGCATATTAAAAAGTTGAAATTAATGAGCTAATTATTATTCTTTGCAGTAAGATACAAAAGTAGAGGTTACAGGATATTTATATTTTGCCTCAAAAAAAAGACATAAAAATAAAAAATCAAGAATACTCTTAGGAGACGAATCAAGGAGGTAACGGGCTTATTCAAGTTCAAATCCATAGCAATGCTCTCTCTTGTTTTCATAAATTAATGAGAAGCTGCAAGAAGTCTTCCAGTATATCTAATCACACAACTATCAAGCTATATGGATATACTTAAATAGGAAAATACAAAAGTCCCTAAGATTGTCAACTATGTGGATCCAAAGTTATTGTTTAATCTTCCACTGATAAAACCTTCAACTACAAAACAAAAGATGACAAAGCCTGAAAACCATGCTCAATCTAGAAAACTGATTTTCTCAATCTAGATGAAATAGGATCTATAAGAAATGAATTTTATTTGCTTAAAATATAGAATACCTCACTAGCCTTTTAAAAATTTACCTACCATCATATTCACACCCTCACCCACACCAACCTACCCCTGCATTCTATGTATATTAACCCATAAGAATATGCATGTATTTACCCACAACTACACATATATCATATGTGAGTTGCATATTATATATCCAGCCATATTATATATATACTATATATTGTAATATTTGTTTTTAGTAATATACCTTTTATTATTACTATGTTGCTATTATAGTACATACTACTTGATAAAAGAGTATTTCTTACAGTTTAATTTCAAGCCCCAAACCCTGCTTTTACTCAATGTTACATTTACGCATTATCTTCACAAGAAAAGTTTTTGTTATGTATTTTTTCTTTATTTTAAGGAAGAGAAAATTTAGTGTAAACATTAAGTAATTTATTGAGGTAATCTAGTTAATAGGTTGTAAGTCAAGATGCTAACCTCAGGTCGAACGGCAACGCTTATGTTGTTTGATTATTATATGACTTTGACTGTACAATAGAAAGTTATGGAAAATACACTTTTTCCACAATTATCAGTTCAGGACTGAGCAATCTATAACAATATGCACGTGTGTGACAACAAAGGATTGGACACAAGCATATATGTAATGCATAAGTATATATATATATATATATATATATGTATAAACATATACATATGCATATACACACATATACATTTATGTGAACATAAGGTGTGCATTTAAGCTATGAATTAAAATTTATAGTTGAAACATGCTATTTTAAGATTTCAGCAAAGCATACATAATCGTATTTAGTTTTTCTATATATATTTCTCTATCTTCCTGTCTCTTCATAGTATCATCAAGGGGCCAGGGATATACATATGACTAATCTGGGACTATACGTATCTGTAAACAACAAAACTCTGTAAAAAGAAAAAGTAAAATTAAAATAAAAAAGGCAATAAAAAAAAGCAACTGTAGAAAGACTCTTTTTACTACATTATATGTTTTGGCTGAAATCATATAAAAGGAGGGTAACTTATTCAGAACAAAACCTTATTTCCTATTCACTATGAAAAGGTGCAGATACCTAGGACACTGCAAACTATGTCATAACTTTGAATGGTGTTCAATTCTCATGATTACATATATATTAATAACAAAATCCTCTAAATATCTTAATAAAAATCAAGAGGTCATCAATATATTTTAAAATGAATTTCAAGCATGATGTGGAATTTTTCTGAAAGTTCAGAACATCTAAAATACAGAATGAACATAAGTTTGCCATTACTTTATACACATCTTAAATGTTTGCAGATTCTAATTGCCTGATGATGGGGTGCTTTCATAACAGAAACATCGAAAATGCGTTAAATGCATTATTCCTAATGCAATACCATCTTCATATTCAGATTTAATTGCAATCTTAACAGCTACCTTTTGCTCATATAAAGATTGATCATTTGGCTTTCACTTTACACATTACCTTCACAAGAAAAGTTTTTGTTATGTATTTTTTCTTTATTTTAAGGAAGAGAAAATTTAGTGTAAACATTAAGTAATTTATTGAGGTAATCTAGTTAATAGGTTGTAAGTCAAGATGCTAACCTCAGGTCGAACGGCAACGCTTATGTTGTTTGATTATTATATGACTTTGACTGTACAATAGAAAGTTATGGAAAATACACTTTTCCACAATTATCAGTTCAGGACTGAGCAATCTATAACAATATGCACGTGTGTGACAACAAAGGATTGGACACAAGCATATATGTAATGCATAAGTATATATATATATATATATATATATGTATAAACATATACATATGCATATACACACATATACATTTATGTGAACATAAGGTGTGCATTTAAGCTATGAATTAAAATTTATAGTTGAAACATGCTATTTTAAGATTTCAGCAAAGCATACATAATCGTATTTAGTTTTTCTATATATATTTCTCTATCTTCCTGTCTCTTCATAGTATCATCAAGGGGCCAGGGATATACATATGACTAATCTGGGACTATACGTATCTGTAAACAACAAAACTCTGTAAAAAGAAAAAGTAAAATTAAAATAAAAAAGGCAATAAAAAAAAGCAACTGTAGAAAGACTCTTTTTACTACATTATATGTTTTGGCTGAAATCATATAAAAGGAGGGTAACTTATTCAGAACAAAACCTTATTTCCTATTCACTATGAAAAGGTGCAGATACCTAGGACACTGCAAACTATGTCATAACTTTGAATGGTGTTCAATTCTCATGATTACATATATATTAATAACAAAATCCTCTAAATATCTTAATAAAAATCAAGAGGTCATCAATATATTTTAAAATGAATTTCAAGCATGATGTGGAATTTTTCTGAAAGTTCAGAACATCTAAAATACAGAATGAACATAAGTTTGCCATTACTTTATACACATCTTAAATGTTTGCAGATTCTAATTGCCTGATGATGGGGTGCTTTCATAACAGAAACATCGAAAATGCGTTAAATGCATTATTCCTAATGCAATACCATCTTCATATTCAGATTTAATTGCAATCTTAACAGCTACCTTTTGCTCATATAAAGATTGATCATTTGGCTTTCTCTTTACACATAATCTCCTGTAGAAAGCAGTTATCATTCTGTTCATTTCTCCATTCAAATACTCTGACTTGCATAACTGCTTTATGCCAAAACCTGGGCAAGTTTTGAGAAATATGAATATAGTCCCTGATTCTACCATTGATGAATTTACAGTCTTTTGAGATAGAGAAGCTGATACTCTCAGGTTAACTTGACAAGTCTCAAAGTGGCAGAGGAAAGAAAACAGAGATGGGGATCTATGTTAGGTTAGAAGAAAAAAGAAAGCTAAGATACAGAGAGGGAAGAAGTTCCTGGCAGAGAGATATACATGGGCTATACTAAATTGTGCAATATATTTAAGAAAAAACAAGAAATGTGGTGTGGCTAGTGTCAAAGGCATTATCATGTAAGTAGGATAGATTTCAAGTTAAAGAGGCAGTCAGGATTTTCAAATAGGTCAAATAATTAAAATGAAAACAATACACTCCAATTTTGTATTACTCTTTACTATGAAACTAAATTTGTTTTTTTTTAAATCAATAAACTCTGATATGTGACAGTACACAACAAAACTCTGTAAAAGTAAAATAAATAAATAAATGATAAAAATCAATAAACTAAGACAAAGGAGAATATATAAAATAAGTATATATTTACTTTCTATTAAGGTAATGCAAATTTTACTCTGTATCTATACACACATACATATATGTACATTTTCAAAACTATATATACAAAATTCTTCTGTATACACACACAGACATACACATGCACACCAAAGATTTAAATATGTAAACCAAAGTAAATGACTTGCTAAACTGCAAATATGTACATGTTGATCATGGGTATATTTGCTCATGCAAATACTTTTTAAAATTTCATTACTTCTGCCAAGTTAACAACAATCATATTGGTGATGTGAATACACAGAAACAGTAAGCAACACAAATGTTAGTAGTTATGGATAAGCTTTTTATAGAAATGTAGTTTTTCATGTTTTTTTAAAAAAAAAAAAAAAAAACAGGGGCATAACAGAAACATCGAAAATGCGTTAAATGCATTATTCCTAATGCAATACCATCTTCATATTCAGATTTAATTGCAATCTTAACAGCTACCTTTTGCTCATATAAAGATTGATCATTTGGCTTTCTCTTTACATAATCTCCTGTAGAAAGCAGTTATCATTCTGTTCATTTCTCCATTCAAATACTCTGACTTGCATAACTGCTTTATGCCAAAACCTGGGCAAGTTTTGAGAAATATGAATATAGTCCCTGATTCTACCATTGATGAATTTACAGTCTTTTGAGATAGAGAAGCTGATACTCTCAGGTTAACTTGACAAGTCTCAAAGTGGCAGAGGAAAGAAAACAGAGATGGGGATCTATGTTAGGTTAGAAGAAAAAAGAAAGCTAAGATACAGAGAGGGAAGAAGTTCCTGGCAGAGAGATATACATGGGCTATACTAAATTGTGCAATATATTTAAGAAAAAACAAGAAATGTGGTGTGGCTAGTGTCAAAGGCATTATCATGTAAGTAGGATAGATTTCAAGTTAAAGAGGCAGTCAGGATTTTCAAATAGGTCAAATAATTAAAATGAAAACAATACACTCCAATTTTGTATTACTCTTTACTATGAAACTAAATTTGTTTTTTTTTAAATCAATAAACTCTGATATGTGACAGTACACAACAAAACTCTGTAAAAGTAAAATAAATAAATAAATGATAAAAATCAATAAACTAAGACAAAGGAGAATATATAAAATAAGTATATATTTACTTTCTATTAAGGTAATGCAAATTTTACTCTGTATCTATACACACATACATATATGTACATTTTCAAAACTATATATACAAAATTCTTCTGTATACACACACAGACATACACATGCACACCAAAGATTTAAATATGTAAACCAAAGTAAATGACTTGCTAAACTGCAAATATGTACATGTTGATCATGGGTATATTTGCTCATGCAAATACTTTTTAAAATTTCATTACTTCTGCCAAGTTAAGCAACAATCACATTGGTGATGTGAATACACAGAAACAGTAAGCAACACAAATGTTAGTAGTTATGGATAAGCTTTTTATAGAAATGTAGTTTTTCATGTAAATAATCCACTCAACATATTAAAACAATCTCTTTATATCCCTTATTATGGTTTTATCAAGCAAGCAGAACTATTTCAAGGGAACCTAAAATGCAGATTATCAATATTAGTCACCACTCAAGTTGTGTTTCCAGGCAGTTTTACGAATTCACATGCAATTTATACCAAGAACCAAGAGTGCTAGTGCAGCGAAAGGGAAACTTTTATCTTTTATTTTTAAACTCTTCTTTAGTACCCAAACTTGTGTATCAGTAAGTTTGGGAGCCATTTTTACTACCTCAGGAACATAAACTTGCCATGCTTAAATTTTCTTTTATGAAAAATGTGTTTTTCTGTTACAAGAATATATTTGGTATAAGTAACAGGTCAACTTAGGCACTGACTGTTTCCCAAGCCATCTTGAAATGCTGACAGATGGTTAGAAATCAATCATAATTTACTTATCACCCATATTTTCATGGCATCCAGAAGAGAAGACAGGATGGAAAATGGAAATCTAATATAAATCTGTATGTTAGTTTAACTGCTATAAATTTATGGTGGCCCCTAAGAATGCCAAGTCAGACATGACTACTGTTAGAATTTTTGAGAGACTTAAATAGATGCATAAGGAAGCTTTTTTTGATTGACTATTTTAATTTATTCTGTGGCTTTAAAGATTTTACAGAAGTAGGTGAACTAAAATTATGTTTTAAAATAATGCTTACTTAATATGCTCTTTTTACATCTGCAGTTAAAAGTGTTTCAGAGACAGCACTCTGTTTCAAGTCATGCTACAATCTGGAGACAATGCTTAAGTTTCAAGGAACGTTTACAAAATATGTAAACCAAAGTAAATGACTTGCTAAACTGCAAATATGTACATGTTGATCATGGGTATATTTGCTCATGCAAATACTTTTTAAAATTTCATTACTTCTGCCAAGTTAAGCAACAATCACATTGGTGATGTGAATACACAGAAACAGTAAGCAACACAAATGTTAGTAGTTATGGATAAGCTTTTTATAGAAATGTAGTTTTTCATGTAAATAATCCACTCAACATATTAAAACAATCTCTTTATATCCCTTATTATGGTTTTATCAAGCAAGCAGAACTATTTCAAGGGAACCTAAAATGCAGATTATCAATATTAGTCACCACTCAAGTTGTGTTTCCAGGCAGTTTTACGAATTCACATGCAATTTATACCAAGAACCAAGAGTGCTAGTGCAGCGAAAGGGAAACTTTTATCTTTTATTTTTAAACTCTTCTTTAGTACCCAAACTTGTGTATCAGTAAGTTTGGGAGCCATTTTTACTACCTCAGGAACATAAACTTGCCATGCTTAAATTTTCTTTTATGAAAAATGTGTTTTTCTGTTACAAGAATATATTTGGTATAAGTAACAGGTCAACTTAGGCACTGACTGTTTCCCAAGCCATCTTGAAATGCTGACAGATGGTTAGAAATCAATCATAATTTACTTATCACCCATATTTTCATGGCATCCAGAAGAGAAGACAGGATGGAAAATGGAAATCTAATATAAATCTGTATGTTAGTTTAACTGCTATAAATTTATGGTGGCCCCTAAGAATGCCAAGTCAGACATGACTACTGTTAGAATTTTTGAGAGACTTAAATAGATGCATAAGGAAGCTTTTTTTGATTGACTATTTTAATTTATTCTGTGGCTTTAAAGATTTTACAGAAGTAGGTGAACTAAAATTATGTTTTAAAATAATGCTTACTTAATATGCTCTTTTTACATCTGCAGTTAAAAGTGTTTCAGAGAGACAGCACACTCTGTTTCAAGTCATGCTACAATCTGGAGACAATGCTTAAGTTTCAAGGAACGTTTACAATATATCACTATACAAACTGCAAGCACACAGGTGACTCTTCCCAGAAGCCTTTGCCTAGGGCATTTGGGGCTGTCAAATGTAGAATGATCCATAAAGAAATTATAACATCTGACATTTTCAATATACCAAGAATCAGTAAGTGTATATTTTACCAGTGGAATCAAAATGACATGAAACTACCTAGTTTGGTCTCAGAACAGTTCTGTGTGCTCTGTGAGCTATAAGAAACCCCTCAAATATAAATTAAAATATCTGGTCTTAAGAATCTCATACATTAGTTGAGAAAATAAGCTGTATGTGAAAAAAAAATCATCAACTGTCATTTTGAGACACATCACCTCAGAAATATCTGTAAGAGAACACAGCATTTTAAAAATTCCTTTAAAATTTTCCTGGAACCATTAGCTCAGGTATATTAGTCTGCTCCAAAGAGAGGCAGAGAAAAAAATTAGAGTTCTGTATAATCAACCTGATCCAAAAACAGTCAAATAAAGACAATCTCAAATAGATCCAGTCCCATTTCATTACCAAACATATGAAAGTTTATGCTTTGGTTTCATTATCCTTTGATATCTCCTCTCTAATACTCCTTGAAAGGGATATAAAAATGAATTGATATTGGCTTCCCTGGTGGTCCAGTGTGTAAAGAGTCTGCCTTGCAGTGCAGGGGGCACCAGTTCGATCCCCGGCCTCAGAAGATCCCATGTGCCACGGAGCGGCTGGACCGGTGTGTTCGATTGCAAGCCAGCGCTCTGGAGCACATGTGCCCAGAACCAGTGCTCTGCGAGGAAGAGAGGCCACTCCAGTGGGAGGCCCACACAGGCCAAAGAATAAAGATGGATGAAAACAAATAATAAAAAAAAAACAATAAAAGGCCAGAATTAAAAAACATGAATTGATCATTCAGATGGCACTCTAGAACTGTTACAATGACAGTGGTCACCTGGTGAAGTTTATGTAAGAATCACAATTAGCTATCTCCAATATTTTAAATTTTTGTATTACACATTGGTTATCTTCTTAGCCTGTGTTGTCTAAAACAGTATCCATCTTTGAAACATCTGAAATTTGTATATATGAAAATTAAATTTAAAAGTTTCGTTTGTCAGTCATACAAGTCACACTTCAAGGACTTAACAGTCACATGTGATTATCTACTAATGACTGCAGATATAGACTGTTGCTATTTCAGAAAGGTCTATGGGATAGCCCCAGCAGATCAATAGTACTTAATTTGTCTAAAACTTACCAGTGGAATCAAAATGACATGAAACTACAGTTTGGTCTCAGAACAGTTCTGTGTGCTCTGTGAGCTATAAGAAACCCTCAAATATAAATTAAAATATCTGGTCTTAAGAATCTCATACATTAGTTGAGAAAATAAGCTGTATGTGAAAAAAAAATCATCAACTGTCATTTTGAGACACATCACCTCAGAAATATCTGTAAGAGAACACAGCATTTTAAAAATTCCTTTAAAATTTTCCTGGAACCATTAGCTCAGGTATATTAGTCTGCTCCAAAGAGAGGCAGAGAAAAAAATTAGAGTTCTGTATAATCAACCTGATCCAAAAACAGTCAAATAAAGACAATCTCAAATAGATCCAGTCCCATTTCATTACCAAACATATGAAAGTTTATGCTTTGGTTTCATTATCCTTTGATATCTCCTCTCTAATACTCCTTGAAAGGGATATAAAAATGAATTGATATTGGCTTCCCTGGTGGTCCAGTGTGTAAAGAGTCTGCCTTGCAGTGCAGGGGGCACCAGTTCGATCCCCGGCCTCAGAAGATCCCATGTGCCACGGAGCGGCTGGACCGGTGTGTTCGATTGCAAGCCAGCGCTCTGGAGCACATGTGCCCAGAACCAGTGCTCTGCGAGGAAGAGAGGCCACTCCAGTGGGAGGCCCACACAGGCCAAAGAATAAAGATGGATGAAAACAAATAATAAAAAAAAAACAATAAAAGGCCAGAATTAAAAAACATGAATTGATCATTCAGATGGCACTCTAGAACTGTTACAATGACAGTGGTCACCTGGTGAAGTTTATGTAAGAATCACAATTAGCTATCTCCAATATTTTAAATTTTTGTATTACACATTGGTTATCTTCTTAGCCTGTGTTGTCTAAAACAGTATCCATCTTTGAAACATCTGAAATTTGTATATATGAAAATTAAATTTAAAAGTTTCGTTTGTCAGTCATACAAGTCACACTTCAAGGACTTAACAGTCACATGTGATTATCTACTAATTACTGCAGATATAAACTGTTGCTATTTCAGAAAGGTCTATGGGATAGCCCCATCAGATCAATAGTACTTAATTTTGTCACTAAAAGGAACTTACTTACTTATTTATTCTAATATGCTAGTAACATTTTCCCTTTAATATAGTTACAGTATACTTGAATTGCAATGCATAATGAACTTTTTCCAGGTAGGGAAGAACCTATGTACTGATTCAGTACAAAGAGACTCATGAGAAGAGAAACTGAGGCTTAACCTATCACAAGACAGGTGCTCTTTCTATCAGAGCATCTTAACAGTTATCATCATAAAAACTGTTATCATCTGAATTTTCTATAAATCTATTAAGTGATTTTGGGTCAGATGGGCTTTGGAGTCAGATATATAACTATATTGGAATTCTAGTGCACACTGCCTGCTGCTGGTTTGTCTGGAAGCAAGCTTCTCAACTTCTTAAAGAGACTGTGACTCCTACTGGTGTGAATCAGTTCTTGAGAAGGTCTAAGGTTATTTTTTATGCAATAAGTTGTAACTGTCCTAGCACCCAGAACAAATCACTATATCTATATTGCTCTAATGTATAGTGATAAGAATATATATCTATGTCTCTACATCTATATATATACTTAGTCGCTTAGTTGTGTTCAACTCTTTGTGACCCCATGAATTGCAGCCCTCTGTTCATGGGGATTCTCCAGGCGAGAATACTGGAGTGGGTTGCCATGCCCTCCTCCAAGGGATCATCCCAACTCAGGGACGGAATAGAGGTCTCCCACATTGCAGGTGAATTCTTTACCATCTGAGCCACCGGGGAAGCGTCTATCTAACTATCTATCTATCTATCTATCTATCTATATACTTTGATTGATTTTTAAATGAGTCTGAAGGATATACTTTTCTCATTGCTACTCCCCTGCCAGCACACAGATTGGCAGTGACTGCATTTTACTTTCAAAGGCCAAAGTTCTGGTTGGGTGTCTTCTCTTGTTGCTACTCTATCTCAAGGTTCTAATAAATGCTTCCCCCCTCTTTACCTCTTCGGGCCTAGGGCTCGGAGATGACATCTTACTGTTGTTAGCAACATCTGTACCTTCCCATTGATTTCTCTTAACCTTGCACACATGATTGTAACATATCTCTCTCTCCCCTCTCATCCTTTACCCATTTCAGCATTACGTGTGCTTCTTGCCCTGATAGAAAAGCAATCAAATTGACATCATAATGATTCATCTGCTAAAAATCAAGGCTTTGTTTACAGTTCTATAGCGGTTGTGGCAGGGCCAAATATAACTTGAAATGAATGTAAGCAAATTTTATGAATGCATTTTGCTGCATTCATATCTATCTAAGAACACGTATCTAGAAGAGTTTTCATTGTATGTTGAAATTACGAGATTTGCTACAGAGGGGCATATATTCTTTATCTTTTTCATAAAAAGCAAATAAAATTATTATTAAAAATTACATCTTAAAATATAGATTTTAGTTTCATAAAACAGCATGTATAGTAAATATTTTTTTGTTTTATAACTGAGAAAAATCAATGCCATTTATACACATTCTGATTGGTCAAAAAATGACAACTAGAGAACAAATAAAACCCAAAAGACTTATGTACCAGAATGTCAATTGCAGCAATATATAAAATAGTCACAAAATTTTAGCAGCTCTAATATAAAATATCAGAAGGTAAACTAACTACAGATTATATTTTAAAAATATGCATAGCAAGCATCATCGCAGGGATCCTGACTCATGGATGCTGAACAGATGTTGGCACAATCCAATAAGATGCTGTTGACTGGTATAATTTAACAAAGGCATACCAATTCAATATCAGTTCTACACCATAAACATATGATAGAATATTATGGAGCAATTCAAATGATGATTAAATCTGACAACACAAAATTAAACATCCCCAAAACTAAATGAACTTTATTAAAGAAAATAATGGTCAAAACTTCCAGTCAGAAAATAAAAAAGTCAGAAGGATATACTGTACAGCATGATGATTTTCGTTAACAATTCTCTATAGAGTACATGTTTAAAATGCCCAGCATAACACACACCCCAAATTTTTGTAACTATGTATAGGATGCTTGTTAACTGGATTTAACTGTGGTGATCATTTTGCAATAAAAACTAATAGCAAATCATTATATTGGACACCTGAAACTAATGTTATATGTCAATTATATCTCAATTAAAAGTGCCAAAAATGTTTAGGAAAAAGATCTGTTGATGTGGATAGTGTTTCTCTCATTTTAAAATTATACTTTAATATTTTCCTTTAATTACCATATATCTTATGCTAAAAAGGAAAACCACAAGCAATAAGCAAAAATCAACTGAGAGTTTATAAATGGAATCATGTGCACATAGAATAAAAATCTCACTGTTATTAAAAAACATACATTTGGACAAATTATCATAACAATCTATCAGTTCTTATCTTTTCTTGTTAAATTCATTTCTGCCAAAATCTCATCAATCACTAAGAAATACCTTGATTTAAAAAACATCTGTAGGGAACTCTGGTGCTCCACTGGCTAAGACTCTGAGTTCTCAATGCAGGAGGCCTTGGTTCAATCCCTGATCAGGGAACTAGATCCCACACGCTGCAACTAAAGATCCCACATGCGTCAACTAGAAGATTCCATATGCCGTAACTAAGACCCAGAACAGCTCAATAAGTAAACAAAAATAAATACTACAAAATAAAACAAAAAACAACTATAACCTATGGACAGGGTGGTCAGTGTGTGGCAACTATGAAGCAGCAGGAAGAGAAAGAGAATGCAGTAGTATATTCTGTAGTCATGAGACTAACATGAGATCCTCATGAGTAATTTGTGAGGGAAATTCAATACTTTTTTGAAATTCTTATTAAAGGTGCTTTATTACAGACTGTGGAGTTTATCTGTACAACTATTTGGCTTGGCATTTAAATTAAAATATACTCCTAAATACATTACATTGGAAACAGTATTGCTAGTCTTAATAAAGCTAAATAAACAGTGTTTTCAGGTTAGGTCTGCAATTAAGTCTAGATTTATCCATTTAGTAACTGTAAAATCTCATATAAATTACTTAATCTCTGTGAAGCCTGGTATCTGTCAACCAAATGGGAGTAAGAGAAACTCCTTCAAGTGGCCATTAGAAATAGTTCATGTAAAAGCATGTTCTGAATACTCAGTATCTCAGAATTAATATATGATTGGTCCCTTTCCTGGAATTCAGGAAGTAAATGATAGACCTAAAAAATGGTATTGTCCTATTTTCTTCCTTCCTTTCCTCTTTTTTTTTTTCTAGTAAACCTATTTTTAAATGACTCAAATTAAGCTAACTGAAGATGGTATGAATTTATACTTTAATATTTTCCTTTAATTACCATATATCTTATGCTAAAAAGGAAAACCACAAGCAATAAGCAAAAATCAACTGAGAGTTTATAAATGGAATCATGTGCACATAGAATAAAAATCTCACTGTTATTAAAAAACATACATTTGGACAAATTATCATAACAATCTATCAGTTCTTATCTTTTCTTGTTAAATTCATTTCTGCCAAAATCTCATCAATCACTAAGAAATACCTTGATTTAAAAAACATCTGTAGGGAACTCTGGTGCTCCACTGGCTAAGACTCTGAGTTCTCAATGCAGGAGGCCTTGGTTCAATCCCTGATCAGGGAACTAGATCCCACACGCTGCAACTAAAGATCCCACATGCGTCAACTAGAAGATTCCATATGCCGTAACTAAGACCCAGAACAGCTCAATAAGTAAACAAAAATAAATACTACAAAATAAAACAAAAAACAACTATAACCTATGGACAGGGTGGTCAGTGTGTGGCAACTATGAAGCAGCAGGAAGAGAAAGAGAATGCAGTAGTATATTCTGTAGTCATGAGACTAACATGAGATCCTCATGAGTAATTTGTGAGGGAAATTCAATACTTTTTTGAAATTCTTATTAAAGGTGCTTTATTACAGACTGTGGAGTTTATCTGTACAACTATTTGGCTTGGCATTTAAATTAAAATATACTCCTAAATACATTACATTGGAAACAGTATTGCTAGTCTTAATAAAGCTAAATAAACAGTGTTTTCAGGTTAGGTCTGCAATTAAGTCTAGATTTATCCATTTAGTAACTGTAAAATCTCATATAAATTACTTAATCTCTGTGAAGCCTGGTATCTGTCAACCAAATGGGAGTAAGAGAAACTCCTTCAAGTGGCCATTAGAAATAGTTCATGTAAAAGCATGTTCTGAATACTCAGTATCTCAGAATTAATATATGATTGGTCCCTTTCCTGGAATTCAGGAAGTAAATGATAGACCTAAAAAATGGTATTGTCCTATTTTCTTCCTTCCTTTCCTCTCTTTTTTTCTTCTAGTTATAAGTTACATTATGTTTTTACTTTCTGTTTTAGTAAACCTATTTTTTAAATGACTCAAATTAAGCTAACTGAAGATGGTATGAATTTAGTTTCCCATCACCTTAGTACTAGAATTATCTTTCTACTTTGATTAAACTTTGAAAAAAGATGCTCAGTGTTCATTCCAAACTGAAGTTAAGATTAGACGTTCAAGTCCAGTGTGAATTCAGATCCAAACAATCTAAACTTTTCTAAGATGGTAAAATAACCATTATTCTCCAGATTCATGACATTCCATAGACAATTTTTAAGTATCATATTTAATTTAGTTTGAACTTGTTGCTTGGACTTTTTTTTTTTTTTTTTTTTTTACTCTTGGAAATGAAACAATGTTCCCTCTATTACATGTCTTGATTCTGTATTCTTTTTCCTATAATTATCAGAAAATACGCTATGTCTCAATACCATACTGTTACATTTTTCTATGTAAGAAACCTCCAAAGATGATAATTGGCAGAAACCAACACAATTCTGTAAAGCAATTATTCCTCAATTAAAAAATAAATGAATCAAAAAAAGAAACCCACAAGAAAAGAGATATTACCCTAGAAATCTAACAGTTTCATTGAAATATTCTGCTTTAAAAGCTCAGGGGTTACACTTCACTGAGTATAATATATTAGATTTCAAGGAATTAAAGACCACGTTAATTGACAAGGTTCTAACTAACTACTTGTACAATTAAATTTTTCTCGTCAAATAACTTCTTACAAATGGAGATTTCATTTTTTACAAGTATTATATTTAAATAAGTCTAAACAGTTGTTTTCAGGTTAGGTCTGCAATTAAGTCTAGATTTATCCATTTAGTAACTGTAAAATCTCATATAAATTACTTAATCTCTGTGAAGCCTGGTATCTGTCAACCAAATGGGAGTAAGAGAAACTCCTTCAAGTGGCCATTAGAAATAGTTCATGTAAAAGCATGTTCTGAATACTCAGTATCTCAGAATTAATATATGATTGGTCCCTTTCCTGGAATTCAGGAAGTAAATGATAGACCTAAAAAATGGTATTGTCCTATTTTCTTCCTTCCTTTCCTCTCTTTTTTTCTTCTAGTTATAAGTTACATTATGTTTTTACTTTCTGTTTTAGTAAACCTATTTTTTAAATGACTCAAATTAAGCTAACTGAAGATGGTATGAATTTAGTTTCCCATCACCTTAGTACTAGAATTATCTTTCTACTTTGATTAAACTTTGAAAAAAGATGCTCAGTGTTCATTCCAAACTGAAGTTAAGATTAGACGTTCAAGTCCAGTGTGAATTCAGATCCAAACAATCTAAACTTTTCTAAGATGGTAAAATAACCATTATTCTCCAGATTCATGACATTCCATAGACAATTTTTAAGTATCATATTTAATTTAGTTTGAACTTGTTGCTTGGACTTTTTTTTTTTTTTTTTTTTTTTACTCTTGGAAATGAAACAATGTTCCCTCTATTACATGTCTTGATTCTGTATTCTTTTTCCTATAATTATCAGAAAATACGCTATGTCTCAATACCATACTGTTACATTTTTCTATGTAAGAAACCTCCAAAGATGATAATTGGCAGAAACCAACACAATTCTGTAAAGCAATTATTCCTCAATTAAAAAATAAATGAATCAAAAAAAGAAACCCACAAGAAAAGAGATATTACCCTAGAAATCTAACAGTTTCATTGAAATATTCTGCTTTAAAAACTCAGGGGTTACACTTCACTGAGTATAATATATTAGATTTCAAGGAATTAAAGACCACGTTAATTGACAAGGTTCTAACTAACTACTTGTACAATTAAATTTTTCTCGTCAAATAACTTCTTACAAATGGAGATTTCATTTTTTTACAAGTATTATATTTAATGCTAGGATTAAAGTCTTCCCAAATTGAGAGAACAAATAATAATTGTCATTTATTTCTGTGACTGCCTTACCTGTTCAACTAGAACATGTCACTGTATACACTGTATATTTGTTCAGACTCAGAGTCCATTTTCTCTAATAAGACTTCAATTAATACTGAATCAGATTTGAATCAGTAGGCATTCTACATTTGAGGTTACATATATGATTTATATGTATTCAAGACACAGATACATATATAATAAAGATATATATGGATATAGACATGCACACATATATATATTGTGAACTTAAGTACAACCATATACTTGTTAAGTGATCCTTTTTCATTGATAAGAAAAAGCTTGCCTCGTGGTCTATTAGCCCAAAATGCATCCCATTCCATAGTTAAATCTATAAATGGCAAAAGATATGGGAACATAAAGGGAACAAACAAAGTATGATTCATTTTCGATGATTAGGGAATAGGGACCTTTCCTCCCTGAAGATTGCTACCAAATAGTATGGCTCAATACCTGAAGAAAATCAGAGTCCTTCTGTGAAGGACAAATGGATGAGAGAACCTAGTAACTAATGATAGCTCTTAAAATGTAGCATATAAAAAAAAAAGTTCAGTAATATTAATTATGGGTATGTTAATCTTCTAGTATCATGATATCAAATATGGCCAGAATCCCTAACAATTCTGGACTTCAGCTTCTTTTTTGAATTAAGTTTTAGTCTTGGAGTGTTTCAATGCATTTCTCTACCAGTCTCCAAGAGAAGTATAATTACTTATGCCTTATTTTTTCACTGAGACATTATGTATAAAAGGATGAACTCAGAAATGTAAAGAATGGCTAAAAGAATATTGCAGAAAATGTGATTTCATAGTAAAACTTTTATAATTCAGACAATTTTAAATAGATGAAATTAATAAACAAAATTCATAATAAAATAAATTTTTAAATCTTAAGTTGTAAATCAGTATCTCTTGAATTATTTTATCCTAAGAACAAAATAGCAATTCATATCTGGTAATCCTCAAAAATAAGCGAAATCACTTCAGTTGTATTCAATTCTTTGCAACCCTATGGACTGTAACCGGCCAGGCATCTCTGTCCATGGGATTCTGCAGGCAAGAATACTGGCATGGGTTGCCATGCCCTCCTCCAGGGTATCCTAATGGATGAGTAATTATATCATTAGAGAAGTAATATAAATGAGACTTTAAGAGCAGAATATCAATAGTTTTTCATAAAAGCAGAATTGATAGTTAAGAGGTTATGTATTCTCTTGAATCATGAATACACTATTGAATTACTTAACAGATTCCTTTCACAGGCAAATTCCCTCTAGCATCTGATCATACTATGTAAATTCTAAATGAGTGAGCTTAGTTAAATAAAGTTTTATATTATATCAGAACTATATACTATTTATATATTTAAATAAGAGCACAGTGTTTTTGTATTAGAATAAAGCTTTTACTTTTAGGCATTGAACCATTTTTAATTCAATCATGGCATAAGAAAAGTGAATTTAGAAAACTGGCTAAGGGCTTCCCTGGTGGTCCAGTGGGTAAGGACACCACTTTGCAGTGCAAGGGGTGCTGGTTCGATTCTTGGCCTGGGAAGATCCCACGTGCCACAGAGCAGCTGGACCTATGTGTCCAACTACCGAGCCAGAGCTCTGGAGCGCATGTGCCCAGAGCCGGTGCTCTGCAGCGAGAGAGGCCATTGCGATGGGAGATCCACACAGGCCAAAGAATAAAGATGGATTAAAATGAATAAATGAAAGACCACTAGAAGTGGCCAAAAAAAAGAAAAACTGGCTAAAATTCACAGTCAGGGAAATAACAGTCAAGATAAAAAACAGTGGTTATTCTCAAAGACAATGTGAACACTCTCAAATTAAAAGGCCAGAATCTACTTTTTAACCTCAAAGGTGAAACTTCTTTTAATCATCAGAGCTAAACATAAATTCAAAAGGTAATGCATTTTAAAAATGTTTAATCTTTTCTGCTCTATCTTCAACCAAAATGAACAGTAAATAAAAGTTATTATATTAAAGCCTTATTCATAGCTGCAATTGCAACTTTTTAAAATGTCTGTTCTAAGAGAAAGCCTGTAAGATTATAGACATTCATACTTCTCAGAAAATTGTACATACTAAGTGCTTATTATTTATTCTATGAATTATTTTGCATTAAATTATTTGCTAGTATTCATCTAAGTTCAAACAACAAACACTCAGAAGTGTTCCTCATTTTTTATTTTTTCCATATTCTTTTAGTCCTCATGATTCTCACATTTTGAATGTTTTCCCTGCCTTCACTTGGCTTCCCCTACAAGAGTAAGCATGATTTCAGGTATTTTTCTCTATTAACCACATTTTTCTTTTAACTTTTTATTTTATATTGGAGTATAGCCAATTAACAATGGTGTGATAGTTTCAGGTGGACAGCAAAGGGATTCATCCACACATATACATGTATCCATTCTCCCCAAAACTCCCTTCCCATCCAGGCTGCCATATAACATTGAAAAGACCACTATAGAGAACTCATGGAAAAAAAGACAGAGCATACACATAGGGACATTGTGGGGAAGAAATAGGGAGGGGGAGGCATGGAGGGAGTAACATGGAAACCTATACTGTTATGTGTGGAAAAGATAGCTAGTGTCATTGTGCTAAGGGAATAGGAGTGCTTACAATGGCTTGGGGCGATGGTCTGGAGGGGTGGGATGGGGGGAACTGGTGGGGGGGTAGGGACCATGGATATGCATATGACTGATCTGGGAACATACATGTCTATGAACAACAAAACTCTGTAAAACCTTTAAAATAAAGAATTAACAACAAAAAAAAATAAATAAAAAAGATTACCAACAAGATCCTACTCCATAGCCTATTCACTTCTAAGAGAAATTTTAGTGGGTTATCAGGTCCTATTGGCACTGAAAGGCATTAAAAATGTAAAATCTAGTTACTTGAGACTTTGAAATTCAGGGAAAAATACAGACTCACAGAGAGTTTGCTATATTTGTTGTGGTCATGCTCCCAGCCTGTATCCGGCCACGCTATGGTGGTTTTCCATTTAGAGCAGCAAGTGGCTGAAAGGTTTGGCAACAGTCATGTAGATGTCAGAGCAGAAGAAGGAATTAACTCAAAATATATCAAAAGGAAAGCTTTCAAAAAGAAGTCAAAAATATCATAAATGCCAAGGGGGCAAGAGTAAATATCAATTGCTGTAAAGACATATTTAATGAAGTTGCAGCAGGAGATCTGAATAGTATAAGAGAGTAGTAACACTAAATTCAAATGAGCCTTTTCTATAATTTAGAAATCCATAAACTCCAACTGAAGGATATGACACTTGAGTCAGTATAAATTCCACAGTAATGATTACTTAAAACCTATATTGATTATGAATCTATGCATGGTGATTCTTATGCAAAATAACAAAATCGCATTTATAATAGGAATGAGAACAAAGCTATACAATTTGTAACATGTTAAAGGAAGCATTAACTGTAGTCAAGGAGAGTCAAATTCCTAAAGACTCGCTGATTCATTCATTCATCAGAAAATATGTTCAGGCCATACATCCAGTGTCTTTAGAAATTAATGATGAATTTAAATGAAATGTACCTGAATTTCAGAATACATCTTTTTATCTGGAAAACTTTCTTCTTAAATGGAAATTAACCTCCAAATTTAATGAAATAATATTTTTATTGATGGAGAATAATGACTTTTTAAAAAAGTTGCTTATTGAAAAGTAAAGGAAGAGAGTTGATTTATTAAGAAGCAAAAATATATTGATAATACAGTGTTTTACCAACAATAAAACTAATAAGTTCTCATTAATGATAAAAATCAATTAGAATGACTTATTATTTTTGAAGCACTTACCAAATACCAAATACACATTTCAGTACAATTAGCCCTTATATTAATTTTATTATTTATTTCAGATCAATTTCACAGACAAGAAAACTGAAGCTCAGATAGCTGAAAATTTTATACAGGATTATACATTTAAGAAGTGACTTAAACCTTACTCTATTACTTTTTAAGTCTCATACTCTTAAATTAAAATTATATTCATTATTATAGTATCAATTTTACTGGCTAATTACAATTTTAATAAAGTAATTATATATCCAATCTATACTACCAATGAAATAAAGGAGTTTAATTATGTCTGTTCGACTACAGGTAAATGTGTTAAATATTTTTATTTGCTGTATTTCATTCTGGAATATTAAATTTTCTCACTCAACTACTTTAAAAAACCATGCTTCTTTGAAGAAATTCTAGATAACTATTTAGCTTCAAAGGCAATATAAGATTTGTAAGCTAGTGTCCATTCAGGTCTCTGCAGATTTCTATGTGAAAGCAAGGCCAGTAAAAATAGTCTTACAGAGAATTACTGGAAGAGCTGTTTAAGAAGTGAACCCTATGGAATGGGAGAAAATATCTGCAAACCATATATGTACAAGGGGTTAGCCTCTAAAATATATAAGGAATAACTGCAGCTCAGTATCAAAAGTAAACAAAGCCATGAAAACTTAATTGAAAATTGGGCAAATAACTTGGATATTTCTCTAAAGAAGACATACAAACAACTAACTGGGATATGAAAACATGTTAAATGTCATGAATCATCAGGAAACACAAATCAAAATCACACTGAAATATCACCTCACATCTGTCAGGATAGCTATTACCAAAGAAACAAAAGAAAACAAGGGTTGGTGAGAATGTGGAGAAACTGTACAGTGTTGGAAAGAATGCAAAATGGTGAAGCCACCATGAAAAACAGTGCAGAAGTTACTAAAATTACTATATGATCCAACAAACAGACTTCTGGGCATTTATCCAAAAGAACTGAATTCAGGATTTTGAAGAGAGAGTTATAGACCCATGTTCTTAGTATTACTATTCACAATAGTCAAGATGGATAAATAATGTAAATGTCCACTAGCAAATGCATGGATAGAAAAAATGTGGTAGATATACAATGGAATAACATTCGGCCTTAAAAAAGGAAGGCAATCTTGCCTTTTGCTACAATTAGCCCTTATATTAATTTTATTATTTATTTCAGATCAATTTCACAGACAAGAAAACTGAAGCTCAGATAGCTGAAAATTTTATACAGGATTATACATTTAAGAAGTGACTTAAACCTTACTCTATTACTTTTTAAGTCTCATACTCTTAAATTAAAATTATATTCATTATTATAGTATCAATTTTACTGGCTAATTACAATTTTAATAAAGTAATTATATATCCAATCTATACTACCAATGAAATAAAGGAGTTTAATTATGTCTGTTCGACTACAGGTAAATGTGTTAAATATTTTTATTTGCTGTATTTCATTCTGGAATATTAAATTTTCTCACTCAACTACTTTAAAAAACCATGCTTCTTTGAAGAAATTCTAGATAACTATTTAGCTTCAAAGGCAATATAAGATTTGTAAGCTAGTGTCCATTCAGGTCTCTGCAGATTTCTATGTGAAAGCAAGGCCAGTAAAAATAGTCTTACAGAGAATTACTGGAAGAGCTGTTTAAGAAGTGAACCCTATGGAATGGGAGAAAATATCTGCAAACCATATATGTACAAGGGGTTAGCCTCTAAAATATATAAGGAATAACTGCAGCTCAGTATCAAAAGTAAACAAAGCCATGAAAACTTAATTGAAAATTGGGCAAATAACTTGGATATTTCTCTAAAGAAGACATACAAACAACTAACTGGGATATGAAAACATGTTAAATGTCATGAATCATCAGGAAACACAAATCAAAATCACACTGAAATATCACCTCACATCTGTCAGGATAGCTATTACCAAAGAAACAAAAGAAAACAAGGGTTGGTGAGAATGTGGAGAAACTGTACAGTGTTGGAAAGAATGCAAAATGGTGAAGCCACCATGAAAAACAGTGCAGAAGTTACTAAAATTACTATATGATCCAACAAACAGACTTCTGGGCATTTATCCAAAAGAACTGAATTCAGGATTTTGAAGAGAGAGTTATAGACCCATGTTCTTAGTATTACTATTCACAATAGTCAAGATGGATAAATAATGTAAATGTCCACTAGCAAATGCATGGATAGAAAAAATGTGGTAGATATACAATGGAATAACATTCGGCCTTAAAAAAGGAAGGCAATCTTGCCTTTTGCTAAAGCATGGAAGAACCTGGAAAATATCATGCTAAGTGAAATAAGTCATTAAGAAAATAAGTCAATAAGAAAGGTAAATACTGCATGATTTCACGCATATGAAGTCTCTATAGTAGTCAAATTGACAGAATCAAGGAGAGCAATGGTGGTTTCCAGGGGCTGGGGAAAACGGAATTGAGGAGTTCCTAATCAATGGGCATAAAGTTCAGTCAAGCAAGATGAATAAGTTCCAGAGATCTGCAGTACAACACCATACCTATAGTTAACAAAAGTGCACTGGGCACTGAAGCATTTGGTAAGAGTAGATCTCATATTAAGTGTTTCTGTATGTATGCTAAGTTGCTTCAGTCATGTCCAACTCTTTGTGACCCCAGGGATCATAGCTCCCATGCTCCTCTGTCCATGGAATTCTCTAGGGAAGAATACTAGAGTGGGGTGCCATTTCCTTTTCCAGGGGATCTTCCCAATGCAGGGATGGAACCTGAGTCTCCTGTGTCTCCTGCATTGGCAGGTGGATTCTTTACCACTAAAACACCTGGGAACACCTGTCAAGTGTTCTTACTACAATACAATGAAACAACAAGGAAAGGACAACAAAATGAACCTTCTCACTCAACAAGGAATTGTCTAGCAAAACTGTTCAGAGAGATGGAACAGTTTAAATGACCTTAGTTCATTAATGTGTCTTCTAGTCTGCTTTTTCTTTACTTTTTTGAAATCATGGCTGCTTGCCTGGAGACCTTCATTAACACCTAGTCACCTTGACATTTCTTCCAGAAAGCCAGATAAGGGGCAAATTTAGAAAATCTGGGAAAGGCAAATAAAGCTGCCTTTGACTTCTATAAGTGAAGACTGACCCTGTGGATGTTTTAAAAAGATTATTCTAGTTATGTGGTTCAGTCTCTTGAGATTTAATGGTAGCCAATTACAGCCCATAGACCAGAAAAGTGCCTGAAAACATGATGATAAATTGGGACGGTAAAACAGATTCATCTTTCCCTCTCCCCACTACAGGTAGATGTTGATTGAAATAATGAGAGATTGAAAAAGCTGACATGACTTTGATATCTTCTTTGATGTCCCTTGCTGTTGTCTCCGATGTTACTCTATAAAATATGGTCAGTTCAAATAAAAAGCCAGGGCATAGTTTCTCTTCACTAATGATTAATAAAAATGAATTCTACAGACTGATAAATGGAAACAGCACAGGACACTTGCAAATAGTAAAGAGAGAGACATTATTTAGACTGTCGCTCTAAGCTGCTCTCTGCTCCCTAGGCCTGCATGTTCTCCCTAGGTATCTTTGCCCTTACTTTTCTCTTTTTCAGAATCAAGACCAAATCAAACACTCCTGTCCCAGTCCTATAGTTAACAAAAGTGCACTGGGCACTGAAGCATTTGTAAGAGTAGATCTCATATTAAGTGTTTCTGTATGTATGCTAAGTTGCTTCAGTCATGTCCAACTCTTTGTGACCCCAGGGATCATAGCTCCCATGCTCCTCTGTCCATGGAATTCTCTAGGGAAGAATACTAGAGTGGGGTGCCATTTCCTTTTCCAGGGGATCTTCCCAATGCAGGGATGGAACCTGAGTCTCCTGTGTCTCCTGCATTGGCAGGTGGATTCTTTACCACTAAAACACCTGGGAACACCTGTCAAGTGTTCTTACTACAATACAATGAAACAACAAGGAAAGGACAACAAAATGAACCTTCTCACTCAACAAGGAATTGTCTAGCAAAACTGTTCAGAGAGATGGAACAGTTTAAATGACCTTAGTTCATTAATGTGTCTTCTAGTCTGCTTTTTCTTTACTTTTTTGAAATCATGGCTGCTTGCCTGGAGACCTTCATTAACACCTAGTCACCTTGACATTTCTTCCAGAAAGCCAGATAAGGGGCAAATTTAGAAAATCTGGGAAAGGCAAATAAAGCTGCCTTTGACTTCTATAAGTGAAGACTGACCCTGTGGATGTTTTAAAAAGATTATTCTAGTTATGTGGTTCAGTCTCTTGAGATTTAATGGTAGCCAATTACAGCCCATAGACCAGAAAAGTGCCTGAAAACATGATGATAAATTGGGACGGTAAAACAGATTCATCTTTCCCTCTCCCCACTACAGGTAGATGTTGATTGAAATAATGAGAGATTGAAAAAGCTGACATGACTTTGATATCTTCTTTGATGTCCCTTGCTGTTGTCTCCGATGTTACTCTATAAAATATGGTCAGTTCAAATAAAAAGCCAGGGCATAGTTTCTCTTCACTAATGATTAATAAAAATGAATTCTACAGACTGATAAATGGAAACAGCACAGGACACTTGCAAATAGTAAAGAGAGAGACATTATTTAGACTGTCGCTCTAAGCTGCTCTCTGCTCCCTAGGCCTGCATGTTCTCCCTAGGTATCTTTGCCCTTACTTTTCTCTTTTTCAGAATCAAGACCAAATCAAACACTCCTGTCCCAGACCTCTGACCTAGTACAGTCCTACCCAATTTCACAGCAGCTGGTATGTGCCGCTATTATTGTTCTGTACCATGGCATTATACACATTTGCCTGTGTCTCTTCTAGACATGGTGTTCTTAACTATTTTTGTGCTATGGATCCCTTTGGCATCTGGTGAAGCATATGGAACACTTCCCAGAATGTTTTTAAATGCATAAATTTTTTTAAAAACTCATATGGAGATAGGAAGGAAATAACTGTAGTTAAGACATATTAAATGTGGGAATATATGATATGTGATTATTAACACACTGGTTAAAAGTACAATAAAACAAGTGCAAAGTTGTAGTGAATATAAATGATCTTTTAAAGTATCCATAACCACTAGGATTTGATATAACAATAACAATTATAAGTTTACAGACACTGCTAATAATGTACTGTGTTGCCCAATTTCATGATTAGGGGAAAAAGCTACTTTTCAGTTAAAGGTTAAATAAAGATGTGATTTTTCTCCTATCCTGCTTTATGGACTCCAGACTAAGAGTCCTGTCATTTGACTCCATGGTATTCAGTGTAGAGTTTTTTTGAGTTGCTCATTTTTGTGTTTTCTATACAGAAAAGCAGTACTGGAACAATCTAAGTTGCTCCACCAAGTTTAGGGAATGGTGGCCGAATCACGTTTTGAACAGTTGCATGCAGATCTTATTACTTCTTTACCACATCACAACACAAAAGGCAACTTGATATTTTCAAATTTGTCAGCAGCTGCCATACACGGTCCATGTATATTCTTTTGTTCAGACCCAGAAGCTTGAACATTAAAAAGCATCTGTGACTAAGCAATTTGTGTTTGTTATATTTTTGTCTACTTTCCCCTAAGCCAAAAGACAAACATGAGGATGTTGCTAATAGAACTGATAATATCCCGACAACTCAACATCACTTCCCATGGATCTTAAAGCTCTAAGCACAGAATATTAACTCGGCTCTATAATACTGTACATCTTGCAAGTAAGAGAGGAGACAGCACTGATTTCAGGCTTTTAAATGGAAGGCTCTAACACCAACAATAGTATATTGAAGGGCATTCCAGTATTAGATAGTTAAAGTGAGAAATAAAAAAAAGCATGTTCCATTTTCTGACTTGTAGCTATTTCTGTATTATATTAAGAACCCTACTCAATACTCAGGGAGAAAAATGAGCCTATCATTTGGATGTCTCCAAATAGCCTGATGCCTGATATCATATAAGCCAATAATCTAAGATTATTTTTTCATCTTTGATCTATTTTATTTTCAATAGTTGGTATAACCATAGGCATCTGTTCAGCATAATCAAAATCAGAGGATAAACAAAATGACAAATGTTATTTCTTTTAGTGTATTTTAATGACACTTCCAACAATACTACAGATATGTATATTATTATAAAAAATATAGAAAACAGACACCTCAAACATTAGCCAAATAGATATATGTAACACATATATACACATATATAACATACATGATATAATATAATAGTTTCACTCTTATAGAAATAAAATAAGTCTATATTTAACTTTTTTAAAGTTATTTTTAAATTCTGAAAATTTCCAAGATATTTCACAATACTATGACGCTTATTGGGCTTCCCTGTTAGCTCACACGGTAAAGAATCTGCTTGCAATGAGGGAAATCAGAGTTCAACTCTCAGGTCAGGAAGATCCCCTGGAGAAGGGAATGGTTATCCACTTCATTAATCTTGCCTGGGGAATCCCATGGACAGAGGAGCCTGGTGGGCTACAGTTCACAGAGTCTCAAAGAGTTGGGCACGACTGAGTCACTAACACTATGTTGCTTATTAATGTTAAAGACAGTAATTGATAACTGCTATAAGAAAAGGCATTTTCAGTAACAATAACAAACTTGTAGCCTAACAGAAAATACATCAGCCTATCTCCTATGAAGAAATAAATAAGACTCTGATAAAAATTTCTGAAGGATCCTTATGATAGGTATAACTTGACTGTAGTCCCCCTGAGTTATGATTATCTATAATCTCCTAAAAAATGGACTCTTCCTTATAAGACTTTATTACAGTCACCACAAGAAACCTAGTTCATTACATTGTGCCAATAAAACTAATTCATTCAACATTTAAAAGTAAAAAATATTAATTGCATACACACAAAACAGAAATGTTCTAGGCATTCCATCAGCCATTTCGCTAATCATCACTTTTGATCTCAGAACCAGAGTGCAGTACTCAACAAAATAATTGGGAGGAAATAGTTTTTAATGTGGAAAAAGAAAGTTTTTGATCTTTGAACAAAGTAGCTTTTAATACTTTTCGAGTGAAAAAAGAATCAGGTTTGTTCTCCTTCTGGTTCTAGTAAATAGGAGAGACAATTGCAAAGCAAGTATTCCAAAATTTGAAACAAAATTATCATTCTTGAAAAAAAGTCTTATAGCATCTGTTGCAAAACAGAACCATTATAATGCGATTAGACAGACTAAGGACCAGATGCTAAGGAAGAAAAATTTAAAAGATGAAGCATGGTATTATTTTGGTTAATGAATTTAATTTCAAATGTTACAAGAGTGATTCATGGACTTTTTTTTTTCTTAAAAGCAGTTACCACATGTACACAAATGCATTTTAATATGATGTCTGTGTAATGCAATGAGAAAAGCAAACTGTCTCTTATACAACATTAAATATTTTAAAATGAAAAAACAATAGCCAGACTCAAAGGCGGATGAATAACCTGCTGATGGTGACACCCTAATCTTTAAATGTATACCTCAGTACAGTAAAACACTGGTTATGCTATAAACAACAAAGTGTAATTCTATGAAATATAATCAAAACAAAATGTATTTTAGAAGTATTTAAAATGCAATATTTGTTTTTCCCTAATATCCATTGTAGGGCCTCTCTGGTGGCTCAGATGGTAAAGAATCTGCCTACAATGTGGGAGACCTAGGTTTGATCCCTGGGTCAGACAGATCCCCTGAAGAAAGCAATGGCAACCCACTCCAGTGTTCTTGGCTAGAGAATCCCATGGACAGAGGACCCTGGTAGGCCACATTCCATGGGATCACTAAGAGTGACTAACACTTAGAAAACTTTGATTATCCATGAAGTTATATTTGGAATATATGCCAATGAAATTCTGGAAATAAAATTCAAATACTACTCCAAGAAACATGTAAGTAAAAGGTAAAACTCTGTTTCCTTCTTTATGCATCATCTTTATTAATTACAACCCCAAATTTTCCTTAAAACAGTAATATTTCACTTTTACTATTTTATATCCATTAAAGGTTTAGCATGTTCACATTTTGTATTTCTCCCTACAGTTGCCTCTAGCACTCATTATTTTGAAAGAAAAAGTCTCTTGTACAGTACGCTTGTTAAAATGAATGTCCAGATCACACCAGAAAAGCATAAACAAAGTGAGAGAAGAGAAACAAGTAACTTAAGAACCTACCAACTCAAATGCATTTTAACAAGTGGAAAATAAAATGTGGAAGCTGTTATTATGCTTAAAAATACCGTATTTTCAGTGGCATGTACTAAAAGCTCACTCAGAAAAAAAAAAATCTGTGTTTTATCAATAGGATCTCTAGCTGTGTAAAACTCATTTATGTGAGAATATAACCTCAACATCCCGATTCCTATTCTCAGGGGAGAATGATCAAACCAGGGAGGGGAGGTGCCTTTGTATTAATTCTGCCAGACCTCTCCGGCCAAGTGATAAAGCTTGCATAAAGACTTTGTGACTTAATAGCAACCACTTGATGGGAAAATTACAGATACTTCTGACAGAGAGACCCATCTCATTTGGATACTCAGGAATTGTTTATTTTATGACACACCCTTTCAGTTAGCAGGAGCAGTGAAAATACACGGGAAAACTCAACCTCAGTTGTGCCAGTGACTGTATGATTGAGAACATCCCTTTTGTGATTCATGCTTATTACTAAGTATTTGTTGAATGAAAAGCATACAAAGCGACCATATTATTTTCAGTTATCATAACAAACAGATTCTTCTGAGATATGCACTCCACATAAATATATTTTTTCTTAAATGACAGAAAGTTTGAACATATTCTGCTGCAGTCAAAGCCAGAAATGACACACTTTTCCATCACCTATCAAGGGAAAGATACTTTCTTTTTAATGCAAATGTAATAAGGAGGGTCTCTTAAACAAAAGGCATCACGTTAGATGGATGTTCCTTTTGTGAATTGTGCCTGAAGTATGGGTAAATGCAATAAATACGTGGTCATTAGAGGAAATATTTCTATGGATATACTAGTTATATAATGCTTAGAAATATAATATCTGGTGCTTACTGTTTTGTAAACAATGAATCAAAACCATGGAGAATACCTAATGGGGTATTTAAAGAGAAATACAAAACCTACTACCTGCTCTCAAGAATTTTATAAAAAGTTATAGAATCAAAGAAAATCCACAGGAAATAATCAGTAAGCAATTAAACTGAGAAACTAGATAGAAACAATTATGTGGAATGAAAGTTCACAGAATGAAGTGAGGTTTTTTTTAATAATTTTTAAAAATTTGGCCTATTTTATTGGTTTTTTAATTATCTGTTTTCATCTATCTTTATTCTTCCACCTGTGTGGGTCTCCCATCACAGTGGCCTGTCTCTTTGCAGAGCACCCTCTAGGCACATGCGCTCCAGAGTGCTGGCTTGCAATTGGACACACTGGTCCAGTGGCTCTGGGGCACGTGCGATCTTCCCGGGCCAGGGATCAAACCAGTGCCCCTTGCACTGCAAAGAAGACTCTTTACCCACTGGAGGACCAGGGAAGCCCTGAATTGAGGTTTGAATCAGTTAGAAAAAGTACTGTGGTAGCTTGAATTGTTGAAGAGATTTTTGAAGATAGGAATATTTTTTGAACCAAAATGAGTAGAGGCAGAAAATTTCAGAAAGAAAGAGCCTAGCAAGACAAGAGAGAGTGAATTGCCTATGTGTGTGAGAGAATATTTTATGCTGAGAATAGAAAGACAACACAATGCAAACCTTTAAGAATACATAGTCGATATAGCGTTCTGAGACTGTATCACTCTCAGTTGAAAAGGAATTCTACCAGATTTGAGAATTATACAGTCAATTAGCTAAAGACCTTGGACCATGAATTCTGGTTACATAGTTATTAAAAACACTGTTAGTAAAAATAATGCATATGTATCATCACATTTTGCTTTTTTTGCAGTTACATGTTTTATCTTATTTGATCTCTGAAATTATTGAAAGTAGTTGGGAAAAGATCATTATTAGCCAGGTTTTTCATTCTTTTTTCCCACAACTTTCTTGAGTTACACAACTTGACATACAACACTGGAAGACTCTGGCAGTCTACAGTCCATGGGGGTCACAAAAATGTCAGACATGACTTAGTGACTAAACAACAAACAAGTTTAAGGTATATAATGTGATGATGTGATATGTATATATATTGTGAAATGATCAATAAGGTTGGTTAACATATCCATCACCTCATGTAGTTACCATCACCTCATATGTGTATGTGTGTGTGTCTGTGTGTATGTATTGAGAACATTTAAGATCAATTTTTTTTAGATGTGAAAACTGAGGGCTCCTGAGGATAAATGATGGCCTCAAAGGCACACCAAAAAGCATGGGGGTTAGATCTCCTTCCATGTGCCCTGGTTACAAAACCATTCCCTGCTTCTGTAATCTGTACATATCATTGAGAGTTGGAAACTTTTACCACAAAAACATTTCTACGATGTCTAGAGTCATATCCTAATAGAATATGGGGAGAAAAATCCATTTTAAAAGGATTATCTCAGCTTGCTGAAATTTGCATGCAAAATATCCTTGGTACCATCAGATACTATGGGACAAAACAATCAGGAATGAATCAAGGTTACCATTGGGGATCTGACTACTCTTGAAATCTATACAATTCAGGTCATTAGTCATGGAGTCTTCAGGGAAACGTATGCTTGATTCCACCTAGTAAAACTAGAAGAAAGAGCCTAGCAAGACAAGAGAGAGTGAATTGCCTATGTGTGTGAGAGAATATTTTATGCTGAGAATAGAAAGACAACACAATGCAAACCTTTAAGAATACATAGTCGATATAGCGTTCTGAGACTGTATCACTCTCAGTTGAAAAGGAATTCTACCAGATTTGAGAATTATACAGTCAATTAGCTAAAGACCTTGGACCATGAATTCTGGTTACATAGTTATTAAAAACACTGTTAGTAAAAATAATGCATATGTATCATCACATTTTGCTTTTTTTGCAGTTACATGTTTTATCTTATTTGATCTCTGAAATTATTGAAAGTAGTTGGGAAAAGATCATTATTAGCCAGGTTTTTCATTCTTTTTTCCCACAACTTTCTTGAGTTACACAACTTGACATACAACACTGGAAGACTCTGGCAGTCTACAGTCCATGGGGGTCACAAAAATGTCAGACATGACTTAGTGACTAAACAACAAACAAGTTTAAGGTATATAATGTGATGATGTGATATGTATATATATTGTGAAATGATCAATAAGGTTGGTTAACATATCCATCACCTCATGTAGTTACCATCACCTCATATGTGTATGTGTGTGTGTGTCTGTGTGTATGTATTGAGAACATTTAAGATCAATTTTTTTTAGATGTGAAAACTGAGGGCTCCTGAGGATAAATGATGGCCTCAAAGGCACACCAAAAAGCATGGGGGTTAGATCTCCTTCCATGTGCCCTGGTTACAAAACCATTCCCTGCTTCTGTAATCTGTACATATCATTGAGAGTTGGAAACTTTTACCACAAAAACATTTCTACGATGTCTAGAGTCATATCCTAATAGAATATGGGGAGAAAAATCCATTTTAAAAGGATTATCTCAGCTTGCTGAAATTTGCATGCAAAATATCCTTGGTACCATCAGATACTATGGGACAAAACAATCAGGAATGAATCAAGGTTACCATTGGGGATCTGACTACTCTTGAAATCTATACAATTCAGGTCATTAGTCATGGAGTCTTCAGGGGGAAACGTATGCCTGATTCCACCCTAGTAAAACTAGAAGTTCTCTAGTTTACATCTCCTACTTGGCTAAGGATATCAGATGTGTTAAGGCTGAACAAGTTCAAGACTCTTGCTTGAGTAATTTCAAGGAATGTAACACAGTCAGAATAGTAATTGATTATTGAATAATCCTGCTTGCAGAGCCAATATAAGCTTGCTTCACTCTTGAGCACAGAACAGGACTAGTCGCCTTACTCAGTGTGAGGATAAGAAACCTTCATCTGCCTATAAGCTTTTAAAGTCAACCTGATGTGAAAGCTGGAAATACATTTGAAAATGAACGGATTAGTGATAAAATTAATGAGAAAACTAAAGTCTCTGAAATGAAATATTTGGGGCATGTGATAACCTGATATGCTGCCCTCCAAAGTCCCTTGCAATTAGGATTGCTGAGCCATCTCCACATAGTTTTTCTTGCATCGTAGATATTATACTAACCAAGACAAATTATCTATTTTTTATTGTGTCACATCACTTTACAACACAAACTTCTACTCCATTTATATCAATCTCCTTATCCACAACAACATGTGACATGTACTTCTGAGTTTTCTCAATATGTTTCTTCACTGATATGGAAGGGCTTCCCACTAAAATGACAACTACCAACTACAGCTTCTGTATCTGATACTAATTCTAAACTCTTCACCTACTAAACTTCCTGTTATTTTTACTGTTAGCATCTCTCACTCCTGTTTCACACAGTCCATGGTGTGATATCCAACCTAGTTTGACCTCGAACTGACTACTTCTGTGTCACCTACAATGAACAACATCTCAGACTATAATGCATATAGATAGATATGCTGTGTGCTAAGTTGCTTCAGTCATATGCAACTCTGTGCAATGCTATGGACTACAGCCTGTCAGGCTCCTCTGTCCATGGGATTCTCTAGGCAAGAATAATGGAGTGGATTTCAATGCCCTTCTCCAGGAGATCTTCCCAGTCCAGGGATCGAACGCACATCTCTATATCTCCTACACTGGCAGGTGGGTTCTTCACCATTAGCACCGTCTGGGAAGGCCAGATAGGTAGATACATGGATATAAATATGCATTTCCCCCAATCTACAATCCATTATAATTACTATCTTCTTTCTCTGTATATCTACTTCGCTTTGCTAGTAAAACATCAAATGATGCAGAGATTGTGCCTCAGTAAATAACTATTTATCCATCATCAGCCAAACTCTAGTGATGCATTCATTCATGGATGGAGCAAATATATATTAAGACAGTGTGCCTGATAATATGCTTGTTACTATATATTCAGTGATAATCAAAGCAGATAGAGGCTGGGGAAGGAAAGCATATCAGTCAGACTCAAGGGGAGAAATGAGTCTGGAACATGAGAGGTGAGACCAGGTCAGGGTGGCTAAAGGGCAGGAAGACTGCAGAAGAGGAGGGGAAAATTCGATCTCTCAGAACAATAAGGATCTTGAACCGGAGATCAACTCAACCGGCTTTCTTTTAAAGATGTCAATGCTCTGTGAAGAATGGAGTTAGTAAAAAAAAAAATTGAACCAAGACAAATTATCTATTTTTTATTGTGTCACATCACTTTACAACACAAACTTCTACTCCATTTATATCAATCTCCTTATCCACAACAACATGTGACATGTACTTCTGAGTTTTCTCAATATGTTTCTTCACTGATATGGAAGGGCTTCCCACTAAAATGACAACTACCAACTACAGCTTCTGTATCTGATACTAATTCTAAACTCTTCACCTACTAAACTTCCTGTTATTTTTACTGTTAGCATCTCTCACTCCTGTTTCACACAGTCCATGGTGTGATATCCAACCTAGTTTGACCTCGAACTGACTACTTCTGTGTCACCTACAATGAACAACATCTCAGACTATAATGCATATAGATAGATATGCTGTGTGCTAAGTTGCTTCAGTCATATGCAACTCTGTGCAATGCTATGGACTACAGCCTGTCAGGCTCCTCTGTCCATGGGATTCTCTAGGCAAGAATAATGGAGTGGATTTCAATGCCCTTCTCCAGGAGATCTTCCCAGTCCAGGGATCGAACGCACATCTCTATATCTCCTACACTGGCAGGTGGGTTCTTCACCATTAGCACCGTCTGGGAAGGCCAGATAGGTAGATACATGGATATAAATATGCATTTCCCCCAATCTACAATCCATTATAATTACTATCTTCTTTCTCTGTATATCTACTTCGCTTTGCTAGTAAAACATCAAATGATGCAGAGATTGTGCCTCAGTAAATAACTATTTATCCATCATCAGCCAAACTCTAGTGATGCATTCATTCATGGATGGAGCAAATATATATTAAGACAGTGTGCCTGATAATATGCTTGTTACTATATATTCAGTGATAATCAAAGCAGATAGAGGCTGGGGAAGGAAAGCATATCAGTCAGACTCAAGGGGAGAAATGAGTCTGGAACATGAGAGGTGAGACCAGGTCAGGGTGGCTAAAGGGCAGGAAGACTGCAGAAGAGGAGGGGAAAATTCGATCTCTCAGAACAATAAGGATCTTGAACCGGAGATCAACTCAACCGGCTTTCCATTTTCAAAAGATGCCTCCAGATGCTCTGTGAAGAATGGAGTTAGTAGAAGGGAACCACAACACAAGTAGCAAAGTCAAGTTGGGGTGTTTAAGGGTAATTTTGGATGAAATCCAAAGATATGGATCATGTGATCTACCTTCTCTGCTGTTCACCAGCCTTTCATTCACATATCATGACAGACTAGCACATCTTCTATAGCAGCTCCTCTATTCCTTCCCAAGTTTCTCAGGATCACACTGTTTCCTTTCTCTCCAACTCCTGCTCCCATTTTGGTGGGACGACTGTTCTTTACTCAAAAGAGCAACTAATAGCTCAAAATCATCTGCTATGAACCCCTGCCCTCTGCTCCTCCTCCTGTCATCTTTAGTGCACTTGCCCGCAGGTATTTGGTTTTTGTTTGTTTGTTTGAAGCATATGAATTAATTTATCTCTATCACTGTGTTAATTCAGATTCTTCCCCAAATGGACAGCAAGGTGAGGACTATGGGACAGGTAGTTTATCTAGTAACTGATTTCAGAAAGCATATGTGAGAAAGTGGGGGCAGTGAGAACAAAAAGGGGTAGGCAGCATTTAAGGGTGTGTTCCTGAGCACATTACCACTGGGAGCAACTGGGGTTCTAACGCTCTCCTCACCAGCTCTGAGAAGTAGTGAAGAGCAGACTTCACAATTGTCCTCAGAGTGGATGAAAAGGCTAGGGTGTTTTTCCCAGGACACCGACACCCTAGTAGTTAAAGGTTGTTCCTGGTGACTTCACCTCCCATCCAGCCCTCTCAAACTCCCACCTTGCTCCTCGACCCTATTTCTGGTTTACTTCTGTTTGCAGTCAGCAAGTTCTCAAGGTGCTGCAGGAACTCCTCAGGCAGAGCAGCAGAGCAAGACACAGGAATTCCTGAGGTGGGGGAGCAAGGAACTGCACTGACCTCAAGCAGGGAAGGAGATGTGAAACAGGGTATCAGCACTAGCAATATCTTTCCCTTTTAGCACAGCAAATATTTTTGCCCTCTACTGAAACACTCCTTAAAGGATGTACCGTCATAAATTATATAAAGGACCTTATAAATTATCTAGCCCAACCCCCTTATTTCAAGATTGGAAAATCAAACCCTCCATATTCCTCAGGTGATGCGGGCAATGCTATTTGTAAACTCTTCACTCCACTGACTAAAATGTGTTGTTTCATATATTTTTAGGCTGGTCAATAGTATTAAAATCAACACCATGCACTACCTTCTACTGGTTCTGAAACATTCAAATCTAAGCCAGTATATATTGAAGTTGTTTTGTTGTTGTTGACTTTTATATTCTGTACTTAATACTCAATTTTTTGTTTAAATTCTCAGACCCTTAATAATGGACTAATTGGAAATTCCTGAACAATAAAGCTATTTATATTTCCAACTCCTCTTTACAGAATCTTTTAATTTGTGCTATAGGAGACTTTGACTAGAAGTAATATTTTAGAAGTATTTTTTAATTGTTATTTTGTGGCTTGTTATTTTAAACCAGTAGAAATGTTTCCAGGATTCTGAGAATCTCCAATGTAGGTGTTTAAAATTATGCTTGCAGGAGTCTGTCAATATTTTGGTAAATAATATCTGAAGCATAACTATGAACAAATTTGAACAGCAGGCTTGTTCACTCAGAAATCATTTTATTCATTGGAATGGCTTCACAAGCAGTATTCTTTATTTTTAGTTTGGCTCAGCTTATGATTAACAATTAAAATCTCAAAGGTAGTTAAATAGTATAATCCATTGGATACATGATACTCTCACAGTAAGGTGTGCACTCAATATGTATTTTTTAACTTACTTCACAGTGAAAATATTTGTATCAAAAGTCTTTAATTCAAATAATATAACACAGCCAGCTATGATAGATACTTTCATTATCCTTAATTATGTATCAATATTTCTCCTTACTCTCTTTCCGAAAGTCCTTGTTAGATACCAGTGATGCTCATCTTTATTGAAAAGGGATTTATCTGGATTTCCTGGTAATTTTGTGAGAACTTTGGGACTTCTTAGTTATTATTCATTATACAGAGAGAATCTCACTCAACTTTAAAAAAAATCTTTGCATATTTTATTTTACAAGTGACTTGAGTTTAATTTTAAAGAACTGTTTCACACATTCATATTCAACTTTGGCTTGAGTCTTAAACATGGAGTAGAGCAAAGCAGAACCATTTTTCTGCTTCTGACACCTTTTAAGCGGTCTAAGAAGGTACAGCATGTGGGAACCTTGCTCCAACTCTTTCCTTTCTCTTCCTCCCCTTCTCTTGACCATATGCATAACACCTTGTCTAGAACAGGCTGAATTTTCACTGGCTGGGAAAAAAAAAACATCTATTTCAGGTTTTCCCTTCCCTCAACTTTCATTTCAATTTCAAAATGTCAAGTGCTGGTCCAAGATAAAACACATGAAGTGTGTATACGTGTGTGTGTGTGTGTGTGTGTGTGTGTGTGTGTGTGTGTGAGTGAAGAGATATGATTTTGGCCTGACCATCAGGAATCAGGAAACTGAAAATGCAAATAGATGATTGTATGCTCAAAGACTAAAATGAATTTGTCAAAGAAATTCAATATTCATAACAAAACAAAAATCAAAATGCCCTTTGTTCTCCATTCAGTTAATGATCTAATAGCTATCAGGATAAAATATCATAGGCATTGTTCATTTGAACCAAAACAAATAGCATTAAAAACAGAAATAAAAATACTTCCCTTTGTATTGGACAAATACTAATCATTTCTTCAATATTTTGGTAAATAATATCTGAAGCATTTGAAAAATTGCAGGCTTGTTCACTCAGAAATCATTTTATTCATTGGAATGGCTTCACAAGCAGTATTCTTTATTTTTAGTTTGGCTCAGCTTATGATTAACAATTAAAATCTCAAAGGTAGTTAAATAGTATAATCCATTGGATACATGATACTCTCACAGTAAGGTGTGCACTCAATATGTATTTTTTAACTTACTTCACAGTGAAAATATTTGTATCAAAAGTCTTTAATTCAAATAATATAACACAGCCAGCTATGATAGATACTTTCATTATCCTTAATTATGTATCAATATTTCTCCTTACTCTCTTTCCGAAAGTCCTTGTTAGATACCAGTGATGCTCATCTTTATTGAAAAGGGATTTATCTGGATTTCCTGGTAATTTTGTGAGAACTTTGGGACTTCTTAGTTATTATTCATTATACAGAGAGAATCTCACTCAACTTTAAAAAAAATCTTTGCATATTTTATTTTACAAGTGACTTGAGTTTAATTTTAAAGAACTGTTTCACACATTCATATTCAACTTTGGCTTGAGTCTTAAACATGGAGTAGAGCAAAGCAGAACCATTTTTCTGCTTCTGACACCTTTTAAGCGGTCTAAGAAGGTACAGCATGTGGGAACCTTGCTCCAACTCTTTCCTTTCTCTTCCTCCCCTTCTCTTGACCATATGCATAACACCTTGTCTAGAACAGGCTGAATTTTCACTGGCTGGGAAAAAAAAAACATCTATTTCAGGTTTTCCCTTCCCTCAACTTTCATTTCAATTTCAAAATGTCAAGTGCTGGTCCAAGATAAAACACATGAAGTGTGTATACGTGTGTGTGTGTGTGTGTGTGTGTGTGTGTGTGTGTGTGTGTGAGTGAAGAGATATGATTTTGGCCTGACCATCAGGAATCAGGAAACTGAAAATGCAAATAGATGATTGTATGCTCAAAGACTAAAATGAATTTGTCAAAGAAATTCAATATTCATAACAAAAACAAAAAATCAAAATGCCCTTTGTTCTCGCATTCAGTTAATGATCTAATAGCTATCAGGATAAAATATCATAGGCATTGTTCATTTGAACCAAAACAAATAGCATTAAAAACAGAAATAAAAATACTTCCCCTTTGTATTGGACAAATATATCTGTAGAATTCATTTCTTCATTTGTTTAACTCATGTACTAAATGCTTATTACATTTCAGGCAGGTATTAAGTGCTAAGAATTCAGTGATAAAAAGCAAGAAAAATTAAATACTGAGTACAGTACTAATCCTTTTTACTCAAATTTATACTCCAAAACACCATTAAAGATGGTTTTATTTTCATAATAAAATAATCATTTATCATCACAAATATTACATATTTTAGTAATTATGAGTTGCTTTACTCATGGAGAAGTAAAAAAAATAAAAATAAAAATAAACTAGCAAGTGAGCCAGGCCAAAATAAAACATTTGATATATTATTTAAACATCAGAAACATGGTACCTTTGCTTTCTAAGCCTCACCTTCACTTCATCCCCTCAGAAAAGTATCTGAGTTAAAAAAAACATAAAAATGCCCTATTAGTCCTGAAGATTTCTGGAACCTAAATATATATGTAGCATGTGATAGCTAAGATTGAACAAAAGAATATACTATAAAATTGACATAAACGATGCTATCTATTTTCTTGATATACAATCAAAAATTGATAAAATTATTGTAATGAACATCTCTACTTCCTTAAAGGTCTGCTCACTCTCAATTCTACATTATGGACACGGAGATTAAATTCCATTAAAAGTCAATTATCCATACTATATGTTTAATCTAAATGTTTTACCCCATTAGAATATATCAAAGCCTAAATTTTACTGAAGGAAATAGACCATAACAAGTGAGCATATAACTAAAAAAAAAACAGCAATGGTTACGATTTTTGAATGCTTCAACTGAGCTATTAGCATCTTAAAAGATGCATTTTAATTTTTTTTATCAGGCATTATATCCAGTCTTATCATGGTTTAATTTTCCAAACTCTAGCTTCAGTAAGGTAAATTGGAAAACATCTTATTTTTTACCAGGTGAAAAGGGGAGACTTTGATATATATTAATATAGATGCGAGTGCCTATAAAAAATGGATCATACTTTTGTTAAAAGTGTCATAGACTAAATCCTTATTTAGGGAGGCATCTCAGGCAATAATAATCAAAATAGAAATTAAAAATGGGTCCTTTACATATTTGAGAACTAATGATCAGCTTTAATAATTTTACTGCTAACTTTTATACAGTGACAGATTTCAAGAATGCTATGTGTGCTCAGTTGTGTCCGACTTTTTGCGACCCCATAGACTGTAGCTCACTAGGCTTCTCTGTCCATGAGATTCTCCAGGCAAAAATACTGGAGTGGGTTGCCATTCCCTTTTACAGGGTATTTTTTTTTTCAAGAATAGGTATTTAGTATTTTAATGTGCTAGTCATTAATTTAACAAATGCCTCAGTTGTGTGAAGGGCGCTTATTTTCTTGTGCAGTGGGAAAATTCTCTCAACAACGTGCAGAGAGAACCCAGGTAACTAAATTAAGAGAGGGGATGTAAGTGTTTTCTTGCTAACAATGAACATGAGTTGATACTTTTTCATTCACTGAACAAGAAGTTTATTGAGGCCCTACTATTTATCTGACAGTAAATCTCATTCCTTGATGATTTCTTGAGTTCCTAAAGCATACTCTGAATGAGTTAAATTCACAAGTCTTTTGCCGTTTCATCAAAAATGTAAACTTTCAGGGAGCACAATTTTTTTAAGCTTTTTATCTCCCATCAAACACTGATAGCCCAGTCATCCTTGACAATTCATCATTCTCCCAATTTTTTGTGAATCCATTCCCTCCATGAAGAATGACTTCCAGCTGGATAAATCCTCATGAGCCCAATTCTTAGTCTATGTGAATCTTAGTGATTCTGATTCTTAAATGAGACTCTTGTCATCTCCTGAAAAGATGGTTCCCCACATCAGCAGCACCAGCAGATCCTGAGAAACCATTTGGAAATGCAAATTCCTGGGCCACAGCTCAGAAGGACTAAATCTGAAACTCCAGGTGTGAGAACTGGAAAGCTGTGTTTTAACCAGCCCTCGAGGGAATTCTGGTGCCCACTCAAGGCTGAGAACCAAGGCTTTAGTCTATCTTCCTCCAGAGTTTTCATGAAGATCAAAGGAACAAAACTGTCATGGGTCTTGAAGGAAAGAATCAAACAGATAAGCAATCAGGGACTATATACGCACAATTTATTAAATAGGTCAAGGACTAACTTATTGTCTTATTTCACTTCTTTTTCTGTTTCACTGTTGCCTCTTGGCTTGTACCTACATTTTAGACATAATCTCAGCAATGTCAGCAAGCTTGGTGGCATAGTTCAAGCTGTGAGGGTTCAATAAATAGGTCGGTAAACATTGCAAATCAACACAGCTTTTGATGAAATGTCAAGCAAGACAGAGCTTAGCTATATTCAGCTCAGCTTGAACTCATAAACCATGAACTGGTTTCTGTACTTCAGGACAATCTGTCTAATGAATAAAACACAAATATGAAAATTAAAAAAAAATCTTTAAAAAGAGATTAATCAAAGGCAATCTGTAAATGGGAAATGGCAACCACTTAGTTCAGAGAGAACAAAAGACAAGACTTGCAAAAGTAGGTAGCTTTGGCTTATAAATCAGGTTCTGGGATAGCTTGAAATCCAAATACTTTTAACTTGGACTGTTTTCCTAATATAAATTCATAATCTTAGAAAGACTTATTTAATCTCAACTTTCCCAGTGCTTCCCTCCTCCTGAAACTAGTCATGCTCCTTCCTAAAGATAGAAAATCTTATTAGAAGGGATTTAAATTCTGATGAAATTATTACAATTTAGGAATTAATACATTTTTAATAAGAGTTTGTATATACCATTTTTGCTAATTGAGAATTTTAGGCTATCTTATAATCAAAAACACAGATAACATGATTAATTATGTCACTTTTTATTTATTTAAAAACTAGCATGTAATAATAAATGCCTAATCTTTAATATTGTTCTTAAATATTTCAGGTAATTAGGCAAGCTATAATTATGTTCACAATCAGTGGCCCAGTTTGATTCCTAATAGGTAGTACATGTCTGATCATGTCTAAATCAGTATTCACAACAACTGTTATTTCCTTTTCTTTGAAAAAAATTTCTTGAAACCTTCTCTATACATATAAGTGCTTCTATTACTAAGACAAACATTCTTCATGTTAGTTTCCATTAGGTTATGGATTTAGTCTAGGTCCTTAGAAACTGAATTTGAAACATTACCATTTACTGATTAAGGTCTGGGCCATTAATTTTTTTTCTTGCTTCTTCATACTAGAGAGAGAGATTTCTGAAGATCAGGTTCATAAAAGCCATTATCCAAAAAGCAAAATTTGGGTTACTTCTCACTTCATCATCCTACAGGTCCTTCATGCTAAACCCCTTTCATCCATTCCTTACAACAAAAGCCCCGACTTAACTTTTAGAGAAAGCCATATGGAATAGGAGTGATCCACATTTATCGTAGAGGTTGCAAAATGACCAAAAGAGTCACCTCTGGGAAAGCCTGCTTCCGAATGCTGGTGGCATTTATCCTTCTTCTGAAGGGCCGTTCCATCTATCTGCAGCTTTTACTCACCAGATGAGACCTCAGACATTTCAAATCCTGCAGTGGCTTCCTACACCTTCATAGCAAAGCTTTTTGCTGATTTCCCTGTTGGTACTTTTCTTTTACACAATCTATAAGGTCTGATAAACCTCGAGGTAGAGTCACAGCCAAGCACAGGAAAAGCAGGTACATAATCTCTGACCAGCTTCACAAAAGCAGACAAATGCACAAGCTTTTTGCACTTGTTTCTTCCGCACTGGTTGCCCTGAAAAGTGAGGTGCTCTTCACAGATTCACAGAGAGCGTTTTGCAAACACTCCCCTCTCCTAGGAATGGTTTCTTCCCTCCCAGGCTCAATCTACCTGATTATGTTCCCTTCTAATCAGTAACCTCAGTTCCTCTAGTAATAACGGTGCCGCCTGCTTTATATAGGATTTCTCTGAGACTGAAGCCTAAACCGGAGAGGAGAATTAAAGGAGCTGATTATTATAAGGACACCTGTATTTTTTGTCTAGTCTTCGTGGGAACTCGACACTGTACTCATTGATGCAAACTGATGTTATGAAAGAGAAGCAGAAATGAAGACGGGTAAAGAGCAGACTGGACTTGTGAAGATGTGCACCTGTGTGATGCTAGGAGAAAAAAAAAAATTTAAAAATGCCAATTGCTGCTCCAAACACACTTGAACATGCTATGAAAATATCCAAATAAAGGTATTTGCCAGCCAAATACCTTCCTCCAGATATACCTTGAAAAATCATTTCTAAAACCGAAAGCAATCTTAAACTAAACACAAGCCATAATGCAGAAGTTAATTCAAAGCAAATGGAGATTACTGAAGACTTAAGCAAAAATTCATCATGCAAAGCATGATTTTTTTTAGAAATTAAAAGCAATAATATGAATAACTTACTCAAGATTATATTTGCAGTTAAAACTTGAATCTTGCTTCTTGAAAGTATAGAACTGTGCCAGCCTTGGGTAATGACTGTTTACCCAGAGCATAAGATTGAAGTGGATTTTCAGATTAAAAATAAAACTCTTAAGTATGTCAATCCCCATCTGATCAAAGCACATAAACTAATTTTTTTTCAGGTGCTTCATTAACAATGTAGCCAAGCAGAGCTGCATATTCTCTCCATTTCCTTTAAAGAATAAGTTGTTCAAATGACTGAAATCCAGGTAAAGAAAGCTGGAATCATAGATACGGCTTATTCCTTCTCACTTAATCGAGTCAGGGCCTGGCAGGCAGTAGGTACCCAATACAGAGTAATTTAAAGTAAACGAAAGCCTACACTATTAAGGGCCATTTATATTTTAAAAGGCCATGTTCTGGACTTATTCCATTTTGAAATAGACCACAATTTCCCAAGGCTCCCAAAGAAATGAAAAGTTACTGTTTTCTTTACCATAAAGTATTCTGCAATTATAAACATGGGCTGTGCTGGAATAAAGTTAAAACATGACTGATGTTTTCCCTCCCTTGCTTCTTTTTCTGTTCTCAATTTCCAGACATGGAAACTTCATTTGGAAGCAACAGGAGGTACTGAAGCCTAAACCGGAGAGGAGAATTAAAGGAGCTGATTATTATAAGGACACCTGTATTTTTTGTCTAGTCTTCGTGGGAACTCGACACTGTACTCATTGATGCAAACTGATGTTATGAAAGAGAAGCAGAAATGAAGACGGGTAAAGAGCAGACTGGACTTGTGAAGATGTGCACCTGTGTGATGCTAGGAGAAAAAAAATTTAAAAATGCCAATTGCTGCTCCAAACACACTTGAACATGCTATGAAAATATCCAAATAAAGGTATTTGCCAGCCAAATACCTTCCTCCAGATATACCTTGAAAAATCATTTCTAAAACCGAAAGCAATCTTAAACTAAACACAAGCCATAATGCAGAAGTTAATTCAAAGCAAATGGAGATTACTGAAGACTTAAGCAAAAATTCATCATGCAAAGCATGATTTTTTTTAGAAATTAAAAGCAATAATATGAATAACTTACTCAAGATTATATTTGCAGTTAAAACTTGAATCTTGCTTCTTGAAAGTATAGAACTGTGCCAGCCTTGGGTAATGACTGTTTACCCAGAGCATAAGATTGAAGTGGATTTTCAGATTAAAAATAAAACTCTTAAGTATGTCAATCCCCATCTGATCAAAGCACATAAACTAATTTTTTTTCAGGTGCTTCATTAACAATGTAGCCAAGCAGAGCTGCATATTCTCTCCATTTCCTTTAAAGAATAAGTTGTTCAAATGACTGAAATCCAGGTAAAGAAAGCTGGAATCATAGATACGGCTTATTCCTTCTCACTTAATCGAGTCAGGGCCTGGCAGGCAGTAGGTACCCAATACAGAGTAATTTAAAGTAAACGAAAGCCTACACTATTAAGGGCCATTTATATTTTAAAAGGCCATGTTCTGGACTTATTCCATTTTGAAATAGACCACAATTTCCCAAGGCTCCCAAAGAAATGAAAAGTTACTGTTTTCTTTACCATAAAGTATTCTGCAATTATAAACATGGGCTGTGCTGGAATAAAGTTAAAACATGACTGATGTTTTCCCTCCCTTGCTTCTTTTTCTGTTCTCAATTTCCAGACATGGAAACTTCATTTGGAAGCAACAGGAGGTACTGGTGGGAAAAACGTTCATTAATCTACTATATCCCTTACCTCCTAAGAGTACTGCCACCAAATGACAGGAAAACTAAAGAAACCGTGTAGAATGAGTATATAATTAGCAGTGCTGCTAAGTGAATGGAAATGGAGGTCGCCTAACTTAATTAACTGTAATCATTATTCATTGTCATCCTGCTTAGAAAGATTAGTGAAGGGTATTTTGGCTATGGTATCCCATTAGACATGTCTACTGCCCTCTTAATGTGAAAACGATTAAACTACAAAAAAAAAGTATTGTCATACACTTTCAATCAGATGTAAACTTTACTGGACAAGTCATTTATATGTCTTAGTTCATGGAGCAGAACAAGAACAAAGAAAATATTTTGTGGGGCAAAAGAGAAATTAAGACAAAAAAGATAATTATAGAAGTTAGTGACTTGAAGAGAGGAAAAAAAGGAACCTTATCTATGGTTTGTAGAAAGAAATTAGCTCTTGGCTGAGGAGGAGGGAAAGAACAGATTAAGATGTAAAAGGGAAAATTAAAGATAGCATTGTATGAATACGTGGCATTGTATGATTAAGTTGATCACCTTGCACAGCAATGCATGGTGCCTAACATATCTTCAAGGACACCATGGTTATTATTTCCTTTTTTAGAAGAAGATAGTTGAGTCTAGGTAGCGTTTATTCTTTGAAGTTAATGAAAATCACCTTGAATTCACATCCACAAAGAACCTTCACCAAGACAAGCAGAATAGGAAGGCCTGCAATGGGGGTCACTGACAGTGCTTGACTTCACTTGCCTTCTGTCCACCAGTGCTGAAAAATGTCACAGCATCTCTGTCTGTTAAGAGGGACACGAGGTTCCTGTGCACCTTCACTGTTCTAGGAATTAAGCTGAGTTTCCAGGATTTCAATTCACAAATGTTCCCAATGACCCTCCAATGTTGATAGGGTTATCATTATACCCATTCTACAGGCAAGGAGACTATAGAGTGGTTTCCTGGAGTGCCCTAGCTAATTAGAAATGGCTAAAATCCAGTGCTGCATGACTCTCTAGCTCAAAATTTCTTAAAAGTTCATGTGCATTAAAATCACCTGGAGAGCTTGGTAAGTGGAGAATTCTAATTCAGTCATTCTTGGTGAAACCTGAGAGTCTGAATGTCTAACAAATTCCTGCACATGTTGAGCAACAAAGAATTAGTTAGGCGTTCTCAAATTTCACTGATATTAGAATCACCTGGGGAGCTTTTAAACTTCTGGATGCCTAACGGGTATCAACAAAATCAGATGTAGTGAACAATATGATAAATATAATTAACACTGTTGCTAGCTGTATGTCAGCAAGATGCCCTGGAGAAGGAAATGGCAATTCACTCCACTATTCTTGCCTGGAGAACACCATGGACAGAGGAGTCAGGCAGACTATAGTCCAATGAGTCACAAAGAGTCAGAAATTTTATGTTATAAAGGAAAATTGTTAAGAGAGTAAATTCTAGGAGTTCTCATCACAAGGAAAACATTCTTTTGCTATTTCTTTAATGTTGTATCTCTATGAGATGAGGGATGTTCACTAAACTTATTGTGGTCATCACTTCACAGTGTATGTAAGTGAAATCATTACAGTGTACACCTTCAACTTATACAACGTGGTATGTCAATTATATGCCAATACAAGTGGAAAAAGAAGTAAATATTGGGTTGGCCAAAATGTTTATTTGAATTTTTTCATAAGATGTTATGGAAAATTCCAAATGAACTTTGTGGCCAACTCAATACATTAGTAAGAAAAAGGAAAAGAAATCTCTAGGTGTGAGACCAACAGCAATTCTAACATACACCAAAATTTGAGAATCTTTGCCCACAGACCTGTTGTTTCAAATTAGGTGTGTGTCACAAGTGAAGAGCTAACATAGAACACAAGGACTTGAATTCATTAAAGCAAGAATAGCACTTGAGCTTTTATAGTTTCATGAAGTTTTTCGAACTTTGAGAATTTACTTCTTGAGGTCCCCAACTTCCAGGATCTAATGCCTGATGATCTGATGTGATAATAATAGAAATTATGTGTACAATAAGTGAAATGTGTTTGAGTCATCCTGAAACCATCTCCCCATTCTCCCGGTCTGTGGAAAAATTGTCTTCCACGAAACTGGTCCCTGGTGCTAAAAAGGTTGGGGATCGTTACTAGACCAAGCTCTTTCAAATTAATCAGCTATGTGTTCTCATAAAGGTTCTCAGGTTTGATGAGACATTTTCAGAACTAAAACTTCCTAAGCTTCTCAAACTGGAACATTTCAAGTCCCATACAGTTCTAAAAAACTCTTTTTTGATGATCATTGTCCTCATTATATGCTCATGCAATTTTTGTGCTTTTTATAGTTAGGTGCACATGAAATCTATTACTATGTCAGTGCTTCAGTGGAAAGGATAGCCAAGTTATACAACATTTGCTTTATACCCAGGGTAGCTATATAATTAAAAGTAATCGATTTTGAAAAGGAAGATAGTAGTATGTTGAAAATGAATAATAATAGCAAAAAAAAAAAAAAGATTCCCAAGCTCAGTAACACAATGGCAGCACAATATATTCAACCTATGGTTAAAATCCACTTCATAAATGTTCATGGACTCCTCTTCAATGGCTTGTGAAGATGAGGGTCATTTTAACTAGTGACACATTTTGCCTCCAGGGGAGTTTTAGCATGAGTGCTGTCAGATTATATCTCGTTAAACATTTTTGTTAGTGATGAAAGGAAAATGTGAGCGTATTAGAAATCAGCAAAGCCCACATTTTATATGCTTGTTGCTTCTAAGAATACATACCTATATAGAAATTTCTTTTGGATATTTCTTTTAACTTTATTTGGAATGCCCAGCTATTAGTTTCAATGAGGATAACCAGGGACTCTACTTTTGGCCCTAGGTATCAGGTTTTGCATCAAGGTGCTTGTATAAGGGGGTATGAGGATGGGCTGGAATCCATACCAATACTCTACTTACCCATCTTTGTGATGGCAGAGTTGGACTGGAAAAAAGTGTGCTTTCTTAAAAAAGAAAATGAATCCTCTTCTAAGTTGGTGGGAGGTGCTCCTTTGTCTACTTTTCAGAGCACCATCTAATGTAGGTCAATAAGAGGGTATAATGGAAAAGGTTTAGAGCAGTAGTTGGAAGGCACTAGGACTTTATAACCTAGGGTAGCTTATTTAAACTTTTGGCATCACTAGTTTCCACCTATAAAATAGCTTGGCAACGCAGTTCTGCTATGTACCCTCTGTATAGCCTTAGCATGTCCTTTACGCCACAATTTCATCATCTGTGAAATGGACATATCAACTCCAGTGTCCTAAGAGGGAGCATTCAGATCAATTTGCAAGGTGTTTAGCACAGGTCCTGATCCAGAGCCAGTACTAAATAAACAGTAGCTGCTATGTATCAACAATAACAAACAGATGATGAGAATTCACACTTTCTAAGGTTTTGAAGGAAACTGAATCAAATGATGCATACGAGATCAGCCTCTGAACTGAAAAACACCACAACAGGACTGTGTTCTCTTCCTTGTAGCAACGAATGTTTTCAACATATTCATTTTAAAGAAAGAATTATGCTAAGTTGGCAGGGAGGATTGTTCTGAGACACTTATTGACAGTTGAAGGCAAACTTAGTCTATATATGGCAGGGAACAATGTGGCCTCTGAATGCACAGATGTAAAACTGGAACTTCAATAACCTGGCAATGTGCTGAATAAATTGGAACTTAGCTCATTAAATCTTTGTCTCAGGACTTATTATTCCCAATAATCACATGTTTTCCACGACCACCTGGAAAAGTACGTTTCCTTAAGTCACCTCCAAGTAGTAGTAAGCTACCCATGTCCTTTTTCAAAAAGATAAATGAGACTAGCCTGTAAACACATTATCCAATACAGTGCCTGAAAGTGCAAGCTGGAAGGCACTATTTGGTCAATGGAAGTCAATTTCAAATAAGAGGTTATTAGTGTCTTTGCTTCAAGAATAAAGGGTGCCAGCCATAATTGTTCTTCAGTCTCCTTGGAAAGGGATACTTTTACTCAGACTGTGCTATTATTTCCCATAGCTATCTGAGCTTATCTCCTAGGGAGGAAGTTTAATTTCAGTCATTAAGTTCATGGAAAGCCAAGTCCTCTGCAGCTCTTCAGGCAGCTTCTGTCTGGTTTCTATTATCACATCCCTGTGGTGAGTGTGTGTGTCTATGTTTGCTTATGATTTTAAGCACCATTCTTCATGGTTCATTTCTTTTGTAATACTGTTCTTTTGCTTTGATTCTATGTCTTTCCAGTGGAGTTCCAAGTTTCACGAAAAAAAAACGGAAAATGACATATTCAGTTACCACAAGATTTTTGCTTTTACAAGTCAAACAAAATGAAAATTTGTCTTGTGTGTTGTGGATAACCAGTGTTAATTTTCATGTCTAATGACCAAAACCTCATCTTAGAATTGTATATAAAGAAATTTTGCACAGAAATCCCACCAGATGGAATAGCTCCAAGTTTTCAGTTGTCATATAAATGTGAACATCTGGAAGAACTTGAGCCAACTTGGGAGTTATTATTTCACTCAGCCTCCTTCATGAAACAGAGCTCCAATCTACCCTCCCTTAACTTTAAGCTTTTCTCAATGAACTGAGTAATGGAATCTAGAGGGACACCTTTAAATCCAGCAGTAGAAGCAAAAACCTTTCCCACTGATAAGCAAAAGGATATTACAGGCAACGAAAACCCATTAACTACAGGAGGTATGTATCTAACTCCAACTCAGTCAACCTTCAATTAAATGCTAGTCAGTAACCCCCGAAGGCAACACCAGGGGCTTAGAGGAAAATAAAATTCAAAAAAAAAAAAAAAAAAAGAACAGATAAACTGCACAAGATCCAGTCTCAGAGAATGATCTACTTACCACTTGACCCTGAGAATATTTGAAAATCTCCTAAAACGTTCAAACCTTCAATACTTTCAAGGCCTGGGAAAAACTGTTTGTTAAACTCATTATTTATAACTGAGATTGTAAGCCAAAAGAACTAATTCTTCTGTTTATAATCACCATTTGGTTAATGGCATAAGCATATGTCACATCACCTAATCAAGGACAATGTAATATATAGTATTTAACATCACAAAAGCACTAAAAAAAATAGATTTGAAGACTGTTTTATGGTATTTCCCAATAAGTTTTTTCCCTATCTGAGCTTATCTCCTAGGGAGGAAGTTTAATTTCAGTCATTAAGTTCATGGAAAGCCAAGTCCTCTGCAGCTCTTCAGGCAGCTTCTGTCTGGTTTCTATTATCACATCCCTGTGGTGAGTGTGTGTGTCTATGTTTGCTTATGATTTTAAGCACCATTCTTCATGGTTCATTTCTTTTGTAATACTGTTCTTTTGCTTTGATTCTATGTCTTTCCAGTGGAGTTCCAAGTTTCACGAAAAAAAAACGGAAAATGACATATTCAGTTACCACAAGATTTTTGCTTTTACAAGTCAAACAAAATGAAAATTTGTCTTGTGTGTTGTGGATAACCAGTGTTAATTTTCATGTCTAATGACCAAAACCTCATCTTAGAATTGTATATAAAGAAATTTTGCACAGAAATCCCACCAGATGGAATAGCTCCAAGTTTTCAGTTGTCATATAAATGTGAACATCTGGAAGAACTTGAGCCAACTTGGGAGTTATTATTTCACTCAGCCTCCTTCATGAAACAGAGCTCCAATCTACCCTCCCTTAACTTTAAGCTTTTCTCAATGAACTGAGTAATGGAATCTAGAGGGACACCTTTAAATCCAGCAGTAGAAGCAAAAACCTTTCCCACTGATAAGCAAAAGGATATTACAGGCAACGAAAACCCATTAACTACAGGAGGTATGTATCTAACTCCAACTCAGTCAACCTTCAATTAAATGCTAGTCAGTAACCCCCGAAGGCAACACCAGGGGCTTAGAGGAAAATAAAATTCAAAAAAAAAAAAAAGAACAGATAAACTGCACAAGATCCAGTCTCAGAGAATGATCTACTTACCACTTGACCCTGAGAATATTTGAAAATCTCCTAAAACGTTCAAACCTTCAATACTTTCAAGGCCTGGGAAAAACTGTTTGTTAAACTCATTATTTATAACTGAGATTGTAAGCCAAAAGAACTAATTCTTCTGTTTATAATCACCATTTGGTTAATGGCATAAGCATATGTCACATCACCTAATCAAGGACAATGTAATATATAGTATTTAACATCACAAAAGCACTAGAAATGATCAAACAAATCCAGTTAAGAGATTTGAAGACTGGGTAAAGCCCCAGTCTTCACAAATATACACATTTTCACAGTGAGTGAGTGAGTAATAGTCGCTAAGTTGTGTCCAACTCTTTGTGACCCCATAGACTACAGCCTTCCAGGCTCCTCTGTCCATGGGATGCTCCAAATACTAGAGTGGGTTGCCATTCTCTTCTCCAGGTGGTGTCATACTTATTTTCTTAAAACAGTAGTTTCCTCACATCACCTACCCTGGTTATTATACTCATAATTTCTAAGAGGCTATTTCCATTCGTTGAAATTTCATCACCTGTCATTCATTCCTCAACACACAGATCTAGAGTCTACCGAAACACTCTGTTGTACATGGATCTTGCTCCATGACATTAGATGGTGTTTAGGAATAGAAAGGCTAGCTTCACAGCTTTCTATTTCCTACTGCCTCCTGTCTCTGTTTCTGGAACATAGCTATCATACAGCAAATATTTACTGCATGTTTCATATTGATAGGTACACCATTGACAGCCAATACCTACTTATTTAAATAAATATTAATGACACCAAAACTTGTACACCTGCTTAGATGTTTGGTAAAATATGTGACATTATTTCCATAGTGAAAAATTGGAAGACTAAATATATCAAATAAGAATTAAAAGAATTCTTGTATTATATATTGATAGATTTATAGGCAGTCGATAAAATATCATATTCTTACAGAATATTTTAAAACACTGGGAAACATATGGCATATTAAGTCGATTAAAGCAGCTTACAAAATTGTATGCATGTTATAATAGTAAAAAGGCATTATTTCTCAGTGGTTAAAAACCTGGGCTCTGAGCCTGACTGCCTGGTTAGAATCCTGGCTCCATTTCATGCTGGCACAGTAATCATGAACAAGTTACTGCACCTTGTTATTGCACTGATTTTTCTCATTTTTAAAATGGTATAATAACAGTACTTACATTATAAAATTGTTGTCAGGCATAAATGGGTAATATTTAACAGATAAAATTGTTGAAGCTGCCTGGTGCATATAAAATGCTCAATAAATGTTAGTTATCATTATATAGTTCTCAATACGAATGTATGTACCAAACAGTTAGTACCATCTATTGCTGAATTGTAAAATTATGGGCAACTATTACTATCATTGCGCTCTTTTGTATCTCCTTTGGATAAAGTATAAACATTATTTCTATGATTAAAAAAACCCTGGTTTTCTTTGAGTAGCAAAATGTTTGTTGGGGATTTCACATGTAATATTCATACAAAAGTAAGGGAGCCACACTTGGGGGCTAAAGATAAGAACTATTAGCTTCAGAAGCATTGTGTTGCCCGTGAAACAGACGTGGTTCTCCAACTATGTTGTATTTCATTAAGTATAAGACTTTCTAAGTTCTCACATATGGATTAAACTTGCACCACTACTTAAGGGAAACACATACTCCTGTAAAAATACCTTTATTACAATTCTTAACCCTCATTTATTGGAATTGACTATAGGGGTTATGCAGCTTACATTCTCTTTCAAGTTCATTAGAAGTAATGTGAATGCTATCTTTCAGTTCTCTCTTAAGTTTATTGAATAAAATGAGTGTGAGCAAGTGAAATGCAACCTTAGACAAAGTGGGCAAGATTTTTCAACCACTTTAACTTATGAGAACTGTTAGTCTAACAGAATGAGATGCTGAGAAAACATCATCAGAAGCATTTTAGCAAAAAAAGTTTTTTTGTTTGTTTTTTTTTGTAGTGATGGGGGAGGATGATGGGAGAAGAGTGATGAAATATGAGATTCTAGCCTTAAGTTTTACTAGCAAAAGACAGAAAGTGAAATATGGGGCTTTACTGGTAGCTCAGTGGTAGAGTTCGCCTGCCAATGCAGAAGACATGGGTTCGATCCCTCATCCGGGAAGATCCCACATGCTGCAGGACAAGTAAACCCGTGAGCCACAACTATGGAGCCTGCGCTCTAGAGCCTCAGAGCTGCAACTATGGAGCCCATGTGCCCCAACTACTGCAGCCTGCGTGCCCTAGAGCCCGAGTTCCACAACAAGAGAAGTCACCGCAACAAGAAGCCTGCTCAACTCAACTAGAGAGTAGCCCCCACTCCCTGCAACTACAGAAGAGCCTGCAGCAGCAGTGAAAACCCAGAATGGCCAAAAATAAAGAAATAAAAAATTAAAAATCAATCAGTAAGTAAAATATAAGATGAATGAAAGTTAGCTGTACTATAGTAGCATTTAAATTCAACTATGACTTTAATATATTTAGTAAGTCTGCCCTTAGCAGCCAAGTAAGCCCAGATGAAACATTTTGTTCATCAGTTGAATCATATCATTTCTTATAGTTGTTTTCTTAATGAGTTGTTTCTTTTTTCTGGTATGTCTTTCTGGGCAAAAACTGCATCTTACAATTCTTCATATTTCTATCAATGCCTGTATGTAGTCAGTGCTCAAAAAATGCTTGATAAAGAACCTAAATGCAGCAAAAAGAAAGACGAGGCAAAGGAAACGACGTTCTTTTGCAATGAAGTAACAGAAACAGATGACTAAAAGAAGTGTAGACATGAAGAGAAAATGCATGAAGACAAGATAGTGATGTGATCAGAACGTTTAGCAGCAGCAGCAATTCTAGCACCCATTTAGTACTATAAGTGAATGCAAGATGTCACATTCATCTAAAAGGTTTATTTCCAAATCATCTACACAATGAAAAGAGTTCAGGTTGTCCTTAACACATGATAGACATTATTCAAAGTGATTCACCCTTCACAGCTAGCTGAGCTGGGCACTATCACTAACTCCTGCTGAGAAAACATCATCAGAAGCATTTTAGCAAAAAAAGTTTTTTTGTTTGTTTTTTTTTTGTAGTGATGGGGGAGGATGATGGGAGAAGAGTGATGAAATATGAGATTCTAGCCTTAAGTTTTACTAGCAAAAGACAGAAAGTGAAATATGGGGCTTTACTGGTAGCTCAGTGGTAGAGTTCGCCTGCCAATGCAGAAGACATGGGTTCGATCCCTCATCCGGGAAGATCCCACATGCTGCAGGACAAGTAAACCCGTGAGCCACAACTATGGAGCCTGCGCTCTAGAGCCTCAGAGCTGCAACTATGGAGCCCATGTGCCCCAACTACTGCAGCCTGCGTGCCCTAGAGCCCGAGTTCCACAACAAGAGAAGTCACCGCAACAAGAAGCCTGCTCAACTCAACTAGAGAGTAGCCCCCACTCCCTGCAACTACAGAAGAGCCTGCAGCAGCAGTGAAAACCCAGAATGGCCAAAAATAAAGAAATAAAAAATTAAAAATCAATCAGTAAGTAAAATATAAGATGAATGAAAGTTAGCTGTACTATAGTAGCATTTAAATTCAACTATGACTTTAATATATTTAGTAAGTCTGCCCTTAGCAGCCAAGTAAGCCCAGATGAAACATTTTGTTCATCAGTTGAATCATATCATTTCTTATAGTTGTTTTCTTAATGAGTTGTTTCTTTTTTCTGGTATGTCTTTCTGGGCAAAAACTGCATCTTACAATTCTTCATATTTCTATCAATGCCTGTATGTAGTCAGTGCTCAAAAAATGCTTGATAAAGAACCTAAATGCAGCAAAAAGAAAGACGAGGCAAAGGAAACGACGTTCTTTTGCAATGAAGTAACAGAAACAGATGACTAAAAGAAGTGTAGACATGAAGAGAAAATGCATGAAGACAAGATAGTGATGTGATCAGAACGTTTAGCAGCAGCAGCAATTCTAGCACCCATTTAGTACTATAAGTGAATGCAAGATGTCACATTCATCTAAAAGGTTTATTTCCAAATCATCTACACAATGAAAAGAGTTCAGGTTGTCCTTAACACATGATAGACATTATTCAAAGTGAACTTCATCCCTCTTCACAGCTAGCCTATGAGCTGGGCACTATCACTAACTCCGTTTTATGTATGCCGTCACTGACACAATGGACATGAGTTTGAGTAAACTCCAGGAGATAGAGAAGGACAGGGAAGCCCGACGTGCTGCAGTCCATAAAGTTGCAAAGAGTTGGACACAACTGAGTAACGGAAAAACAACAACAACAAATTTTACGGATGAATTGAGCAAGACAGAAGTTAAGTGATGTGCCCCCAAAACACAGAGATAAGATGAAAAGGAGTTGGATTTCAAACCCAAAAACTCTGGCTTTGAGTCTACCCTTGTAACCACTAGACTAAACAGGTAAGGTACATCATCTCCATTTATATACACATTCGTTCATTATCTCTTCACAAAAATCCCTAGGGCTTGAGAGAAGAAATATTACAATTACCTATTTTGACAGGGAGAAGCATTAGACACAGGTGACTTGGCCTGACTCCTTAGCTATTCATTAGCAATGAGACCTCCATTTGGAATTAGTTAATTGATATTCTTGTAACAGCATCATTCTCCTATTGGTAACTCCTAGTCTTCTCAGCTTATTCCCAGGAACCTGCCTTACAGTTGCATAGAGACACAAACACAACTCACCAGGTTAAATGACAGGGACACTGCTCATGGCTTTTATCACCTCTTTCTGGATACATCTACTTTTATTCTTTTATTTTCCCATTCCTTAATCCATTCTATCATTTATAAAACTATTTTTTTAGGTATAGTTGCTTTACAATGTTGTGTTAGTTTCTACTGTACATCAAAGTGAATCAGCTGTATATCTATATCTATATCTATCTATCTATATATCCTCTGCTTTAAATTTCCTTCCTATTTAGGTCACTATACAAGTAAAGTTTCCTGTGTTACATAATACATTCTAACTTCAGGTTACTTTTTTCTTTTTCTTAAGGAAATGTACCTTTGGCCTTGGAGAAAAGAGGGGCAGCAAAATTCTAGCACCCATTTAGTACTATAAGTGAATGCAAGATGTCACATTCATCTAAAAGGTTTATTTCCAAATCATCTACACAATGAAAAGAGTTCAGGTTGTCCTTAACACATGATAGACATTATTCAAAGTGAACTTCATCCCTCTTCACAGCTAGCCTATGAGCTGGGCACTATCACTAACTCCGTTTTATGTATGCCGTCACTGACACAATGGACATGAGTTTGAGTAAACTCCAGGAGATAGAGAAGGACAGGGAAGCCCGACGTGCTGCAGTCCATAAAGTTGCAAAGAGTTGGACACAACTGAGTAACGGAAAAACAACAACAACAAATTTTACGGATGAATTGAGCAAGACAGAAGTTAAGTGATGTGCCCCCAAAACACAGAGATAAGATGAAAAGGAGTTGGATTTCAAACCCAAAAACTCTGGCTTTGAGTCTACCCTTGTAACCACTAGACTAAACAGGTAAGGTACATCATCTCCATTTATATACACATTCGTTCATTATCTCTTCACAAAAATCCCTAGGGCTTGAGAGAAGAAATATTACAATTACCTATTTTGACAGGGAGAAGCATTAGACACAGGTGACTTGGCCTGACTCCTTAGCTATTCATTAGCAATGAGACCTCCATTTGGAATTAGTTAATTGATATTCTTGTAACAGCATCATTCTCCTATTGGTAACTCCTAGTCTTCTCAGCTTATTCCCAGGAACCTGCCTTACAGTTGCATAGAGACACAAACACAACTCACCAGGTTAAATGACAGGGACACTGCTCATGGCTTTTATCACCTCTTTCTGGATACATCTACTTTTATTCTTTTATTTTCCCATTCCTTAATCCATTCTATCATTTATAAAACTATTTTTTTAGGTATAGTTGCTTTACAATGTTGTGTTAGTTTCTACTGTACATCAAAGTGAATCAGCTGTATATCTATATCTATATCTATCTATCTATATATCCTCTGCTTTAAATTTCCTTCCTATTTAGGTCACTATACAAGTAAAGTTTCCTGTGTTACATAATACATTCTAACTTCAGGTTACTTTTTTCTTTTTCTTAAGGAAATGTACCTTTGGCCTTGGAGAAAAGTAATAAGCTTCCCTTCCTCTTCATTCTGAAATGGATTAGTGTCATTTCAAGGCCTCCTTTTACAACCATCCCCGACTCCTTTATATAGCCATTCGTCATTATCTTTACTCATAATACTTTCCCTTTTCTTGTTGACTTCTGGCATCTCTTTGTTGCTCTTTCTTGTTCTTTGATGTTCCCCATATCTAATGGTTCCCACTCTCACCTCTGCTTTCAGTCCCATTTATCCTTCTGCTTTTATTTGTTTCCGTTTTGGGAGGCTGATAACTAGAGGGACAGTATCATCCCTCATTGTGTTTCCCTGGCTTATTCATGAAATTGCAAGCAGCTTGCTTCTCACATAAAATATCTAGTCTGCGTTGGAAGATTAATAGCCATTAGAGAATCACATCTTTGTGTCACTGGGAAACTCAGGCCTCCTACCTTCTTGCTGTGCCTATCAGCTCTAAGGGATGGTGCGCTGTTTGACTTTTGAAAAGGGAGAACAAGAGCCTTTATACATCACGTTTTTACTATCAGTAGTTAAGAGCTGTGGCTCTGTGTTGAAAACAGGATGGCTACCTTCTTGACTCAGAAGTCAACTCATTTCATTAACTAGGTCTTGGGATGGTGTCCTGAAATGTACTTTGATGGTACTTTAACTCTAAGTGGGTGTGCCCAGCAAGCATAGTGCTAGTATATATGATAATTAGGTAATGTGCTTCTAATATTGTGCATGTTACTCTCAATATTTTAGATTGTGTTATAAAGGAGAGTGTGTAGCCTGAGCTTTTGTCTTAATCAGAGGTTGAAAGGGGAAGAAGGGAGAGGTTTCCCACATGCTTCCTATTATTTTTTTCTTCTGAATAGAAAGATGCTATGTGCCAAGATGCTCAGGAGGAAGAAAATGTAGCTATTTTAAATGGAATCACTAGATTCCATTTATATACTAACTTAGAGATTAAATTAGACTTAATTTGGAACTAACCTAGGATTTATGCAGATATTAGGATATTGTCCTCATCTCAGAGAGTAACTATATAATGGCTTTGGACAAACTGCTTTTTATTTTTTCTGAGCCTCAGTTTTCTCACCTATTAATATAAAATAAGGGGGATGGAACTGTTCAGCTTTTAAGGTCCAGTCAAGTTTTAGCATCTTGATTTACATCCATTTACAAATCCAACACTGCCCCTGAGAAACATACATTTATACAATTATAGAGATCAACTCTCTGGACTCCATTTAATAGATTTTCCACTGTACTGTACAATCACTGTACCATAATGCTAATGGGCACTTCCCTTGAAATAAGTTATCTTGCAAACACTAATGGAAGTGGCTCCAAAAGGCTTTCCTACAGGAATTAAGGAAACTTGGCAAATAAAATAAACAGACAGAGAGAAAATCATAGAAAAACTAGCTGTGGCATGCAGCTTGCTTCTCACATAAAATATCTAGTCTGCGTTGGAAGATTAATAGCCATTAGAGAATCACATCTTTGTGTCACTGGGAAACTCAGGCCTCCTACCTTCTTGCTGTGCCTATCAGCTCTAAGGGATGGTGCGCTGTTTGACTTTTGAAAAGGGAGAACAAGAGCCTTTATACATCACGTTTTTACTATCAGTAGTTAAGAGCTGTGGCTCTGTGTTGAAAACAGGATGGCTACCTTCTTGACTCAGAAGTCAACTCATTTCATTAACTAGGTCTTGGGATGGTGTCCTGAAATGTACTTTGATGGTACTTTAACTCTAAGTGGGTGTGCCCAGCAAGCATAGTGCTAGTATATATGATAATTAGGTAATGTGCTTCTAATATTGTGCATGTTACTCTCAATATTTTAGATTGTGTTATAAAGGAGAGTGTGTAGCCTGAGCTTTTGTCTTAATCAGAGGTTGAAAGGGAAGAAGGGAGAGGTTTCCCACATGCTTCCTATTATTTTTTTCTTCTGAATAGAAAGATGCTATGTGCCAAGATGCTCAGGAGGAAGAAAATGTAGCTATTTTAAATGGAATCACTAGATTCCATTTATATACTAACTTAGAGATTAAATTAGACTTAATTTGGAACTAACCTAGGATTTATGCAGATATTAGGATATTGTCCTCATCTCAGAGAGTAACTATATAATGGCTTTGGACAAACTGCTTTTTATTTTTTCTGAGCCTCAGTTTTCTCACCTATTAATATAAAATAAGGGGGATGGAACTGTTCAGCTTTTAAGGTCCAGTCAAGTTTTAGCATCTTGATTTACATCCATTTACAAATCCAACACTGCCCCTGAGAAACATACATTTATACAATTATAGAGATCAACTCTCTGGACTCCATTTAATAGATTTTCCACTGTACTGTACAATCACTGTACCATAATGCTAATGGGCACTTCCCTTGAAATAAGTTATCTTGCAAACACTAATGGAAGTGGCTCCAAAAGGCTTTCCTACAGGAATTAAGGAAACTTGGCAAATAAAATAAACAGACAGAGAGAAAATCATAGAAAAACTAGCTGTGGCATGCAGACTGAATATATCTATACCAAGTTCTAATTTCCTAGTGGTTCTCTCATCTTATATTACTGAAATGATTACTAGAGACCTATATCTATCTCCAAACATTAGTATCTTTTAGCCTAGATGAGGAAAACAGTAATTGCAAAGCATCATAACCTACGCGTACACTTCCCCGGTGGCTCAGTGGTAAAGAACTCACTTGTCAATGTAGGAGATGTGGGTTCAATCCCTGGGTCAGGAAGATCCCCTGGAGAAGGAAATGGCAACCCACTCCAGTATTCTTGCCTGGAGAATCCCATGGACAGAGGAGCCTGGTGGGGCTACTGTACATAAGGTGGTAAAAGAGTTGTATATGACTTAGTGACTAAACAACAATAGCCAGTGCACACTTTTATAGTGATCTGCATCTTTCTAACAAGTCTACAAAGTGTAAAAGAGGCAAACAATGTGAATATATTGTAAGACTAAGGGAACTTACACAGGGGCTCTGTAACAACCTAGAAGGGTGGGAAGAGGAGGGGGATGGGAGGGCAGGTTCAAGTGAGAGGGGTCAAGTGTATATCTGTGACTGATTCGTGTTTATGTATAGCAGCAAACAACAAAACTCTGTAAAAGTAAAATAAAAGTAAATTTAAGAAAAATTAAAGAGGGGCAGAAAGAGGGTAAGCAACTTATCCAAATTTACAGCTATTAAATAGCACCACTGAGATTCAAATTCAACAGTCAGCCTATCTCCAGAATCCATGCAGCTAAAAACTACCTCTTATAATATGATTCTGTCCATCCTGTTGGAATCATGAATATAGCCCTACATTTAAAAACATAGCTGTCTACGGCCATATCACCCTGAACGCACCTGATCTCACCTAAAAACATAGCAAATTTCATCAATCTAAAACTTGACTCTATTCTTAAGAGTGGTATCGTCAGGGTGCTTTTGCTAATGATTCAACATTTTTAAATGAGTGATTATCCATTTCTGATGCTCTATCCAAATATATGACTGCTTATGTGTATGAACAAAAGGCTGACTTGCACACTCAAAACGCAAAACTAATACTACAAATAAAGAACATGAACGGAGCCTGGCCATAGCATACCACTTTAAAAAACTGCAAGCGTCTGGTTTTCAGAAGTCATAAAGAACTTCAAGAAAGTTAAAAGACTGTCAGTGATGTGATAGGAGAGCTGAAATTGTGCAAACTTTACTGAAGAGACTTGACAGAAACCCTGTAGGCAGAGTTTTCATACATTCATGATACTGATTTCACTTTTGATACTATCTCTTTCAAGAAAAGTTTCATAAGTGCGACAAATTCAACTTATATTTAATTGCTCTCTATAGCAGTACAACAAGCAAATGGTGAATTCTTTATAGAACAAATTTTGGGTATCACTGAAACAATGCATACATACCCCAAAGTGACTCACAACACAAGAAATTAACCATTATGAAAACACAACTTTTGCCTATACAATAATACTACTTAAAATCTCCTACTGTGTATACAAATGTGCACATGTACGCAACCACTTTCTTTATTTCTTTAGAGGGAGAGCATAAATTCTTTAAACTGAAATACTTAAATAATCCTTAAAGATGACCTTTGCTAAAGTGAAATCTGGTCAGAAAATGGAAGTTTAGCCCTTTAAAATGGTGACAATGCCAACTAGTCATTTTTTACTGCAAATGATGAGAGCAACAGTGTTTCAAGCAGTATATCATCATCCAATGTCATCTAGCACAGCATAGAGCTATTGCATGAAACAGTCCAAAGGAAATGTTTCCTAGCTCTCATTTTTTTTATTATCCTAACTGACTAATTTTTGGATGCTTCTCCCAGCAACCACAGAGTGATCATCTAAATAGCTCACAGCCTTCCCCAAAGAAATAAAAGTGCACTCTGCACTCCTTAATTGCCACCTTTCAAAGATGAGGTTAATGGAATTAAGTTAACCATAAAGATTATTATAAATTGAATGCTATATCCTTAGATATCTGAGGTAATTTAATGCATTTCAATAAATATGAGGTTGGGAAACATAAAAAGAAAACTTATGGTACTAATTTAAACAGTATCTTTTCCCATCTCTTGTGCATGCTATGGCCTAGCCCTTGATGTTTGTCAATTCACAAATACTGTTGAAGGGAAGAGATCAGGGTTCCAAATTGGATTCAGATGTTCAATACAATACTGAGAATCATATGGAACAATGTAGTCATTTCCACATAATTCAGTTAGGTAATATTTTAAAATATAAATAGAGAAAAAGTACATAAAGAGAAGTTAATCACAGGAAGAGAAATCTAATAGGAATGATTTTTATGATTATCATAATCACCAAGGTTAGGTTTACAAACCAAAAAAAATTGTTTGTTTATATTTACTTACCAAATATTTCAATAGAGATATGTGTCTTATTTTCCTTTACACAGTATATTTACACATATTAACTAGAACACAATATAAACTTGATTTTTTATTAAATTACTTATTTTTTAGGTCTATTAACATTACAATTTTATAATGAAAAGTTAGTGATAGTGATGATGACTATTATATTATTCATACTGGATATCAAAGAAACTGTGCTGAATACTTTTCCTACAGCATCTTTTGAAGTAATTATTATTATAGTAATTTTATGTATAAGAAAGTTGAGTCTTAGAAAGTTTAAATAACTAGTTTAAGGTCATATTGCTAGAAAGTGAGTGAAATTTTAAATTTAGATTATTACAAAGTTCATTCCATACTTGTTTTTGGAGTCTAGAAACACATTGTTTTCCTATAGTTAGAGAATAATACAGCAGTCTCCCCAAACTAGAAGTCTTTTTTATTCCTTATGATTAGAATAGAGGGATGATGATAACCTTTCCAAGAACACTATTGTCAAAGTCCTTATTGCTGATGGTTTTAATAACAGAGAAAAAGTCTTTGACACCATGTAGTATCTCATATTTTGGCTAAATCCATTATATATATATATACACACACATATATATAGCCTCTTAGAAAAATAACCAAATAATAGAAAGTCCCTTTTTATAGTATTAACTTCTAACTTTGTTTACAATTACTGGGTGTCATGAATAATAATAAGAGAGGGGAAAAACACAGATAACATACACAAAAATAATGGCCTAATAAATTAGCAAGGAAATACAATCTGACACCAAAACAACTTAATATGAAGACTAAAAATAATCTGCCATTCCAAGGTTTGGAATCTAAAGAAGATAATGAAGATATTTGCAATTTGTTTTCTATTAAAGACATTCTTCTCTCACCTCTGGAAACCTCATAATTTCTTACCACACAAATTAAGAAACAGGGTTTTCCTGAAGTCCCAAGAACCACTGTTAATACTTTAAATCGTTGTCTGTTTTCCATGCCCACAATTGGTCCAGTCTACATGTAACTTATGAATTAACAGATTAGTAATATTTATTTACTTTCAATCATGTGTTAGACATTATGCTAAGTATTATTCAAGTATTTTCTAAACTCCAGGGCAATTCACCAGGTTAGGTATCATTCATTTGATGTATGAGAAATCTTAGGCTCCTTCCAGTCTAATTTGCTGACTTGCTGAGTTCTCCCCCTTTTCTCATTCCATTTCATGGCCTCCTTAAACACATAAAGGCAGTCATGTTTCTGAGTCTTTACACTAGTTCTTCTTTCCTCCTGGAATGTTCTTCCTCAGTCTTCCTACGACTCATTCATTCAGATAATTCTGCCCTAGCTGACAAACTACCTCAGCAATATTTGGACTCAAACAACATGTAGTCTTTTCACTTTGGCTTCTATAACGCATTGATGATACCTCCATGTCATTTCACAGCCTGGTAGCTCATGTCTGTTGATTAATTAATACTCCACTGTCTGGCTGTATCAAAATTTCTTTATTCATTCACCCACTGAAGGACATCTTTGTTGCCTCCTGGTTTTGGCAATTATGAATAAAGTTGCTGTAAACATTTGTGTTCAGATTTTTCTATGGACATAAGTTTTTAATTCCTTTGGGTAAATACTAAGAAGTATAACTGCTGAATTGTATAGCAAGATAATTTTTTGTAAGAAACAAACTGTCTCCCAAAGTGGCTGTACAATGGTGCATTCCTATCAGCAGTGAATTCCCAACAGCAGTTCCTGTTGTTCCAGCTTTTCATGCTCTCAAAATTTTTGATTTTGGTCATTTTAAGAGGTGTGTAAGTGATATCTCATGTTTATTTTAATTTGTACTTCCCTGATGACATATGAGGTGGAACATCTTTTCATACGATTATTTGTCATCTGCACATCCTCTTTGGTGGGTGTCTGATAGTATCTGTGGCCCATTTTCTAAATTGAACTGTTTATTTACAAAGCACTTTTCATACATTAGGTCATATAGTCCTCATAACAAATGAAGAGGGTAAATACTATTAACATCCTCTGCAGAGGTAAGGCACGTGAGTTTAAGAAACTTCCATAACCATAAAAATAAAAGTGCAGGATCCAGGATTTAGATGCAGGCTCTGCTCATTGGAATAGATGTGAATTGGTAAGCTAATTTTGCTTTGTTATTGTCTGTCTCCCTTGAGCTTCCCTGTTATTGTTTCAGCAACGAAGTGATGTGTTCACAGCAGCCTCTACTAAGGGGATTTGGGCATAGAAAATTAACATTAACTCCACTTGCAGAAACAGCTCTACCTTTAGATGAGTAAGGAATTGCAGGATTATTAGTATTATTTCATTGAACACAAATTAAAACTTCAAATTTTCCTCTTCTCTCTCTCCTTTATCTCATCTGCTATTTCTCTGTTGTCTACTGTGAAATACTGTGTGGCACAGTGATAAAGAACCCACCTGCCAATGCAGGAGACAAAGAAGATGCGGGTTCTAGAATAACTCCACTGTCTGGCTGTATGATACCTCCATGTCATTTCACAGCCTGGTAGCTCATGTCTGTTGATTAATTAATACTCCACTGTCTGGCTGTATCAAAATTTCTTTATTCATTCACCCACTGAAGGACATCTTTGTTGCCTCCTGGTTTTGGCAATTATGAATAAAGTTGCTGTAAACATTTGTGTTCAGATTTTTCTATGGACATAAGTTTTTAATTCCTTTGGGTAAATACTAAGAAGTATAACTGCTGAATTGTATAGCAAGATAATTTTTTGTAAGAAACAAACTGTCTCCCAAAGTGGCTGTACAATGGTGCATTCCTATCAGCAGTGAATTCCCAACAGCAGTTCCTGTTGTTCCAGCTTTTCATGCTCTCAAAATTTTTGATTTTGGTCATTTTAAGAGGTGTGTAAGTGATATCTCATGTTTATTTTAATTTGTACTTCCCTGATGACATATGAGGTGGAACATCTTTTCATACGATTATTTGTCATCTGCACATCCTCTTTGGTGGGTGTCTGATAGTATCTGTGGCCCATTTTCTAAATTGAACTGTTTATTTACAAAGCACTTTTCATACATTAGGTCATATAGTCCTCATAACAAATGAAGAGGGTAAATACTATTAACATCCTCTGCAGAGGTAAGGCACGTGAGTTTAAGAAACTTCCATAACCATAAAAATAAAAGTGCAGGATCCAGGATTTAGATGCAGGCTCTGCTCATTGGAATAGATGTGAATTGGTAAGCTAATTTTGCTTTGTTATTGTCTGTCTCCCTTGAGCTTCCCTGTTATTGTTTCAGCAACGAAGTGATGTGTTCACAGCAGCCTCTACTAAGGGGATTTGGGCATAGAAAATTAACATTAACTCCACTTGCAGAAACAGCTCTACCTTTAGATGAGTAAGGAATTGCAGGATTATTAGTATTATTTCATTGAACACAAATTAAAACTTCAAATTTTCCTCTTCTCTCTCTCCTTTATCTCATCTGCTATTTCTCTGTTGTCTACTGTGAAATACTGTGTGGCACAGTGATAAAGAACCCACCTGCCAATGCAGGAGACAAAGAAGATGCGGGTTCTATTCGTCAGTGGGGAAGATCCCCTGGAGAAGGAAATGACAACTCACTCCAATATTCTTGCCTGGGAAATATCATGGACAGAGGGGCCTGGCAGGCTACAGTCTATGGGATTACAAAGAGTTGGGACACGACTGAGCGTGCACACATGTATCAAAACCAAAAAAAGTGAGAGGGAGCTTCATTTTACTAAATAATTCTATTCTATAAAGTAGAATTGTTTTAGAGACATAAGTGTATCTATAGTACAGTGTTAGTTGCTCACTCGTTTCTGACTCTTAGTGACCCCATGGATTGTAGTCTGCCAGGTTTCTCTGTCCACAGAATTTTCCAGGCAAGAATACTGGAGTGGGTTGCCATTCTTTTTTCCTTAGGATCTTCCCAACCCAGGGATCAAACCTGGGCCTCCTATACAGCAGACAGGAGTCAACAGGGAAGCGCTAAGGATATCTAAATGCACATAAACACATAGTTATTTGATAAAGAAGTACATTTTTGATTCATAGCATGCATTTCATTCTTCTGACCATCAGGATCATTTCAATAAAAAGGCACAAAACACTATTTGGTCTATTCTTCTATACAATAGACCTGATCATATTTGTAACTATGAACTAAATACATCTTATTGTATGAACAAATGCTTAAACGCATTTTCAAAAACTACAACATGGATTATTTTTAGTGCTTAAATTTACAACCAGCCAAGTATGCAATTCTTAAGTAGAATAACACACACCAGGGAGTAATACTTGACTAGACTGTGAAGTTTGGTCTCTGAATGTTCTTGGCCTTTGCTCATATGATTCACCACACCTTCTAGGCATGCAATTATCTCTTAGCACCTCAAAACCTGTCATGCAGAATGCCATTCCTTAAATGAGACTTTGCTGCAAGTATCACTGTATACTTAGATCTTAATAATTTTAATAGAAGCACCAACCAAGTCATTTCTGATGGGCAAAAAAGTATAAATTTTACTATTTAGAACACATTTTTCTTTCTGTAATATAACTCACATCTTCATAGTCTATTCATAACTAGAACGATTCTTTCAGATCATTTGACTTTCATAATTAAATTGTAAAAATGAAAACATACCCATAATTCAAGCTAAAATTCAAAGCTGTATTTTTGAAGTTTGTATTGCATTTGTTTTACTGCATCTGTCAGAGAATACACCACAAAACCCTTTATAGATATTCAGATGAATCTCTCCACTAGAAATGAAGAAGGAATACAGCTAATCTTGGGCTTTCATTGGCTTGATTACCATTTCAACTTTAAATGGCTGTATGATAATTAGTGGGTGTGGAACAACCAGTACTGCTCAAGGAGCAATTGCCTTTACTGAAAAACTAAGTTTTGAAAGAAGCACAGTAAACTGCTACAGACAATCAACTCAATAGTCTTACACACCTCCCGGCCATAATTTTAAATGGAGCAGATGTGCTAAAAAGCCAGTGAGAATATGGTTAATACTTCTTGCGGTTCAAGTTGGAGTAGAATCTCTCTAATACGTGACTGGTCATATGTTTTGACAGTGATGTATCATCTACCCAAACATCCCAATCTGGAAACTTTTCATATCAGAAAAGTATTTAAAATCTTAAAACATAGTAAAGTTAAATTTAAAAAGTGATGGGTTTATTTAAAAGTAGTAAACAGACAAAAGCATATGCTGTAAAAATATTAAAGTAAAAATTTTTATAATTATACTAAGTTTAGATGGATGCTCACTTCTATATGATATGCTGCACCTTTATGATTTTAAATGTCTGGTCAGAAAAACAAATGATCATTAAAAACAGGGTAAAGTAAAATTTTAAAAAAATGAGTGGAATTCCAATAGAATCTGTCTTAAGTGACTTCTATTTTTCAAAATTTCTGAATAAACTGAAACTCTCCATTCTTTCTTTAGGATCTCCTAATACATCAACATGGCCTGCTGAAAACTACTATCTGTTAAGAGTTGCATTGTATAGCATGGTGGACTCAAGATAGCTGAAACTATTTTTTGACACTCCTCCCAATGAAAAAGTGAAGTCTTTGTTTCTTTTTTTTAATAGAGGTGAGCTCTACTACTACTTTTATTTTATTTGGCTCCGCACACAGCTTGTGGAATGTAAGTTCCCCAGTTAGAGATTGAACCTGGATCCTCATGAGTGAAAGCATACCTAAGTACTGGGCCACCAAGGAAGTCCCCGTGACTATTTGATTAATCGAATGTGGTGGAAGAGACGAGCTGCCATTTTCCAGGGTTAGGCATTAAACAGACTGGAAACTTACACTTCCTGTCATTTGGACCCTGAGCTACCACAGGAGAAGCTCAACTACCCTAAGTCTACCATAGGTACTAGGTCAGGAGATCTAATTGAGCCAAGTGCTCCAGACTTAACTGACAAAGCTCCAAATATTTAAAGCTATGATCTCTCCAGTAGTCATGTATGGATGTGAAAGTTGGACCATAAAGAAGGCTGAGTGTGAAAGAATTGATGCCTTCAAACCGTGGTGTTGGAGAAGACTCTCGAGAGTCACTTGGACTGCAAGGAGATCAAACCAGTCAATCCTAAAGGAAATCAACCCTGTATATTTGTTGGAAGGACTGATGCTAAAGCCGAAGTTCCAATACTCTGGCCACTTGATGCAAAGAGCCAACTCATTCAAAAGGACCCTGATGCTGGGAAAGATTGAGGGAAGGAGGAAAAGGGAACAACAGAGGATGAGATGCTTAGATAGCATAAAGAATTCAATGAATATGAGTTTGAGCAAACTCCAGGAGACAAAGAAGCCTGGCATGCTGCAGTCCACAGGGTTCCAAAGAATCAGACATAACTGAATGACTGAACAACAACAAATTCCAGTCATTCCCAGCAAAACAGATGCGTGAGTGGAGCTATCTTGGATTCTCCTGACAGACATCTGATATCTAAAGTACCACTGAATGATCTCAGCTGATACAATATGAAATAGAAAAATTACCCATCTGACCCATGGCCAAATTCACGAAAATATGAGACATACCAAGGGGTTACTATTTTTTTTTTTAAAGAAAGGAACACTTTTATTTATTTATTTATTTATTTTTAGCCACTTCTATTGATCTTTCATTCATTTATCTTTGTTCTTTAGCCTGTGTGGGCCTCCCATCGCAGCGGCCTCTGTTGTCACAGAGCACTGGCTCTGGGCGCATGCACTCCAGAGTTCCAGCTCAGTAGTTGGACACATCTGTCCAGCTGCTCCACGGCACGTGGGATCTTCCCAGGTCAGGGATTGAAGCGGCGTCCCTTGCACTGCAAGGCGGTGTCCTTACCCAATGGACCACCAGGGAAGTCCATGGGGGGCTACTTTAAGCTACTAACTTTTGGACTAACTACACAACAAAAGACAATCAGAACTTATGCTTATGAAGAGTCTACTGTATTGTTCCCATTCTTATTTATGTAATGACAGAATATAATTATATATTACATAACTAAATGAAATATGAGTATAAAACAAAAAGATATGTCCTTTCTATAAAACCCAAGTGAATTTCTGAGGTAAAAATTCAGCAAAAGGGAGCTAAAGAAAAGTAAGCCTTCCTCTGGGAGATCTTTTAGAACTATTAAGTCATTTCTTCTCAGGATGCTTTGCAAATGCTTCTATGGTCTTACTTCACTGCATAGGAACAAAAACCTTCAAGTCTGTAATCTGCACCCTAATCCCCCTTAATTTTATGATGTACTACTTACTACTTTCTGCCATGAAAAAAACAGTTCTCATTGCCATTGCTTGAAGACACCATACAAACTCCCACTGCAGAGTCTCTTCTCTAGCTGCTCATTCTACCTGAAACAATTTCCCCACAGATACCAAGCTGGCTTCAAGTCCTGTTCAAATGTCACCAGCTCAATGAAAACCATCATAACCCTGAAATTCTTGAACCTCTTTACCCTGCCTCTTTTAATTTCCATCCCATTAATATCCTTCTGACATATGTAGATTTATTAACATACCAAATGATTACTATCCAGATGGTGTGGAGTAAGAGAGCTTTCGCTCTGAATAACAGAGGAGGAGTACATAATTTTGAAGCACAATTTGGGAACACTATATAAAACAGTGAACAAAATATCAAGCCTTTTAAGCTGGCTTCCAGATTACAAGAGGATGAGCAAAAACAGTGACAGAGTGAAGTCAACCCGCCTTTCTGGGTCATGCTGCACTGTGGCATGGAGTTGGCACTCTCCAATGCAACTGGGCTGAGATGAAGCTTTTTTCATGCACTTCTGAAGGGATGGACCAAGTACCTTTAGTTAAATTGTGAGTTTATTCATTCAGCTACACTCTCCCAGGTAACCCAAAGCTTTTCCCATCTGAAAGACATGTTATTACAAGTCTCTAGAGTCAGGTCTAAATGCCAGAGTCAACAAATAGAAGGCAGAAGATATACATTTCATTTTTACTTTTGTATCCAAACATTCTGTACATGTAGATGCCAATTGATTTTTTTCCATATTTATACTAAATATTGCTCCTATTTTTATTTTAGCTAAAGGAACCAAGGGTTCCTTGGTGGTTCAGTGGTAAAAAATCTGCTTGTCAATTCAGGAGTTACAGGTTGATCCCCAAGTTGGGAAGACCTACCCAAGAAGGAAATAACAACCCACTCCAGTATTCTTGCAAGGGAAATCCCACAGACAGAGGAGCCTGGCAAGCTATAGTCCATGGGGCCACAAAACACTCAGACATGACTTAGCAACTAAAAAACAACAAAGGAATCAAAACTTTTATTTTTGTTACTAAAATTCCAGAATGTACTTTTTTCCAGCAGACACAAAAGTTACTTAAATTAACCATGAAATCTGAGCAGTGAGTAAGACATTTTATTTGGATGTAGGAGATATGTAGATACCAGCCACACAAGTCATGGTCTCTGGTCTTGGGCACCTTATCATCCTGTGAACTTGAATAGAAAGTCTAACTGGGACATTTAACTGTGATCTTAAGAAAATTAGTCAGTTTTTCCAAACTTCAATTTCCTTACCTATAAAGGGAAATTGGTAATGGTTCCTTATAAGTGTGTGCTAAGTAAATAAAAAAAAAGACAAAACTAAGTCATACATGGGATGTGGTCCATATTAAGACCTAAAAAGCTAGCTAGCTATCACTATTTTCCTGAAATGAACTATTATTAAAAAAGAGAGGATGGAGGACTTCTTTGGTGGTCCAGTGGTTAAGAATCAGTGCTTCCACTGTAGAAGGGTACAGGTTCAATTTCTGATAGGAAAGTAGGAGCCACATGTAAAATAATAATAATAATAATAATAATATTACATTGAAAACATTTTTAACAACAGACCAGTTTTATCAAAAATTTAGCAATATTTTGAATAAAATGATAAATAAATTCACTATACTAGTTACCATCTGGTCCTTGCATTTCTATGAGTTTTTTTTTGCAAGTATATCATTAGGCTTTAAAATTTTTAAGTAGGGATGGTAGAGTTATTAGTTTTTTTTCCCTAGTTTTTAATAAGAAAATTGTAGTAGCATGTTGAGAGCTACACAGGGGTCTTTTGATGTGTTTTTTCCTTGAGGAAATGTGGCATTTATATTTTATGTATGTAAAGTTCATTGGAGCTCACTGAAAATTTTTATTCATAGAATTTACTAGTTACTTAGCAATTCTCTGTAGGAGAGAGGTTAAGTTCACATACAGAAAACCTTAGGATATCCTTCTGTAACACAGAGAAGGATATTTGTGCTAAATGTATTACCATTTTATGGTCATTCCAAATGTTAAAAGCTACTTCATCCAGCAGTCATGTTAATATAACTCACTGGAAAAACTATTCTCTCTTTCAAATATATAGTCATTTAAGAAAATACACCTAAAAATAAAATTAGTGTGTAGTTTAGAAATTAATTAAAATTTAAAAAACAGTAATCCCACTGAAAAGACAGAAGGCAGTACATTAGAAAAAACTGTAGGGGAAAATTTTCAGCAGCTTAAAAAATTAGTTCCATATTGTCTCAATTAATGAATGTAGATGGTATTGTATTCATTATATACACTTGATTCAGACATAAACCTGTTTTAGTTATAAATTATTTATATTTCAGACAAAAGAATATGTGCTCAAAATGACTGTTTCCCACAAGGAACAATGAACTCTTTCCATTTTGATTTACTACCTTAATGCTACACAATTTTTCCAAAAGGAATATAATACTATAAAAAAATTGAAAATGTATGAAAACAGAGATGCTTGAATTGGTATAATGGAACTATTCTTTAAAAGTATTTAAGAATAAAATTGAAATACATAATAGGTAAAAAAATACAGTATGAAAATTGCTGTTTAAAAGAATTTTGCTAAAAGCTGTGTGCCACATCATTGTTTATCTTTGTTGTAAAATTAAATTTCATCCATCAATTCTGCACAAAGTCAGACTCATCTATATTCTTGATAATTCATACCCACAGGAATCTCTAAAAGGTAGCATAGATAATGTCTTTCATTTAAATAAATGAAAAAGGCTACAGAAAGGCACAAAATTCTTCAGTTCAAAGTAGGTCATGAGGTGCAAACAATGCATCTGACTGATAAAAAAAAAAGGGGGGGTGTGAGTACAGCTCCTTCCAGTTAACTTCTCAAGCTAAGGCCAAGAATTTGGTAAAATATTAGCTGTGTTATTTTCGTTCAATCTATTTCTTTAAAGTATTCTATATTTTTTAAAAATTCGACTTCTTTTGAGCATTAGTAACATTAGAAGAAAAAATAATCCTTTGAAAAATTCTAATAAAGGAATCTGCAGCAATATTTAAAGTTAAATCTGAGAACTTCTAAAGTAGAAATATGTCCTGAGTTTTTAAATTCACCTGAAGTTAGTTTATAAACAATAATCCTGAATCTTTCTATCCCTTATCACAAAGATGAGATACAGCACTTATCCTGTTTTTTGGTTTGTCTGTCTTAGATGAGAAAGCACCAAAACAAGGAGGTAGAAACAAGTTCTGTTTTCCCTGGTCCTGTTTTTCCCCCTTAAATCTTTTTTTTTTTTTTTTAAAGATTTATTTATTTATTTTGGGCGGGGGTCGGGTAGGGGAGTGAGGGGAGCAGGCGGGCCACTTCTATTGGTCTTTCATTTCTCTATTTTCATCCGTCTTTGTTCTTTGGCTCCTGTGGGCCTCCCGTCGCGGTGGCGTCTGTCGTTGCCGAGCGCCGGCTCTGGGCGCATGCGCTCCAGAGCTCCGGCTTGGTAATTGGACACATCAGTCCAGCCGCTCCGCCGCACGTGGGACCTTCCCAGGCCAGGGATCGAACCGGCGCCCCTTGCACACTGCAAGGCGGTGTCCTTATCCACTGGACCACCAGGGGAAGCCCCCTCCCCTTAAATCTTGCTGACAATTATACTGCCTTTGCATGCAGGAGTTTCTTTGTGTTTATTTGACCGTTTATACATGGACACCATTCATGGGGTCTTTTGCCAACTCATTATATTATCCTGTTAGAATATGGTCAAAGACAAGTCCATATTACAATCCAATTTTCATTTCTGAGAAGATACTGGAATTTCTCATGGAGAGATTAAAAGGCTACCTTTCCTCACCTTTCATTTAATAAAAGAAAGTGAAAACCATGGCATTCTTATTTTGAATGATTTAATTAGATTTTTCTTATCCATGTGATTTTTTTCTCATCTAATTTAACAAAATTATCAGAGATGTGGTTTGATTACGTATCATGCCCTCCAGAAGTACAATTCAAAACCTAACTTTGACTTCCGCTTATTTTAAAAAATTCTTCCCGGAGATTCACATAGCTCTACCCTGTTTTAGTACTGTGCATGTGTGCTCAGTTGTTTCTGACTCTTTGTGACCCCATGGACTGTAACATGCCAGATTTCTCTGTCCACGGGATTTTGCAGGCAAGAACACCAGAGTGGGTTACCATTCCCTCCTCCAGGGGATCTTCCAGATTCGGGGACAGAACCCACGTCTCTTGCATCTCCTGCATTGGCAGGCAGACTCTTTACCACAATGCCACTTGGGAAGCCCACCCCGTCTTAGGGTTAACAATAATTTCAACTTTTCTATTATTTTAATGAAATGATTATTTCTCTCTTTTTCTCTAAAATGGATGTCCTTATGATTTGGGAGGGCAAAATCTTCATTTCCTGTTCATTTTCCTCTTCAGCTGAGCAAGTTATAAATCTTTACAATAGGAATCTTTCTTGCAATTTAGAGATGGACTGTGTTTACAGACATTTCAGATCCAGGTGATAGCACAGGAGACTCAGGCCTTAAAATAAATGCACCCACATGGAACTAAGGCTCTCCTCCAAGTCTCTGAGACTCTCTGTAATATTAATTAAAATTCCTGGTAAATAAATATGCAAATATGCTACCTATTTGCAAAGAGTGGTTAGTTAACAGTCACTATTGTGCTATTCTTCTCTTCTTTCCCTTTATTTTTTGGCAACAGGAATGCCTTACCTAAAGGTAAAGAGAACAGTGAACATCCACTGTGTTTTAGAAAGCACAGAATATATACATATATTTAATTAAAAGAATTCCATCTGATTTCTGAGAATGTCCAAAATCTCTTCACCTGAACCTTGATGAAAAAGAAATCCATTTTGTTTCATGCTATTTACTAAATTAAAGTTTTATCTGAATGGTCAGAAAAGTTAAGGAGTACATTTGCATCACTGTGTGTGTGTTAGTCCCCCAATTGTGTCTGACTCTTTGAGACCCCATGGACTGCAGAACACGGAGCTCCTGCAACCATGGGATTCTTCAGGCATAAAAATGGAGTGGGTTTCCATTTCTTTCCCCATGGAATCTTCCCAACCCAGGGATCAAACCGAGGTCTCCCACATGGCAGGTAGATCCTTTCTGTCTGAGCCACCAGGGAAGCCCTTCTTTTCACTAACACTTTATGATTTATGAACTGGTGACTAACATGTCCCATCGCAACACAAAGATCTACCAGGGCACAAATATTTTAGGGCTTGCTAACTCAAAGATAAATTAAATAAGGTATCGATCTTCAAGAAGATTACATAGAACTTCCATGCCAGTGGTACATGCCAAACTGGATTACAGAAGTTTTGCATTTAGCTTTAACAATGGCAGGGAAATTTGATTACAGGAGATGATACTTTAAAAATTGATAGAAAGAGCTAGATTATTATTTAAAAGGCAGGAGAAGACTGAGTGTCTTCAGAAGAGACATAAAGATAAATAAATCGCTTTGGGGCTATTCTCTGTATATTTTCCTTTCTCTACTTAAAATGTACCTACTTTTTTTTTCACAGCATATCTTAACATACTTTGATCTGCTTCTTTTAAGCCAAAGTCTCAGTCACCAAATATCAATGAAGAAATGTATTGAACTTAAGGATTTCTCTAAGAGCACAGAAGGATACTATGACAAACTTATCAAATGCCTTACCGGTATTGGCCTGATCCATAAATCTAAACTTTTGGATACCTTCAAGGAACTATTACTTTCTTTTTTATGCCCTTTAAAATGATTACTTTAATGATGTGTTACATGATAAAATATACATAAAACCAATCTTCAATGAAAGAATAGCTCTGGCATTTAAAATTCTTTATAGATAAATTAATATAATGTTTAAATTCCTTCCCATGGTATATTAACTTTCAGGGGCTTCTGTAACAAACGGGGAGTTTAAAACAACAGAAATTTATTCTCTCCCAGTTCTGGAAGCTACTGATTCAAAATTATGATATCGGCCTGTTGGCAGGGCCATGCTTTCTGAAGGTTCTACGTGAGAATCCGTTTCACATGTTTCTCTTGGCTTTTGGTATTGTGGACGATTCTTGGTATTTCTCAATGTTCTTTGGCTTGTAGATGCATCTATCAAGGTTTGGCCTCTGTTTTACATGACATCTCCCTATGTGTCTCCTTCTTTTCTCTTCTTAAAAGAACACCAGTCATGTTAGATTAGGGGATCACCTTACTCCAGTATGACATCTTAACTGAATATATCTATTGATACAATGATCCTATTTCCAAACAAGTCATATTTTTGAATTCCTGAGAAGAACATACATTCTGGGGGTACTCTCTAGCCCAGTACACTAAAACGTAGCCCTCACCCTCAGTCAGCTGGTACGCTTTAATCTCTCAGTTTTCAGCTTAACCTCCCATTCTCACATACAACGTAACAAGCAAGAAAGATATATTTACTGAATAGCAGTAACTGATAAAAGCAGGGAGAGGTCAAAGAGCAAATAGGAATGGATTTGAATGACAGAGAAGTAGTTAAACATACAGAGAAATCAAACATAATTCATTTAGATTAAGTATAACCATGATAATAAAAAGTGATGACCACAAAAAACGGTGGCTTATGTATTTCTCTGCTGGTCAATCAGAATGCTTGGATTTACACATAGAAATTATTTTTTTTTCTATTTTACGTTCTAAACACTTTGTAGTGCATCAATTCTTTGCTCACCTTCTGCAGACTGCAGCTCTCTAGCCTTAACAGTCAATCATGTCCCGACCTGAAGAGCCTTTCAAAGGAGAGTCTTAGCACAACTAGCTTCATCAGATGCCTGCTGTGGCTCTGGTTTTTTGCCAAGCTCTTACTTTGTTCCTTAGGACTCATTCTCTGCCTTGTACTCTAAAAAATTATTTTCCCCTTCAGTCCTCTCAGGTCTGAACTCCTAAACGAAGAGTTATTTTCATTTCCTGATCCTATCTTCCTAGACTGCCACTCTCACCCTCCATTGGCCATACTCAGAATGATAAGTTATGCAACAATAATAACACAGTGTTCTATTTCTTTGCATTACCTCCTCTCCCAAAGTCCCAAGGCCTTCACCAACTGCTCTTGAATATCAGGCATAGATAGGTTCCATTACCTATTATGAAACATATCTGCTGTGAACCAACACAGCATGAACTTGTACTTGTTGCTCAAACCTAGTATCCTAGAACATCAATGAACTGACCTGCCCCTGCAGCTATCCGGGCTCTAGAACCTGGTCATCATCGATTTTGTCAGTATATAAATCAAATCACAATTAAACCATCTACCCAGGACTCCCATTTCTCAATCAAACTGACATTTTAAATATCAGATGAGATATGATACCCTGCTTGAGTGATCATAACAACATATTCCCTTATAGTGAACAGATAAACTGTCTGCTTACATAAATATTTTAAAATACTGATGGAAGCAAGTGTCAAAAGTATGTAAATTAATAATAAATTTACTACTTCAATATCTTGCATGCCTAAAAGACAGAAGTCACATCTCTAGTAATGGTCACTCTCTCATAACTTATTATAACAACCAAAATTGGTAACTAACATTCACTAGGCACCTATATATGAAACATTTTTTACCAGTATTACCTTGTGTATAATGTTATTATCGTTATTATTATTCCTGCTTCACAGAGACAGGCTTAGTGATGTTCTGAAGTTTTTTCAACATTGCATTGAAAAGTGTCTGAGTTTCTCATTCAGAATAAGCAGCACCTTAGAGAGTGGTACAAACTGAATGCTGAAATATTTGTCCCTATGTTGAAACTTAAATCTTTGAGAGGTCATGAAAGCACAGTCTTCATGAATGGAATTGCTATCCATATAAAAGGGACTCCACATACCTTTCCCCTCTTTTTATCACAAGAGAGAATACAGCTGTCTCTAAATTAGAAAACAGGTCCTCACCAGACACTGAATCTGCAGGCACCTTGATCTTGGACTCTTCGGCCTCCAGAATTGTGAGAAGTACATTTGTATTGTTTTAAGCAACCCTAGGCTATTCTATTAAAGTAGCCTGAATGGATGCCGAAACTGTGTTTGTTCCACCTCCATGCCACACAATCTGGATCCTCATTTCCTATTACAATCTTTAAAATCAACTGTTTATGTAGATAGCTTCTAGGCTGCACATTTTTTAAATTCCCACGTTCCTTTCATATTTCTGTAAGTGAAGATGAGTCTGATCAAGAATGGTGCCAAGCCCACCAGTAGGTGCTTGGAAGCAGGCCTGTAGAAGCAGTAGCTTCCACACATCTCCATAGAAGCGTCCCTTTTCTGGTCAGATAAAGCAGATCAGTTTCTCAGACCTTCATACACAATTACCTTTCCTACCCCTGCCTTCTTTGGGATCACATGGTTAATGTCTCTGACTTCTTGTTTCCCCACTTCCCCAACTCCACTTTCCCACCTCGAAATCCCATATCAAACCCTATTATTCCCATTGTATTTTGACCTTGTGAAGAAAACATAAATATAATACCAGCATCTGGCCCCATTTATCAAGGGAAATGTGACTCTCTGAAAGGAATTTTGAGAGGTATCAAGAGTCTTTTATCTCCAGCACACAATAACACACAATAATAACACTGAAATATAGATGATAATATTTGTCTTCCTTGCCAATGACAATCTAATAAACTCAGGGAGAACAGATTTTTAGTAAACTTTAAGATGGTATAATAAGACTTAAAGATGAAACAGAATTTTTACAGTCTTTTGATACCAGGATTTGAGAGAAATAAAGGAATTAAATTCCCAACCTTGACATTAAAATTTCTCTTCTATTCTAATAATTTATGAGTCTGAAAGTTTATAACAGATATGATATTAAAGAATACTTTGCATTGCCATAATATTTTATTCCTTACAAAGCATTTCACTTATCTCATTTAACATTTAAGCAAGACATTAAAGGGAAAATTATTGATCTCATCCTACAGATGAAACACTGAGTCTCAGAGTATTTAATGTTTCTCAGAACAACACAGGACTTCTGACTTGTACCAATCATTCAAAAAACTGACTTCACTTATTGAATACCACTCTAAGGCCATTAGATATGACTCTTTCAGTCTTCAAAAATCCTACAAGATACAATTACTATTATTTCCCCCATCTTTACTGATCTCTGGATTGAGGAACTGAGAGGTTAAATAATTTGTCAGACACACAGAGAGAATAAAACTATTTGCTATTTATAATTATCAATGTTATATACTTTTTTCATATGCTAAGTGTTTTCATAACCAGAAAGTGACACAGCTATTCCTGTTTTATCACTAAATTATCTGAGGCTTAGGAGGTTAACAGCACAATCATGCTGGCAGGACTAATAAGTGACAATTAGAATTCAAATTGTTCCCAAAACACATATCATTCCCACGACATCCTTTAATCTCTTATTGCTGGACCATGCAATTCCTCCTTCCCATCTCACAAAAGATAGACTGTCTTGGATTCTATGGCTGTCATTAATATGGATAAGGGTGGAGAGAGCTGACCTCAACAAGCTTTACTCTTTACTTCTTTTCCATTATTTTTACTAAATTGTTTTCCTTCCTTAGTCAACAACATTTAACTTACTTCTGGGACTCTTCCTACAATGCCATGAAATTCAGTTATGAAGTCACTTTCCATTCATAATTCCAAAATTAATTTGCAAGGTTCTTCTCACATCATTGAAGAATTAGTGCTGGAAATGAGACATGATACACTAAGTCTCTGGATGGGGAATCTGGAAGTAGGCAACTTGTACGAAGAGAGGTAAATAAAGGGAAAATTGTTGAAGAGAGTGACTTTCGAAGAACTGTCTTTGACTCTGAGTATATGAGTTCAACTCCCACAGCTATTGGTACTAGGTATGTGATTTGCAAATTGCAAAATTTCAGTCTTATAATCCTTTCTAATAATATATGAGTAATAAAAACCATCTGTCACTTGGATTTTATAGAAAATCCAAAAAGGTAACTACAAGGAAACTCTTTGAAATTGTCAAGTGTCATTCAAATATTAAAGACCATTTTAGGGACTTATCTGGTGGTCCACTGGCTAAGACTCTGAACTCCCCATGCAGGGGGCCAGGGTTTGGTCCCTGGTTAGGGAACTAGGTCCCACATGCCCCACCTAAGAATTCACATGCCTCAACGAAAACCTGGTGCAGCCAAATAAATAAATAAATATTTTTTAAAAGACTGTTTTAATAATTAGCTTATGATATAGTGATTAGGAATCTTAACTGCCAAATAGATACTTAATCAAAGGAGTAAAGGCAGCAGTTCCCAACCTTTTGGGTACTAGGGATCTGTTTTGTGAAAGACCAATTTTCCATGGACCAGGGTGCTGGGGGATAATTGGGGGAGATTCAAGTGCATTATATTCATTGTGTACTTTATTTCTACTATTATTACAGCAGTTCCAGCTCAGATCTACAGGCATTAGATCCTGAACATTGGGGTCCCCTATTTTAAAGTGTAGCCAAAACATGGTCCAGATATGTTTTAAGAAGAATATTCTTACATGATACTTTGAAAGGAAAAGAAAGAAATAATAAGAAAATGGTGATGAAATTCATTGCTGGGATAATAGTTTTAGAATATGAAGAGAGTGAAGAGACATTAGTAACATGTCACATACAGATCTGATAGGAACTGGGAAGAAAAAAAAGACAGAATATTAAAAACTGACTCTTAAGAGTTGGGGTCTGAGGAAATGGAAGAGTCAGGATACCATTGTTAGAATCATGACAACAAATTAGAGAAAAAAAGTCAGGGATCAGACAACAAACTGTGTTTAGTCTTGGTTATTTTCAGAGTTACAACCTGATAGACATATGCTGGGTAAATCTAAGTCACAATGAAGTCCTCTGTTTCTATGGTTCTTTCAAATTCTCACTCATTTAACTTTCTATAAAATTTTCATCGATTACATACTTATGTAGGGAATTCATGTCATGTGTTTGTGCTCTAAAAATTTTTAGTGTCATAGTAAGTTTTATTGCTCCTTGGAACAACCAACAATGTTACATTATTATTTGTTGTATTAGCCTAGCAACATCATCAATGGTTGATTGAAATTTGACATTTTGAAATTATCTAATAAATTGAAGAAAAGTCCTTCTGCTACAACTCTTCAGGACACAGAAAGCAAATAGATGTTTCCATCTGTTTGGTGGCTTCACCAATAGTGATTCAAAAAGCTATACAATTTTAAAGGGAACTCGTAACATTTCTATCTTCACACACAACACTGTGATACATCAGGCCAATAACAGATATAAAAATGGTAGAAGAAAATCTTCAGGGAATAGATGTATATAGAAGGCCTCTTCAGTAAAGAAGCCATTGAAAAAATACACATTTTAGGAGAAATGTGCTCAGGATTGCCTTGTTCTCCTTATTCACAATGACAAGGGTATCTATAACTTAAAGAGTGATATAGTGAAGGTTAAAAGAAAATTTCTTCAAACTGAAAAAACTTTCAACTTCCAAAATACAAAGTGCAAATCAACCCACTCATATATTTTCCAAGATAAAAACTTAGAAAGTTGCTGTCAGGTTCTCATGAGCCTCTGCTACCCACAGCCAATATGTTGCTAAATGTTGTGAGTTCTTCTTTGTTGTATTGAATGTCTTAATAACTTTTTCCCTGCACTTGCCAAAATGAAACCCATATGTTTTTTTTTTTTCCCCTCCACATGGTCCTCCAGGAAATACTATAGTTAATACTCCTGCTTGCTTTTATATAATGAATTTGTATACAGTAATTCAAAAAGTCACTTTTTTCTCTTGAAAGCTGAAAACTGTTAGAGATCAAGGCTTATCCATGCCCTTAAAGCTTATTTAATTAACTGAAGTTAAGACAGAATGTCCCACACATACAAAATGGATACAATACGCACAAAGCAAATTCTTCACAAAAAAGTAGGCAACAACTTGTTAAATTCATTGGCAGCTGCCACATATAAATAAATTAAATACACTGATTACTGAATTTGTAACAACCTGGGTCATTCCTAAGCTTTAAACTACCTTTGATAGCTTTACAATTTAGGTTTTATTTACATCGCTGAAGATAAGGATTCTTTAACTGAAATCATCACTTGATCTTTAACCAATCTGAAATCAATAAATTCCTGTTTATATTATTAATAACAAACATGCACAATAAAATCTAGTGTTAGAGTTGTTTCTAAATCCCCTAGTTTATTTTCTAAAAAGAGAACCAAAATTATAGTACAAGTACATTTTAGAATATCAACTCTTATAGGGGGTAGTTCTTACAACACTCTCTTCTTAATACATCTTTAAATCAGGTATCAAAAAATACAGTAAGATAGATGACAAGGTAAGAGACTCAATAAATCTGAAGGACTGAAATGCAAATCTTACATTCTAAAAATGTTCTCCTAGCACAATAGAGTCCATCATTACCCAGTAATCCTGTCTTCCTCCTTCTCCTAGGCTGGCGGTTAGTAAGCATGGGTAATCAGTGCACTCACCTACCGAGTCCAGATGGGACCTTCTCAACATTTCAGTCCAAAATGACACTACCAATTAATTAGAGTTGGCACGTGAGGTTATTCTTTGCCTTGTCTTTTTTTTTTTTTTAATTTGGCACCCAAACTTACCTAAATTAAAACCTTATCAAACATTCCTTTAATGTAATATCTGGAAATTTGGGGAAGAAATTGCTTAAATCTACAAGTTTTGAATTGTAAGGAGATTATTTGCAGGGATTAAATTCACATTTGATGGGTAGTATAGCATTCTCCATTAAATCCTAATCAACTCACTGGCTTTAATAAGTAATTCTCAAGACAACTTGTCCTTACCATCCTGGCAAACCCACAGAACTTCTGCTCCTTCCTCCTACATGTCAGTTTGGGTTTCAGCATTCCACGATAAAATCCACAATTTTCTTTCCGTATTATGAGATCATAATTGAAAGTGCAAATAAAAAGTACAGGGGAAAATCCCTTAAAACTTCTGCAACAGAAACAGATCACTTTTTATTTCTATTTTGTCTTAGAGCATCCAATAAGCAAGAACATCCATCAGAGATCTTTCCTGGGGCCTGAGGAAATGGGGGAGAGGGCATGAGGACAATGCAAGCTTCTTGTAGCATTTTTAATAGTGCATGTCTATCCTTAATAGGTATGGTTCCTAACTACTAAGTGAACAGTGACTAACACCACTCTTCCACCTAAATTAATACAGGCACATTTAGAATATAAATAAGAGAAAGAAGTATGAAGACAATGCTTTTAGAAAAAGACAAATAATAAAATTCAGGAAAGAAATATTTCTCAACTGAGGAACACCACAGGATCACAATTCTTCTATGTGATTTCTTTTTAACCCCCACTACTCTAGTCATTTACAAAACGGACATTAAAACAAGTACCAACGTACAGCATGGTGACTATAGTTAATGATACTGTACTGAATGTTTGAAAGTTGCTAAGAATAAACCTTACAATTACTCGTAAGAAGAAATGTTATACCTTTGTATGGTAACAGATGTCAAGTAGGTTTATTGTGGAGATCTTTTTGCAATATAGACACATGGCAAATCATTATGCTGTATACCTGCAACTAATGTATGCTTGTGCTTAGTTGCTCAGTCATGTCTAGCTCTTTGTGACCCTATGGACTGTAGCCCACTAGGCTCCTCTGTCCATGGGATTTTTCAGGCAAGAATTCTGGAGTGTGTTGCTATTTCCTTCTCCAGGGGATCTGCCCAACCCAGGGACTGAATCCATATCTCCTGTGTTTCCTGCACTGAACACATATTCTTTACCCATTCTGCCATCAAGAAGCTCAGAAAATAACATACTGTTACTTGTCAATTATATCTCCATTAAAAAAAAGTACTAGAACAAAGTAAGTAGGAAACAAAGGGGGAAAAAGGAGATTTTGTAATTAACAAGGCTATTTCTGGCATAGAAATTATACTAAAGGTGGTCACAGCTTCAGAAGAAAAAAAAATAGGCATTGAGTGAAAAGAGTCATGAAAACAGAACACACAGGACAGGATGGTAAGATGTTAAAAGTCAAACAAAAGCAGCTGCAGTTGAGCATAAATTAAGGATAAGATAAACTGTGAAGTTTTTTTTTTTTTCTTTTATTACTTAATCATTTTTATTTTGTGTTTGCTTTTACAGAGTTTTGTTTTTTTCAATTACAAGAGGGCAATCCAATAAGCAAGAACATCCATCAGAGATCTTTCCTGGGGCCTGAGGAAATGGGGGAGAGGGCATGAGGACAATGCAAGCTTCTTGTAGCATTTTTAATAGTGCATGTCTATCCTTAATAGGTATGGTTCCTAACTACTAAGTGAACAGTGACTAACACCACTCTTCCACCTAAATTAATACAGGCACATTTAGAATATAAATAAGAGAAAGAAGTATGAAGACAATGCTTTTAGAAAAAGACAAATAATAAAATTCAGGAAAGAAATATTTCTCAACTGAGGAACACCACAGGATCACAATTCTTCTATGTGATTTCTTTTTAACCCCCACTACTCTAGTCATTTACAAAACGGACATTAAAACAAGTACCAACGTACAGCATGGTGACTATAGTTAATGATACTGTACTGAATGTTTGAAAGTTGCTAAGAATAAACCTTACAATTACTCGTAAGAAGAAATGTTATACCTTTGTATGGTAACAGATGTCAAGTAGGTTTATTGTGGAGATCTTTTTGCAATATAGACACATGGCAAATCATTATGCTGTATACCTGCAACTAATGTATGCTTGTGCTTAGTTGCTCAGTCATGTCTAGCTCTTTGTGACCCTATGGACTGTAGCCCACTAGGCTCCTCTGTCCATGGGATTTTTCAGGCAAGAATTCTGGAGTGTGTTGCTATTTCCTTCTCCAGGGGATCTGCCCAACCCAGGGACTGAATCCATATCTCCTGTGTTTCCTGCACTGAACACATATTCTTTACCCATTCTGCCATCAAGAAGCTCAGAAAATAACATACTGTTACTTGTCAATTATATCTCCATTAAAAAAAAGTACTAGAACAAAGTAAGTAGGAAACAAAGGGGGAAAAAGGAGATTTTGTAATTAACAAGGCTATTTCTGGCATAGAAATTATACTAAAGGTGGTCACAGCTTCAGAAGAAAAAAAAATAGGCATTGAGTGAAAAGAGTCATGAAAACAGAACACACAGGACAGGATGGTAAGATGTTAAAAGTCAAACAAAAGCAGCTGCAGTTGAGCATAAATTAAGGATAAGATAAACTGTGAAGTTTTTTTTTTTTTCTTTTATTACTTAATCATTTTTATTTTGTGTTTGCTTTTACAGAGTTTTGTTGTTTACAAATACGTATAATCCCTGATTTGTGAAGTTTTGATGTAAAGGAAGAAAGGAAGGTAACTAATGGTGTTGGTTTAGCAACAGAATGGGAAATTAGGGACAGCTTTCTGAAAAAAGGATGATAGGGCACAAAAAGCACTTAGTGTGGGAACTGAGAGATGCCAAGATATAGGACTCCCAGCCTAGGAGAGATCTCAGTACTGGAATTCAGATTTTAAAAATGTGATGGCGTGACTGATATAGACTGCATGATAGTCTAGCTGCTGGAAGGAAATATAACTCAACATTATCATTATCAGTCATCACTGAGAAAGGGAAAGGAATAATTTCACAGGAAAGATAAGTTTGCAGAAAATTAAAAGTGAAATAAGATATCTGAGGAGATGTGAGAAAGAGATTAACAGAAATTTTCTTCCAAAAATGTTGGTAAATTTGAGAAATATTTCTCTTTCCAAATAGTAATCAGTACTCTGAAAAGTAAATTAAAATGTCTAGTAAAATGATACAGCATCATGTCCTATATGCAGATGAAGTCACTAAAGGAAATACTCAATTTTCAAATTTGGAAAACATGGACTTTGATTTATGAAGTTTTCAGGTCACTACTTAACTATTTCACTGAATTTACTTTCTATTTTCTATGGCATTATGGAGTATGTATCTAGAAAAGTGTTCCCTGGTTTTTACTGTTATGTCTATTTTTTTTTTAAAGATTTATTTATTTATTTACTTTGCGCAGGGGTCAGGTTGGGGAGGGAGGGGAGTGGGCCGGCCACTTCTATTGGTCTTTCATTTCTTTATTTTCATTTGTCTTTGTTCTTTGGCTCCTGTGGGCCTCCCATCACAGTGGCCTCTGTTGTCACAGAGCACCGGCTCTGGGCGCATGCGCTCCAGAGCTGCGGCTCGGTGATTGGACACATCAGTCCAGCTGCTCCGCGGCACATGGGATCCTCCCAGGTCAGGGCTCGAACCGGTGCCCTGTGCACTGCAAGGCGGTGTCCCTACCCACTGGACCACCAGGGGAAGCCTGTGTTATGTCTATTTTTGAATAAACTGATTTTTTCGATGATTTTTCCTCTTTTCAGTTCAAATGTACTGCAGTACAAAGAACTGTGGTCTACAAATCTTGGTTGAACTTTATTTCTGAGTGTGTATGCATGTATACATATATATGTATTTGTGTGTGTATCACACACAAATACATACACATACATTCATTGGGTGAACTTGGATGAGTAACAGAAACTATACCCTGCCTTTCAATATTCCATCAAATGCAAGGATTAATTTCTAGCAAAATAAATGTAAAAGGCTACTAAAATGTGAGTGCATTTGAAAATAGTTTAAAGGAGAAAAGCACAATCAGTATTGATTATTCACTGATTTCCTTATCCATTCCACACATTAAGTACCCATCATGGACCAGGTACTTTCTTGACTTTCAGATTACACCTCTGAATGAGACTAACATTGTCCTAAATTAAAATTTCTCAAAGAAATAGCAAGCATGGAAACAGCAGAGTTGAAGAATTAGAAGCATGGACTTGGGAATACGACAGTCCAGAGTTAGTTTCCATTTACCACTTTGGAGTAGTATGAAATTGAGCACCCAGTGACATAAATCCTTTATATATTAATATTAAGTGAGAATTATATTATGTCTGTTTTAAAGATTTTCTGAGGATTCAACAAGTTCATATTTACAAAGTGCTTAGAACAGTGCCTCGCACAAGGTAAATACCCATTAATGGCTTGATAGAAATGATTTGACAGGCAACAGAACAATACTCTTTCTGTTTTGTAATGTTAGACGATGGGAATACCTAAATTCTAAATTAAGAGAAATACTGGTGGAAGAGGACAGCATGTGCGTGTGTGTATACTTCAGTGTTTAAATATTTTATTTCTAAGTTTCCAGAGTTTATACAATGTACTGAAATGAAACTGACTAATTAACCTACGATTATAGTTAAAGATAAACATACATATGGTATGGCAATTACTTTTTAAAAAGTTTTTATTTTCAGCTCCGCACATGGGATCCTCCCAGGTCAGGGCTCGAACCGGTGCCCTGTGCACTGCAAGGCGGTGTCCCTACCCACTGGACCACCAGGGGAAGCCTGTGTTATGTCTATTTTTGAATAAACTGATTTTTTCGATGATTTTTCCTCTTTTCAGTTCAAATGTACTGCAGTACAAAGAACTGTGGTCTACAAATCTTGGTTGAACTTTATTTCTGAGTGTGTATGCATGTATACATATATATGTATTTGTGTGTGTATCACACACAAATACATACACATACATTCATTGGGTGAACTTGGATGAGTAACAGAAACTATACCCTGCCTTTCAATATTCCATCAAATGCAAGGATTAATTTCTAGCAAAATAAATGTAAAAGGCTACTAAAATGTGAGTGCATTTGAAAATAGTTTAAAGGAGAAAAGCACAATCAGTATTGATTATTCACTGATTTCCTTATCCATTCCACACATTAAGTACCCATCATGGACCAGGTACTTTCTTGACTTTCAGATTACACCTCTGAATGAGACTAACATTGTCCTAAATTAAAATTTCTCAAAGAAATAGCAAGCATGGAAACAGCAGAGTTGAAGAATTAGAAGCATGGACTTGGGAATACGACAGTCCAGAGTTAGTTTCCATTTACCACTTTGGAGTAGTATGAAATTGAGCACCCAGTGACATAAATCCTTTATATATTAATATTAAGTGAGAATTATATTATGTCTGTTTTAAAGATTTTCTGAGGATTCAACAAGTTCATATTTACAAAGTGCTTAGAACAGTGCCTCGCACAAGGTAAATACCCATTAATGGCTTGATAGAAATGATTTGACAGGCAACAGAACAATACTCTTTCTGTTTTGTAATGTTAGACGATGGGAATACCTAAATTCTAAATTAAGAGAAATACTGGTGGAAGAGGACAGCATGTGCGTGTGTGTATACTTCAGTGTTTAAATATTTTATTTCTAAGTTTCCAGAGTTTATACAATGTACTGAAATGAAACTGACTAATTAACCTACGATTATAGTTAAAGATAAACATACATATGGTATGGCAATTACTGTCATAATAGTATTGAATAATTTAAAAAATAGAAATAACTTTATTCATTGCATATTTTTTTCATTTTATCAGGAACTGTAGGATCCTACAACACTACCCACTCTTAGTTCTGATGTTCATTTCCTACACAGTGTTACTGTGAGTGTGAGGTCTAGGGTGTTTGATCTGGATCATAACCCTGAATGTTGGCTCTGAAATTAAATTCTAGAAAATCCCTTTTGTAGACCTGATTCATATAAAGTCGAATTCAGAACATTTAGGTCTTCAAATAAATTTATCCTATTTTGAAATATCAAAAAAGTAAGTAAAAATGTTATGGAGACACAAATTACATGAGCCTTTTTGAGAAAAATAGAAAACAGGTAAATGGAAGCTAGAAAAGGAACCACGGAAAACAAAAAATGTAGATGAAGGGGAAATTATCAAAATTGTCACAAAAGTGACAACATCAAACACAGAACACTGAGATGTACTAATGATAGTATGAATGTGGCTAGAGGTTGGCCAACATTATTGATGGCATGAAGGATACAGGTAGATTCCTAAGTGAAATACAATCACTTACAGAACTTAGGATTTCAAATAAAAGGGGTTATTATACATGCAGTAAAATTGGCAAAGGACACACAAATGCCTGAATATTTTTAATTTCCACATAAGATGCTTCCACCCTGTACAATTTTTTCCCCAGTATCTATTGATTCCATTGCAAACAAAAAGGCTACTTCACATTTGTTTTTCATCAAATCCATACTTAAGATTATCGGAGCCTTCTAATTACATAAATGGTACATTATCTAGCGAACAGCAAAACCAAATCACTATTCATATCATTTCAACTGAACTCAAGTTTACTTGAAGCTCTTTCAGAATTCTAAATGCCATCATTTACGAAAATCAAGGGCAAGAAAATATAACTGTCAAGAAAACTGCTTTAGTTACTATGTACTGGAGTAAATTTACTGGACACTAAGACCAATGAAAAAATACAAGTGCTCTCTATGTCCTAGAGCTACCATTTTATTGATGGGGTTAATGATCTTCAGATGACAGCTTACTTTTTTTCTGAATTCAGTCTAAGGATTCAATTAACTGTACTAAATCTGACATTACACTATTAAAAAAACTACAAATCAACTGTCATAATAGTATTGAATAATTTAAAAAATAGAAATAACTTTATTCATTGCATATTTTTTTCATTTTATCAGGAACTGTAGGATCCTACAACACTACCCACTCTTAGTTCTGATGTTCATTTCCTACACAGTGTTACTGTGAGTGTGAGGTCTAGGGTGTTTGATCTGGATCATAACCCTGAATGTTGGCTCTGAAATTAAATTCTAGAAAATCCCTTTTGTAGACCTGATTCATATAAAGTCGAATTCAGAACATTTAGGTCTTCAAATAAATTTATCCTATTTTGAAATATCAAAAAAGTAAGTAAAAATGTTATGGAGACACAAATTACATGAGCCTTTTTGAGAAAAATAGAAAACAGGTAAATGGAAGCTAGAAAAGGAACCACGGAAAACAAAAAATGTAGATGAAGGGGAAATTATCAAAATTGTCACAAAAGTGACAACATCAAACACAGAACACTGAGATGTACTAATGATAGTATGAATGTGGCTAGAGGTTGGCCAACATTATTGATGGCATGAAGGATACAGGTAGATTCCTAAGTGAAATACAATCACTTACAGAACTTAGGATTTCAAATAAAAGGGGTTATTATACATGCAGTAAAATTGGCAAAGGACACACAAATGCCTGAATATTTTTAATTTCCACATAAGATGCTTCCACCCTGTACAATTTTTTCCCCAGTATCTATTGATTCCATTGCAAACAAAAAGGCTACTTCACATTTGTTTTTCATCAAATCCATACTTAAGATTATCGGAGCCTTCTAATTACATAAATGGTACATTATCTAGCGAACAGCAAAACCAAATCACTATTCATATCATTTCAACTGAACTCAAGTTTACTTGAAGCTCTTTCAGAATTCTAAATGCCATCATTTACGAAAATCAAGGGCAAGAAAATATAACTGTCAAGAAAACTGCTTTAGTTACTATGTACTGGAGTAAATTTACTGGACACTAAGACCAATGAAAAAATACAAGTGCTCTCTATGTCCTAGAGCTACCATTTTATTGATGGGGTTAATGATCTTCAGATGACAGCTTACTTTTTTTCTGAATTCAGTCTAAGGATTCAATTAAATATATTTCTAAGCAACATAAATGTCTAGATGGGAATATAAACCAATTTCAAATGTTAAATTTAAGGGACTGAACAAAGATGGACACTTTCTTTCAAGCAATATCCAGACATACAAATTAAAGATTGAAGTCAATTGTCAAGAATTAATAGGTTACGGGATCTGGCTTGAATTGTAACACTGATTGGCTTAAACTTTGACAATATTTTCTCAAAGTATTTCATTCATTTGTTTGCTACTTATTACTTGTCAATCACTGGAACATGTGCCAATGAGAAATGAAAATTACTGATGAATTTAGAGTCTACAGAGGAAGTTAGAAAAGCAGTCAATAGAAGAGATCTCCCTCCATGTAACCAATGTTTCCATATTCAATTTGCTAAAGTAACAAACACTCTGCATTTCCTCTACAAAGTATGCTGGTTAATGTTTTTTGTTTTTTTTTTTTAAGGTAACTTTTGCAGATATCGTTTTTTTAATTTTTAATTTTACTTTTTCCTTTTATAGAGTTTTGTTGTTTACAGACATGCATGATCCCAGATTAGTCATATGTATAGTCACCCCATCGCATCCCTCCAGGCCGTCACACAGTGCCCCTGCAGGAAAGCCTTTTCTCACAGCACAATGGCAATAACTATTTCTTTCACATATGATAGTATAGGTTTTCATGCTACTTCCTTTACACCTCCCACCCACTGTTCATTCCCCACAATGTCCATATGTCTGTTCTCCATGTCTGTTTTTCCATTGCTTCACTGCATGTGTTATCATTACCATCTTACTAGATTCCATATATATACATCAGTATATTGTACTTGTCTTTCTCTTTTTTGACTGACTTCACTTTTTATGATAGGGTCTAGATCCAACCACCTCATGAAGACTGATTCTTCTGCATTTCTTTTTATAGCTGTGTAGTATTCCATTGTATATATGTACCAGGGCTTCTGGATCCATTCATTCGTCGATGGACATCTAGGTTGCTTCCATGTTCTAGCTATTGTAGAGAGAGCTGCAACGGACATTGGGGAATAGGTGACTCTTTCAATTTTGATTTCATCAGGGTATAAGACTAAGAATGGGATTGCTGGGTCATAGGGTGCTTCTATTTTTAGTTTTTGAAGGAATCTCCATACTATCTTCCATAGCGACTGTATCAATTTACATTCCGACCAACAATGCAAGACTGCTCCCTTTTCTCTGCACCCTCTCCAGCATTTATTGTCTGTCAATTTGTGGATGATGGCCATTCTGACTGGTGTGAGGTGATATCTCATTGTAGTTTTGATTTGCATTTCTCTAATTATAAGCAAGGTTGAGCATCATTTCATGTGCTTTTCAGCCGTCTGTATGTCCTCTTTGGTGAGATGCCTCTTTAGGTCTTTTTCTCATTTTTAGTTTGGGTTGTTCATTTTTCTGGTACTGAGTTGTCTGAGGTGCTTGTAGATTTTGGAGATTAATTCTTTGTTATTTCATTTGCTATGATTTTCTCCCATTCTGTGCGCTGTCTGTTCAGCTTTTTTGTAGTTTCTTTTGCTGTACAAAAGCTTTTAAGTTTCATTAGGTCCCACATGTTAATTTTTGTTTTTAGTTCTGCTATTCTACTAGGCAAGTCATGGAAGATCTTGCTTTATGTCCTTGAGTGTTTTGTCTATATTCTCCTCTAAGAGTTTTAGGGTTTCTGGTCTTACATTTAGGTCTTTAATCCATTTTGAGTTGATCTTTGTGTAGGGTGTCAGGGAATGTTCCAACTTCACTTTTTTGCATGTAGCTGTCCAATTTACCCAGCACCATTTGTTGAAGAGGCTGTCTTTGTCTCATTTTAGATTTTCGCCTCCTTTGTCAAAAATAAAGTACCCATAGGCATGTGGATTTTTCTCTGGGTTCTCTATCTTGTTCCATTGGTCGATATTTTGGTTTTTGTGCCAGTACCATACTGTCTTGATGACTGTTGCTTTGTAGTAGAGTCTGAAATTAGGGAGGATGATCCGTCTAGCTCCATTTTTCTTTCTCAAGATTGCTTTGGCTATTTGAGGTCTGTTATGTTTCCATAGGAACTGTGTTATTCTTTAATTTAGTTCTGTGAAGAATGTCATTGGTAGTTTGATATGGATCACATTGAATCTGTAGATGATATTTGGTAGTGTCGTCATTTTCACACTCAATTTCTTCCAACCCAGAAACATGAAATATCTCTCCACTGGTTTAAGTCTTTTTTAATTTCTCTCATGAGTGTCTTGTAATTTTCTGTGTACAGTTCTTTTGTTTCTTTGAGTAGGTTTATTCCTAGATATTTGATTCTTTTGGTTGCAATGGTGAAGGGGACTGCCTCTTTGATTTCGTTTTCTGATTTTTCATTGTGTGTGTATAGGAATGCCAGTGATTTCTGTGTGTTGACTTTGTATCCTGCGACTTTGCTGAATTCATTGATTAGCTCTAGTAGCTTTGTAATAGAGTCTTTGGGATTTTCTATGTATAATATCATGCCATCTGCAAATATAGAGAGGTTTACTTCTTCTTTTCCAATCTGTATTCCGTTTATTTCTTTTTCTTCTCTTATTGCTGATGCTAGAACTTCCAGGACTACGTTGAATAATAGTGGTGAAAGTGAACATCCCTGTCTTGTTCCTGATCTTGGAGGGAATGCTTTCAGTTTTTCACCATTGAGAATAATGTTCTCTGTGGGCTTCTCATATATGCCTTTCACTATGTTGAGAGAGGATCCTTCTATGCCCATTTTTTGAAGAGTTTTTATCATAAATGGATGCTGTACTTTGTCAAAGGCTTTTTCTGCATCTGTTGAGATTATCATGTGATTTTTGTCTCTCAGTTTGTTGATATGGTATATCACATTGATTGATTTGAGGATACTGAAGAATCCTTGCATGCCTGGGATGAACCCAACTCGATCATGATGTATGAGTTTTATGGTGTGTTGTTGAATTCTGTTTGTTAGGATTTTGTTGAGGATTTTGACGCCTAAATTCATCAGTGAAATTACTCCATAGTTTTCTTTTTTTCTAAAAGATTTATTTATTTTTGAGGGGGTGGGACGGGGAGGGAGGGGAGCAGGCAGACCACTTCTATTGGTCTTTCATTTGTCTATTTTCATCCATCTTTGTTCTTTGGCCCATGTGGGCCTCCCATCATGGTGGCCGCTGTCATCGCAGAGCACCAGCTCTGGGCACATGTGCTCCAGAGCTCCGGCTCGGTAATTGGACACATCGGTCCAGCCGCTCCATGGCACGTGGGATCCTCCCAGGCCAGGGATCGAACCGGCGCCCCTTGCACTGCCAGGCGGTGTCCTTACCCACTGGACCACCAGGGAAGCCCCATAATTTTCTTTTTTTGTGTTGTCTTTGCCTGGCTTTGGTATCAGGGTGATGGCAGCCTCACAGAATGTGTTTGGAAGTGTTCCTTCCTGTACAATTTTTTGGAAGAGTTTTAGAAGGACAGGCATTAGCTCTCGCTGGTTAATGTTTAAGGTAAGGTGGATTCATTTGGATAGTATTCAAGGCTGTGGTAGCTTCTGGTCCTATAAGTTAAATATGTACTCAAGTCAATTTAACTGACTTAAACAACTATACTTATTTCTAGGGCTTCCCTTGTGGCTCAGTGGTAAAGAATTTGTTAATGCAGGTGACATGGGTTTGATCTCTGAGATGGGACGATCCCCTGGAATAGGAAATGGCAACTCACTACAGTAGACTTGCCTGGGAAATCTCACAGACAGAGGAGCTTGGTGGGCTACAGTCCATGGGTTTATAAAACAGTTGGACATGACTAAGCAACCAGACAGCAATACTTTGTCTCTAGGTTGTGACTGACTCTTTTGAGACCCCATGGATTATAGCCCACCAGGTTCCTCTGTCCATGGGATTTCTATAGTTATATAAATTAAGTAGAGATTACCAAATGATAAATTTAAGTGACACAAAGACAAGGGTTTTGTACTCCAACTACACTAGATAATAGTGTATATCTACTGTTTAAATGAACCTAACTACAAAATATTTTTACTTATGCAAAGACTAAATGGAACATTTTAGAGAGAATTCCCTGGTGGTTCAGTGGTTATGACTTCTCTCTCTCTCATGTCCTAGGGCCCAGGTTTGATCCATGGTCAGGGAACTAAGATCCTTCAAGCAGTGCAGGAGGGGCAAAAAAAAAAAAAAAAAAAATGGCACATTTTATAAGTAATAAATATGACAGCAAAAATGACTCAAATATTTGGCCAGATGAACATGAAACCTAGATAAAAATGATAAAATTCTTTAACTCTCTTTACAGACTGTATCATAGATATCTTTTAATTCTCATTCAAATATAAAGAACTGAAACTGGAAATTATACACGAGACTAGCTCTGGTCAACAGAAATATAATTATAGTCATATATGCAATCAAAATGTCTCCAATACCTACATTAAAAATATAAAGAAGGTAAAACTAACTTTGTTACCATGTTATTCAAACATGCCCCAAAGATTTTCATTGTAAGATGCAATCAATATAAAATTACTGAAATATTTCATATTTTTTTTCACATTATGTCTTCAAAATCCTGTACATATTTTACATTGACAGCTCATATCAATTCATGCTAGCTACATTTCCAGCGTTTGCTAGTCACTAATGCCAAGGGTCTACCAAATCAGCCATCACAGATAAGACAATATAGATGTGATTTATATAGAAAAGAGATTTATCTCATTCTTATCTGTGAATTTTTGTATTATAGGTGTGATTTCTAGATCAAAGTACATTTGGTTTTGCCTCTGGACATCCAGTTGCACTAGCACCATTTGTTGAAAATACTATCCTTCTTTCATTGAAACAATTTTGCACCTTTGTGAAGAATCAGTTGTGAACTTGGGTGTAGATCTATTTCTGGGTTCTTCACTCTGTTCTATCCAGCTATGTGTCTGTCCTCCTGTCACTATCACACAGTCTTGATTACTGTAGCTAGATAATAAGTCTTAATATTGGATAGTGTCATTTCTCCTACTTTATTCTTCTTTTCAAACCTTTTACCTATTCTAAGGACTTGACATAGATTAAATACCTCTTTATGTCTTAAGCTTTTTTAATAACTTGTATATCTACTGTTTAAATGAACCTAACTACAAAATATTTTTACTTATGCAAAGACTAAATGGAACATTTTAGAGAGAATTCCCTGGTGGTTCAGTGGTTATGACTTCTCTCTCTCTCATGTCCTAGGGCCCAGGTTTGATCCATGGTCAGGGAACTAAGATCCTTCAAGCAGTGCAGGAGGGGCAAAAAAAAAAAAAAAAAAAATGGCACATTTTATAAGTAATAAATATGACAGCAAAAATGACTCAAATATTTGGCCAGATGAACATGAAACCTAGATAAAAATGATAAAATTCTTTAACTCTCTTTACAGACTGTATCATAGATATCTTTTAATTCTCATTCAAATATAAAGAACTGAAACTGGAAATTATACACGAGACTAGCTCTGGTCAACAGAAATATAATTATAGTCATATATGCAATCAAAATGTCTCCAATACCTACATTAAAAATATAAAGAAGGTAAAACTAACTTTGTTACCATGTTATTCAAACATGCCCCAAAGATTTTCATTGTAAGATGCAATCAATATAAAATTACTGAAATATTTCATATTTTTTTTCACATTATGTCTTCAAAATCCTGTACATATTTTACATTGACAGCTCATATCAATTCATGCTAGCTACATTTCCAGCGTTTGCTAGTCACTAATGCCAAGGGTCTACCAAATCAGCCATCACAGATAAGACAATATAGATGTGATTTATATAGAAAAGAGATTTATCTCATTCTTATCTGTGAATTTTTGTATTATAGGTGTGATTTCTAGATCAAAGTACATTTGGTTTTGCCTCTGGACATCCAGTTGCACTAGCACCATTTGTTGAAAATACTATCCTTCTTTCATTGAAACAATTTTGCACCTTTGTGAAGAATCAGTTGTGAACTTGGGTGTAGATCTATTTCTGGGTTCTTCACTCTGTTCTATCCAGCTATGTGTCTGTCCTCCTGTCACTATCACACAGTCTTGATTACTGTAGCTAGATAATAAGTCTTAATATTGGATAGTGTCATTTCTCCTACTTTATTCTTCTTTTTCAAACCTTTTACCTATTCTAAGGACTTGACATAGAAGTTTTAGAATAAACCTCTTTATGTCTATAAGAAACCTTGTTGTAATTTTAAAAGTAACTGTGTTAAGGTTTTAGGTAATTTTTTTGGGGGGACGGGCCACTTCTATTGGTCTTTCATTTATTTATTTTCTTCTATCTTTGTTCTTTGGCCTGTGTGGGCTTCCCATTGCAGTGGGCTCTCTCATAGCAGAGCACTGGCTCTGGACACATGTACTCCAGGGCTCTGGCTCGGTAGTTGGACACATTGGTCCAGCCACTCTGCAGCACCTGGGATCTTCCCAGGCCAGGGATCGAAGTCATGCCCCTTGCACTGTAAGGCGGTGTCCCTACCAACTGGACCACCAGGGAAGCCCTTAAGTAACATTGATAAGAAATTACAACTTTAATATGTCAAGCATTCCAATCCATAAAGTATACATTTATGTTTCTTGAGATCTTTGATTTCTTTCATCATTATTTTGTAACTATCAACATGTAAATACTATACATATTTTGTTATGTGAGTACTTTTGTAATTCATTTTCTTTGGAATTACTGCAAATGTTTTTGTGCATTAAATCCTGGTTTCCAGATGTTTATTTTTAGTACATAGACACATGAGTAGTTTCCCTACTGTTAAAAGTTCATTAAAATGATTGCTACCTTCTCTTTAAATATTTGGAGTAATACTAGGGTTAATTTCTTTTTCATGGCTTTTCTAGTTATAAATTCAGATTCTTTCAGTCTTTTTTTTTTTTTTGGCCACTTCTATTAGCCTTTCATTTGTTTCCATCTTTGTTCTTTGGCCTGTGTGGGCCTCCCATCGCAGTGTGGCCTCTGTCGCTGCAGAGCACCGGCTCTGAGCACATGTGCTCCAGAGTGCTGGCTCAGTAGGGGGAGACATCGATCCAGCCACTCCACAGGACGTGAGATCTTCCTAGGCCACGGATCAAACCGGCACCCTTGCACTGCAAGGCAGTGTCCCTACCCACTGGACCACCATTGAAGCCCTAAATTCAGATTCTTAATGGTTATATGGTATTCACATTGTCTATATCATCTTGCCTGAGTTTTGTAGTTTCGGGTTTCAAGAAATTGCTCCACTTCTCTGTAAACTGTTGTATAAAGTTGCTTATATTATGTTCTCACTATCCTTTTAATGGCTGTAGGGTTTGTAGTTTCATTCCTGGCATTAGTGGTTTGTGTCTCCCTTCTTTTAATCTCTGTCATTATTTCCAGAGTTTTATGAATATTGATTTTTTTGTTGTTGGGAAGAACTTGGTGTGTTTCAGGAAAACTATATTTTTAAGGGAGGGCTATGATTCAGTTAAGTCAAGAAAATGGATTAAAACCCTATAAAAAAATCAAGAACATGCAGATTTATATTTAAGGCATCAAAATGCACATTAGTGATCACTTCACTAATGAGTCACAGTTCTCCAAATTTTATTGTACACGCTTAACAAATTTAATGATACTGAAATAACTTTTGTAATTTTGGAAAACCCAGACCAGATGGATTGAATATTTTCTCTTTAAAGTCTTTCTCTCAGGTGTCTAAATGCCTCAAAAGGGAAGTACAACAGATGAGACCTGCTTATTGAGGAAGAAGAAGTGTTACGGGAATTTATTTTGACCCACTCTCTTATTTAAAACCTCTAGAGATTTAAGGGAAAAGAAGAGGCAAAATATGCCTTAGTTTTAATGTTAATGCTATGGTACAGCTGGGACTTGTCCTACATTTATTGAGAACTCTAATTTACGAAAACTAGATCCCAGCATTTTGAAAGCAGATCTGAGACCTCTAAAGCTATTTCCTTTACAGTTTTTTCTACTTCTGCTTATAGTTTAACATATTGTCCTGATTCTCATTTCTTTTTTAAAAATCTGTTTGTAGGTTTATTTTAATCCCTTGAAATCAACTCCTCCTATGTATGTGATTATGCGTCCATACAGAGACCCCTCAAATGACCATCTCTTACTTTTAGAAAATAGTGCAAAATAATCAAGAAACAAATTGTATAATTTTCTGCCTAAATTTATCATTAGATAGTCAGATAACACTTTTTATGACGGATATTTGGATATTATTGCTGAAACAAAAGAGAAAGCAAGAACCGATGAGAAGAAAGAAATGACAGAAAGTTGTAGGAGAATGAAATAACATTTGTGTAGTTCCTTATTCTATTGCTGGGGATATGCTATATGCCAACCAACAATAAATAAGGGAGAAAATTTAGAACAAGGGAAAAGAGCATTTTGATCCTCACCATTTTTTTCCCTACCCCACCCTCATCCCCCACAGTATACCTGGTACAATTCTGTTTTCTTGAACAGCCTAAAAGGGTCAACATTCATGACATAAGTACTATTGGGAGAGACAACACTTTCAAAGCAGGATCCACTAAGATCTAATTCTGCATTTCACTCTTTAAATATTTAAGTATTTCACCAAGAACCAAAAACATAATTAATATAAAGTTGACTATGTTTCTACCAAAGGTTCTTAGGTACAACATATCACATGGTTCACGCACTTATATACCAATAATGGTTTTTCCCCCCAGAATATGCAACATAAATAAAGAGAGAAATCACCAGATGACTGAAAGTATATATATTTAGATACTAGCTATATGGTAGATCTAATGAGCATCATTCTTCTTCTTCTTTTTTTTTTTGAGCATCATTCTTCTTTGAATATATAAAAATAATTTACTTACTAAGGGCTTTAGGAATTACTAGTTGAAATATTATACATAATATATTATTTTTAAGCCATAGAAAAAAATCAAGATTTAATAAAGTCCCTATCTCTATTAGTAGTATTAATAATATTTAAGATTAACACATAGAGACCTGGTTTGTTCTTTTAAATTTTTGGCCTCTTTTATTGTTTTTTAATTTATTTTCATCCATCTTTATTCTTCGGCCTGTGTGGGCCTCCCATTGCAGTGGACTCTCTCGTTGCAGAGCACTGCCTCTGGGCACATGCACTCCAGAGCAGCTGGCTCAAATCGAACACACTAGACCAGCCGCTCCACAGCATGTGGGATCTTCTGGGGCCAGGGATCTAACCAGTGCCCCTTGTACTGCAGGGCAGACTCTCTACTCACTAGACCACCAGGGAAGCCCCCTATCTCTATTATTTAAACTTTGCTAATTAGTTCAAAGCTTTATTTCCATACACTATTTTTTTTTGTACAATTCAGGCTATAAGTCAGTTTAGTTACACTTTTCTATAATTTGTTCTCTAAGGTTACTTAGAGAAAAGGTGTTTAATTTGAAGTCCAGAGAGGTTTGAATCTCCTAAAATCTAAGTGAAAATACCTTGTGTATATATGTACAATTATCTGGAGGTTGGGGTCAGTGCTTACATTTGATTTTTAAAAGGACATATGGTCGGACTTCCCTGGTGGTCCAGTGGATAGAGAGTCTGCCTTGCAGTGCAAGGGACACTGTTCCATTCCTGGCCTAGGAAGATACCACGTGACATAGAGCAACCGGACTGGTGTGTCCAGTTACAAGCTAGACCTCTGGAGTGCATGCACTCAGAGGCAGTGCTCTGCAACGAGAGAGGCCACTGTAATGGGTGGCCCATACATGCCAAAGAATAAAAGATGGATGAAAATAAATATAAAAATAAAAGTGGCATGATGGGGAAAAAAAAAAAAAAAACCTGAGACTTTACAAAAAAAAAAAAAAAAGACTCATGATCATCTCCTAAAAACTCTAATTTATATTTTAAATATAAATGTATTTAATATTGGCCAAATGGCCATGATGCCTACATATGTTCATGAAATGTAGTTATTTGTGCTTTATTTTTCTAAGTCTATGACTTGAGGAATAGAAACCTTTATATGATTGTCTTTGTGCCCTCAAAATAGACAGAGATGCAAGAGATATATGGGATAGAAAAGAATAAAAACATTCACTTTATCTTCTCAATGGTAGAATATGTGTATTCATTACTTTTGCTTCTTCTAGACATTAAAGTCCATAATCTTATCTCATAAACAGTAGTCTGTTCATATCGACTTAATAGAATACCAACTGAGAATGATAAGCTTGATGGAATGGTAACATTATTAGATGCTGGAATCCTCAGAAGAACTTTGCAATCCAAGCAAGAGAATTAATATCAGTAAAATATTCTAAAGAGTAAAGAAAAAGTCATGATTTATCATAGTCTATTTAGGTTTCCATTATTATGTTTTATAGTGGAATAAGATAAGTCATTGCTGAGTGCTTAATCTAAAAAGTGCTAAAAATTCAAGACATTATGTCAGGAAAATAGGGCAGAGGAAGAGGTGCTACAGTGATGAATAATAATTAGCCCCCATTCCTAAGGATCTTAAACTCTAGTTGTGGAATTATCTATACACATAAAAATGGTTGTACATCTATAACAGGATCAGGAACTACCAAAATAACATTTAAAATTCTCTAATCTTTGTAGAATTGGCAATGAGGGAATAACATGACTCCTCCGGACTGACAATCCTGGGAAAAGCCAGACAAGCAGAGGACATTTCACTCTTCTCAAAGAGACTGTTAATGGTTTTGAGAATTACCTATTAGGAATACATCTTCTGTTCATATGCAGAGTGGTCAGGGAAAAGGATGTTACTGAAGTAAGGAATGGTGGTGAGAAATGGTGAGTTTACTGGGCAGTAGAAAATGAAAGTCTCTGATACATATGAGGAGCCAGAAAACTGAGAATGAGAGAGAAGAATATGACAATAAAGATCGCTGTCAATTTTCATAACTGCTTTAAAATGTTCAAAAAATGTATGTACATGATTATTTTCTCTTCACTACTATTTTGCTGAAATATGGCATCTGTCTAAAATTGGATGGAGCATGTCTAGACTTATAAGGCATTATATTTGTGCTTTATTTTTCTAAGTCTATGACTTGAGGAATAGAAACCTTTATATGATTGTCTTTGTGCCCTCAAAATAGACAGAGATGCAAGAGATATATGGGATAGAAAAGAATAAAAACATTCACTTTATCTTCTCAATGGTAGAATATGTGTATTCATTACTTTTGCTTCTTCTAGACATTAAAGTCCATAATCTTATCTCATAAACAGTAGTCTGTTCATATCGACTTAATAGAATACCAACTGAGAATGATAAGCTTGATGGAATGGTAACATTATTAGATGCTGGAATCCTCAGAAGAACTTTGCAATCCAAGCAAGAGAATTAATATCAGTAAAATATTCTAAAGAGTAAAGAAAAAGTCATGATTTATCATAGTCTATTTAGGTTTCCATTATTATGTTTTATAGTGGAATAAGATAAGTCATTGCTGAGTGCTTAATCTAAAAAGTGCTAAAAATTCAAGACATTATGTCAGGAAAATAGGGCAGAGGAAGAGGTGCTACAGTGATGAATAATAATTAGCCCCCATTCCTAAGGATCTTAAACTCTAGTTGTGGAATTATCTATACACATAAAAATGGTTGTACATCTATAACAGGATCAGGAACTACCAAAATAACATTTAAAATTCTCTAATCTTTGTAGAATTGGCAATGAGGGAATAACATGACTCCTCCGGACTGACAATCCTGGGAAAAGCCAGACAAGCAGAGGACATTTCACTCTTCTCAAAGAGACTGTTAATGGTTTTGAGAATTACCTATTAGGAATACATCTTCTGTTCATATGCAGAGTGGTCAGGGAAAAGGATGTTACTGAAGTAAGGAATGGTGGTGAGAAATGGTGAGTTTACTGGGCAGTAGAAAATGAAAGTCTCTGATACATATGAGGAGCCAGAAAACTGAGAATGAGAGAGAAGAATATGACAATAAAGATCGCTGTCAATTTTCATAACTGCTTTAAAATGTTCAAAAAATGTATGTACATGATTATTTTCTCTTCACTACTATTTTGCTGAAATATGGCATCTGTCTAAAATTGGATGGAGCATGTCTAGACTTATAAGGCTTATATTTCCATATATTAAGTTCATGTAGCATAGCACCTATACTACATGTGCACGTGAAAAGCTTAGGCAAAGGAGATTACAGCTTGTCCTGTAATAGACAAAAAGGACTTGATTATAGAATTGAGACTTAAATTTCATGATTCTCATGAAATCAGGTTAAGCTTAAAATAAGAAAAATAGTTTCTTAAAAAGGGATTGATTTAGGGTAGGATTCAAGTAAGAAAAAGCAAAGGGATGAGCAATAAAGATGATCAGTTAGATATTAACATAAAATTGAGACATTCCTCTTATGAAATTCATGAAATTCTGTTACGCTTACTGATCAGTATTAGGGAAGAAAAGAAAAACAAGTAGTAGCTAGGATCATTCTCAAGTAGCCACACTTTGAGTCATGTGGCCTCTGATCTTAACCGTATCCCAAAGGAATCTTAAAAAAACTAGGCCTTAAAGTGTCTCCTGAAATGCATTTGGCCTAAGATGGCAGCCTCCAAGTGCCACTGATGATCTGAGGACTTCCCTCAGGGTCAACTTACTTACTTCTCACCATTACCATCCCCCCAACGCTATCAAGCACCTCCACATAGTTCTTTGATGCTACTGGCCTATGTTGTGAGGAGAGTTTTGAAGATGAGGTCTCTCTGTCTTTTATATCAGAGAGATTCCCTGTTGGGTCACCAGAACAATCAAAGAACCCACCTAATTATGGGAGGGAAGACAGGCATGACACTACTCTCCTTCTCTTTTTGTGGAAGTTAAAAGACCTTGACTCTTGTGAATAGCAGTGCCTTCTTTCTACAGTGGCTTTGAAATCAATCTGTGTGCAAACCACTGAAAGACCTTTCTATTGTTGGGAGAGAACTGAAGAGTTGAGGAGAGCTTGATTCAGTACAGAAATCAAAATGGCTGCCTGAAATGCCACTCCATGAGGCTAATTTCCTCCAACTGTGCTTAAGACACTTGACTGGTAATACAGAGCTAAAGCAAGGAGTAACTATATTTCCCTAGGAAAGGAGGGAAGGGAATCATAAATTAAGCACCTACTATATTGTGCACTTTATAGTTTTATTATTCAGTGATCATAATATCACTATGATTTAGGAAATTTTCTTTGCACCTTATAGGAAAGTAGAACAATGAAGTGGAAATAATATGGACTTAAGAATCATATATACCTATATATAAAATATGGATTAGCCTCTTAATAGTACTGAAAAATACATTTAAATTCTTTTAGTCTGCTTCCTCATTGATTTGACAGGGAAACATACTACCTTTTATTGTGAATGAGCAAATATTCATCCTGCTCTGTTTTACAGTTTACTTTCATTTAAAGGCATAAATATGTGACAAATTTAGTGATGTATTTACTGCATATAGCATGCCACCTATTATATACTGAGACTTTTTCATGTGTTATCTCATTTAATCCTCTCATTTAATCCTGAAATCAGAAAAGGAAGGGCTAGTTTTATTTGCAGAAATTTACAGGTGAAGGAACTAAAGCTCAAAGATAAGGGAAAATTTGCCTACAGCCTTAAAATGATTAAAAGGCAGGGGTGTCACACAGTCATTTAATGCTGCCATCCTAGAAAACATTTCAGGAAGAAAAGAGAGTGGCAATAACAGCTTGCATTTAATCAGTATTTACTTATGCCAGAAACTCTATTATAATTTTATTACTGGAATAATAATTTATGAAAAAGCTATGGTTATTACCCTTATTTTACAGATGTGAAAACTGAGGTAGGGAGTTCCCTCATGGCAGAGAGGTTAGGATTTAGAGTTGTTGATGCCATGGCCTGGCTTTGATGCCTGGTCAAGGAACTGAGATTCCACTAGCTAGGCAATGTGGCTGAAAACAAAACAAAACAACAACAACTGGTGTGAACATATATTATGCAATGAATAACTGGGAGAGCTAGAATCTGAACTGGAGAATGCTTCAACACTACTAAACAGTGAGTATGGATTCTGTCATTAACAGTGCCAAAACCTTGAGGCTATTTCCTCCAACTGTGCTTAAGACACTTGACTGGTAATACAGAGCTAAAGCAAGGAGTAACTATATTTCCCTAGGAAAGGAGGGAAGGGAATCATAAATTAAGCACCTACTATATTGTGCACTTTATAGTTTTATTATTCAGTGATCATAATATCACTATGATTTAGGAAATTTTCTTTGCACCTTATAGGAAAGTAGAACAATGAAGTGGAAATAATATGGACTTAAGAATCATATATACCTATATATAAAATATGGATTAGCCTCTTAATAGTACTGAAAAATACATTTAAATTCTTTTAGTCTGCTTCCTCATTGATTTGACAGGGAAACATACTACCTTTTATTGTGAATGAGCAAATATTCATCCTGCTCTGTTTTACAGTTTACTTTCATTTAAAGGCATAAATATGTGACAAATTTAGTGATGTATTTACTGCATATAGCATGCCACCTATTATATACTGAGACTTTTTCATGTGTTATCTCATTTAATCCTCTCATTTAATCCTGAAATCAGAAAAGGAAGGGCTAGTTTTATTTGCAGAAATTTACAGGTGAAGGAACTAAAGCTCAAAGATAAGGGAAAATTTGCCTACAGCCTTAAAATGATTAAAAGGCAGGGGTGTCACACAGTCATTTAATGCTGCCATCCTAGAAAACATTTCAGGAAGAAAAGAGAGTGGCAATAACAGCTTGCATTTAATCAGTATTTACTTATGCCAGAAACTCTATTATAATTTTATTACTGGAATAATAATTTATGAAAAAGCTATGGTTATTACCCTTATTTTACAGATGTGAAAACTGAGGTAGGGAGTTCCCTCATGGCAGAGAGGTTAGGATTTAGAGTTGTTGATGCCATGGCCTGGCTTTGATGCCTGGTCAAGGAACTGAGATTCCACTAGCTAGGCAATGTGGCTGAAAACAAAACAAAACAACAACAACTGGTGTGAACATATATTATGCAATGAATAACTGGGAGAGCTAGAATCTGAACTGGAGAATGCTTCAACACTACTAAACAGTGAGTATGGATTCTGTCATTAACAGTGCCAAAATTATGGCATGACACTTAATACCTCACAGAACTTGGTTTCTTTACCATGAAATGTTTGTATGGATTGTGCAATTTCAAGAATTATAGAATTTTAAGAGCTGACGGAGATCTAGAATTGTATTTGGTTACATTTATTAACTGGAGACCCTCTATATAATTAATACTTACATATGCAGCTCTCCCAAACAGCTACCCCTCAAACTCTCATTTTCCCCTAATAATCTTCCTAAAAAATACCCTTCTACTACTTATTTATTATCCATTCCTCTATAACTTTCTGTGCATTAGGTGGGAGCCTCTCATTTTGTGTGTCTCCAATCAGAAAGAATAACCCTTTTTCAGACTCTCCTACTGTAAACAACTCAGACCAAGCCAACACCTTCTCCACACCCACTTTAACCCTTGCCAAAATTCTTGTATGATGAGTAATTCTGTCATCTAGTCTAGCTGTGCAGGATTCCGTGTCACACCGTGTTTGTGTTCAGCACTTTTATAGCTTTACAATTTCTAATCTGGAGCGTTCTGTTTCTGAACTGGGCCTGAGCTAATTCAGGCTGTCAAGAGGTTTGTGTCCTGAAAATTCCCCTGAGTCAGAAGAACAAATATTTTGTATAAATAGAAACTCCAATGAAATAGGATAGAGACCTGATATAAACAAAAGAAACCTGCTATTAAAAGTATCTAGAAGATGTAGTTACCTACATAGGATTTGTGACCTCACCAGAGAACAGCTACATAGGCACTGAAAGATGAGTACAGAAGTGTGCGTGTGTGCATGTGTGTGTAAGTGAGCATAAGTGAGAGAGTGAGTGTATGTGTATGTTTGGTGTTGATGAAGAGCATTTGTAAGTGGAGGGACACTAGTGAGTAAGAGGAAAACTGGAGCAACAACAAACATCACTCATTTTCATTTGTATGGCACGGATAAATTTTTTAAATTTTTATTTATTTCTTTTAATTCTGGCTGTAAAACAAAACAAAACAACAACAACTGGTGTGAACATATATTATGCAATGAATAACTGGGAGAGCTAGAATCTGAACTGGAGAATGCTTCAACACTACTAAACAGTGAGTATGGATTCTGTCATTAACAGTGCCAAAATTATGGCATGACACTTAATACCTCACAGAACTTGGTTTCTTTACCATGAAATGTTTGTATGGATTGTGCAATTTCAAGAATTATAGAATTTTAAGAGCTGACGGAGATCTAGAATTGTATTTGGTTACATTTATTAACTGGAGACCCTCTATATAATTAATACTTACATATGCAGCTCTCCCAAACAGCTACCCCTCAAACTCTCATTTTCCCCTAATAATCTTCCTAAAAAATACCCTTCTACTACTTATTTATTATCCATTCCTCTATAACTTTCTGTGCATTAGGTGGGAGCCTCTCATTTTGTGTGTCTCCAATCAGAAAGAATAACCCTTTTTCAGACTCTCCTACTGTAAACAACTCAGACCAAGCCAACACCTTCTCCACACCCACTTTAACCCTTGCCAAAATTCTTGTATGATGAGTAATTCTGTCATCTAGTCTAGCTGTGCAGGATTCCGTGTCACACCGTGTTTGTGTTCAGCACTTTTATAGCTTTACAATTTCTAATCTGGAGCGTTCTGTTTCTGAACTGGGCCTGAGCTAATTCAGGCTGTCAAGAGGTTTGTGTCCTAAAAATTCCCCTGAGTCAGAAGAACAAATATTTTGTATAAATAGAAACTCCAATGAAATAGGATAGAGACCTGATATAAACAAAAGAAACCTGCTATTAAAAGTATCTAGAAGATGTAGTTACCTACATAGGATTTGTGACCTCACCAGAGAACAGCTACATAGGCACTGAAAGATGAGTACAGAAGTGTGCGTGTGTGCATGTGTGTGTAAGTGAGCATAAGTGAGAGAGTGAGTGTATGTGTATGTTTGGTGTTGATGAAGAGCATTTGTAAGTGGAGGGACACTAGTGAGTAAGAGGAAAACTGGAGCAACAACAAACATCACTCATTTTCATTTGTATGGCACGGATAAATTTTTTAAATTTTTATTTATTTCTTTTAATTGAGGATAATTTTTTTACTAGATGAGACTCTTTTTTTACCTCTAAGTCATCGTTTATTTTTCAATCTTTATACTTTGGTCTGTGTGGGTTTTCCGTCCAAGCGGCCTTCCTCGCTGCAGAGCACCAGCTCTGGGCACTTGTGATCCAGAGCACTGGCTCGCAATTGGACACACCAGCCTAGTTGCTCCTGGGCTTGTGGGATCTTCCCAGGTCAGGGATCTAACTGTGCCCCTTGCAGTGCAAGGCAGACTCTTTACCCACTGGACCATCAGGGAAGCCCACAGATAATTATATAAGATTATAATTTGCTGAGACTTTCTCTAGTAAAAGGCTAGAGAAATAATACCATTATTCCCTATTATCCCTATCTAACTAACCCTTTCTCATGGACCATCTGCTCCCTTAAAAAAAAAAAATCAAAACTTAGGATCTCAAATTGAATCTCCAATGTCTTACTTTCCACAGATGCAAACACTGACACATGTATCATATATGAAGGCTCATACAATTTTTGTCTTCCTTTTCTATTAGTCTATGTCATTTCCCAACTTTGAAGAGATATTTGCAAAATTATGGACTATGGAGAGGTTACCAAAGAAAGGAGCATAAATTTTAATGGGTCAATTTTCTGTAATGGATATATTTTGAGCATTTACCCTGTGTAAGTTGTTATGGCAAAAGCTGTGAGTGAGGTTATTATTTTCAAGGAGCACCCTGTTATGGGGATGTTAATGTTATGTTAATCCATAAGGAGCCATTAGATTTTTCAAAGTTAGAGAAGATAAGATGGAGACATAAAAATAAAGATCCATAAATCTCCTGAACAGTTTCAACTACACTAAAATCTCTCTCTCTTTCCTCTTTTTAAGATAAAGTTCAATGTTTCATACATCGAGTGACAAACTTGTTTAGGTAATTGTACTTCCATTTTTAATTTTTTTTTAATTGAAAGATAATTGCTTTACAGAAGTTTGTTGTTTTCTGTCATATATCAGTACGAATCAGTCATAGGCATATATATGTCCCTTGAAGACACTAAATTCAGAGTTTCTACAAGTAGAGATTGAGACAAGGCTACTTGCAAGAACGACATATTGAGAAAGACTGCAAAAAGGTGAGGGTATGGAGGGATTGGCATGGGAGGAGGGAAAACTACCCAGGAAGAGATTCTAGTTGGAGATCAGTTTCAACATGATCCCAGCAGGTGCTCTGGAGCACAAACTGCAGCACAGATTTCGTCCTGCTTGTGGCAAGGAGGCTGGGATGCTATACCCTCCCACATGTTAGTCACTGGCTCCAAGCTGACCTAGTATGAGGGACATGTGGCCTTCACGCTCAGAGCATGCTTTAGGGCAAGTGTGATTCTCCAGAGAAAAGGGTGCTGTGAGCAATCAACACTTTCAGCAGCAGAGGGATGGATGCACTGACTCTATAAAGGGGACTTTGACAGAACTTCACCAGTGCCTACTAGTACCAGATAACAGAACCCATTTGTTTCGAAAATAGTACACCTGGTGGTCAGATGATAAAGAATCTACTTAAAGTTCCTATCTACAATCCAGGGATTGAATTGACCCAGGTTCAATCCCTGTATTGGGAAGATCCCCTGGAGACAGTAATGACAACCCACTCCAGTACTCTTGCCTGGAGAATCCCATGGACAGAGGAACCTGGTGGGCTGCAGTCCATGGGGTCACAAAGAGTCAGACATAACTGAATGATTAACTCAGGTGACACTAGTGGTTAAGAATCCACCTGCGAATGAAGGAGTAAAAGACCCAGGCTCTATAAGGAAGATTCCTTGGAGTAGGAAATAGCACCCTACTCCAGTATTCTTGTTTGGAGAATTCCAGGACACAGTAGTCTAGTGGGCTACAATCCATGGGACCCTCAAAGAGTCAGACATGGCTGAGCAGCAACATTCTTTCTTTAAGGCTTCTCCAATGGCTCAGAGGGTAAAGAATTTTGCCTGCATAGCCAGATATACAGGAGATGCATGTTCCATACCTGGGTCAGGAAAATTCCCTGGAGAAGGAAATAGCAACTCACTCTAGTATTCTTGCTAGGATAATTCCATGAACAGAAGAGCCTGGCAGCAACTGAGCATACACACACACACACACACACACACACACAGAAGTATTTTACATTTTCTTTGGTAGCATGAATCAGAAATGTATTTCAATGTATGGTTTCTTTAGATGAAGCACTCATACAAATGACTGGGCAAAATGTAAACAGATATATCAGTATCTCCAAGCCTTCCAAACTGGAATTCAAGTGTCACCAGAGATCTAAACAAATCTTTCAACACCAATTGTAATAAAAGAATAAGTTTGTCTATTTTCACATCATCTATAAATGAAAGTAAGCAAAGAACTCAGTGGAAGTTGGGGAAAAGCTGTTCAAAGGGAGTTAACTCAGCTTGAACATATACTCTTAGTATTTTCACTCAGTAGGACTCCTTTCTCTGGCACCTGAAAAGAGGCTGTATGTCCAGCAGCCATCTCAGACCGTGAGGTGACATTAAGAATGGAAGGCACCATAGCAAGATAGAAGGTTCCCACATCCCTGAGGACCACGCCCTGTTCTACCAGCAATGTACTGCTTGCAAATGCCCCTGTGTCATGTGACAGAGCAATAAATCTCTTACTTAACACTATTTCAGGTTTTCTGTTACATGTAGCCAAACCTGGTTTGAACTGAGGTGGCCATTTTTTTTTTTCATTAAAAATGTAAAATATACCTTGATCGCTTTTTATTGCATCTCAAAATCTCCTATACAATGAGTAAAAGACCCAGGCTCTATAAGGAAGATTCCTTGGAGTAGGAAATAGCACCCTACTCCAGTATTCTTGTTTGGAGAATTCCAGGACACAGTAGTCTAGTGGGCTACAATCCATGGGACCCTCAAAGAGTCAGACATGGCTGAGCAGCAACATTCTTTCTTTAAGGCTTCTCCAATGGCTCAGAGGGTAAAGAATTTTGCCTGCATAGCCAGATATACAGGAGATGCATGTTCCATACCTGGGTCAGGAAAATTCCCTGGAGAAGGAAATAGCAACTCACTCTAGTATTCTTGCTAGGATAATTCCATGAACAGAAGAGCCTGGCAGCAACTGAGCATACACACACACACACACACACACACACACACAGAAGTATTTTACATTTTCTTTGGTAGCATGAATCAGAAATGTATTTCAATGTATGGTTTCTTTAGATGAAGCACTCATACAAATGACTGGGCAAAATGTAAACAGATATATCAGTATCTCCAAGCCTTCCAAACTGGAATTCAAGTGTCACCAGAGATCTAAACAAATCTTTCAACACCAATTGTAATAAAAGAATAAGTTTGTCTATTTTCACATCATCTATAAATGAAAGTAAGCAAAGAACTCAGTGGAAGTTGGGGAAAAGCTGTTCAAAGGGAGTTAACTCAGCTTGAACATATACTCTTAGTATTTTCACTCAGTAGGACTCCTTTCTCTGGCACCTGAAAAGAGGCTGTATGTCCAGCAGCCATCTCAGACCGTGAGGTGACATTAAGAATGGAAGGCACCATAGCAAGATAGAAGGTTCCCACATCCCTGAGGACCACGCCCTGTTCTACCAGCAATGTACTGCTTGCAAATGCCCCTGTGTCATGTGACAGAGCAATAAATCTCTTACTTAACACTATTTCAGGTTTTCTGTTACATGTAGCCAAACCTGGTTTGAACTGAGGTGGCCATTTTTTTTTTTCATTAAAAATGTAAAATATACCTTGATCGCTTTTTATTGCATCTCAAAATCTCCTATACAATGAGTAAAAAGCACACTGTCAGGCTTCTCTGGTGCCAGTGGGTAAAGAGTCTGCCTTGCATTGCAAGGGGTACTGGTTTGATCCCTGGCCCAGGAAGTTCCCATGTGCCGTGAAGCAGTTAGACCAATGTGTCCAATTCTGAGCTAGCACTCTGGAGCACATGCACTCAGAGCCAGTGCTCTGCAACTGGAGAGGCCACTGCAATGGAAGGCCCACACACGCCAAAGAATAAAGATGGATGAAAAGAAATAAATTTTTTAAAAAAACAATTAACAAAACCAAAATTTTTAAAAATGCTAAAAAAAAGCACACTGTCAAAATGCATGTCATTCTTTTTAAATCAAAGGTTTATAAATCAAAACCAAACTACACAAAAAATCATAAATTAATGCAAATGTGACACAAGTACAAATTAAATTGGAATGTTCTGTCAGAATAAAGACTCTCTGCTAGTTTTGAAATGAAAAGCATCATGCAACTTTGCACGCTGCATTTCTTTGAAAAGTACCAAACTTCTTTTCTCAGTCACTCCAGTTACTCTGAATGTAAGGTATTCATTACTAGTGAGATAAAAACAGAATGTTGAGGGTCACGTGATGCAGGCAGCTGAGATTTCAATTCAAGGTCAGTCCCTGGATCCTAAGACAGCCAAACAGTGTTTATTGCCAAACTGACTGATGCCTGTAGCCTTGGAATAAGGAGACAGGACAACGATTCAATTGTATCCTTAAAAGATACTTCATCCTCTAATACACATGCTATATCTCATTATAATTGTAACAAACTTAAAAAACGGACTTCAGACATAGTTATTGGAAAACAGTCTGAAGTTAGCTAAAATAATCAGAAGGAACAAAAATAGTTTTTATTTCGGAAAACAGCTAAGTTCTACCAGCAATGTACTGCTTGCAAATGCCCCTGTGTCATGTGACAGAGCAATAAATCTCTTACTTAACACTATTTCAGGTTTTCTGTTACATGTAGCCAAACCTGGTTTGAACTGAGGTGGCCATTTTTTTTCATTAAAAATGTAAAATATACCTTGATCGCTTTTTATTGCATCTCAAAATCTCCTATACAATGAGTAAAAAGCACACTGTCAGGCTTCTCTGGTGCCAGTGGGTAAAGAGTCTGCCTTGCATTGCAAGGGGTACTGGTTTGATCCCTGGCCCAGGAAGTTCCCATGTGCCGTGAAGCAGTTAGACCAATGTGTCCAATTCTGAGCTAGCACTCTGGAGCACATGCACTCAGAGCCAGTGCTCTGCAACTGGAGAGGCCACTGCAATGGAAGGCCCACACACGCCAAAGAATAAAGATGGATGAAAAGAAATAAATTTTTTAAAAAAACAATTAACAAAACCAAAATTTTTAAAAATGCTAAAAAAAAGCACACTGTCAAAATGCATGTCATTCTTTTTAAATCAAAGGTTTATAAATCAAAACCAAACTACACAAAAAATCATAAATTAATGCAAATGTGACACAAGTACAAATTAAATTGGAATGTTCTGTCAGAATAAAGACTCTCTGCTAGTTTTGAAATGAAAAGCATCATGCAACTTTGCACGCTGCATTTCTTTGAAAAGTACCAAACTTCTTTTCTCAGTCACTCCAGTTACTCTGAATGTAAGGTATTCATTACTAGTGAGATAAAAACAGAATGTTGAGGGTCACGTGATGCAGGCAGCTGAGATTTCAATTCAAGGTCAGTCCCTGGATCCTAAGACAGCCAAACAGTGTTTATTGCCAAACTGACTGATGCCTGTAGCCTTGGAATAAGGAGACAGGACAACGATTCAATTGTATCCTTAAAAGATACTTCATCCTCTAATACACATGCTATATCTCATTATAATTGTAACAAACTTAAAAAACGGACTTCAGACATAGTTATTGGAAAACAGTCTGAAGTTAGCTAAAATAATCAGAAGGGAACAATATGTATTTAAAATTAGATAATAAATATGTACTTTCAAAGGATGGCAATTTTACAATAGTAACTTGCATCAGTTGCTAAATGGTGGGTTTCATGTAACAGAGTAATCAGAATTAGACGCTGAAATACGAAATGCAATTTGGGTCTTTCAATGACAAGCTCAACAGAGAAAAAAAGCGGATGGTAGAAAGTTTACAATTTCTACACTGATGTGTCTAATTTAGAAACTGAGGTTATGATTTCTGACTCTAGAGCATTTGAGAACAAATGTTTTAGCACACAAAGCAAGTCAACACACATAAACTGCTACAATCTGAGAAATCTATCACCATCTAAGAAAAGCACCACATCCCTCTTTTCCACTGTTAATTATTTTGAAGGAGACACATCACATGCTTAAACATCTAAATAAGACATAATAAAATAATTAAATCTCTTGGGGAAATTAAGCTTACTACATACTTTTTAAAGGGAGAACAAACATGGTTCTGTCTACATAAATTTAATATTTGAATAACTTTCCGAAAACAATTTATTCTATCTGCATATGCTTTTTTTCCCTTTAACTATGTTTGCTAGCTTTTTGTCATTTATAACTGAAATAGTTCTGACCTACACTTACGTACTTATGTTTAGCTTTATTGAGACTGAAAGATAGATGCTAATGATGCAAGTGACTGAAAAATGAAAGTGATCCACTTATTTAAACCTTCAGCACCTCAGTTTCATGGATTACATGACTGATCTTTTATCTTAGAGCTGAAGTCACTGGACCCAATCATTTGATGTTGACGAATGGACAACTGGGGAGGCTTCCCTTGTGACTCAGATGATAAAGAATCACCTGCAGTACAAGAGACCTGGGTTCAATCTCTCAGTTAGGAAGATCCCCTGGAGAAGAGAATGGTTAACCACTCCAGTATAACTGCCTAGAGAATTTGATGCACAGAAGAATCTAGTGGGCTACAGTCCATGTGGTCGCAAAGAGTCAGACACACCTGAGTAGCTTTCATTCACTTTAATGAACAACTGGAGGCATTTCCATTTGGAAGCAACTTAGATTCACCTTGGCATCTTTATAATTCTAGGTCTGAGATATAACCATTAAAAAAAGCATGACTGGTCTCTATATGGGTCATTGGGTAACAGTTTATGCTTATAACACTGGTTTATAATATTATATAGTTTTATGTGTACATTATATTTCATTTATTGTATACACTACACCAGTTTAGTTCATCACCAGTTTAGCTTAACATAGGCAACTATAGGGCTAGCTGGTAAACTTTGGTCTAGGTTTAACAGGGAGTCCAGAGAGGAAGCATGCTGTGGTATCTAATAATGTGGGCTATAAAACAGGAGGCTTGGGTTTGTAAGTCGAGTTCTAATTTAGATTTCCTTAGCTGTAAAATGGGAATAATAACAACTCCCTGGCAGTCCTGTTTTAGGAATGTACTCACATAATGTATTTAAAGCTCTCAGGATGGTATTTGCCACAAAGTGCTCAGAGTTGTTATTATTACCTGCAGAGCTGTTAGAATGACCAAAGTGTTTAAAAAAATAGTATCTCCCTCTGGCATGAACATTAATCCACAGATGCTTCAGAAAATACTACCTACTGGAAGCTGTCTAAAGAAAAAAAAAAAAACACAACTCTCAGGACACTCAAGCTTTGTAGGATCCTGCTCATGACTGCCAACCCAACATTTTCTATTCTTTCTCATACATTCTCAACTACGTATAGTTTGCTTATTAGACTAAAATGTGCTAATGATGAAGTGACTGAAAAATGAAAGTGATCCACTTATTTAAACCTTCAGCACCTCAGTTTCATGGATTACATGACTGATCTTTTATCTTAGAGCTGAAGTCACTGGACCCAATCATTTGATGTTGACGAATGGACAACTGGGGAGGCTTCCCTTGTGACTCAGATGATAAAGAATCACCTGCAGTACAAGAGACCTGGGTTCAATCTCTCAGTTAGGAAGATCCCCTGGAGAAGAGAATGGTTAACCACTCCAGTATAACTGCCTAGAGAATTTGATGCACAGAAGAATCTAGTGGGCTACAGTCCATGTGGTCGCAAAGAGTCAGACACACCTGAGTAGCTTTCATTCACTTTAATGAACAACTGGAGGCATTTCCATTTGGAAGCAACTTAGATTCACCTTGGCATCTTTATAATTCTAGGTCTGAGATATAACCATTAAAAAAAGCATGACTGGTCTCTATATGGGTCATTGGGTAACAGTTTATGCTTATAACACTGGTTTATAATATTATATAGTTTTATGTGTACATTATATTTCATTTATTGTATACACTACACCAGTTTAGTTCATCACCAGTTTAGCTTAACATAGGCAACTATAGGGCTAGCTGGTAAACTTTGGTCTAGGTTTAACAGGGAGTCCAGAGAGGAAGCATGCTGTGGTATCTAATAATGTGGGCTATAAAACAGGAGGCTTGGGTTTGTAAGTCGAGTTCTAATTTAGATTTCCTTAGCTGTAAAATGGGAATAATAACAACTCCCTGGCAGTCCTGTTTTAGGAATGTACTCACATAATGTATTTAAAGCTCTCAGGATGGTATTTGCCACAAAGTGCTCAGAGTTGTTATTATTACCTGCAGAGCTGTTAGAATGACCAAAGTGTTTAAAAAAATAGTATCTCCCTCTGGCATGAACATTAATCCACAGATGCTTCAGAAAATACTACCTACTGGAAGCTGTCTAAAGAAAAAAAAAAAAACACAACTCTCAGGACACTCAAGCTTTGTAGGATCCTGCTCATGACTGCCAACCCAACATTTTCTATTCTTTCTCATACATTCTCTGTTATTACTGGACAGGATAATAAACAAGTAAGTGACTATCTAGAAGAGAGTTTCTCCACTTATATGTGAACCAGAAATGACAAATGTTTTTAATGTGCATTCCCTAGATGCAAAAATTCTTCTCTATTTACAGTTAAGCCACTGATTACAATGGAAAATAGGGCCGGCAAACCATATAGCTCCACGTGTGTATCTGTGAGAGGGAAAAAATTAAACTACCAAACAGAACCCTCAACACAATTCACAAAGAGAAGCCCTATCTTTGCTGTGCTGTGCTAATTCACTTCAGTCATGTTTGACTCTGTGCGATCCCTTGGACTGTACCCACTAGGCTCCTCTGTCCATGGGATTCTCCAGGCAAGGATACTGGAGTGGGTTGCCACGCCCTCCCCCAGGGGATCTTCCCAACCCCGGGATCAAATCCAGGTCTCCTGCATTGCAGGCAGATTCTTTACCACCTGAGTTACCAGATTCATATAACGAGAAGGCTGTATTTATTTTCATTTGATAAGAGATACTTTTATAGAATAAAAATGTTTAAAACTACTTCTCTGATTTCTGGTTCTTCAAGTAGCAAACTTATAAAGCTGATTTAATCACACATTAATAATAACAAGCAGAAAAGGAGAATAGTGAAAAAACCCTTCTGCTACTGATATCACAGAAGGAATATTTCCCTGATTTGCATAAAGATATCAGACTTCAATGTATTTACAAGGCTCACCAATGAACTAGTACTTGCATTTTAATTCACATAACCAGTTTGTATGAGGAAGGGGCCTACCAAAGAAAACAGGCTTAAAGGAAACTAAATTTTTGTGCTCAAAATAATTGTGTAAGGCTAACAATAATAATCATTTAAAGAAGGATGAGAATCTGAACCTTTAACAAAAACCCGGTGTTTTAATTTACAATATAAGTGAAAGACGTTAGGAATGAGGGTTTTTTTTTCCCCTTTCAAAATGTATGTAATTCAAGTCCTTCTTTCAAACAGACTATGCAATACATACAAGTTAAGTGACATATTGGCCTAGACTACCAACATTTTCTATTCTTTCTCATACATTCTCTGTTATTACTGGACAGGATAATAAACAAGTAAGTGACTATCTAGAAGAGAGTTTCTCCACTTATATGTGAACCAGAAATGACAAATGTTTTTAATGTGCATTCCCTAGATGCAAAAATTCTTCTCTATTTACAGTTAAGCCACTGATTACAATGGAAAATAGGGCCGGCAAACCATATAGCTCCACGTGTGTATCTGTGAGAGGGAAAAAATTAAACTACCAAACAGAACCCTCAACACAATTCACAAAGAGAAGCCCTATCTTTGCTGTGCTGTGCTAATTCACTTCAGTCATGTTTGACTCTGTGCGATCCCTTGGACTGTACCCACTAGGCTCCTCTGTCCATGGGATTCTCCAGGCAAGGATACTGGAGTGGGTTGCCACGCCCTCCCCCAGGGGATCTTCCCAACCCAGGGATCAAATCCAGATCTCCTGCATCGCCGGCAGATTCTTTACCACCTGAGTTACCAGATTCATATAACGAGAAGGCTGTATTTATTTTCATTTGATAAGAGATACTTTTATAGAATAAAAATGTTTAAAACTACTTCTCTGATTTCTGGTTCTTCAAGTAGCAAACTTATAAAGCTGATTTAATCACACATTAATAATAACAAGCAGAAAAGGAGAATAGTGAAAAAAACCATTCTGCTACTGATATCACAGAAGGAATATTTCCCTGATTTGCATAAAGATATCAGACTTCAATGTATTTACAAGGCTCACCAATGAACTAGTACTTGCATTTTAATTCACATAACCAGTTTGTATGAGGAAGGGGCCTACCAAAGAAAACAGGCTTAAAGGAAACTAAATTTTTGTGCTCAAAATAATTGTGTAAGGCTAACAATAATAATCATTTAAAGAAGGATGAGAATCTGAACCTTTAACAAAAACCCGGTGTTTTAATTTACAATATAAGTGAAAGACGTTAGGAATGAGGGTTTTTTTTTCCCCTTTCAAAATGTATGTAATTCAAGTCCTTCTTTCAAACAGACTATGCTAGTACATAAAGAGCATAGAGGTAGTACTCTCACATAATGATGTCAGGGCAAGAGTCCATACTGATAGGAATGAAAATATTATTTCTTGAGTGCTTCCAAAGGTATATTTAAAATTCTTTGATTCTACTAAAGTAAGTAAAATTCTAGGCAGTCACTTAAACAGGATAGTATGGCTCTGATAATTGAAAAGAAAACACATTAGTTGTCACTAATGTCACTCTAAAATCAGCTTGAGAAACATGCATTTTCTGGGAGAGGAGGGGGATTTAGGAGAGCAGAAGAAACATTTCCTAAGGTAGAGGTGACTGATTGGAATGACCGGCTGAAATTACTTTCAGCAGTGTTGACAACTAAACTCAGCACTTGCTGTCTCTACAGGGCTACACAGGCACACCAACCCTCCGCTCTCGGTCAAAAGCAAGGAGAGATTCAGTCCCCATACAGCTGTGCGTCTGGCTGCCACTACAAAAGAGCCAGGCAGGCTCTTTTCAGCTGTGGGGTAGGTGCTCAGAAACACCACCAGAGCTTGCACTGAGAACACTGAGACTTTAGTCTTGCACCTGGGCTGCACTAGTCTCTCATCTGCCTGCCTACTCACCCCAACCCTGCATTGGGTTCTGTTTCCCGCAGTCCCTGACCATCTTGCTCAAAGGTCTCCATTTCTGTGCCTTTCATGGTCCCTCTCCTGTTTTTCCATTTCTGTCTCAGTTAGCTCTAGACCCTGAAGCCGAGCAATTTTCATTCTCAGTACCTACACTGAAATGCGGTGGGTGGGGGGGGGAATCAGAAACACTCTGCAGCTGCTTCCATAAAGAAAACAGTGGGTTTAATTTGTTCATAATAGGTCCTTCACTTCACTAAACCCCTAAGTCACGACTGTTGCTATCACTGTGCTGAAACACAAGAGGAAAGAGAATGCCTGTAATAGAAAGAGTGGCAGGGAAAACAATCGATGTGGAAAGAAGGAAGAAACTGATAATTGTGTTTTGATCATTTAAAGGAGGCCAGAAAAGGAAGCTGGGAAGTCTGATATTCAGTGGTGTGCATTATTTTACCTTGGTTGGACGCTGATGCAGAAGGCAAATATGTCTTGGAGTGTGCACGTGTGTGGTATTGCTCTGTGCTAGCCTAATCTCAGTGGCTTTGTGTCATTTCCAGCTGGAAAGCTGTGTTTTAATGAAAGAAATTACTCTATATTAGATCCTTCTTTCTCCTCATGGTGCTCTGTGGTTTGTAAACTGAAGTACATTCACCTATTTATACTACTCGCATAGGTATTGCTATCAAAAACCATAATAAAACCACACTTTTCTGTTTTAAAAAATTATGTTTCCCTGTGAACTGACACGAACGTTTATATATGAACTCAGATTTTGAAAACTAAGGTACAGGTATAAAATTAATAAGGAAAACAAAAGTAAAACCAAACCTTGATTTTACAGAATTGTTTTATCTCCATGCGAAGTCATTTGAAATAATTGCTTAAATTATGTGAAATAATTACCTAGAAAATGCATTTTAATGTATCTGTATAATGTACTTTTATATGCTTAAAGTAAAAACAGATAAAATAATAAGAGAAGGAAAATTGATATTTTATTTTCAATTTTAATTTTTATCCCCATAACTGCAACCCAAGTTCAATATGGCACATGCAATTGCAAGGACTGATTCTCAAGAAACCAGTATTGTTCAGAGATCAGCCTGTTCATAATTAAGTATCTCTCATGAATGAGGGTACTTTTTGCCAAAAATAATACACTGTGTCTTTCTCTTGGGCCAATAACTGAAAATGTATTGTACTTCAAAGCAAAACATAACTGAAAGAGGAAATCTAATGAAATGATACAGTCATGCCTCTGTAAAAACTTTTAAAAAATATTTTAAAAAATGTACAAGTCACACGTACGTGTGTGTATACACACACACATAGATACACACACACACACACACATATGCAGATGTTCAAATTCAGAAGCTAATTTTAGAGCAGAGGGCAAAATCTCATGTCTTCCACTTAAAATTATGTGACCTTGAGAAAGTTTCTGATACTTTGTGCTTTAGTTTTTTAAATCTCTAAAATGGAGATAAGCCATTCTCATGAGAGATCTGGTTTAGAGTATTACATGAAGTGCCTCAGTGGTAAAGAACCCACCTACCAATGCAGGAGACATGGGTTCAATCCCTGGGTCGGGAAGATATCCTGGAGTAAGAAATGGCAACTCACACGAGTATTTTTTCCTAGAGAATCCCATGGACAGAGGAGCCTGGTGGGCTACCATGTAAACAAAATTATTTGGGTCAGAAAACAGTCAGCCATGACTTATCAACTAAACACCACCACCACCACCTCTGCATTCCCCCAGGGTTCTCTTATTCTTTGCTTTTACTATATCCTTTCCCTCTGTAATGATTCTCAAATATTATTCTTTTCTTAACTTCAGTCCTCTATCCCAAAAGCCTATATTATATACCCACCTGGGTAACCCATCAACAGTTCCCAGTTAATGTCTCAAAACAACTTTCTCCCCATTGCTCTCTAATTTTGATCCTATTCCTGGTTTCTCTGATTCTGCTCATGTTATCATCATCTTCCTAATTATCCAGGCTGATGAGCCTTTTTTTTAAGAATCTCAAAATAAATTTCATCAAACATTAGACACAGTGGCTTCCATTGACTGTATGTGCAAGGAGTTTCATGCTTAAGTGAGCTTGGGAAACTGGGCTAAAAATTGATCTTTACTGCAGGATTCCAAAGCACCTTGCATACACACTGGGAAATTCTACAGTAAGCAGCATTTTCCTAACTTGTAGGAATATCGAAATCTTTTTTTTTTTTTGAGAGATGAGGAAAACCATAGGTATTCCACATAGAATAACTAGAACATTCTTTGAGGACTGCCATCATGGTGTCTGTCATCACCATGCAGATCCTTTTCCTCATCTCTCACGACTTACCAGCCACTCACCAAATAATCTTGGTTCTCCTTACTGAATCCCTGGCCTATTCTGAGCCTATAACTTTGACCTGGACTACATGTAAACAAACTTCCCATCTACTACATGCTCCTACTTTGTCATCTCAGACTGTTAAATCTGTATCTTCTATAGAACTTAAATCTAGTTTGTTATAAGAGATACAAAGAGGTATAAAACATGATCTCTATTGTCATAGAATTCAAGGTGCCGGCGACAGGCACAAAGAGTTCAAATGTTTGCTCAATATCACAGGCACCAATATTCCACATAAGCACTGTAAATAAAGACATTGCAAATCAGTGTTTATGTGAAAAAATTAGGAATAGCATAAGACTTGTCCAAGAACTTCTAAATGAAATATTCTACAGTATTTTTCTACAATGAAACCTATTTTCTTCTAATCTTAAACTAAAAATAAATTTTAAACAGGATTAAAATTTTTTATAATAAAATACTAATCAGAGCAAGTTTGGAATGTACAGTTATAAACTCTACAATAATCTGCAGTATAATCTCACTCTATACGAATTTGCTGCTAATTAAGGTGACATTTTCTTTTGGCTGTCTGATTTGTTTCCATGTCATTAATTCCAAAGATTTATCTTTCTGAGTTAAAGTTTTCTAATAGTAATGCTGACAAAATATTCCAAAAGCTTAAGATACAATGGCTAAATTTAAAGAATCTCAACACTTCCTGTTCACAAGATTTTGCTTTTCATTTCCATATATCTTAAACATTCATATCATGCAAATTTATATGAAAGTTATGCACTCAAATCATTTAAACTGAACTTAACAATGTATAGTTTATGAAGGAAAAAATTCTTAAAGTGGAATCTATTTCTTAATTTCCAAAACAATCTGTAACAACTGACCACTGATTTAACATCAATGAATGTTCAGTCTCCATGCATACACTAGAATATTCCTATGATTTAAGACAGCTTATAGAGCATCCACCAATATTGTTGCACAGAGTAATGACATGACTCGAAAGAATAAGCATTTATTCTAGGAAATGGAAAGCTCTACATTAATCAGAATAACCATTCCATAAACATTTCTTTCCCAAAAGTGCAACTACATTCCTTGGCCTCCAGTGGTTTCCATTCTGTATTTTCTGATTGGGGATTTAATAAAGTGGTAACAAATGGTAGTGGAAAAGTAATTTCTATAATATGGTAACTTCAGTTGTGGAGATGTATGTAAGGCACCAATAATAATACACTCGCTCAACTCTAAGTCAGAGGAAACTTATTTTAGACAAAATTGAGACAAAGCAAAGTTGGCAATTTACTGTTCAAATGAAAGGGGAATGGGACAAATTAAGGTGCAGAGATAAGACTAAGGATGAGATTTCTAGAAAACTGAAACAGTCAACCATAGCTGGAGTGTGTGGTGTACGGGTAGGGGAAAAGATCAGCATGAGGAAGAACACACACAGGCCAAGTTATGGGGCTTTTGAAATTTATCTCTTTTAATTCTGGGAGTGATAGTTTTGACTTAATAATTCCCTAGTCTTTTCTCTTTCTTTTTGTTGTAGTTTCTTCCTGCATACATAGAAAATAATTGGAAGATACACAACTGCTACAGAAATAGCTTTTTTTCTTTAATAACCAGGCCTGATTTCTATAGACATATGTTTGTTTACACGTGCATATGTATGAATTATATATATAATTACTCAATAGTTAACCAGAAATCCAAAGAGTTAATCCATCTTTATGAAGATGTGGCGTTTCCGAAAGCAGTCTAAGATACCACCTTGATCCTCATATACCACAGACTTTTTCTAACCATGCAATTATTTAGCAGAATGGTATGATGTGAAAATCACCAGCTATGAACCACCTGGGTTTTACTCAGTCCGGACTTTGTATCTAGCTCGCTATGAGAATTGGAATCTCACTTTTGATATCTGTAAAATAAGGGCTTAGAAAACATTCTCCAGGTCTTTTTCCAGCTGTGATAGTCTATGATTGTGTTATTCACCACAGGATGTCAAGCTAGTGAAATAGCAAAACCACAGACCAAATACCAGGCTTCCTTTAGCCATATCTATCATCTGTCTTGTCTGTCTGCCTGTCTATATCATCTCTTTAAAATCTTAAATCTTCTTAATGCATTTTTTACTCTCTTTCTTGTCTGCTACTTTTCAACCCCACTCCCCCACACACATTTTTTCTTTCTCTGATCACCTTCTCTTTATTCTCCTACAGTTCTTTTGTCCTGACTGCTTTGTGATTACAAATTGCTAATTTACCTTGCACAAAGGATTCATTTGCACTACAACCACACTTTAACAGTCTGTGAGGGGACACTCTCAACAACTGAATCCTTGTAGTGTGGAGGATTATAAAACCATTTTCCACAGATCTGATTTGTACGCAGGAAGATTGAGAAGAGAGAAGAGACTATAAAGAACTGAGTCATATCCCTCTTCTGGATATTCCACTCAGAGGTCAATCTCTTTTGCTCTCAAGACTATTTTGTGACATTGTTTCTTGTTACAAACTGAACTGCCCCCTCCACATTATATGTTGAAGTCCCTAAATCCCACTAGGTCAGAAGGTGGCAGTACTCACCCTCTGTTTGTATTTTCTGATAGGGTATTTAAAGCGTAATTAAGGTTAAATGTGAGGTCATTAAGGTGGGCCCTAAACTAAATGACTAGTGTCCTTATAAGAAGAGGAGGTTAGGACTGAGGCATGCACAGGACAAAGATCAAGTGAGTAGAGAAGGAGGAGACAACCATCTACTAGTCTAGGAGAGAGGCCTCAGGAAAAATCAACACTGTCAACACTCTAGTCTTATCTGGCTGGTCTCCAGAACTATGAGAAGATTAATTCCTGTTGCTTAAGCCACCTAATCTACCATGGCATTTTGTTATAGTAGCCCTAGCAAACATACAATATATTTACCATCCTCGATTGATTTTGTATTTGCATTAAGATCATTCCCAATTTCTGGTTGGACACACACACATATATGGACACAAATGTGTGTGTGTGTGTGTGTGTGTATGTATATATGTATATATATACTGTGTATATATATATAAATTATATTCCTATATACATTTATTTATTTTGGGGGGGGATGGTTGGAGAGGGAAGAGGGCAGGCGGGCCACTTCTATTAGTCTTTCATTTATTTTTCATCCATCTTTGTTCTTTGGCCCAAGTGGGCCTCCTATTGCAGTGGCCTCTGTTGTCGCAGAGCACCGGCTCTGAGAGCATGCGCTCCTGAGCTCCGGCTCGGTAATTGGACACATCGGTCCAGTCGCTCCGTGGCACGTGGGATCTTCCCAGGCCAGGGATCCAACCGGCGCCCCTTGCACTGCAAGGTGGTGTCCTTACCCACCAGGGAAGCTCCCTATATGCATTTAGTTCCTCATTTATTTATCAAAAAAGCATTAACTGAATACCATTGTGTTTTAAGCTCTATGCTTATTTATAGGTCCGGGGTGGGACAGCACAACAATAGAAAAACGCTATTGCCACAATCACGATAAATCAAACTCCCTGACTCCAAGGAACTTAATTTCTAAAATTAAAATAAGCAAACTGACAAAATATAGCAAACAAGGTACCTTTAGAAAGAGTTCTACCTTTAGAAAGAGTTCTGCCTTCAGAGCACTTTGAAAGCATGCCACACTCTTTCTGATAGGTGGAAGGGGACTAGGGAAAGGGCTTAGGGCATGGAAACCAAACTGCAATGAATAAAGACGTGGGTAAGAAGAGGGGTACACAGGCAGGTATTTCAGGAAAATATCGACCTGACAACATGAGATCAGTAGGTTGGGGGTCGCCCACCTAGGACCCTCTGACTAAAGGGTTAGAAGTAGGAAGTAAGGAGAGTGGTGAGAGAAGAAGGAGGAGTGGTAAACGGAGTCCAGATAACACATGATCTTGCACATTCTATGGAAATAGATAGCAGTCTATAGCAGCGAAAATTATTTTTCAATTTGTGAGTTAAGGTCATTTTTAAGTGTGTCACCTGTAATAATCTCTTTGAATGAAGTTCTTCTTTATTCATTTGCACGAATCAATATCTTTTAGTGCAAGGGACTGCTAAGTGAATGTGAATTTTATGTAACTTCTAATTTCCTTTAGAAATATAAGCTAATTCCATACTTTCACAAGATGATAACTTTAATCAAGTCAGAAGAGCTTTATTGCATCTAACAGTATCCTTCACAACAGAATTGCAAATACCTTAATTAATGATTATTTTAATTGTTCTCCCCTGTTGGAAGACACTATTTCCTTTTTTTAATCTTTAACCTGTATAAACAAACTATGGTGCCACCATGCCTCTAATACAGGACCTTTTACTACATAAAATATTATTATTATAAAGTCGGTCTTATATTGAAAGCCTAGTCTTCTAACAAGGTTTATAAACGATGTTGCTCTGACTCGGCCATGCTGGGCATTGTGTTTCTGTGACCTCAGTTTGTAACTGTACAACCCTTCTGAAGGAAATGGCTAAACATTAGGTCTAATTTTTGCCTTCATAGTTACTTACTCAATGGGACATTTGAAAATCACTGTTCTTTGCTATACATATAAGTATTCTGGCACTTTGTAAAGGGATTTAAGTACCAATACATACAGTATAAATCTCTATTTGCCCAAATCAGAGACTAGGAAGTCAACACTGTTTCTCTGCAACAGTTCTCTCTTGCCTCACTACCTAGTCAAATTCCATTATTAAGTTTCACCAACTAAATATCTCTCAAGTGCATTCTATCTTTTCCATTCCTAATGCCCTACTAAGGCTATTATTTTGGATAAAGCCACAACTTTCTTATACTTGTCTCCAGAAGAGTGGCTCAGCACAATCTGCCCCTGGTGTGTTTTTCAATTGTACTTTAATTGGTCAAAAATCAGGGCCACAAATATGCACAAGTGATATAGAAATAACAGTAGTTACTGTGTAAAACAGCTTACTGGGAACAGAAATCCTGTAGACAAGTGAATTAAAGGTAAGAATTTAAGTGCAACAGAAGAAAAATAGGCACAAAACTCTCAGAATTAAGAAGGAGGAATGCTAAACCACACACTTTGTTTACATCTAACAAAGGCTTTATTTATTCTTCTACAAAATACTTATGGTGGAAATCATACGAAAGATGCCATCTCACTTCCTTTGACCTTTCTTCCCCTTATGTTTAAAGGAATAGCCTTGATCTTTAAGGCATATCACCATGTTTGATTTTATTCTATGACCAAATTTATTAACTAAGAATGTGAATATATTCACATTCATTCCAATTAACATTAAACAACACTCTCCCAATGAATATGATGTCAAAAAACATGTTCTTAATTACAGTCAATGAAATGAATGCTGTACTTCCAGGCTGCATGCATATTTGTACTCATAAACTGACTACCAATATCAAGAAAAAGTAGCAGATGCTTTAAGATAATGCTCATCACATAATGCCTAGTAATAGGTTGCAATTTAATTTCAAATTACTTAATTTCTTGGCCTTGGAAATTAGACATACAGATTTGACACTTAAATGAGCATTTTGTTTATACATATTAAACTGAGATTTAAAATTTCATCAGTGTTCAAATTTAGGATGGAGAGGAAATATGTCCTAATGTTTCAAAATCCTTCTGTTTAAGTTTTGGTTTATATAGCAATGATCTGTGCTTACTTTAAAATTACCTTTAAGAAGTAAATTCCTTCTAAAAGGAACTCTTCCTTTTAGAAGGAATGAATTTAGGGGAACACTAAAGCCATATCCACTAACAAAAGTAATTCACATCTCTGACGCTATTTTAGGTGGACAATACCTTAATTTAGGAAACACACATTGGACCACTGTGTTTTTCATTCCTTACATCTACTCAGACACAGAGATAACTCACACATATATACAACCTGAAAGTTTGATTTCATCTTAAAGAAAAAAACTCTAAATGGGTCCAAACGTATGCTACACACAGAACTAAAAGCGAGATGTTCTTTCTCCCACTATATACAAACTCCAAATCTCCATTTACACCCATGAGAAATTACATTTGAAAGAATTCTGAGGCTAATCTAAGCATATACCAAATAAGTACTTGAATAATATGAGTATTTATCTGATTATTTATAGCAATTATAGTCTTTAAGAAAAGATACACTACACCTACATACAATTTGAATGGTTTTTTGCAAAATGGAAAAATACTTGTCAAATTAACCAATTAGTATCCTTTTTATACTTCTATTATAAAGGGTATGTTATCATTTATTATAAGTATTCAAGATTCTATAAGGGAATGTTTCATCTGTATATAGCATTTTAATGTGAAAAATTAAAATGGACATGCAAAACTCAAATGAATTGTATACTTGGGATATAAGCTTTTCAGCACTCTGGGTGTATATGTGCATAATTATATTTTCTGAAATTATCTGAGATTCTTTCTATATTCCTAAAATTATAGATATCATTATCAAATGGTCTAGGTCAAAAGAAATTTATGGGCAACTGATCATTCTTTCTGTCACTTTTGGATATTAATGAATGAATTCAGCACACATTTATGGAGCTTCTTCTTAGTTCCTGATAATATTTTAAGATCTGGGAGACTATAAGTACATACAAAACATGGCTTGCAAAATCCAGATGGAAGTAATTTAACAGTCAGGATAATATAATTAAGAAAATCATAACACCATTAATATAGACTGAGTTACCTGATTAGTCAAGTGGAAATTGTAATATACCTTCACCACAATTTTATTTTAGTAATTAAATTGTATATAAGAAATGTTTTCATCATTACCATTCATTAAAAAAGATAATGGCTGCTAAGTCACTTCAGTCATGTCCAACTCTTTGCACCCTATGGACTGTAGGTTGCTAGACTCCTCTGTCCACAGGATTATCTAGACAAGAATACTGGCGTGAGCTGCCATGTCCTTCTTCAGGGGATCATCGCCACTGAGGGATTGAACCCGTCTCATATGTCTCCTGCATTGGCAGGAGGGTTCTCTACCACTAGCACCACCTGGGAAGCCCATAAAAGATAACAGATACATGCAAATTACTTGTTGAGTGGTACAATTTGCTTTCTAGATGTCTTAGGTTAGAATTCAGCTCACCTTCTATTTCTTGTTCATAGTCATTATTTTCAGTTTTCAACTCCATACTATATTTTTGCAGTGGTAATCCCCAGCCAAAGGAATGTCTATACACTTAATTTAGGTTCAACATACTATTCAAAGCATGGATTGCTTTCTGGCTGGATAGCTCTTTACTTTTGGCATATGAAGATCAAATAGTTATGTATGCCTTCATTAAGAAAATTTAAACAGTGAGCTATCATCATAAATTGTCATGGATGAAATGAGTCTGTATCATATCTTTTCCTTGGTTTAAGTTTTTTTAAGTCAAAATAGATTGGCATGATGTTCCATTAAAAATCTTTGTGATACATATGATGTATACAAAGATTAAATATGAAAGAAAAAGTTACTATATTACTTTGCAGATGCTCAGTATCATTTGAAAATCAGGTCAGAGGGCCCACTGCTTCAGCACATTATTATTATCAGTCAAGATGATTTTTCTCATAAAATGCCTGGGTACACCCAATGTATGGATTTCACTAATGCATGAGTATGTTAACATAATGCAGAAAATATAGTTCATAGGCACTTGTCAAGAAAATACAAGCATTATTTCGAGCGCAAGAAAAGTCCACCTAGGGCTTCCATGGTGGTCCAGTGGGTAAGGACACCGCCTTGCAGTGCAAGGGGCACTGGTTCGATCCCTGGCCTGGGAAGATCCCACGTGCAGCGGAGAGGCTGGACCGATGTGTCCAATTACCGACCTGGAGCTCTGGCGCGTGTGCGCCCAGAGCCGGTGCTCTGCGACAACAGTGGCTGCTGCGATGGGAGGCCCACTTGGGCCAAAGAACAAAGATGGATGAAAAATAGATAAATGAAAGACCAATTGAAGCGGCCTGCCCGCCCCACTCCCTCAACCCGTCCCGCCCTCCTCCCCCACAAAAAAGTGTCGAGTCCACCTAACAAATATGAATTGGCTGTTAGATGGACTCAGTAGACACTATTTTTGCTGTAAGAGACCCTCGAATTCCACATGTTTGAGTCACTCAATAGACATTTCTCACCTCGAGTTTGGATATAGGCGTAATGGCACTCTGCTTGTGCACATAGTTACCTAGTGACTAACTTGCCTTTTATAAACGAGCTTCATTCCTGATTAAAACAGACGAAAGATTTCCAATCATTGTGGCCAGCTTTCAGGGTGGAAAATAAGCTCAGGAAGGCATCTAACTGAAACTGAATACTCCCTGGAATGGACATTCCGTTCTAAGCCCCTTCAGGGAAACTCCAACAATAGCTCAAGCAGAAGCAAACACTTGTCTTCGAGATAGTCCAAGCCAACCATTACTTCCTCAGCAATTTGTCCTCAGACACCCAGTACGAGATTTAAAGCTTCTGTGCTCCTATCAAAGAACTGCAGGCCCAGCATGTTTTTTAATGGGTGAACAGAAGTGATTCTCAGAATTTTCACCCTTCCTTCCTACCTCTCTGCAGCTTGGTATTAATTTGTTATCACCTAAGATACAGCCCCTCAAAGGAATCCCCACGGTTTGGGCTTTTTCTTTTTTTTTTTAACCTCTGACACTTTTATTTATTTATTTATTTTTTTGAGACTAAGGAAAAAAAAAAAAAAAAACAGATGACAAAAAATTGCAGAGATAAAACAAAAATACTTCAGATTATATGTGTGATCTAGAATTTGAAACACACTTTAGTCTGAGGTTTATATCTTCTAGAATTCACCGAGCACTTAAGAAAAAATCATCAACTAAGGATTATCTCTTCTATTTCATTAGTTATGCTATTATATATGGGAATATAGTGATACATGCCAATGTTCATGGTTAAACATAAATGTTTTTCAGGCTTTGTGTCTGAGTTTCAAACACACAATTACTTGATGACTATAATAGTCAGACAAATGTAATCATTGACTAACATGCCACCAAACAATTAAGGCACAAGGAACCCAAATATAAGAGGCTCAAACTCTCTCTCTCAAGGAGTAAGGAATTAAATCAGAAACAGTCTGACACTGAAAAAGAGGATATAATTACTTCCATAGGGTGATACCCAGTGAATTTTCCCCGCAAATCTAGAATAGGGGTACTGTACTCTGACCTAAGGGAAGTCAGGGACAGTTTTGAACAATGTACTATAAATTAACATGAAAATAATGATGAGCAATTGTTAGTGGGAGATATGTGATGATTGCAGTTTTTTTGAAAACATTCCAGGAAGTGGGAACAAGTCATAGGTATGAAATTATATAACCTATTCACAGAATCACAATTTTGTGGCTAAGAAGTGTGTATAGTGAGGAACAATAGATAAAGAGGCAAGAGATATGAGCAGGTAACACACTAGAAAGGGTTCTATTTGCTAGAAGCTTGAATTTCACCTTGTAGCTACAGGATTCTCTAAAGGATGCTAAGCTAGAGGTCACTTCAATTGTGTTTGAATCTTTGCAATCCAGTGGACTGTAGCCCCTCCAGGATCCTTTGTCCATAGGATTCTCTAGGCAAGAATACTGGAGTGGGTTGTCTTGCCCTTCTCCAGGGGTTCTTCCCAACCCAGGGATCAAACCCACATTTCTTACATCTCTTGCATTGGCAGGTGGAATCTCTACCACTGAGGCACCTAGTCTAGGACCTAGAAGCCTGAAATGGGAGAGCAATTAGAAGGATGGATCTGTTTAAGATGAGATTAAAGCAAGGGGATCATATTCATACACACATAGCGACAATCTCTTTATCTATTTCTTTGGAAGTTATATATAAATTAGCAAGTCACTAATATTAATATTTATAGTAATGCAAAATGAAAAAATGATTCCCATCACCTATGACACTTCCCAAGCAGTTTCATATAACTCATTTTAATGCCAATATTTGTGAAGCAATATTGTTATTCCTAGTTTATTAATAATAACAAACAGTATTAGATATGCTTAGCCCAGTGCCAGGGGTTGTGTAAGTAAATAACAGCTAAATATCACCTGGATTATGCTTACTTTTCTTTGTAGGTATTCTCAGGCCTTGCCTAGTTTCCATCCCCACAGACCAGCCTGACTTCTGAAGTGCTAGCCTCTTCCATACAGGCATTTTGGTCATAAATAACCTGAAGCACAATACCTCGCAAGGTAGGACATTGAGAACACAGCTTAAATCACACTGACATTTTGTTCAATACATGATGCATGTTCCTGTATAATAGAAATGGATTGCATTCTCATGACTTAGCATTAAACCAGCCTTTGTATGGACCCTGAGTGGTGGATTTATTCATTTATAAGACTTATTCGTTGATTAGGTCAGGTGATGATACACTAGCTTTTAGGACACTGAGGGCTGGTTAAAGGTTTAACACTGTATTTAAAAAATACATATTTTGTAGGAAGTATAGATTCACAGGAAATTGCAACAAAACATTCAAAGATGTCTTACACAATTGTCATTCTACACCCTACAATGTTGATGTCTTGGGTAACTGCAGTGCAAGGTCAAAACTGGCAGCTAATTGGCCTAACTCACGTAATTTATTCAGATTTAACCAGCTACATGTGCACTCATTTGTAATCCTGTGTGTGTGTGTGTGTGTGTGTGTGTGTAAGGGGCTGTATGTGTATAGTTCTATACAGTTTTACCAAGTACAGCTTTGTATAACAAATACCAACAAGAAAGACACACAGTAGGTCCATTACCTCAGGCTACTTTATGGCACCCCTAAATAGCACACCTCCAATTCCTAACCTGTGTAACCAATATACTCTGTTCTTTATAATTGATATTCAGTAATGTGATTTAAAAGGTATAACCATATGTGACCTTTTAATTTTTTTTTTCACTCAGCCTAATACCCCTGAGATCCATGATAGTTGTTGTCTGAGTATCAATTGTTCATTGCTTTTTATTGCTAAGTAATGTTCCATGATATGGATACACCACAGATTGTTTTACATACACCCATTGATGGACACTGGTGGAGGTGGTGATTTAGTTTCTCAGTAGTGTTCAACTCTGTGGACCCACGGGCTGTAGCCCACCAGGCTCCTCTGTCCATAGGATTCTGCAGGCAACAAGACTGAAGTGGATTGCCATGACCTCCTCCAGGGGATGTTCCTGATCCAGGGGTCACACCTTGGTCTCCTGCATCGTAGAAAGATTCTTTACTAACTGAGCTACAAGGGAAGCTCAATGGACATTTGGGTGGTGTCCAGTTTCTGGTTAGTGACAAGAAAGCTGCTATGAACATCCAATGTACATGTTTTTGTGTGAACCTAGGTTTCTATTTTCAAGGACAAATGTCCAAGAGTGGAATTTCTGGGTTATACAGTAATTTCAGGTTTAGTTTTAGAAGAAAATGTCTAACTGTTTTTTAGAATGGCTGTACCATTTTACATTCCCATCAGCATTGTTTGAGACTCAGTTTCTTTCCATCCTTGTCAGCTTTAGTGTTGCCACTTAAAAACCTTATTTGCAATAAAAACTGTATATATTTAAGTTGTACAACATGATTTTACATGCACATACAGAGTGGAATTATTATTAATCAAGCTAACATAGCATCATCTCATAGAGCTAGCTATTGTGATGGCACCATCTGAAATCTATTCTCTTAACACACTCTAGCATTCAATACAGTGTTATTGACCATAGTCACCATATTGTACACCAGACCTCTAGAGTTAGTCACCCTACATAACTGCAACCTTGTACTCTTTAATCAACATCTCCCCATTTGCCCAAGCTCCTCATCCCTAGTAACCACCTCTACTCACTGCTTCATGCATTTGACCTTTATACATACCACTTATGATTGAGATGCACAGTTTTTCCCTTCCATATTTGATTGCAAGTATTTGTCATTCTCTTATAACACTGGAATGTTGTTACTAATGACACATTTTTATACTGTGTAGTTTATTTTTAATGCAAAAGTCTTTTTGTCTCTTCTCAGAGGAATTATTTTCATTTTGCCTCAAAGTTCTCCCACCTTCTCTACCTCAGGAAAAATCACAGAGGGGTCAATGTCTCTTAACTTAAACATCTTAAAATGAAGTGACTACTTTGTCTTTATATCCAAACACACACCTCAAGTTCTTTTAGGTTAAAAAGAAAACGCACGTCTTCTTCAACTGATGGATTGGCAAAGTAAGAGCCTGATTTTTCCAAAATCTTCACAGATAGCAACTGGGAAGAGTGAGAGAGCAAACGTAAGTGACCAAAGAAAAGGACTAACCTAGTGTAGAATAAACGAAGAGCATCTAAATTGTGAAGGAGGCAGGTTACATTGACAACTGTCATTAAGCATTTACAAAGACAGGTGATAGAAAGAAAATGAACATGAGTTGAAAACCATTTAAGACACCACAAAATGATACCAAGAACCAAAAGACTCTAGAATAAAATGGAGCATGGGGAATTAAAGAAGGAAATAAAACCCAGTGACAAAGGCCATACCTTCAATATTTATTTATATACAGTAAGCTTCATCCAGAATTCAAGTGCTCTTGTTGTCATTTAAAATGTTCATAAAACAGAATAAAATTGTCATTATTATAACATGTTCTTATATGTGAATGGTTATGATAATTGTGTGCAATCAAAATTTAAGCTCCAATTCACTTATTCAAAAATATTGATGTTGCTTGTTCAGGAAAAACAACCGATGAGGATAGGCTCATGGAACTTACAACATGATCTGACTGACAAGCATTAGTTAGTCACATGGGGAATTACAACATTGTTGTGTGTTATGGACAGATGTGACATGGTAGTAAAATTGTATTTCTTGGAATTTTGATGTCTACTCAGAGGGAGTGGCTGGTAAGGTAAACTGATATTATCTAGGTGAAAAAGAGAGGGAAAAGGAAGAAGCATATGTACAAAAGTCCTGTGGCAGGAAAGAAGCAAAGCCTATTCAAGGAACAGAAAGAAAACCAGAAAGGTAGTAAGGCAGTGGGGAAAGCATAACAGGAGATGAGATAGGAGAGAAAAACATTATCTACATTGTTTTTCAATTTTCTTTCACTTTCCTTGTAGCCAACAGATGCCATAATTAAGCAGGTGCTAATTAGGTGGGCACTGCTATTATCAAGCTTAGCTGACTGGATGGATTTTAGAGACTAGATTACAGTGAATGGGCAAGAGGTGAAGCAAAGAAACCAGAAAGTAAAGTGCTGCTGAGGGAGAGGGAGCAGCTTGATTATAGAATCAGAACGCTAGTATTGGGAGAGGAAGTGAAAAGAAGTGGATCAAAAGATTTTAGGAGATAAAACCCACAGTAATTGGCAGTGGTTTTAAAAAAAAGTGGGTCAGAAATAAAAGTTTCAAGGATGAAATAGGTTTCTAGCTTGTCAAACGGTATGGTCAGGTAGCACCATTCACTGAAAAACAGAACAAGGAGAGAAGCCCAGAGTTTGTAGCATGGATGGAAAGTTCCCTTTTGGGTACTTGGAGTGGAGATGGCTTTGTCACATACAAAGGGAGATGCCAACCAGGCAACTGAAAGTACAGTTCTTGAATTCATTGGAGAAATCCAAGCTAGAGGTACAATGTGGCTGGTTATCTGCATACAAGTGTTAATAAAACCACAGGCACACACACACACACACATGGGTGCAATGGCCATGGAAGGGATTACAGAATAAGAAGACAAATCTGCTAGGAATGACCTCTGAAGAATTCTAATATTTGAAGGTTGAGTAGAGAGAATGAGCCCACAAAGCAGACTGAACAGAAACATCCAAAGAAATGGAAACAACCTTAGGAGAGTGCAATGCAATTTGCAAGGGAAGACAATACTTTTAACAGCAGAGAAAATGATCATTTCTGACTACTGCTTCAAGCTCAAGACGAGGAAAATTTTTTCTGAATTGGTTTTAGTAACATGATGTCCTTTACTTCACTTGAACCAGTCAGGTGAAATTTGAATAGAAAAAAAATTGAAAGTACAACATTTTTAAGCAAAAAAATATCTCAATATCTGGTTTCACTGATGATAAAAAGTAAAAAGATAATACTTTGCTATATTTTTGTATTTGTATCATATTATTATGATGCTATGATAATTCAGTTTCTAATAAAGTTCTCTTAAAATTATGAAAAAAGAAATTGCTAATACAGCTTCAAATTAAGATGAATTGATTAATAGCTCCTTAACAAATAAAATAATAACACTTTAATAATTCTAATATTATAATTGAGAAGCAAAATATGGGTCTAACAAATTGTTTTTTCATTTTTCCCAACTGTGTTTTCATTTTCTTGATATTTTCCAAATGGAAGAGTTGATTTCAGTTTTGTTTTAATAATAGTTACTGAATTTATACATACTAGTAAAGCCACTTTGTTTCTGTCCACAGTTTGTTGTTGTTCAGTCACTCTGTCTTATCAAACTCTTTTGCAACCCCATGCACTGCAGCACATCAGGCTTCTCTGTCCTCCACTAAATCTTATTCATGTGGGCCCAGTCCTTAGTTTTTTGTTCATCTAGCACAGTGGCCTAGGTAAAAGTGAAGTTAAATCAGAAAGACATCTAGTGAGATCCTTCTGAGAAACCTGCTGCAGATGATTGCAACAGATCAAGGGTTACATTAGTTCTATCCTTTGATCTTCCACGTCCAGACAGTCAAAAGCCTGAAACAGGAATAAAACAGTAAAACAAGTGATCTATTATGGATTATCATCATAAACCATAAACTCTGAGAAGGGCTAGAGGATAGATTTTTCAGAACATATCAGTTTTTTCTTTCTTTTAGCCAGCTGACTTTTTTTTTTTTTTTTTTTAAATTTTGGGTCACACCCCAAAGCATATAGTTTCCTGACCAGAAATCAAACCTGTGTTAGAAGGCAAAGTCTTAATCACTGGACCACCAAGGAAGTTCCAGTACATATCATTTTTTTTACCTAAGAAGCTATATAACATGCCAGGTTCTATAGTTTTTAAGTGAACACAAGTTTTATGAATGTTTTTAAGGAACATTCTCTATTAAAACATATTTAGTTCTTGTTACAAGATACTTGATTTTTTCAATGTTCTGATTTGATCTATCCCCTTTAGAACCCTGGCGGATACTTTCATCAAAATCTGAGAGGTTGTGGCAGTTGACTGGTTAAGAATCCTGAATCCTTAGGTCACTGTGCCACCATTCAAATTCTGAATACAGTATTTACAAACACAAATTCCTTAAGCTTCCTGTACCTCAGTTTTTGTATCTGCTAAATACGGATGCTTACATTTCTTTTTTTTTTTAATTTTTATTTTACCTTTTAGTTTTACAGAGTTTTGTTGTTTACAGATATGCATGATCCCAGATTAGTCATATGTATATGCCCTCCCCATCACACCCCTCCAGGCCTTGGTACAGTGCCCCTGCAGGATCCCCCTTTCTCACAGTTCAATGACAACAGCTATCCTTTTCACATCTGCCAGAAATATAAGGAAAATTAGCTGAGATACATGTAATATATTCAGCAAAATGCTTGATATGCATGTTATACATATGATTTTTGAAGACTAGCTAGATCACAAATACTGCTATATACCTACAAGGAACTGCCAAAAACTACCTATGTAGGATACATCAATGTCTCATTAATTCTTATCTATAAATCACCACTCCTTCTCCTCATTCTCTAATTCATATCCCCATATGCCCATACACTAAGGCCTACTTATAAAGGTGGATTCTTCAATGAAACTTTCATAATCACATAATCTGTGAGTCATCATTTATGGGTGATTTGTACCATGGTTTATAATTCTCTTGACATATTACAGTAGTGGTACTTATGAGTTATGTTCAAGAGTGTGTATGTGTGCTATTTTCTTCTGACTTACAGAGTTTTAATTTCATAAAAGGCAGAGAGAACATTACAGATGTTCAACTATTTTCATTTATAAGGAAGTAAAATAAAGCAAGTGAAGCTGTTCAGCATCATATCCTATCATTCCATCTAGTCTTACTTTCCTCAAAGCCAACTGGTAAGCACATTACCGTCATCTCTGACTAACTTCCAATTACTCAAGTAGCTTCTAGCTCTTTTCAGTATGATTCTGGTCTTTTCTAAATTTAACTGTCAATGTTTTCTATGTATTTTTTACCATTTTTCCAGATTCAAGTATAATCAATTTTACTGATGGTTCTCAAGAAATTTTAGACATTTCTCCAATAAACGTTTATATTAAGTAAACTAACATTAAATAAAGTGCAAACTTACATTGTCATATCTATGCAATTCTGTATTCTCTAAAGGATGATTTTTCATATTGTTTAACAATTCTGACTGAGCAATTGAAATTCAGACAATGATAAATGTTTTACATTGAAGGCTCATTTCATTATACAGCAGTCAGTTGAAATGGGGTTCCCAGAGAAGGTATTTTTTAGGAAGCACAGAGTACAGGAAAAAGCTGAAGATTTTGCACAATTAAAATATTTATTCAAGCTTTTTCTACTAAGGCCACATTTTAGTGATAACTCATAGAAATACCAATGTGAGAGATGCAATTAGTGGTAAATAGATGGTAGAGACTGTGGAAACCAAGACACCTGGTGCTGTAAGTGAGCTTCATATTCATAAAGTCATTAAATTGGAGATGGAAAGGCACCCTCTTTACAGAAATATTATTTTCCTTAGGATTTCATCATTCATTCTAGTTGCCTCTTCTATAATCTTCTGAAGTGTTCTTGTCTCCCTTATTGAAATCTTGATCTCCTTCTCTTTGGACTCTATATGATCTTTGTAGCTGGTCTCATACCCTGTCTAGGGATCATTGGGGACCTTAAATCAAGGTGGAGGTGATGAATAGATCTGGTTGACAGAGTGCCTGAAGAACTATGAATGCAGGTTTGTAACATTTTACAGGCGGTGGTGACCAAAATCATCCCAAAGAAAAGGAAATGTAAGAAGGCAAAGTGGTTGTCTGAGGAACATTTACAAATGGCTAAGAGAAGTATTATGCAAAGGAGAAAGGGAAAGATATACCTATCTGGATGCAGAGTTCCAGAGAACACCAAGTAGACAAAGAAAGCCTTCTTAAGTGAACAATGCAAAGAAATAGAGGAAAACAAAAGAATGGGAAAGACTTAGAGACCTCTTCAAGAGAACTGGAGATACCAAGTTATTCTTCATGCAAGAGTGGGCACAGAAATGTCAGAAGAGATTAAAAAGAGGTGGAAAGAATACACAGAACTATATAAAAAAGGCCTCAATGACCAAGATAGCCACATTGGTGTGGTCAGTCACTTAGAGCCAGACATGCTGGAGTGTGAAGTCAAGTGGGCCTTAGGTAGCATCACCAGGAACAAAGCTAGTGGAGGTGATGGAATTCCAGCTGAGCTATGTATAATCCTAAAAGATGATACTGTTAAAGTGCTGTATGCAATATGCCAGCAAACTTGGAAAACTCAGCAGTGGTCACAGGACTGGAGAAGGTCAGTTTTCATTCCAATCTCAAAGCAAGGCAATGCCAAGGACTATTCAAACTACGATAAAACTGCGCTCATTTCACTTGCTAGCAAGGCAATGCTCAAAATCCTTCAAGTTAGGCATTAGCATTATATGAACTGAGAACTTCCCGATGCATCAGCCAGATTTAGAAAAGGCAGAGGAACCAGAGGTCAAACTACCAACATCCACTGTATCATAGAAAATGCAAGGGAATTCCAGAATAAAATCTACTTCTGCTTCACTGACTGCACTAAAGTTGTGTGGATCACAACAAATTGGGAAAATTCTTAAACAGATGAGAATACCAGACCACCTTATCTGTCTTCTATGAAACCTGTATTCAGATCAAGTAGCAACAGTTATAACCAGACATGGAACAATGGACTGGTTCAAAATTGGGAAAGGAGTATGTCACCCTACTTATTTAAATTATATGCAGAGTACATTGTGGCAAATGCCAGGCTGGATGAAGCACAAGAGGGAACCAAGATTGCCAGGAGAAATATCAACAACCTCAGATATGCAGATGGTACCACTCTAATGGCAGAAAGTGAAGAGGAATCAAAAAAGTCTCTTGATGATGCTGAAAGAGGAGAGCGAAAAGGTTGGCTTAAACTCAGTATTCATAAAACGAAGATCATGGCATCCAGTCTCATCACTTCATGGCAAATAGATGGGAAAAAAATAGAAATAGTGTCAGATTTTATTTTCCTTGGTTCCAAAATTACCATGGGCAGTGACTACAGCCATGAAATTAAAAGATGTTTTCTCTTTGGAAGAAAAGTTATGACAGATGTATACAGTGTATTAAAAATCAGAGACATCACCTTGCCAACAAAGGTCCATATAGTCAAAGCTATGATTTTCCCAATAGTCATGTATGGATGTGAGAGGTGGATGATATAGAAGACTGAGCACCAAAGAACTAAGGCTCTCTAATGATGGTGCTGGAGAAGATTTGAGAGTCACTTAGAGTGCAAAGAGATCAAATTAGTCAACCCTAAAGGAAATCAACCCTGAATATTCATCAGAAGGGCTGATGTCAAAGCTGAAACTGCAGGCTTCCCTGATGGTCCAGTGGGTAAGGACACCACCTTGCAGTGCAAGGGGCACTGGTTCGATCCCTGGCCTGGGAAGATCCCATGTGCTGCGGAGTGGCTGGACTGATGTGTCCAATTACTGAGCCGGAGCTCTGGAGCACATGTGCCCAGAGCCAGTGTTCTGCGACAACAGAGGTCACCTCGATGGGAGGCCCACATTGGCCAAAGAACAAAAGATGAATGAAAATAGATAAATGAAAGACCAATAGAAGTGACCCACCCGCCCCCCTCCCTCCGCAACCCCTTCCACCAAAAAAAAAGCTGAAACTGCAATACTCTGGCCACCTGATGTGAAGAGCAGACTCTTTGGAAAAGACCCAGATGCTGGGAAAGATTAGGGGCAGGAAGAGGAGGAGGTGCCAGAGGAGCAGATGGTTGAATGGCATCATCGACTCAATGGATGTGGGTTTGAGCAAACGCTAGGAGATAGTGAAGGACAGAGAAGGCTGGGGTGCTACTGTCCATGGGGTCACAAAGAATCAAACACAACTAAGCAACTGAACAACATGGAACATTAAATGGAGCATTTGTTGTCTTCACATCCCCATGACTCCAGCACCCATGCTCTTCATAAAAAACTTACTCCACATCTCCAATCCTCCCCATTATTCTATCTCCCTTTAAGTCTTCTAATGGCACCAATATCCACACAATTCTACATGCCATAGAGGGCACCACATGCAATTCAAAACTAATCACTATTGACTTCATCCCCTAAATAAATCTTCAATCTACTTATTTCAACTCCAATGTCACCATTCTAGTGAACATCATCTTTTGTCCCTGGAGAAGCTACCAGATTAAGAGCTTCAGACTGATAGGTCTCTATATACCCTTAACATTTCCTAATCTCTTCTTCACAAAACAGAGTATGAGTCTTAAAAAGAACACACACACACACAAACACAGTCATATCACGTCCCTAACAGAAACCTTCAAAAGCTTACCACTGATTTTACTATACAGAAAAAAAAAAAATCATTCCCAGAGCTTTGAGCCACGGAATGATTGGACCCCAGCCTACTGTTTCAGCTGCATGCTTTTTTAAACTGCCTCACTTATGACACTCTAGGAAAGTTGACCTTTAGTCCTTTCTTCATAGCAAGTTACACCTTCAAATATGTTGGTCCCTCTGAATGTAACATTTTTCCTCTTTTCCTTAAGACAACTATTGGCCAATCCCATTTTTCTTTGTCATACTTTGAAGGTCAGTTTCTTAAGAAACTTTCCCCGAACTTCTAATACAAGTCTAGGTCTCACTAGTATATATTCTGCTAACAAGGCATGCATTATTTTGTAGTCCTTATCCCAAATGCAATTTAAATAGTGTGTGTATGATATACCTACACACACACACACACACACACACACACACACACACGATTTCCTCTCCTAAATTCAAATATCAATAAGTTCACTAATTTAGAATATTATCTCCAGAGCATGGACAGTATGTGGCACAAGTAGGTGCTAAGTATATACTAGTTACATGACTAAATGTATGAATAACAAATGGCTCCTTCTTTAAACAATGGGCACCAGAACCCACACAATACAAACTTTCTGGAGCCACCTCCTTTGATACTTTCATTTCTGGATTCATTCAGAGGCCTCTATTTCTGAACAACATGGAACATTAAATGGAGCACTCACATGCCCCCCTTCATAAAAACTTACTCCACATCTCCAATCCTCCCCATTATTCTATCTCCTTTAAGTCTTCTAATGGCACCAATATCCACACAATTCTACATGCCATAGAGGGCACCACATGCAATTCAAAACTAATCACTATTGACTTCATCCCCTAAATAAATCTTCAATCTACTTATTTCAACTCCAATGTCACCATTCTAGTGAACATCATCTTTTGTCCCTGGAGAAGCTACCAGATTAAGAGCTTCAGACTGATAGGTCTCTATATACCCTTAACATTTCCTAATCTCTTCTTCACAAAACAGAGTATGAGTCTTAAAAAGAACACACACACACACAAACACAGTCATATCACGTCCCTAACAGAAACCTTCAAAAGCTTACCACTGATTTTACTATACAGAAAAAAAAAAAATCATTCCCAGAGCTTTGAGCCACGGAATGATTGGACCCCAGCCTACTGTTTCAGCTGCATGCTTTTTTAAACTGCCTCACTTATGACACTCTAGGAAAGTTGACCTTTAGTCCTTTCTTCATAGCAAGTTACACCTTCAAATATGTTGGTCCCTCTGAATGTAACATTTTTCCTCTTTTCCTTAAGACAACTATTGGCCAATCCCATTTTTCTTTGTCATACTTTGAAGGTCAGTTTCTTAAGAAACTTTCCCCGAACTTCTAATACAAGTCTAGGTCTCACTAGTATATATTCTGCTAACAAGGCATGCATTATTTTGTAGTCCTTATCCCAAATGCAATTTAAATAGTGTATGTATGATATACATACACACACACACACACACACACACACACACACACACGATTTCCTCTCCTAAATTCAAATATCAATAAGTTCACTAATTTAGAATATTATCTCCAGAGCATGGACAGTATGTGGCACAAGTAGGTGCTAAGTATATACTAGTTACATGACTAAATGTATGAATAACAAATGGCTCCTTCTTTAAACAATGGGCACCAGAACCCACACAATACAAACTTTCTGGAGCCACCTCCTTTGATACTTTCATTTCTGGATTCATTCAGAGGCCCACTCTATTTCTAGACATTTAAAGTAAAACACTGTAAGTCCATAGGCTTGAGCAAAGTAAACTCTGGTAACACTTGGTGCTCTCTGACATAGCCCATTAGAGACCGGGTATGTACACCTAATCCAGAGGAATCCTCTAGCTCTTGAGCAGCTGTTCACAAGGCTCCTGACCTGCCCTTCAGGCTCTACTAAATCAGGATTCCCCAGCTGTCTGAGCTTCCAGTAAGCTCTTTCAGTTAACCACCTACATGCCAACATTGCTTGGATCTTGTTACAATCTTTAGAGTCTAATTTTCCATTTTTCTTCCTAGCTATTTTCCAATATATAACTGGGACAGATCTACTTTCATACATAATTTTATTTGTTATTCAACTATTTTGGTAACACTTTGCTTAGTCAGCAATCTATTTCTAACATTGCCTCCATGACCATCAATATAAAAAGGAATTAGTCAACTTGCCTTTGATGAAAATACTTGAGTTCTGACTTTGCTTTTTTTTTTTTCTTTCTTTTCTTATGTCTTTAGTTTGACCTTAAACAGTTTCCAAGGCTAAAATCTGTACTTGTAAGAGTGTGCTGACTCCTGTGCCCTTTAAGTCAGCATTTAGCTCAGGCTAAGGTACTATTGCTGCTGTAATCTGATAAAGGAGCAGATGAGTTGTGTGCAAATAAAGATGGGTGCCAAGAATGAGCAAAAAGCCACTGATGTTTATGCCCTTTTATAGTCTTGATTCCATGACAGTCTTAGCAAAAAGCAGAACAGGAGGAGGGAGAGCAACTTAAAACAAAACAAAGCAAAAGCCAAGAAGAGGATGAAAACATTAAAAGGTTAACCTTTTTATTTGCCCATAATTGGGCATACTGAGACATGATAATGCTAATTGTGCTCAATAAATACTGGCCTTTTTAAAACACCAATTATTTCATAAGGTTGGAGATAAAGAACAGCTAAAAGTTGAAGACAAACTGGCAAAGCCCTGTAAATTATTTTGGCATATATTAATTCCTCATTGCTGTAAAACCTGTGAATGGGTTGAATTTCCTAAATATATTTATTAAATATTCATTAAATGTAAACTAAGTGTGGCAATGCAAGCATTTTTTAAAGTTTCTTTAAAATTCTGTTAACTCTGTTTAAAACTCATTCAGCTACCTACATTCTGACTTTATCACATGGATAAGCATTGACTTTCACAAGGTACACTTTAATATTCCTCCTATTAATTAAAGCAATCCGATTTTCCATTAAAAATAAATAATAAAGAAAAATAGAGGCAAAGTTCTTACTCAGATCCTTTTACTTGAACAGTAACATAATAAGACTAAATATGTTAAGCTAGCATTAGATATATTTCAGCCTTAAAAATTGATGTATAGGTAACCATTTTCCTAACATTTAAATTGTATGAAAATCAGTTGTTTAAAATTATATGGAATCAAAATACTAAATTACCAGTTCTGGAAGATTCATTTATGAACACCCAAAACAGCAACAGCATCAACACTTAACCGGCATAGTATCATAAGGACAATTCCTTTCCGATTAAAGGATAATTGGAAATTATCCTCACCTTCCATTGGTGAAGAATGGCGCAAATAATGACAAAACAAAAGTAAGTCACTAGAGCAGAAGGTAAAAGATAATAAGAAAACTGGGAAGAAACTGATTTCCAAACTCATTCCAGATTGCTAGGAACACTTTTTTTCTCTGGGCTGAGTATCATTACAGACTATAGAAAGTCAGCCTCTCAGGACTGCAGAGCCCTAGAAAATTGTCCTGTGTATTTTAACTATTGAAATTCTGAGATCTTGTGAGTGAATATGAGAACATAAAGACTGAGCACAGAGCTGGATGGAAATTTTTCCTTAAAATGGTAGCCTAAATAGAAGACTGGGAAGTACCCCATAGAGGATGAAAACATTAAAAGGTTAACCTTTTTATTTGCCCATAATTGGGCATACTGAGACATGATAATGCTAATTGTGCTCAATAAATACTGGCCTTTTTAAAACACCAATTATTTCATAAGGTTGGAGATAAAGAACAGCTAAAAGTTGAAGACAAACTGGCAAAGCCCTGTAAATTATTTTGGCATATATTAATTCCTCATTGCTGTAAAACCTGTGAATGGGTTGAATTTCCTAAATATATTTATTAAATATTCATTAAATGTAAACTAAGTGTGGCAATGCAAGCATTTTTTAAAGTTTCTTTAAAATTCTGTTAACTCTGTTTAAAACTCATTCAGCTACCTACATTCTGACTTTATCACATGGATAAGCATTGACTTTCACAAGGTACACTTTAATATTCCTCCTATTAATTAAAGCAATCCGATTTTCCATTAAAAATAAATAATAAAGAAAAATAGAGGCAAAGTTCTTACTCAGATCCTTTTACTTGAACAGTAACATAATAAGACTAAATATGTTAAGCTAGCATTAGATATATTTCAGCCTTAAAAATTGATGTATAGGTAACCATTTTCCTAACATTTAAATTGTATGAAAATCAGTTGTTTAAAATTATATGGAATCAAAATACTAAATTACCAGTTCTGGAAGATTCATTTATGAACACCCAAAACAGCAACAGCATCAACACTTAACCGGCATAGTATCATAAGGACAATTCCTTTCCGATTAAAGGATAATTGGAAATTATCCTCACCTTCCATTGGTGAAGAATGGCGCAAATAATGACAAAACAAAAGTAAGTCACTAGAGCAGAAGGTAAAAGATAATAAGAAAACTGGGAAGAAACTGATTTCCAAACTCATTCCAGATTGCTAGGAACACTTTTTTTCTCTGGGCTGAGTATCATTACAGACTATAGAAAGTCAGCCTCTCAGGACTGCAGAGCCCTAGAAAATTGTCCTGTGTATTTTAACTATTGAAATTCTGAGATCTTGTGAGTGAATATGAGAACATAAAGACTGAGCACAGAGCTGGATGGAAATTTTTCCTTAAAATGGTAGCCTAAATAGAAGACTCCAGCTATGGGAGCAAGGACAATAACCTCGGTGTTTGTTAATGGGCATGTGGGAAAGACCATATGGTTACAAGACTAGGATTCTTCTAAGCATGAATGAGCAAGGTCATTCCCTTCCTTCATCCACATCTGCCTGCTGCTTATAAGAATTGTGGCTGAGACACTTAAGATTCACTTAAGCTACCAGAGCCACGGCTTTTGGTTTGTGGCCATATTCAGAGCAGAGCACTCATCTTGAATGGGGAAAGGAAAAGGGCATGTCCCTTGGAGTTAAATCATTTCAGAATCTCTGGAGGAGCCATCTGGTTCAAAAAGACACTGGCAAAATTATAATATACTGTAATATTGAATACATGGGAAAATAAATTTTTCATACTCTAATTTTTGGAAAAGAGCAAACCAAATCATATTAGCTGGTTGTATTCAAACAATTCTTTGCATATGAGTGACTCACAAAAAGCAGTTATTCTCCCATTCAAGAAGGATATTAGAATCTCTGAAAGACATTTTCACTTACAATGTTAATTAGAGAAAACTTGACATTTTACAAATATAAAGATATTAAGGACAATTCTACATGTGACAGAAGTAAACAAACCCCTTCCAAATAGGCAAAATAATAAACTATACTGTAGCACTGTCTGGGCTTCCCAGATGGCTCAGCAGTAAAGAATCCACTTGTCAATACAGGAGATGTGGATTCAGTCCCTGGGCTGGGAAGAGTCCTTGGAAAAGGGAATGACTAGTCACTACAGTATTCTTGCCTGGAAAACTCCATGGACAAAAGAGCCTGGCAGGCTGCAGCCCCAGGGGTTCTCAAAGGAGTCGGGCATGACTTCGAAACTGACCACACACACACACATGTGTGCAAACACATAGCACTGCCAACCTATTTTTCATATCTCTATGAAAATTAAACTTCAGAGTTCCAAATACATCATATCTATTCCTCTGTCAATATTGTACAGCATGGAATTCCAAGGAAGTTTAAGGAATAGATGTTTGTAAACAGGAAAAAGATGAAGATCACAAGGTGTTTATTTTTTTGCTTGTTTGAAGATTGATCAGCTCCATGGATCATATTGCCCAAAGAAAAACATTTTCATGAAATGATGTTATGGTACTTGGTATTTAAGTTTTTCAAAAAGTCTTCTCATATCCCATACTGCAGCCCCTGACCTTCTAAACAAAATGTTCCAATATGAACCAAATGCCTTGATAAAGGAACACAAATCTCCTAGGACTACAGCAGGACTTTGAGAGAAAGGAAACTGTTGCCTCCCTCTGAATTCAACCATGCCCTGAATGTACTGTATAAAAATAAACCAAGGTCATCATTATTCCTTCTCGTTGTGATTTGGCTTGTCTTCAAATTACATACTCTGTATATCTGAAATAACTGCACCGCCTCCATTAACTGAGTTGACATGACTTTAATCAATGTATCTTTTCAGAAACAAAGACAGAAATGTCAAATTCCTACCATGAAAAACTCCATTAACTCTCTAATCTACATTAAGTAAAAGCTTGTTCTTGAGAAATGATATATCCTTTAAAGAAACCTAAGCAGCATCAATTTTCTTTTAAAATAGAAGGGGTAAAATATTCAACTGCAACAAATCTCTTCATACAGAGGTGATTTCTCATGAAATATTCAAAGCTTAAGTCTTTAGTCCTTCACTTATATTGGCTCCTCTCAAGTCTTACGTGGTTTTGTATTCATAATTACGCATTAGTTTCCATAAAAGAGGCCCCTTCCTCCAATGTTCAACCTCAGGTCCCATAAAACCTACGTCTGCTTATTCCTTCACGGTTTGTTACATTTTGTCATTGCTCTTATTTGTCAATATCTTTTCAAATGATGTATATTTAAAAGAGAAAATAAAACACATAAACAGAAAATTTGAAATATATATATATATATATATTTATGACTCAGACATTTTGCAGCATACCTGACCCTAACAAAAAGTTTAAATAAAGAAAATTATCTTTAAAGACAGTTTAATTTCCAATTAATTTTCAAGGTCTCTCTTAGGTAGCTCAACAGTCTGTGACTTAAATGTGCATGTGTTTATGTAAAAAGACATAGCCACACCAAAATATCATGTTTTTTGCATTTGTAATGCAAGAAAGAATGGTTTAATCAAAAATATGATAAATCATTTTTAATAAGTTAGGAAAATATTACAGCAGAAGGTCAAAGAGGAAGGAAAGTTCGGGAAATCAATTTGTTTTATTTTTGTGATAAAACCATGAGGAAAGATAATAAAACAGAATTTTTAAAAATCTTGACTTGCCCAGAGAACAAAGATTTTAATCTCTTTTATTAAAGCACAGGAGTGGTTAAGAACTCACAATTTGTTTCTCATGCAGCAAATGACATGGCCTATAAAGATTTCACAGGAATATGTTAGGACTAAAGAGGAAGCTGAATTAATATCTCTGTCCAAATTATGAATTTATATTTCAGTACTGCCTATCTAGAGAAGTGCCAACCAATACCTTTCTTCCTTAAAAAACAAACCTGTAGAGAACATTTTGTAGTCTTCCTTCAAGTTTAGAGTAACTACCACAGTGATTTTTGTCTACTATATTTTCCATACTGTTATGCTACATAAGAGACACAGACAGCTTCTTATTAAATTAAGAAGTACATTATCTATTTAAGAACAGCAATGCCTTTTTCATAGTTAAGATGCCCTTAAAAGACTCTGCATATGAAAATCTAAAAGATGATTTTATTAGACTTCAAGATAAATTGCATCATTTAAAAAATTCTAATGAAATATATAATTTGCAATCAATTATTTGAATGATTCTTTGCAAAGCAATATTTAAGTAATTCTAAAAGTAAGCAATACTTATGTTAATAGAGTGCTATTCTCTATTAATTGGTAACTATTTTGATTAATACCCAACCATGTGTATTCAAGCTTTGCAAACTAAGGCTATTTAAAAGACTGGATTCAAATGTCAATACATTCAATGAGCAGTATGTTGTCAGCTAATAAAAGTTAATATATAGTGTAACCTTGTGAAAATCTTCATTTTCTTTTAACCAATTCATTGTCATGCAGCCTAAGTATCACCTGCTGATTTGAAAATGTATTAAAATAACATCCTACTAGGACTGTCCAAATAGGTTACCTTTCTTCAAATTATGATTAAGAATTTTAAAAGTTGAGTATCTATGACAAAGCAGACAGTATGTTTGTCTTGCTTCATGCCAAGTGTAAAACTCTGCTACTCTTCCTAAATTGCTCTATATACTGTTTATAGTTCTAATTTTGTAGCTATATCGATTGATCAAGTAATCAGCGTGTATGTACTGCAAAGAACAAACATATCCTATTGTATTTGTGTAACATTCATAAATGGAATGACTTTTCAATCAGAAATCAATTCTGGTACTCACCAAAGAAATTTATAAAATAAGGAAATTATAGAAAAATGTTTTACCACAGAATCTAGTAGCATTTTTTGTGAATCAATAAATGCACATTGTTACTTCTGTTCTGCAATGTTTCCTCAGAGGTGAAACGTCTATTGTGACTCTTTTCTCAGAAGTTTTAAATAGTTGCTTATTTACAGAGATATCACTTCTTTCATTTTTAATTATAGGCCCTTATATATCTATTTCAGAATGACTGCAATCCACAAGTCAAAGACAGGAAGAAAAAGAGATTATCTTCATCCATCTCTTTGGGACACACTGTACTCCTCATATATTATTTGTACATATTATTTTTACTGTCATGACACAGTCACCTTTTACATTTTTATCAGTCATCTTAACTTTCTTAAAATAGTAGGAGTTTACATAAAAAGCCAAACTAAAAAGTTTTACTGAAGAGCTAGGTTGTCACAGACATGAGACAACACTGACTTTACTATAAAATGTGATTAGAAGTCCCTGATGTTTTGCTGTTGTTAATAAAAGTATCTGGCAATTTGCTAGCAAAGAGTATATCATTATTTGAAATAATTTTCATGATATGTTACAAAAAAGAATATTCAAAGTACTAAATTCTGTATGATAAAGGAACTTTTCAATTAAGTATTTATCAATACTTTTCTCAATCTCCATATATCCATTATAAATCACTTTATTAACCCCCCACACAATATGCCAGTTAAATTTTTTGTAACCTTGAGACATCCACATGTCATTCCCGTAGAACAGTTAGTTCATTGAGAATATATGTCAGTGTACTCCCTGATATGTGACCATTGCTAAATACAGAAATATCAGATAATCATGACAATAACTCAGATACACAAACTATTTCACAGCAATTTAAATCATTTGTTGCAAATTCTCCAAGTCCGTTATGCATATTCTATTACTCTAGTAATTTCTTCAAAAGAAAGATGTGCTTGATTCTACTTGCAAAAGAATAAGTTTAAAATCTACCTAATTTCTCTTGAAAAGTTTTCCCACTGAGGAGCATGTACACCTGCACATATATAGGTGGAGAGTATATATAACATTTAGGCTTATTCACAACCTACCCTAATAAGTTTAAATGAATCTGCCTAATCAGTGAGCTTGTCACAAGAAAAATAATTTAGGTACTTTGTACTTACAACAGTCCTCCACTTCTTCCCACCAAAGCATTTGGAGAAAAAAAGTATGTATCAAGGAAGCGATAAAAATCTTGGTAAATTTTCTCTCAACTTTATTACTTCAGTAGGTTTAGGGATGATGAGAAACCCGTCAACTTCAGGAGCCTTTAAAAAAGAAGCCTTCAGTTTTTTCCTATTTGTTTTCTCTGGAGCTAATTGCCTCCAAGATCTGAGTCCTGAAAGGGGAGAGTGAGTGATCCCAACACTGAGTGAGTCAACATAGTAACTGATGCCAGGATTCTGTAGAGGCCCCTGGATATTTTGAATTCCAGGACCTGCGCAGAAGCAAGTGACCCGCCTTTTCTCTCAAGTTGGTTTCCCATAATAGGACTGTCCATGGCCACTACATATAAGGCTGTGCTTCCAGCATCGCAAGTCCTGTGAATTCAAATAGCGTTCAACTCTGTTCTCATTAATATCTAAACCAGAATAGCACAGGGGACACAGTACTTGCTCTCAAAGCCTTCTGAACATAAAAAGTCTTCAGTATATAACTAGCAAGACTTTCTGAAATTTATATGCATATTTCTAAAATAACAGAGCAGAAAATTCTGATTCAGAATAGCTTTTTAAATGCCTTTCCTTTCGTTGTTGTTGAACCTTCTCAACAACACTAAAAATTTCACTCCACCGAACAAAAAGAAATGTCCAGAATAATCTATGCATTTGTTATATATCCACTGCCTACCAAAACTTAATTTCTACCCTGGGGATCCAATCAAAAGTCATATATGGATGATGCCAACAGTCTGAATAAGAGAAGAAAGAGCAGAATGAAGTAGCTGAGCTCTGAAGGCAGAATTTATATAGCTCTCATGGGAAAGGCTTCTGCTAAAATAAAGAGCACTTTTAGAATGTAGTGAAGAAATCCCCCTACAATGCTCAATTTTTGTTGTAGCTCAGGATAAAACTTTTTTTTTTTTTTTTACTAACAAATTACTCTTTCTTCCATTTACTTGGTGAGAATTATTTAAAACACCATCCTCTTAGGCAATGAGTTAATGATCAACTACGCAATGATTCTCAAAAAAAGTTTTCTATAGCAAATGAGCACAACTGTAACACACTGTTCAGCATGTTTGTAAAACTACTCTTTGCCAAGAGAAGGCTTCTTTATCTCCTTTCTTAATTTTGTTTCAATGCAATAGGTGAGCCTTATATTGATAGAAAATACTGGAACGCATTTGAGAAAGATATTCCTTTGACAATTACAACAATCTCTGCTAAAATTATTTGTTTGACCATTTTTATAGTACCATTTATTAAAGTGACAGACTCATTTTTCTATGTCAAACATTCAATTGCTTGGCACAGAAATAAATTGTAGGTAAAAATAGAAGAAAAAAAAAAAAAACCCTGACATATGGGAGTCAGACTAGGATGTTTACTTTAATAGTGAATTACACATTTTATATTTCAGAATATCATCATAATATTACCAGTCTCCTCAACAAAATCTATATAAAGTAAAACACAAGTCCTGATTTTAATTTGGGGTAACTGTATTTCAATTACTATCATTCAAAATAGATATAAAATGTTCCCTATAGGTCACGTGATCTTCTTAGGGTGGTTGTCTAAATATATATATAAATATATATATATAAACAACAATTTTATAAAACACAATAAGAAAAATGTTTTAAGAGGGACATGGGTTCACATCTGCATGTTAGCAACAGTGCCCTGTGCAGTGGCCTGCATTACTGCTCAGAATATAAGTTCCTTATCACGAGTTCCCTGTAGATACAAACCCATGTTTCAGCCAAGGTACATGTATAGTTTGTCAGTGATTTGTATAGTCCATGAAGCAGTAGCATGAAACCTGAGAAATAAGAAACTCTGGGAGTAGGACACAGCACTCCTTATTTGACAGGTGAGCTAATGCATGGCCACTTTTTAAAAATCCTGAAATGTATGTTTCCAAAAACAGCTGTGGCTCCAAACATACTCCAAATCTGTCTTGGTTAATATCTAAAGCAATATTCAAAGTAACGAACACTAACAGCTCTGAATGCCTTAGGTACATCTTGTCTTTCAGCCTTAGTCAAGAACTAGGATTTGTTGGACACCTGCAGTAAATTTTACATTAATGTAGAATGCTCATACTTCTCTTAAGGTTTTATAATGTACGTGAAACGATATACTGAAGATAACATGAAAAAGTGAAAGGGATGTAAAATAAAATATGGCCCAAACACAGTGAACTCTAGTTCAGACCTTGTCATTACTTTCCAGGGGTCACTTAGATCTCTCATTTAGTTCCTACATTAACTACACTGGACAACTTTTAGGAGCATTATTAGAAAAATGACTGGCCAAGGAACTGGTTCAAGTTCCCATTGTGAATAATTGGAAGAGCAGGATTTTTCAAAAACTTATTTTAACTTTATATTTCAAAATAATGATTCACAGAGAGTTTTGAAGATAGTAGGAGAGAAGTTCAATACTCTTCACTCATTTCTCCCCAGCAATTACAATTAAGATAATTATAACACAATATCAAAACCAGGAAATTGGCATTGATACACTGTATATATTTCTGTCATTTCATCCTGTGTGGAGATTTGTGTAACCACACCTCAATCACAATACAGAGCATCAGCACAGAAATGTCCTTTACAGTCAATACCAAACACCACTCTACATCAGCCTGCTACCTACAGATTACTTCTCCATCAATATAATTTTGTCATTTCAAGAATGTTAGATGAAAGCAGTCATTCAGTATGTGGCCTTCTGAGATCAGTATTATTCACTCATGTGCAGTGGCCTGCATTACTGCTCAGAATATAAGTTCCTTATCACGAGTTCCCTGTAGATACAAACCCATGTTTCAGCCAAGGTACATGTATAGTTTGTCAGTGATTTGTATAGTCCATGAAGCAGTAGCATGAAACCTGAGAAATAAGAAACTCTGGGAGTAGGACACAGCACTCCTTATTTGACAGGTGAGCTAATGCATGGCCACTTTTTAAAAATCCTGAAATGTATGTTTCCAAAAACAGCTGTGGCTCCAAACATACTCCAAATCTGTCTTGGTTAATATCTAAAGCAATATTCAAAGTAACGAACACTAACAGCTCTGAATGCCTTAGGTACATCTTGTCTTTCAGCCTTAGTCAAGAACTAGGATTTGTTGGACACCTGCAGTAAATTTTACATTAATGTAGAATGCTCATACTTCTCTTAAGGTTTTATAATGTACGTGAAACGATATACTGAAGATAACATGAAAAAGTGAAAGGGATGTAAAATAAAATATGGCCCAAACACAGTGAACTCTAGTTCAGACCTTGTCATTACTTTCCAGGGGTCACTTAGATCTCTCATTTAGTTCCTACATTAACTACACTGGACAACTTTTAGGAGCATTATTAGAAAAATGACTGGCCAAGGAACTGGTTCAAGTTCCCATTGTGAATAATTGGAAGAGCAGGATTTTTCAAAAACTTATTTTAACTTTATATTTCAAAATAATGATTCACAGAGAGTTTTGAAGATAGTAGGAGAGAAGTTCAATACTCTTCACTCATTTCTCCCCAGCAATTACAATTAAGATAATTATAACACAATATCAAAACCAGGAAATTGGCATTGATACACTGTATATATTTCTGTCATTTCATCCTGTGTGGAGATTTGTGTAACCACACCTCAATCACAATACAGAGCATCAGCACAGAAATGTCCTTTACAGTCAATACCAAACACCACTCTACATCAGCCTGCTACCTACAGATTACTTCTCCATCAATATAATTTTGTCATTTCAAGAATGTTAGATGAAAGCAGTCATTCAGTATGTGGCCTTCTGAGATCAGTATTATTTCACTCAGGTTAGTGTCCTAGGGATCCATTCAAGTTGTTATCTGCATCAATAATCTGTTTACTTTTATTGCTGAGTAGTATTCCATCTCATGCAGGTGCTACAGTCTGTTCAGGCATTCATTTACTATAGGCTATTTTGGTTATTTCCAGTTTTTGGTTACTATACAAAAAAATAAACCGACCAAACTCATCTATCCAGTTTCTGCGTATTTTCTTTGGTATTTGGTGTTCTCAATTATATATATATATAAGATAACATGACATATATTTGTCTTAGGCAAGTAAAGATATATTATGGCAATCTTAATTTGAATTCTCTGGATGGTAACTAACATTGAAAAATTTTTTTTTCCAGTTCTTATTTAGCGTCTGAATGTACTTTTCCACGAAATGTCTGTCCATCTCTTTTGTTCAATATCAAACTGGATACTTTGTTTTAACTGCTAAATTTTCATTATTCTTTATATACTTCATATAATTTACAAATAAATATATATTCTCTCTCTATACACACACACACACGCATACACACACATACTCTAGACATGAGTCCTTCGCTAGATAGGTGTTTCGCAAGTATATTCTCCCAGTCTATAGCTCATCTTTTCATTTTCTTGATAGGGTAATTCCAAAGTCAAATTTTTATAAAAATTCAATTTACTAAACTTTTTCTTGTATGGTGCTTTGGGCATCTTGCTCAACAACTCTTCACCAAGTCAACCCATGAAGATTTTCTCTTAATTTTCCCTTTTTAAAATAACTTTATACCTACATCGAAATCTAGAATGGGTTTTATTTTTGATTTTTTTAAATTTATTGATTGATTATTGGCTATACTGTACTGCTTACAGGATTTTAGTTCCTCAACAAGGGACGGAACCTGGGGCCCTGGGCAGTAGAGTGCAGAGTCCTAACCACTAGACTACCAGGGATTCCCTTAGAGTTAAATTTAAGTTCATTTTTGTATACAATGTAAGGTTTACTGTTTTGTTATTTTGCTTATAGATTTCCAATTGCCTCAATTCCATTTGTGGAAAGACTACCTTTCCACCAAATAAATTTTGTACCTTTGTCAAAAATCACCTAGGTACATCTGTGTGGATCTATTTCTGGAATTGCAACTCTGTCCTATTGATTTATGTGCCTATTTCTCTGCCAATACCATACTGTCTTAATTACCATAGCTATATAATATGCTTAAACATTAGAGTTATTTCTTCCATTGTATTAATCTTTTTCAAAATTATGTGACACATACTAGGTCCTGTATCTTAACATAAAGATTTCAGACAACTAGGCCTACTGATCTAACAATAAAATATCTTCCTGGATTTTGACAAGGATTGCATTAAATAGATCAATTTGGAGAATTAACATTTTTACCACATTGAATCTTCTAATCTATTATCAACACAGTATGTATTTGCAATATTTGAGTCATCTTTATTTTGTCATACTGTGCTTTCTAATAGTAGCTTGTATTGTGATCATACTGTTTATTTCCTATGTCTATAATAGTATCACTATCTCTTATGCATGTGATTCTACAAAGGAAAGAAATTCTCAAAAGTACCATTTTGAAAAAAAAAAAACACAGTAAAATACAGAACTTGACTTTTTCAAAAGTACAAAACATCCACTTTTGGACATATATCAAGACAAAACTGTAATTCAAAAAGATACATGCACCTCTACATTCAAAGCAGCACTATTCCCAATAGCCAAGAGATAGAAGCAACCGAAAAGTCCATCAAAGATGAATGGGTAAAGAAGATGTGGTGCATACAGACAATAGATTACTACTCAGTCATAAAAAAGAATGAAATGATTCCATTTGCAGTAACAAGGATGCGGCTAGAGATTATCATACTAAGTGAAGTAAGTCAGAAAGACAAATACCACATGCTTTCCCTTAAACAAGGAATCTAAAATATGACACAAAGGAACTTTTCTAGGAAAGATAAACAGAATCATGGACATAGAGAACAGACTGCTGGTTGCCAAGGTTTAGGGGGATGGAGGAGGAATGGACTAGGAGGTTCAGGTTAGCACATATAAGTTTTTATATATGTAATGAGTAAACAACAAACTCTTACTGCATAGCCAAGAGAACTATATTCAATATCCCATGATAAACCATAGTGGAAGAAAATATTTTTAAAAAGATGCTTATAGGGCTTCGCCTGGTGGTCCAGTGGATAAGGACACCGCCTTGCAGTGCAAGGGGCGCCGGTTCAATCCCTGGCCTGGGAAGACCCCACGTGCCGCGGAGCGGCTGGACCGATGTGTCCAATTACTGAGCCGGAGCTCTGGAGCACATGCGCCCGGAGCCGGAGCTCTGCAACGACAGACGCCACCGTGATGGGAGGCCCACAGGAGCCAAAGAACAAAGACGGATGAAAATGGAGAAATGAAAGACCAATAGAAGTGGCCTGCCCGCTCCCCTCCCTCCCCGACCCGACCCCCGCCCCAAAAAAGTAAATAAATAAATCTTAAAAAAAAAAATCTTGCAGATCTCTTAAAAAAAAAAAAAAGATGCTTATATATGCATGTATATATATAAATGAATCACTTTGTTGTATAGTAGAAATTAACACAGCATTGTAAGTCAACTATATTTCAACTAAAAAAAAGTGCAAAGCATATTTTATGACATTGAAGGCTTATATTAGCATGTTTTTAAATTTTTTTAGCTTACAGTTTTTAAAAATTTTTATCTATTTTATTTTTAAAATCTTTGTTGGAATATAGTTGATCTATAATTTTATATTTGTTTCAGATGTACAGTAAAGTGAATCAGTATGCATATACATATATCTACTATATTGTTTTAAAATATTTTCCCATGTGTGACATTACATAGTGTTCAGAAGAGTCCCTTATTAAAATCTTTTCCCATGTGTGACATTACATAGTGTTCAGAAGAGTCCCTTATGGTATACAGTAGGTACTTAGCCTCCAGTTTTAAGATACATGTTATCAAATGAAGACTGGTCCTTGCTTATATTTGAATACTAACCAGTAATCCCTGTATCATAAAATGGGTGGACTATTATTTAGAAGGAACTGACTAGGGTAAAATGTAAACACGGAGTGAATTCTCAGGAAGTTGAAAACCTTAATGACAGTATTTTATATTAATTGTTAGGGGTCTGAATCATTTCCCCCACTTATGCTTAAGATAATTTTAAGCACTATGACTAATAGAGGTTCAAAGGATAAATAAGATAGGAATAAACAGGTTTGATAACTAAGATTTTTACATAAAGTTCACAAATTCATTGATTTGGGAAAAATCTTTTCTGGGCTATTTCCTTTCTCCACAATGATCAACACAGGTTGAAATGTTATACATTCTATAATGGCATATATTCTTAGGTGATTTTTTAAAAATCTGCCTTTAAATAAAGTCAATGGAGAAATGTGTTGGTTATGGAAAATTTATCGACACTGAGGCCAGCAAAAAATAAGGCACATAGGATTCAGGCAATTTGGTGCTTGTTCATACATACAAGAAAGCTTGCCGGTATTTTGATAGGAATTGCATTAGAACTGTAAATTAACTGCATAAATGACATATTTACTCTATTATCATCCCCAGTGTATGGAGACAGTGTTTATACCCATTCATTTAGGTCCTTGTTTTATTTTAGTTTCTTCTTAAGTTTATAGAATATAGACCCTGTGTGCCATGTTAGGTTCATAAGTATCCCCCCACTTGGAGTTATTTTAAGATATTACATTTCAAATTTTGATTTATAATAGTTCACTTCTTATAAATAGAAATATACTTGATTTTGTATGTTGACATTGTACCTTGGAACATTGCTGGACTAATTATTTCTACAAGTAGCTTTGTGGAATCCCTGGGATGTTTTATGTAGCCTATCATAACATTTGCAAATAGGGACAGTTTTAACTCTTCCATTCTGGTTTTTAAGCTTTTATTTACTTTTCTAGAATTTTTGTTCTAGAATTTCCAATACTACCAAGAGTTACAGGAATGAAAGCAAATATCTTTGCCTTGATCCTACTATTAAGAAAAAGGCATTCAAATCGTTCATCATTATTATGATGTTGGCTATAGAATTTTTGTAGATGTTCTATATCAAGCTGAAATCCAAAATTCCTAGTTTTCCAGATTTTTTTCAAAGCATGAATGGGTGTTGACATTTGTCTAACTCTTATTTTCCTGCATCAAAGGATAAACTAAGATATTTTTGTTAGGGTCAGAATCATTTCCCCCACTTATGCTTAAGATAATTTTAAGCACTATGACTAATAGAGGTTCAAAGGATAAATAAGATAGGAATAAACAGGTTTGATAACTAAGATTTTTACATAAAGTTCACAAATTCATTGATTTGGGAAAAATCTTTTCTGGGCTATTTCCTTTCTCCACAATGATCAACACAGGTTGAAATGTTATACATTCTATAATGGCATATATTCTTAGGTGATTTTTTAAAAATCTGCCTTTAAATAAAGTCAATGGAGAAATGTGTTGGTTATGGAAAATTTATCGACACTGAGGCCAGCAAAAAATAAGGCACATAGGATTCAGGCAATTTGGTGCTTGTTCATACATACAAGAAAGCTTGCCGGTATTTTGATAGGAATTGCATTAGAACTGTAAATTAACTGCATAAATGACATATTTACTCTATTATCATCCCCAGTGTATGGAGACAGTGTTTATACCCATTCATTTAGGTCCTTGTTTTATTTTAGTTTCTTCTTAAGTTTATAGAATATAGACCCTGTGTGCCATGTTAGGTTCATAAGTATCCCCCCACTTGGAGTTATTTTAAGATATTACATTTCAAATTTTGATTTATAATAGTTCACTTCTTATAAATAGAAATATACTTGATTTTGTATGTTGACATTGTACCTTGGAACATTGCTGGACTAATTATTTCTACAAGTAGCTTTGTGGAATCCCTGGGATGTTTTATGTAGCCTATCATAACATTTGCAAATAGGGACAGTTTTAACTCTTCCATTCTGGTTTTTAAGCTTTTATTTACTTTTCTAGAATTTTTGTTCTAGAATTTCCAATACTACCAAGAGTTACAGGAATGAAAGCAAATATCTTTGCCTTGATCCTACTATTAAGAAAAAGGCATTCAAATCGTTCATCATTATTATGATGTTGGCTATAGAATTTTTGTAGATGTTCTATATCAAGCTGAAATCCAAAATTCCTAGTTTTCCAGATTTTTTTTTCAAAGCATGAATGGGTGTTGACATTTGTCTAACTCTTATTTTCCTGCATCAAAGGATAGCATCATGCTATCCTTCTTTTTTTAGCTAGTTATTATGCTATACCAAGTTTTGTTAAGAACTTTTATCTCTACATCTATGAAGGATATTAGTCTGTAGTTCTCTTATTTTTGTTCCGTGTTTGTCTGGTTTTCGAATCAGATTTTTTCTTGCTCATCAAATGTGCCTCCTTTTCTATTTTCTGGACACTGGCATTTCTTTAATCACATGAAAGATGTCATGCCATTTCTTCTTGGATTCAATGGCGTCTCATAAGAAATTCTGTCATTTGATTTCTTTTTACCTACAAAGTGTTTTTTCTCTTTCACAGCCTTCAACGGTTTTCCCCCCCTTTATCATTAGTTTTCAGACATTTGACTATGATGGGTGTAGGCAGAGATCTCTTTGAGATGATCTCTTTGGGTCTCTCAGCTTCTTGAATCTGTAGGATTTTGTCTTTTGCCAAATTAGGCTATTTTTAAGTCATGATTTTTTCAAGGAGTTGTAGAGCAACAGTTTTTTTTTTTTTCCTCTCCTTTCAGGAGTCTAGTGACATGCATCATAGATCTTTTATTATAATCCCACAAGGTCACAGAGGATCTGTTCATTTTTTGGCAGTCTATTTTCTTTCTGTTTAGACTGTGTAGTTCCTATTTGCTCTATCTTCCCATTCGTAGATTTTGCCCTCTGTCCCCTCCAATCTGCCACTGAAACCATCAATTGAATTTTATTTTGATTACTGTACTTTTCAGTTCTAAAATTTCACTTTGTTCAATATGTCTTCCATTTCTTGCTGAGACTTTCTATTTTTTATTTGTTGCAAGCAAGTTTATAATTGCTTATTGAACCACTTTAAAAATATAATGGCTGCTTTAATATCCTTGGCAAGTAAACCTATCCTCTATGTCACTTCAGCATAAGTGACTGTTGTCTTCTTTCTAAAAGAAAAAGGCATTCAAATCGTTCATCATTATTATGATGTTGGCTATAGAATTTTGTAGATGTTCTATATCAAGCTGAAATCCAAAATTCCTAGTTTTCCAGATTTTTTTCAAAGCATGAATGGGTGTTGACATTTGTCTAACTCTTATTTTCCTGCATCAAAGGATAGCATCATGCTATCCTTCTTTTTTTAGCTAGTTATTATGCTATACCAAGTTTTGTTAAGAACTTTTATCTCTACATCTATGAAGGATATTAGTCTGTAGTTCTCTTATTTTTGTTCCGTGTTTGTCTGGTTTTCGAATCAGATTTTTTCTTGCTCATCAAATGTGCCTCCTTTTCTATTTTCTGGACACTGGCATTTCTTTAATCACATGAAAGATGTCATGCCATTTCTTCTTGGATTCAATGGCGTCTCATAAGAAATTCTGTCATTTGATTTCTTTTTACCTACAAAGTGTTTTTTCTCTTTCACAGCCTTCAACGGTTTTCCCCCCCTTTATCATTAGTTTTCAGACATTTGACTATGATGGGTGTAGGCAGAGATCTCTTTGAGATGATCTCTTTGGGTCTCTCAGCTTCTTGAATCTGTAGGATTTTGTCTTTTGCCAAATTAGGCTATTTTTAAGTCATGATTTTTTCAAGGAGTTGTAGAGCAACAGTTTTTTTTTTTTTCCTCTCCTTTCAGGAGTCTAGTGACATGCATCATAGATCTTTTATTATAATCCCACAAGGTCACAGAGGATCTGTTCATTTTTTGGCAGTCTATTTTCTTTCTGTTTAGACTGTGTAGTTCCTATTTGCTCTATCTTCCCATTCGTAGATTTTGCCCTCTGTCCCCTCCAATCTGCCACTGAAACCATCAATTGAATTTTATTTTGATTACTGTACTTTTCAGTTCTAAAATTTCACTTTGTTCAATATGTCTTCCATTTCTTGCTGAGACTTTCTATTTTTTATTTGTTGCAAGCAAGTTTATAATTGCTTATTGAACCACTTTAAAAATATAATGGCTGCTTTAATATCCTTGGCAAGTAAACCTATCCTCTATGTCACTTCAGCATAAGTGACTGTTGTCTTCTTTTCATTCAAGTTGAGATTTTCCTTTTTCATGGTTTGATGTAATGCTTTTAAAGGGAAACTTGGAAATTTAGGCTATTATGTTGTCAGACTCTGGATCTTCAGCTTTAGCTTGCTTTTCCTGGCAATGCTTTGGAGGAAAGTGGGAAGGGGGTTGATCCTTTGCAACTACTAGGTAGGGTTGGAATTCCAGGTTTCCCACTCAACCTATGTTGATATCTGAGATTACTTCTCTCTCTGCATGTGTGCAATTAATACTGCATTGACACTATTTTCATTTCCATTAAAAAGAGTAAATGGATATCCAGAAACTTATGGATTCATTCTTAAGTATTGAGACTTTCTTTTCCCCCTGGACAAAAAAGAGTTACAACTTACAAACCCCAAAGCATATCTTAATTGATATTTCCATAATGACACTTGCAACATGATTTGATTTCCAGGCTCGGTACTATACAGCAATGCTGTCTATAGAGTCAAGACAGAGAGCATTTACTTACTTATTAAATATATATAAAATTAACTGCATTGTGAAAATAATGAATGCATAACTCATGTATGGATTCTAAATCATTTTAGGAGAGAAACATATAGGAATTAATGAAGGTGTTTCAAGATTTTTGAATAAAGCAAAGTTACGAGTACAAAGAAATTAAATACACTGATGTCAGAGAGCTGGGGATTAGTACTCAGACTTCATGGTTGTAACTCTTACACTGTATTAGTCAAGACCTTGGCAAGAAACAGGCAAAAAAGCATTAGCAGAAAACAATTTGTTGAAATAACCATGGACAGAGGTTTAAGCAGGATGATGAAAACAAATAAAGGACGGTGAGTCATCCAGATAATAGTAGAAATGGAAATTCGTTTTCACCTCCAGGTCTGATGGGTCAAGGTGAGAGAATAATGTTCGGATAGCAGTAGACACATGGGGTCACCAGCAGGACTTTAGTGAGGGACATAGAAAGTGGAAAGTAGATATCTGAAACTCTTTTTCCTCCTGCCCTCTGATCCTGGTAACTCACAATTTGCTGATGGAGTGCAGGAGGCCTTGGTGATGGAGGTGAAGAGTTAAGCTTCCCAGGATAAAGGGTAGGAGAGAGAATGTTGCCAAGTGGATGTGGTACTAGGAAATGAAGAATAATCTTCACCTGGGCTCAGTCCTACAGTACCAGTCTTGGAAGGATAGTCAGTACTAATATGATATCCTAGTGGAAAATATGATAAGGGATGAACACACCCTTTGCAAACTAGCCCTTGCCATCATTTTTTAATCCTGCACAATTCCTCTCCAAATTCCACTGGAGTGATCTCATGTACTTTTTTACCACTCTTTCTCAAATTACCTTAAAAGTTCACCATAAATGTTCTCCTTGCATGGTACTTTGCTTCTTTGCTTAATGTATAATAAATAAACTGGATATGTTTCATGTGTGAATTACATGCTGGAGTGTAAATCTATCAGAACAGGAGTTTGAACTGCTTCATTTCCATTACCTGTCATTTTGTTATATATATGCTATTGCCTCTGCTTGCAATTTCCTTATCTTTGATCTGTTCTCTGTATATTGTATGCTTTCTTATGCTCCTGGGCTTTGTTGAAGTTTATCTTCTCTATGAAGACATTTTGAGCTTCCCCTCAACCTCATTTATAGTTGTGTCTAATGATATGAATGCACCTTCCTACTCAACTGTAAACTTCTTAATGTTAAGGACTGGTTACTATTTAGGTTTACATCATTTCTCAAAAGTGTATTCAGTATAGTAGGAGATCAATGATATCAGTTGGAAAAAAAATAAAGGAAAATCCATGAGGGAGGAAGAGGCGAATTTACATTGCAGATAATCATAATACTCAAAATTAAACACTGATTCCTTTGAGGGTGGCAAACCAAATCTGTTTTCATGCATGTGTTAGAAGATATTCTCAGTCTTGCTGCTGTGGGATGACTGTAGCAGCAAATACTCATTTAAAGCAATGGTACTTTGCTTTAAATGAGTATTTGATACTTATTTAAGTACTTTTCCAGGTGATCCAGTGGCTAAGACTCTGCACTCCCAATGCAGGCGGACAGAATTTGATACCTCTTCAGGGAACTAAATGCCACACACTGCAAATGAGAGTTCACATGCAGCAACAAAGATCCCATGTGCCAAAACTAAGACTGACTTCAACCAAGTACATTAATAAATAAAGATTAAAACAACAATAGCATTGAGCTGTAGAATTGATATGCATTTATTTATCAAACATTTATTAGAGCCAGAGTTTCTACATTAAGGATGTAAGGTAATAACTCCTGGTCCCTGACCTCCAGGGGATTATGTTTGAAGTGTATTAAAAGAAAATTTTACACTTTAACCTACATGTTAATTAATGAATTAAAATAAGTTTGAAGACACTTGTCTGGGAGAAGTACCTAAGAGAGGGACTAGATTTTAAAGATTACACTAGATATACTGCCTATCACAAGAGACTGTCATATATGTTAAATAAAGCAATGTATTGAAAAAGCTCTTCTCAGTTGCATACATTAGAAAAGAGGGAAAATTTCAAATCAATAATCAAAGCTCTCACTCCAAAAATATAGAAAGCAAAAAGCAACATAAACCTAAACTAGGCAGAAAAGGAAATAATAAACATCAGAAATCAATTAAACCCAAAACAGCAAAATAGAGAAAATCAATGAAACAAAGGGTTTATCCTTCAAAAAGATCAATACAATTGACAAAATGCTAACAAGGGTGATCGATTTTTAAAAAGTGAGGACACACAAATTATGGAATCACAGTATTGACTTGATAGATACAGAAAAGATAATAAGGAAATATTATAAGCAATTAGTTACACAATATTTGACAATCTAGACAAAACAGACCAATTCTTCATAAAGCACAAACTCCTGCAAATCATTCAATATGAAATAGATAATTTGAATAATCCTATAACTAAAAATGAAATGGAGCTCATCATTTTAAAACTTCAGAAAAATTAATCTTCATGTCCAAATGGTTTAGCTGGAAAATTTTATCCAACTTTTAAAGAAGGATTAACACCAATTCTACACAATCTCGTCTAGAAAATGGAAGAGAACACAACAATTCTAATACCTTTAGAGTCCAGTAATAGCTTAATACCTTAGCAAAGTTTTGTTGTTGTTGTTGTTGGTATAGACAAGTTTACATGTAAAGACAATGGAACTAGAGTAACTATAATAGTTTCAAAAAGAAGAATAAGGTAGGAAGAACAAGACTATAAGATTTTAAGACTTAACATAAAGCTATAATAATCAAGATGGTGTTTTACTAATGGTAGGATAGACACACAGATCAATGGAACAGAATAAAGAACCACACAGACACAAAGAATTGATTTAGACAAAGATTCAAAGATAACTCAGTGGAGCATAGATAGCCTTTCCAACAAATGGTGCTTGAACACTTAAGTCTCACACATTATAAATAGGAGCTAAAAATGGATAATGAATTATGATTCAAAACATAAAACTCTAGGTATTTTTGAAAAAAATTATAAGAAAAAATCTTTAGGATCTAAGGCTAGAATTTTTGGATTCTATACTAAAAGCATGGGCCCATAAAAGGAAGGACTGATAAATCAGACTTCAACAAAAATTTTAAATGTTTCTTACTATAGAGATAAATAAATAACTTAAGGTCAAAACAATATTTGAAAAACACATATCTGACTAACGACTAGTATCTACAATACAAAAAGAACTCATAAAACTCAAATAGTAAAGAATAAACACTGATAAAAATACTTATTAGGAAATTATACTCTGGAAAAAAATAGCTTCACCAAAAAATTTGTTCGGGTTTTCCTGTATGATATTATGGAAAAACAACTCCTTGGTCAATCCAATTGTTTGGTAGCTTTGTGAAACACTAAACATGCAAATGTCATGCAATCCAAAAGTTTCACTACAGGACACTAATTCCACAGGAATGAAAATTCTTATTCACACAAAAAATTGTACATGAACATTTTTTGCAGATGTATTTATAATGCATAGAAACTGGAAACAACTCACTGCGAAGACCTTCAACCAGTGAAAGGATAAACAAACTGGTTCATCTATCCAAATGAACACTACTCAGAAATAAAGGGAACAACCAGTGATATACAATAACAAAGAAGACTCTCTAGACAATTTTGTTGAGTGAACAAGGCCAATCTTCAAAGGTTACATACTGTATAAATCCATTTTTATAACATTATTGAAATGGCAAAACTATGCAAATGGATATCAGAGAGTGGCTTCTGGGGTTTAGGAAGTAGGTGGGGTTAGGGAAGGAAGAGGATCTGGCCAAAAAAGCCAAAATAGAAATAGTCTGTACCTTATCCGTTCTGTCAATATCCTGGTTGTGATATTGTACTACAGTCATATAATATGTTATCACTGGGAGGGACTGGGTAAAATAATACGCAAGATCTATAATTTTTTTTCTGTGTGTAAATCTACACTTATCTAAAAATTAAGAACAAATAATTTTTTTAAAAAAATGGCTTCTTGGGTTTGGCCCATGGGCCAACATTTTGAGACCCTCAATACAGGACATTGACATATATGCACACAAATCATTAGAAAGGTAAAACACACTGGAGAATAAATGACAGCAGTGTCACGTATACAATGATCTTTGCCCTTGTTTTGCTCTGTTACTGAGACTGGGTTATAAATAACATATTTTGAGAGTTACAGTTCTCTAATTCAAGAAGAGTTTAACTCTTCGAATAAGAATTCTGGGTATCTTTGAACCAAATATCAGAAAAATGAGCTCTAAATGACACACTGTCATTACTTAATATGCAACACACAATACATACCTCTGTTTATTAAAAGCCAACACTAACTTATCACTGAGTAAGAAAAAGTGGCAAAAATAGTATAAATCTGCATGGATGTCCAGGGATATGCATATGAATATCTGGGAACATACATGTAAAAAAATAAATAAATAAATGAAAAGAAAAAAAAATCTGCATGGATGACATTTAAACTGCAGCTTCAAGAAACCTATAGGCTCAAGTCAAAATCCTTTCCTAAATTCTTTATTAAAAAACAGTTTGAAAAAAATGCCCACATGTTTTCCTTTCATGTTCTTGTATCCCTTGTTGGTGCCCATTTGTCCATAACAAGGCAAAGTTTTCACCCTGATAAGGTTTTGTGAAGGTTGAATGGGCCATCCTATGAAATAAAAGATGACAGCAATCTTCATCCAAAAATGCTGGCCCTAAAATTTCAGGACCTTCTGTGCTTTGCCTATTTTTTAAGCCCATGGCTATCTGAAAGCTTTAATAGCACTTTTGAAGCGTGCTATGAATTGGAGGAATCCTGACACTAGGGTATTAATAGTTTCCTGGTGAAGCTGAAGAGAAGGTTAGAGAGGACTTGTGCAGCAGATGAAGCGACATATAATATTTTCATAAGTTTTGAGAGAATGACAGAGTTAGAGAGACATGTCTCCATTTCAGTGGCATTCTAGTTAGAAGGTCTTACTAAATAATGATTTAAAAATAAATTTTTAAAAATCCTCGCAGTTAATGACCATTCATAATTTGGCTCAACATTTTTCCTGAGTCTTAAAAGAATCTACTTACTGGAGCTTGAACATGGAACCCTTAATGGAAACTAGAGAAAATTATTTTATTTGACTCTAAGTAAGCATCTAAAAATGAACTAGATTTAGAAGAGGATTTAAAAAATGTTTTCCATAGGTTTTACAACCTAAAATCAATTTGATTTTTAAGTTTTTAAAAAATCTGAAGTCTGGTTACTTGAAAATAGTCTATAACCCTTATGATGTTAAACATTATTGCTTAAATAGTCCTACGCTGTGTTAGAACCAACTGATGTCTCAAAACCTAAAGCATTCATATTTCCATAACTATTTTTGGAAGACTGAAAATTTTATTGTGAAGTTTCAGGGCTAGCTTCATCTTTCAGCTTTACTGAAATGTCTGTTGTGTTATTGAACAAGGTTTACCATATGTGTGCAGGCTCACATGAGAGTGTATAGCTTTTTCATTATTATCTTTGTCTTCATATCACACGAGAGTGTATAGCTTTTTCATTATTATCTTTGTCTTCAAAGCTATATGCTTCTCTTAATGTTAATAAATGAAGTACTTTTAGGATTTCAAGATTCTCAGGTATTACTTTTAGAAGACTGGAAGAGAGTAAGACTCGAGATAGGTATAAATTCCTATTTTTTTTTTTTTAAGATTTATTTATTTATTTTGGGCGGGGATTGGGTTGGGGAGGGAGGGGAGCAGGCGGGCCACTTCCATTGGTCTTTTCATTTCTCTATTTTCATCCGTCTTTGTTCTTTGGCTCCTGTGGGCCTCCCATCGCGGTGGCGTCTGTCGCCACTGAGCACCAGCTCTGGGTGCATGCACTCCAGAGCTCCGGCTCAGTCATTGGACACATGCGCCCAGCCGCTTCGCGGCACGTGGGGTCTTCCCAGGCCAGGGATTGAACCGGCGCCCCTTGCATTGCAAGGCGGTGTCCTTACCCACTAGACCACCAGGGGAAGCCCATAAATTCCTATTTTTAAAATAAAAAAATGGAATTCGGGAAAGGATCATGTCAATAAATCCTCAACTTGAAAACAGTGAAGTCTGATAACATGGTTCTTGAAAGGGAGATGTGCAGAAAAATATGCAATCTGTGGATTGAGACAAGGCTATCAGTAGCAGTTAAACTGTTAGGCTCTCACTTCTACTTTGAAATCACTATTCCCTTCCTCTATTCTTCAGTTATGGGGAAGACAGTAAAATGAAGTACTATGGTTTATCTCAGGTGAAGTTGAACCTGAACTAGTTAGGAGATGGTCCTGATGATGATTCATCCAAGAAACTGAGGGTGTTTCCTCTGTTCCCCACTCCAATCCATTTTTTCCCCCATAAGTAGTATAGGTACTTAGTAACAGAATATTCCCTGTTTTCCTTTTCAAAATATAAAACATTGCTAAAACCTTCAATTTGATTTTAAGTTTTTAAAAATGTGAAGCTGTAAATAGTCCTAGATGTTAAACATTATTGCTTAAATAGTCCTACGCTGTGTTAGAACCAACTGATGTCTCAAAACCTAAAGCATTCATATTTCCATAACTATTTTTGGAAGACTGAAAATTTTATTGTGAAGTTTCAGGGCTAGCTTCATCTTTCAGCTTTACTGAAATGTCTGTTGTGTTATTGAACAAGGTTTACCATATGTGTGCAGGCTCACATGAGAGTGTATAGCTTTTTCATTATTATCTTTGTCTTCATATCACACGAGAGTGTATAGCTTTTTCATTATTATCTTTGTCTTCAAAGCTATATGCTTCTCTTAATGTTAATAAATGAAGTACTTTTAGGATTTCAAGATTCTCAGGTATTACTTTTAGAAGACTGGAAGAGAGTAAGACTCGAGATAGGTATAAATTCCTATTTTTTTTTTTTTAAGATTTATTTATTTATTTTGGGCGGGGATTGGGTTGGGGAGGGAGGGGAGCAGGCGGGCCACTTCCATTGGTCTTTTCATTTCTCTATTTTCATCCGTCTTTGTTCTTTGGCTCCTGTGGGCCTCCCATCGCGGTGGCGTCTGTCGCCACTGAGCACCAGCTCTGGGTGCATGCACTCCAGAGCTCCGGCTCAGTCATTGGACACATGCGCCCAGCCGCTTCGCGGCACGTGGGGTCTTCCCAGGCCAGGGATTGAACCGGCGCCCCTTGCATTGCAAGGCGGTGTCCTTACCCACTAGACCACCAGGGGAAGCCCATAAATTCCTATTTTTAAAATAAAAAAATGGAATTCGGGAAAGGATCATGTCAATAAATCCTCAACTTGAAAACAGTGAAGTCTGATAACATGGTTCTTGAAAGGGAGATGTGCAGAAAAATATGCAATCTGTGGATTGAGACAAGGCTATCAGTAGCAGTTAAACTGTTAGGCTCTCACTTCTACTTTGAAATCACTATTCCCTTCCTCTATTCTTCAGTTATGGGGAAGACAGTAAAATGAAGTACTATGGTTTATCTCAGGTGAAGTTGAACCTGAACTAGTTAGGAGATGGTCCTGATGATGATTCATCCAAGAAACTGAGGGTGTTTCCTCTGTTCCCCACTCCAATCCATTTTTTCCCCCATAAGTAGTATAGGTACTTAGTAACAGAATATTCCCTGTTCCTTTTCAAAATATAAAACATTGCTATCATTCACTTATCTTATCCATAAGCTGTGGCCACCCAATACACTATTGTGGTTATTATCGTGAACAAATAGACAACTGTTATATCACTAAGAACAAGAAAAATAAAAGATTTGATTTTACTTTTATTTCCTCTTTCTTTAATGCTCTTCTTTTCTTTGTGTAGATCCAACTTTCTGACCTACATGATTTTCTTTCTCTCTGAAATACTACTTTTGACATTTCTTGTAAGGCAGACCTACTGGTAACAAATTCCCTCTGTGTTTGTGTGATAAAGTATTTATTCGCCCTTCACTTTTGAAGGATAACTTACTGATACAGAATTCCAGGTTGGTAGGGTTTGTTTTTTTCTTTTTGTCAACAATTTAAATATTTCATTCCACTCTTTTCTCACTGGCCTGGTCTAGGTCCCTTTTTGGCCCTTCTTTGTTTTGCTATGTGTCTGCAGAGTTGATCCTTACAAATGACATCTTCTTAGGTCACTTTCTAGGCTGACTAGCCTCTGGTGGTCTTGGAATAAGAGGCACAGACATCAGAAAGCAGGCACAGAGACAGGATCCGAGGCATTTTTCCCCTATCCATTTCCACCTTATTTGGGCCATATTTCCCATGTGAAATTCACTCTTCCACAGCCATATCCCTTACTGGATTTATTTGGTTTTTTTTAATTTTTTAAAAAAATATTTTTGAGGATGCATTATATTATTCACTTGAATAGACTGTTCTAAAATGCAATACACTACACATATCCCTTCCTTAAAACCATAATGTGATCTTGAAAACAACAGCAATAAGTAAAATATATCTGAAAGAGAAACATTTTTCATTAATGGCAACTGACAAAATCATGATGCATTTCAATTCAATATGTTATTGTATTTTTATTATTAATAGATAAAAATATGACTATTGAAAAATAATGAATATAGTTTATATAAATAATAGCAACAAATGTGAAATGAATAAAGTTTTACATATAGTACAATGTGATGAAGGTTTATTTCATGTGCCAGTAAATTAAAAAAGATTTGATAGTGGTTGATTATTAGTGACAGACACAACAAAGTCAATTTTTTAGAATTTTTTTTTGCTTTGGATTGTTTACTTGACCAAATGTTAAGCTTGTTGGAGCTCATGGTTTACACTCAAACTACACTCAAGAAATACAGCTAAACAGAGACAGTACTTTAGGGCAAAACAGAGACTAAATACATGATACAGCAAAACATGTGAAAATAGTGCATACGGAGACAGAATGCAACTGGATTGAGAAAATGCAACTTTGTACATTTGACCCTTCAGGTTTGGGAAGGGGGACATATAGCAATGTCCTACTCCTAGTAGTTTGTACTCTGAGAGCCCTTTTGATGTCCTTTAAACCCACCCACACCTCTCAAAACATTCCTTTTACTGTGTTTCATTGAACTATCTGTGTCAGATTCTATTTCATGCCAGGGTCATGGCTGATACAGGGAGATCAGCAAAATCAATAGCTTTTCCCTTTGAAGCGGTAAAGTATAAGATGAAAATGAATGGGATTCATAGTTACTTTAATACAGTATGGTTCTGTGTATATAAACGATCTCTTTTTCACAGCTGTATCTGGTGATTTGAGATTAAAATACTTATTAGAACTTGAGATTAAAGTTTAGCATCTCTATACTGAACAGCATATGAGTTTTCACCCCAGAAGTAAAGGATAAACCAATGGAATGCCTTATCATTTAAAAGAGCAAACATACAATGATTCACCTGCTTACAGTGTACTCTGCATGTGTGTTCAGTTGTTCAGTCACGTCTGACTCTTTGTGACCCTATGGACTGTAGCCTGCCAGGCTCCTCTGCCTATGGGATTCTCCAGGCAAGAATACTGGAGTTGGTTGACATACCCTTCTCCAGGGCATCTTCCACACCCAAGGATCTAACCCGAGTCTCCTGAACTGGTAGAAAATTCATTACCACTGAGCTACTTGGGAAGCCCACACTGTACTTTACTTGGAGATAAAAAGCCTAAAATTGTGTATATCAGTGCTTTTGTCTGTATGAATGAGTCACTCCACTCATACATACACTCTGCTTTGCAAGAACACAGTAGCTGAAAGACCTTAGTACAGTGCTGCAAAATTTGTTTGAAGTTATCAAGTTGTTTATTTCCCAACTGTCTTATTTTTCTGGTCTCTGTGCCCCTAAACTAGCCCATAAGCTAACAGATTTTCTCGTTGTACTTAAAGAGATGCTTTAAAAAGAGAACTGAAGAAGGTGAAATATTTCAACAGATATGAGCCACTGCAGTGAGGGGAAGCAGACATGGCCCTCCATTTTTTTCATCTCTAAAAAGTTCAAAACCTTATATAAATACCTTAGTTATCAAGCTTGCTTTTCCCCAGCTTATTATCTGTGAAGCTGTATAAAGCTGAATCTTTTACATGTCTCTAAATAATTGAGAATATGGGGAAAATGACACAGACCCATTCCAATTTATGTAAAATAATGTCTTTAGAGTTTTCAACTACTTAAGAGTTCTTTTCTTGTTCATTTTTAAATTTAGCTCACTGAGTACTCTCTAATTAATCTGTCATCTGTTTTATGATACAGGTATTATTCGTTGATACTGGAAGATAAGCAAGGACCAGTCTTTATGGTTCTGTGTATATAAACGATCTCTTTTCACAGCTGTATCATTGAGATTAAAATACTGATTGAATTGAGATTAAAAAGAACTTGAGATTAAAGTTTAGCATCTCTATACTGAACAGCATATGAGTTTTCACCCCAGAAGTAAAGGATAAACCAATGGAATGCCTTATCATTTAAAAGAGCAAACATACAATGATTCACCTGCTTACAGTGTACTCTGCATGTGTGTTCAGTTGTTCAGTCACGTCTGACTCTTTGTGACCCTATGGACTGTAGCCTGCCAGGCTCCTCTGCCTATGGGATTCTCCAGGCAAGAATACTGGAGTTGGTTGACATACCCTTCTCCAGGGCATCTTCCACACCCAAGGATCTAACCCGAGTCTCCTGAACTGGTAGAAAATTCATTACCACTGAGCTACTTGGGAAGCCCACACTGTACTTTACTTGGAGATAAAAAGCCTAAAATTGTGTATATCAGTGCTTTTGTCTGTATGAATGAGTCACTCCACTCATACATACACTCTGCTTTGCAAGAACACAGTAGCTGAAAGACCTTAGTACAGTGCTGCAAAATTTGTTTGAAGTTATCAAGTTGTTTATTTCCCAACTGTCTTATTTTTTCTGGTCTCTGTGCCCCTAAACTAGCCCATAAGCTAACAGATTTTCTCGTTGTACTTAAAGAGATGCTTTAAAAAGAGAACTGAAGAAGGTGAAATATTTCAACAGATATGAGCCACTGCAGTGAGGGGAAGCAGACATGGCCCTCCATTTTTTTCATCTCTAAAAAGTTCAAAACCTTATATAAATACCTTAGTTATCAAGCTTGCTTTTCCCCAGCTTATTATCTGTGAAGCTGTATAAAGCTGAATCTTTTACATGTCTCTAAATAATTGAGAATATGGGGAAAATGACACAGACCCATTCCAATTTATGTAAAATAATGTCTTTAGAGTTTTCAACTACTTAAGAGTTCTTTTCTTGTTCATTTTTAAATTTAGCTCACTGAGTACTCTCTAATTAATCTGTCATCTGTTTTATGATACAGGTATTATTCGTTGATACTGGAAGATAAGCAAGGACCAGTCTTTATTTCACAACATGTATCATAAAACTGTAGGCTAAAGAAGAGTAATCTAAAAACACGCTGATGCATGACTTTAATGTAATTAAAAAGATGTTCTGTGTTCATGAAAAATTACAGGTCTCTATCAATCCCTCTATAAACAATTATAACCTTAACATTTAAAATTATTTCAACATCAAACACATATGGTATATATTTAGTTACAGTCATTAAAATTTTTTTTAAAAAAAGTGCTTCCCTTTCAAAACTGTAGAAGGTGAAATGGCTTAGAGCTTTTCCTATTCTTCCTTTCTTTTTGTGATTATATACAAAATAGACACTACCGCCATTTCATTTTTATGAAACTGCACTCTAATCCTCATGTGAAGCACTGTTAAAAGGTACAAAACAATGAAAGAAACAACAACAAAAAGTCTTGTAAGTAGAGAGAGACACAGTATTAATGAATTGGAAGACTCAACAGAGTAAAGATACCGATCTCTGCAAACTGACATCTAAGTCTGATGCAATTCCAATAAAAATACCAGAAACGTCATTTTTGTAGATACAGACAAACTTATTCTAAAACTTCTACAGAAAGATATAGCCCTAAAGTAGCTAAAACAATCTTGACAAACAAGAATAAATTGAGATGAATCATACCACCCAAAAACAATGTGGAATTGGTAGATGGATAGAGTTATAGAGCAACACAGCAGAACAGAGAATCCAGAAATACACCTACACAAACACGTCCAACTGATCTTTAAAATTGCTGTAAAAGCAATTCAATGGAGGAATGAGCCCTTCAAGAAATGGTGCTTGTGCAAGTGAACATTTACAGTTAAAAAAATTAAATCTCACACTTTACACAAAATTAAATTGAATTATGAAATATAAAATTATAAATCTTTTAGAAATGTGTGTAGAAAATAGTATTTGTGCCTTAGGCTGACTTTTTATACCTGACAAATAAAGCACAACCCACAAAAAGAAAAATAGATAAGCTGAACTTTATCTGAATTTTAAAACTTTAGCTGTGCAAACAAGTCAGTTAAGAAAGTGAAACATGGGCTTCCCTGGTGGTCCAGTGGGTAAGGACACCGCCTTGCGGTACAAGGGGCGCTGGTTCGATCCCTGGCCTGGGAAGACCCCACGTGCCGCAGAGCGGCTGGACCGATGTATCCAATTACTGAGCCAGAGCTCTGGAGCGCATATGTCCAGAGCCGGTGCTCTGCGACAACAGTGGCCACTGCGATGGGAGGCTCACACGGGCCAAAGAACAATGATGGTTGAAAATAGATAAATGAGAGACCAATAGAAGTGGCCCGCCCGCCCTCCTCCCTCCCCAACCCACTCCCCCACCAACCCGCCCCACCCCCAAAAAAGAAACTGAAACATAAGACACAGAATGGGAGGTAATATTTGCATATGACTCATATGGACAAGGACTGGAATCTAGAATATATGAATTATTTGCAACAGTCAAACGTAAAAAAAAGTCCACTAAAAAATGGACAAGAAACAGATATATTTTACTGAAGAGCATATACAGATGAAAAATAAGTAAATCTAAAAGATATTCATCATTACTAGTCATTATGGAAATGTGAATTAAGACTACAATGAGATACCCCTACACATCTATGAGATGGGCTAAAATAAAAAACAGTCACAGCACCAAATGCTAGCAAAAATGTGGAGAAACTTGATCACTCATATAGTGTTGATTAAAATGCAAAATTCTACATTCACTCTGGAAAACACTTTGGCAGTTTAAACAACAACAACAACAAATAGTAACATTGACAAAACAAAATATGAAACCATCATATAACCCAGATATTATACTACTGGCATTTATTAAAGAGAAATGAAAATTTATGTCCACACAAAAACCTGCACATGACTGTTCATAACAACTTTACTGGTCATAGCTCCAGATTGCTAAAAATCAAGATGTCTCTCAATCAGGAGATGGTTTACTAAACTTTGGGACATTTGTCCCAATAAATGAATCAGCAATATACATTTGCAATAAAAAGAAAACTATTTGCCACAAGCAACAACTTAGATGGATCTCAAGGGAATTATGCTAACTAAAAAAGCCAATTCCAAAGTATTAATTTCTGTATTATTCCATTTGTATACTATTTTTTTTTTAAATTTTGGCCTTTTTAACTGGTCTTTCATTTATTTATTTTCATCCATCTTTGTTCATTGACCTTTGTGGGCCTTCCATTGCAGTGGCCTCTCTCGCCTCCTCAGAGCACTGGCTCTGGGCGTATGCGCTCCAGAGCTCTAGCTCGGTAACTGGACACACTGATCCAGCCACTCCATAGCACATGGGATCTTCTTGGGTGAGGAATTGAACCACTGCCCCTTGTACTGCAAGGTGGGGTCCTTACCCACTGGACGACGAGAGAAGCCCTGTATACTATTTTTGAAGTGACAAACTTAGAGATATGAACCCTGCTGTCATGGGCAAAAGATGACACTGGGTAGCAGGGGGTAACTGGGGTTTATAAAAAGGCGCCAGGAGGGATCCTGTCGTCATAAGAGTGATTTATATTCTGACTATTATAGTGGATGCACTATCTTACACACATCAAAACTGTACTGAAGTAAACAGACACACACAGAAATAAGTAGTAGGAAAAACTGGGAAATGTGAATGAGGTCAATGTATCAATGTCAATATCCTGGTTGTGATATCATACTATACTTTGCAACAAACTACCACTGAGGGTAACTGTTTAACTGCTACAGAGCATCTTCCTGTACTACTTTTTTTTTTTACAACTGTCTTTAATTTTACAATTATCTCAAATTAAATGTTGAATCAAAAAAAGAGAAAAGAAAAAGAAAACTTGCTCAGGCTACTCCAGCTTGTGTCATAGCTGAGACTCAAGTGAAAGTGAGAGGCCTATAACCTAGCTTCTTGCCATAGCTTTATAGTGGCCCTCAGAGGTCCCTGGCTGTGAAAAGGTAGACAAAAATTGGACTATGGGCACAATTTAGCCACCATATGTACTTTCTAACTTCTAAGCTATCACCAGATTCTAAGTCAACATTGGCTAAGTGATATCCGTTGGGAAGAAACATAAATCCTATGGTCTTGATAAAGTATACAGGAAAGCAATGGTTAGGATCATGCTGCCTACCTCTGCCCCTAACAAGTGTGTGCATGTGTGTGTGTGTGAACATGTGATATTTTGTAGCAGTAGCCTTTCTAAGCCTCAGTTTCCTTAGCTGTTAAATTGGGGATCTTAATTATACCTGGGCTTCCTCAATTGTTCAGCAGGCAAAGAACCTGCCTGCAATGCAGGAGACACAGGAAATGAGGGTTCACTTCCTGGGTTGGGAAGCTCCTCTGGAGAAGGAAATGGCAACCCACTCCAGTATTCTTGCCTGGAAAACCCGATGGACAGACGAGCCTGATGGGTTATAATCCAGAGGGTTGCAAAAAATCAGACACAGCTGAGCGATTAAACACACAGCACAGCAATCATACCTAGCTCAAAGACACAACCCTAGCAGAAGGTAGATTCAAACCTAGACAGGCTGTACCCTTAGGATCTGATCTCTTCCTCCTGGATCCCCATATCTCCCTTGGTCCCCATTCATGAGTTAGGACACTCCAGTTTAATTCATACTAAGGAAGAAAAACATTTTCCAAAGTTGTACAAAACCTGCCTACTTTGCCCTGCCAACTTATGTTATTATGCAAAGCAAGGACCAGTACTTCCAGTTTTTGCCTTGGGGGAGGGGCGCTTCAGAGGCATAAAAATAGAGCCTTTCCCAGAACCACCTGAGAGAAGGATGACGATTCTTTAACCACCAAAAAGCTGGGAAAAGTTTCTTTGATTTTAGAGGCTTCCTCAAACGTAAGGACAGGGTAATCTTTTGTGATCTCTAACAATGGAGGCTGAGTGACACTTCACCCTTTTTCTGTCCTTGGAGAAAATCCCAGGATGGTAAAGACAGGAATAGTTATAATCTTTCCAGTTACATGTGTGCTATTAGTCAATGTATCCTATGGATTAAAAATACCTATTTCATCAACTCATCTCCATCGATCTGTGATAGAAAGAAGTGAGTTTGATACAAGAAACGGTGATTAAATGTCTCTCAACCTGTTCATGTATAGAGTTAACAGAATCTCACAGTGTTTCAAAGTGAGATACATGACATTAGGACCATTGTCAAATTTTTGAGGGAAACAGTTCCACAATAGGAAAAGGAAATGATTTATTAGTTGCAAAGCAGTCCAATCTAGGAATTTTCAAATTATATAAAATGTACAGTTGTATTTCTTCCTTTCTGCTACACAAAAAGCTTTGAGTAAGAGGATTTTCCTACCACTGAGCTGTAACAACCAGATAATAGGAATAAACCAAACACTTCAACGATATGGAGATTTTGGTATATCGCTTTGTGTATAATGCAGGCAAATGTATTTTTTCAAAATGACTGTCTTGCTCATCTCATTTTTAAATATTTTGTGATATATGCTCTGGTTTGTATAAAAGCACATATATGAGTTGCTTTATCTTGATATGTTTTGTCCTGTTTGTCAGCTAAAATCATCTAATTCTTCTATTTAAAAACTAAGTAATAAAGCACAAATCATTATGTGAATCTCATGCTCCCATATACACACACATATACACTGACACTGAAGCACAGCATGGTATCTATAATTAGCCTACAGAGTTCTTTTAAACTACATATAATAGTTACTGAAAGAGATTCACAGTTCTTGAATTGATTTCAAATTAACCTGCCAGCGAGTTCCAAATGAATTTCCATTCCTCTAACATGAAAATTGTCCCATGACAAAACTTTCAGCAGGAACAAATTCATTCCTTCTTGAGTTTATCATTTGTGAAGCTCTAAGGTGTACTACTCAGAAAGGTCTCTGAATTACAATTTTTCCCAAACCCCATAACCTGATGCTTGAAATACAGAATTTTAAAGAACATTGATGTTCAAACCCATCAAATTATACACATTATGTGCAAATTCTCATATACCATTTATACTTCAACAAAGCTGTTAAAATAAAGACACTGATGAACTCATTTTGAGATTTATATGCCTTTGAACTCATGTGTCTGCCACTTTCAAAGACTATCCTTCCTTGCTTTGTTGTAAGTCACCTGTATGCTCTGGCAGTGAAGGTCTAAATCAGAGAAGTGTACAAAAATACACACACACACACACACACATATACACAAAGGGAGAGAAACCATAGGATATATACAAGAATTCTGATACTTTAAATTGCATGGTGATTGCTGCACATCTTCGATGTTTTTTGTAGCACTGTGTAGATAGTATCCTGTATATTTTGCTGACCAAAAAAAATACAAACCCTGATATTCAGTGAGTTAAGAAATCAGTTGGTCCAAATTCAAAACCGAGATTTTTGAATCCTGTTATGTTAAACCCCATGTCTTGCACTGTCATGGTCTTTATAGGGATTACCAGATAACATTTAAAAAACATCCTAAGTGACGGTTTGGATAACAATTACTGAGAAGACTTTTTCCAAACACCCTTGCTACTAATTGAGAAATAGCATCACCATCATAAGTATTCTTACTCAAAGTGCTGATTTTCAGGCATATTTCAAAGCTACTAAATCAAAATCTGAAATTTAACAGAAGTCTGAGGTAATTTGGATTCACACGAAAGTCTGAGAACACTTACATATACAATTGCTATTTTCCAGTTGTAGCAAGACACGGAATAACTATGAAACAATGTGAATAGTTCATAAGGAAAAACAGTGTGAAAACCTCATCATTTATTTCTTTATTACTTCTGAAGAAATTTTATAATGATCTATTAACTTCTGTTTGCCCAGACCACATATGCACCAGGGTTTAAATGAACAAACAAATGTATGTATGTATGTATGTGTGCGTGTGTATATATATAATGTATATATATATAGAGAGAGAGAGAGGGAGAGAGAGAGATTCCACAATTAAATAAAAATTTTTTCTTAAATTCTAGCTTAAAAAAATACCCATCTCTTGACTAACCATGCACATGGGGAGTCGATTTTTTAACTATATAACTTAATCATTAGTGTGATTAAGTTATGAAATCAAAAAGAAAGTCATCAAATCAAAAATTTTCTTGTATAATTTTAAAGCATACCAATAGCAATATGATAATCATAAAATCTGAAATGAGTACTCAACACATAGATGCCACTTTACTTAGAACTATATAAAGATGGAGGTAAGTTAGTTTAGTCAAACATATTAAAGTAAATAATCGCTAAGTAGAAAACTAAATATTTTCTTAAGATTATGAGCTCAGCTAAAACTATTTATTCTCTGACTTTACAAGATGATCATTTAGAATAAAATGATACTTTAACCTTGGTTTGTTTTTATTCTGAAATGGTCAATGGGAGAAAAAACTCTGACTGGAAGATTAGTAGATTTGTAACTGAGTAGGCAATATCTCAGAATTTACTTCCTCTAAAGATTAATAAGGAAGAAATTAGTATCGATCCTGTTTATAGAAAGATAGTGTCTTTAACACTCCTGATCTTATCTAATGCTGTGGAAATAAAAAGAAATGAAAGGATATGTCACATTTGACTCTATTTTAGTGTGCCTGATAGAATCCAAAGATTCATTTTATACTGTGCTACACAATGAGAGTATACTGGCAAACTCTCATGTCTTGAAGCCATGCAAAAAATGATTTCAAAACAAATTATCAATATATTCTTATGAGATAAAAAACTTTTTCAAATACGTCACTATAAACATAGTTTTGGGTCTATTCTTCATGCCATCATACACAAAAAAATACATTATCTACATTTTCCTTTCAAATACATAATAAATATTTCCCTGGTTTATAAGTTATTTATTGTCAGAGAAACTAGCTTGATTCACTTTTACTACACTATGTTATTTTTTCTGAAAAGTGGTTTAAACATAAAATTTTTTGTTCCTTCATCATAGTTTTTAACTGATGTATTTCAATAACATAGTTAATTATATATCATATTGATATTTAAGCCAGATGTACATGGCTATTTTTAAGGACTTTGGAAAATGAGAAAGACTAATTAATGACTAAAACTTAATTTCTGCAAAATATTAGGGAATGGATTAGAAATCAAAAGAAAATACTCTGAACATTCAAAAACTTTAAATGAATAAAACTGGATGTGTTGTATTAATCTTATTTGTTGATAATCACTGAAAACTTCTTGTCATTATTATTAAACAAAAACCAAAAGATAAAAGGAAAATTTAGCAGGTAAATCAGACCCATTTTACATTGTCTTATATTAATTTTCTCTGAGTTCGTTCTTTTTGTTGGCTTGTTTTTTGACTTTTTGTTGTTTTTTTTTTTTTGGCCATGCTTCATAGCTTAGGGGATCTTAATTCCCCCAACCAGGGATCAAATCCAGGCCACAGCAGAGAAAACACCAATTCCTACTCAGTGGACCACCAGGGAATTCCCTGTACTCCTTATTTTTGATGTGATTAATAATCCATGTGGGCTTCCCTGGTGGTCCAGTGGGTAAGGACACTGCCTTGCAGTGTAAGGGGCGCTGGTTCGATCCCTGGTCTGGGAAGACTCCACACGTCGCGGAGCAGCTAGACCGATGTGTCCAATTACCGAACTGGAGCTCTGGGGCAATTGCACCCAGAGCCAGTGCTCTGCGACAACAGAGGCCACTGCAATGGGAGGCCCACACGGGCCAAAAAACAAAAGATGGATGAAAATAGATAAATGAAGAACCAATAGAAGTGGCCTGCCCGCTCCTCCCTCCCCACCCCACCCCCACCAATAACAAATAAATAATTAAATCTAAAAAAAAGAGTGTTCTACAGGTCTTCCAAATCTGGTATGTAAAAAACATGATATTTAAAAATAAATAATAATAATCCATGTGACATCCAAGTATGACCATAATATTAGACAGCTGGACATCCAGAACAGGTAAGCATCTTAATAGAATTGTTAGCAAGTGCTAGAATTCCCATTTAAATTTATTGTCAGAGAAACTAGCTTGATTCACTTTTACTACACTATGTTATTTTTTCTGAAAAGTGGTTTAAACATAAAATTTTTTGTTCCTTCATCATAGTTTTTAACTGATGTATTTCAATAACATAGTTAATTATATATCATATTGATATTTAAGCCAGATGTACATGGCTATTTTTAAGGACTTTGGAAAATGAGAAAGACTAATTAATGACTAAAACTTAATTTCTGCAAAATATTAGGGAATGGATTAGAAATCAAAAGAAAATACTCTGAACATTCAAAAACTTTAAATGAATAAAACTGGATGTGTTGTATTAATCTTATTTGTTGATAATCACTGAAAACTTCTTGTCATTATTATTAAACAAAAACCAAAAGATAAAAGGAAAATTTAGCAGGTAAATCAGACCCATTTTACATTGTCTTATATTAATTTTCTCTGAGTTCGTTCTTTTTGTTGGCTTGTTTTTTGACTTTTTGTTGTTTTTTTTTTTTTTTTGGCCATGCTTCATAGCTTAGGGGATCTTAATTCCCCCAACCAGGGATCAAATCCAGGCCACAGCAGAGAAAACACCAATTCCTACTCAGTGGACCACCAGGGAATTCCCTGTACTCCTTATTTTTGATGTGATTAATAATCCATGTGGGCTTCCCTGGTGGTCCAGTGGGTAAGGACACTGCCTTGCAGTGTAAGGGGCGCTGGTTCGATCCCTGGTCTGGGAAGACTCCACACGTCGCGGAGCAGCTAGACCGATGTGTCCAATTACCGAACTGGAGCTCTGGGGCAATTGCACCCAGAGCCAGTGCTCTGCGACAACAGAGGCCACTGCAATGGGAGGCCCACACGGGCCAAAAAACAAAAGATGGATGAAAATAGATAAATGAAGAACCAATAGAAGTGGCCTGCCTGCTCCCCTCCCTCCCCACCCCACCCCCCACCAATAACAAATAAATAATTAAATCTAAAAAAAAAAAAAGAGTGTTCTACAGGTCTTCCAAATCTGGTATGTAAAAAACATGATATTTAAAAATAAATAATAATAATCCATGTGACATCCAAGTATGACCATAATATTAGACAGCTGGACATCCAGAACAGGTAAGCATCTTAATAGAATTGTTAGCAAGTGCTAGAATTCCCATTTAAATTTATACAGAAACTACTTGGTATCATAGAGGTAATGATTATAGTTTTCCAAATTTTTAAGAGTTTGGGTGATTCCAACTTTTCCAGAAAAAATTCTTAGCATCTAGCTTATTTTGTAACACATGAAAAATACACAGATGTTGAAAATGTTTGAAATGCTAGTAACTGGCCAGAGTGGAGTCATCTTTACATGCCTAAAACAATGACAGGCAAGGAACGGAATCTGTGTAGGAACCTGTGGGGCTTTTGGGCATGGAAGCCTTTTGTTCCCCATTTCTTGTTTGTAGGGAATAGAGTCCAGCCTCCATGTACTTCTCTGAGTCCTAAAATGCCGATTTGAAAAGCTGCTAATCAGGGAGGAGAAGATGCTACTCCAGAGACAAGGGAGGGGCAGTCAAGAAACAATGGTGCATGTTCATTTGTCTTTTTAGTTCCGTTTATCTAGTAGGTGGGTCAGAGAAGATTTTGCTTTGATTTATGTCCTTGAGGGTTTTGCCTATATTCTCCCCTAAGAGTTTGATGGTTTCTGGTCTTACATTTAGGTCTTTAATCCATTTTGAGTTGATCTTAGTGTATGGTGTCAGGGAATGTTGCAACTTCAGTTTTTTGCATGTAGCTGTCCAATTCTCCCAGCACCATTTGTTGAAGAGGCTGTCTTTGTCCCATTTTATGGTTTCACCTCCTTTGTCAAAAATAAGGTACCCATAGGGGCGTGGATTTACCTCTGGATTCTTTATTTTGCTCCATTGGTCTTTATTTCTGATCTTGTGCCAGTACCATACTATCTTGATGACTGTTGCTTTGTAGTATAGTCTGATTAAGTTAGGTTAGACAGGCTGATCCCTCCAGCTCCATTCTTCTTCCTCAGGATTGCTTTGGCTATTCGAGGTCTCTTGTGTTTCCATATGAACTGTGTTATTCTTTGGTCTAGTTCAGTGAAGAATGTTATTGGAAGTTTGATAGGGATTGCATTGAATCTACAGATGATATTTGGTAGTATGGTCATTTTCACAATATTGATTCTTCCGACCCAGGAACATGGAATATCTCTCCATCTGTTTACGTCTTCTTTAATGTCTCTCATGAGTGTCTTGTAATTTTCTGTGTACAGTTCTTTTGTTTCTTTGGGTAGGTTTATTCCTAGATATTTGATTCTTTTGGTTGCAATGGTGAAGTGGATTGCCTCTTTGATTTTGTTTTCTGATTTTTCATTGTTTGTGTATAGGAATGCCAGTGATTTCTGTGTGTTGATTTTGTACCCTACGACTTTGCTGAATTCCTTGATTAGCTCTAGTAGCTTTGTAATAGAGTCTTTGGGATTTTCTATGTATAATATCATGTCATCTGCAAATAGAGAGGGTTTGACTTCTTCTTTTCCAATCTGGATTCCTTTGATTTCTTTCTCTTCTCTTATTGCTGTTGGTAAGACGTCCAGGACTATGTTGAATAATAATGGTGAAAGTGAACATCCCTGTCTTGTTCCTGATTTTAGAGGGAATGCTTTCAGTTTTTCACCATTGAGGATAATGCTCGCTGTGGGCTTCTCATATATGGCTTTCACTATGTTGAGAGAGGATCCTTCTATGCCCATTTTTTGAAGAGTTTTTATCATAAATGGATGCTGTACTTTGTCAAAGGCTTTTTCTGCATCTATTGAGATGATCATGTGATTTTTGTCTCTCAGTTTGTTGATATGGTGTATCACATTGATTGATTTGAGGATACTGAAGAATCCTTGCATGCCTGGAATGAACCCAACTTGATCGTGATGAATGAGCTTTTTGGTGTGTTGTTGAATTCCGTTTGCTAGGATTTTGTTGAGGATTTTGGCATCTAGATTCATAAGTGAAATTGGCCTATAATTTTCTTTTTTTGTGTTGTCTTTGCCCGGCTTTGGTATCAGGGTGATGGTGGCCTCGTAGAATGTTTCTGGAAGTGTTCCTTCCTGTGCAATTGTTTGGAAGAGTTTTAGAAGGACAGGCATTAGCTCTTCTTTAAATGTTTGGTAGAATTCACTTGTAAAACCATCTGGCCCTGGGCTTTTATTTTTGGGTAGATTTTTGAGTTTCCAGGATTGCATTGAATCTACAGATGATATTTGGTAGTATGGTCATTTTCACAATATTGATTCTTCCGACCCAGGAACATGGAATATCTCTCCATCTGTTTACGTCTTCTTTAATGTCTCTCATGAGTGTCTTGTAATTTTCTGTGTACAGTTCTTTTGTTTCTTTGGGTAGGTTTATTCCTAGATATTTGATTCTTTTGGTTGCAATGGTGAAGTGGATTGCCTCTTTGATTTTGTTTTCTGATTTTTCATTGTTTGTGTATAGGAATGCCAGTGATTTCTGTGTGTTGATTTTGTACCCTACGACTTTGCTGAATTCCTTGATTAGCTCTAGTAGCTTTGTAATAGAGTCTTTGGGATTTTCTATGTATAATATCATGTCATCTGCAAATAGAGAGGGTTTGACTTCTTCTTTTCCAATCTGGATTCCTTTGATTTCTTTCTCTTCTCTTATTGCTGTTGGTAAGACGTCCAGGACTATGTTGAATAATAATGGTGAAAGTGAACATCCCTGTCTTGTTCCTGATTTTAGAGGGAATGCTTTCAGTTTTTCACCATTGAGGATAATGCTCGCTGTGGGCTTCTCATATATGGCTTTCACTATGTTGAGAGAGGATCCTTCTATGCCCATTTTTTGAAGAGTTTTTATCATAAATGGATGCTGTACTTTGTCAAAGGCTTTTTCTGCATCTATTGAGATGATCATGTGATTTTTGTCTCTCAGTTTGTTGATATGGTGTATCACATTGATTGATTTGAGGATACTGAAGAATCCTTGCATGCCTGGAATGAACCCAACTTGATCGTGATGAATGAGCTTTTTGGTGTGTTGTTGAATTCCGTTTGCTAGGATTTTGTTGAGGATTTTGGCATCTAGATTCATAAGTGAAATTGGCCTATAATTTTCTTTTTTTGTGTTGTCTTTGCCCGGCTTTGGTATCAGGGTGATGGTGGCCTCGTAGAATGTTTCTGGAAGTGTTCCTTCCTGTGCAATTGTTTGGAAGAGTTTTAGAAGGACAGGCATTAGCTCTTCTTTAAATGTTTGGTAGAATTCACTTGTAAAACCATCTGGCCCTGGGCTTTTATTTTTGGGTAGATTTTTGATCACAAGGTCAATTTCTGAGTTGTGACTGGCTTGTTCATAGTTTCTATTTCTTCCTGATTGAGTCTTGGGAGATTAATCTTCTCTAAGAAACTGTCCATTTCTTCCAGGTTATCCAGTTTGTTGCCATAGAGTTGTTCATAATAGTCTCTTATAATCCTTTGGATTTCTGCATTATCTGTTGTAATCTCTCCTTTTTCATTTTTGATTTTGGTGATCTGGTTCTTCTCTCTCTTTTTCTTGATGAGTCTGGCCAGTGATGTGTCGATTTTATTGACCTTTTTGAAGAACCAGCTTTTTGTTTTATTTATCCGTACTATTGTTTCTTTCATTTCTTTTTCATTTATTTCTGCTCTGATCTTTATGATTTCCCTTCTTCTGCTGGCTTTGGGGTGTTTTTGTTCTTCTTTCTCCAGTTGTTTTAAGCGTAAGGTAAGGTCATCTGTTTGAGATTTTCCTAGTTTCTTGAGGTGGGATTGAATTGCTATAAACTTCCCTCTTAGAACTGCTTTTGCTGTATCCCATAGGTTTTGCACTGTTGTGTGTTCATTGTCGTTTTCTTCTAGGAATTTTTTTATTTCTCCTTTGATTTCCTCAATGATCAGTTGGTTTTTTAGGTATGTGTTGTTTAATCTCCATGTGTTTGTGTTTTTAGCGGTAAGCTTTCGTACAGCTAAAGAAATTACAATAAAGCTGAACAGACAACCCACAGAGTGGGAGAAAATCAATGAAACAACAGACAAAGAATTAATCTCCAAAATCTACAAGCAACTCAGACAACTCAGCACTGGAAAAACGAACAACCCAATCAAAAAATGGGAAAAGGACCTAAACAGACACCTCTCCAACGAGGACATACAGATGGCCCAAAAGCACATGAAACGATGCTCAACTTCACTAATAATTAGAGAAATGCAAATCAAAACTACAATGAGATATCACCTCACACCCGTCAGAATGGCCATCATCCACAAATCGACAGACAATAAATGGGGTGGAGAAAAGGTGCAATTGTTTGGAAGAGTTTTAGAAGGACAGGCATTAGCTCTTCTTTAAATGTTTGGTAGAATTCACTTGTAAAACCATCTGGCCCTGGGCTTTTATTTTTGGGTAGATTTTTGATCACAAGGTCAATTTCTGAGTTGTGACTGGCTTGTTCATAGTTTCTATTTCTTCCTGATTGAGTCTTGGGAGATTAATCTTCTCTAAGAAACTGTCCATTTCTTCCAGGTTATCCAGTTTGTTGCCATAGAGTTGTTCATAATAGTCTCTTATAATCCTTTGGATTTCTGCATTATCTGTTGTAATCTCTCCTTTTTCATTTTTGATTTTGGTGATCTGGTTCTTCTCTCTCTTTTTCTTGATGAGTCTGGCCAGTGATGTGTCGATTTTATTGACCTTTTTGAAGAACCAGCTTTTTGTTTTATTTATCCGTACTATTGTTTCTTTCATTTCTTTTTCATTTATTTCTGCTCTGATCTTTATGATTTCCCTTCTTCTGCTGGCTTTGGGGTGTTTTTGTTCTTCTTTCTCCAGTTGTTTTAAGCGTAAGGTAAGGTCATCTGTTTGAGATTTTCCTAGTTTCTTGAGGTGGGATTGAATTGCTATAAACTTCCCTCTTAGAACTGCTTTTGCTGTATCCCATAGGTTTTGCACTGTTGTGTGTTCATTGTCGTTTTCTTCTAGGAATTTTTTTATTTCTCCTTTGATTTCCTCAATGATCAGTTGGTTTTTTAGGTATGTGTTGTTTAATCTCCATGTGTTTGTGTTTTTAGCGGTAAGCTTTCGTACAGCTAAAGAAATTACAATAAAGCTGAACAGACAACCCACAGAGTGGGAGAAAATCAATGAAACAACAGACAAAGAATTAATCTCCAAAATCTACAAGCAACTCAGACAACTCAGCACTGGAAAAACGAACAACCCAATCAAAAAATGGGAAAAGGACCTAAACAGACACCTCTCCAACGAGGACATACAGATGGCCCAAAAGCACATGAAACGATGCTCAACTTCACTAATAATTAGAGAAATGCAACTCAAAACTACAATGAGATATCACCTCACACCCGTCAGAATGGCCATCATCCACAAATCGACAGACAATAAATGCTGGAGAGGCTGCGGAGAAAAGGGAACACTCCTGCATTGCTGGTGGGAATGTAAATTGATACAGCCTCTATGGAAGACAGTATGGAGATTTCTTAAAAAACTAAAAATAGAAGCAACATATGACCCAGCAATCCCACTCTTAGGCTTATACCCTGATGAAATCAAATCTGAAAGAAGCACCTGTACCCCAATGTTCATTGCAGCTCTCTATACACTAGCTAGAACATGGAAGGAACCTAGATGCCCATCAACGAACGAATGGATCCAAAAGCTCTGGGACATATATACAATGGAATACTACACAACTGTAAAGAGAAATGCAGAAGAATCAGCCCTAATGAGGTGGCTGAATCTAGAACCTATCATAAAAAGTGAAGTCAGTCAGAAATAGAAGGACAAATACAGTATATTAACACATATATATGGAATCTAGTAGGATGGTGATGATGGCACACGCAGTGAAGCGACGGAAAAACAGACATGGACAGTGGACATATGGACATTGTGGGAAGGAACAGAGGGTGGGAGGCGTAAAGGAAGTAGCATGAAGGCCTGTACTATCATAAGTGAAGAAAATAGCTCTAGTCATTGGTCTGTGAGAAAAGGGGATCCTTCAGGGGTGCTGTGTGATGGTTGGGAGGGGTGGGAAGGGGGGGATATGCATATGACTAATCTGGGAACATACATATCTGTAAACAACAAAACTCTGTAAAAGTTAAAAGCAAAATAAAGGTTTACAAAAAAAAAAGAAACAATGGTGCAACCTTAGGGCATGGTCCTGGTACCAATTTAAACCATACCCATGACAGTATCTTTGAGCTCTTTACAGAACTAAAACCCCTAACAAACAGAAGATGCTAATACTCTTCATTTCAGATTAAACTAACAACAGCTCTTCAAGAGACCATTGGAGGTGAGATGGAATAAGTACAGGCTCCCAACACACCCTAATCTTTATCAACAAATGCACCATTTAACCATGGCTATAAAACTCCTCACTAAATCCTCACAGGATGGGACACAAGAGGGGCACAAGTCTTCTGTATCACCTTTTACCTGGCAAAGGAATAATGCTATTCTTTACTACTTCACCCAGAGCCTGTCTCTGAGATATGCATCAGTATGTTACAGAGAGGAAACCAATTCTAACCCTGTGTTGCAAACTGTTTCTTTAACTTGCTTTTTGTTGCTTTTGTTTTTATAATCATACTTATTGGCTTGCCTGGAGGACCCTGCCTCTCTGCTCGACTGCAAACTAAAGTGCCTTTGTTCAAAAACCTGTCCACCTGTACAGGACAGTAAGGGAGAAGTTAACACATCCTCTGCCTGAGGCTTGCCATTCTAGATATTTGCAAGATTAATGGCCATTTTATTTTGCTTCCTCACCTCCCCCATCTCTGATCTATAAAAGAACCTGATATACACAGCCCAAGAAGATGATTATTTCAAGGCACTAGCCTTGGTCAGCTGCTTTCTGAATAAATTCGTTTTCCTTGCCTCAGCACTTTGTCTGTTGGATTCACTGGGCTGTTGTGCAGAGAGCAGAGTGAGCTTGTACTTGGTAACAAGTATTGGGGTACAGAGGCTGGATTTGGTAACACTACCTTTGCACTCCTGGTAACATCAAATATATTTAATTGCTGTGCAGGTCTATGGCACTATATGCAAAAGATACATGACAAATTAGATATTTTTACACAATGAAACATCAGTAGATACTTTTGATATTAACAAAACATTCTTCCCACAGATGCTAAGAAAAAGTGGTATGGACGGTATAAGTGGTTTGTGGATCACATTTTGAGAATATAATATTGTAATCTCAGGGAGAAATAAAATTAGTAAAATCTGGTTAATTAAAGAAAAATGAAGCAAATATTAATGTGTGAACTAAGAAGTTTCTATTTGGCGATGGCTGTAGACTTTAGACTAACTTGAATTTACTGATGACTGAAAAAAGTTCAATCAAACCAAAATGCCTTAATGTCAATGCTTAACTACTCAAATATTTGGGAAACCACAGTAAAATCTCATTTTGTATCTTCTGAGGTAGGCTGCAAAACCATTTCAACTTTTATTATATACATAGGAATCAATGACTTGAAGCTGATCTTATACACAGCATTTTTCCAGCATTTAAGAGGCATGGCATAGGCAGACAATTTATGTAAGGAAATAAATGGAAGAGAAAAAAGTAGGCAGTCATTTTTGAGATTATTTACACACAAGCATAAAGCAAACATCAAGGTGGCTGCCAGAGATAGATGTGGACAATTTTTCTTTTCTCAAGTACTACTCCCCTTCATTCTTTTTATCTATCTGTCCATCTCACTTGCCTACTTTATCTCAAGTTGCCTTCTCTTGGTCACCACATTTTAACTACAACCCTTTCTTCATTAACTTATCTATTTAGTCTCTGCTCTCCATGGTTCTTTTCTTTGCTTCACAAACATGCCAAAGGACAAGTGACTAATCTTGTTAGATTGGACTGAAAGATATCCATATAGCTGGAAAAACATTATTTGTGGATGAATGTTTGTGTGAGTGTATTTCTGGAAGAGATTAGATTTTGAATCACTACACTAAGTAAAATGGATTACCCTCCACAGTATGGGTAGTGAGGGGGACATGATCTAATCCCCTGAGGGCCTGGATAGGATAAAAAGGTGGAAATCAGGCAATTTCTCTTAAGAAGAGATAAACTGGAATAGACTGTATAACCTCCACTGCCCTTGGACATAGGTGCTCCTGCTTCTCAAGGCCTCTGGGCTCCTTGATTTACAGTGTTCCCTCAGTTCTAAAGACTTTAGCCTTGTGTCAGGAGTTGTAGTATCAGCTTCTCTGCTTCTGAGGCCTCTATACTGTAACTGAATTGTACTACCTTTTTCCTGGTTCTTCAGCTTCCAGACATCAGACTGTGGGACTTTGTGACCTCCATAACCACCTAAGTTGATTCACATAACAAATCTTTTCTCCCCTCTTTCTATGTATATACACATACATACTACTGCTTCTATTTCTATGGAGAGCTCTGATACATAATTTTGAAATTAAAAAAAAAACCCACACATACTTTCTTTCCTTAACTTAACTTTATTAATATTTGGGTACTTCCTCATAAAGAAAACAACCCATGATTAGTCATTTACTCTCATATTGCATGTGTATGTTGATATTTTCACAAGAACAATGCTATATTCCTTCTTGATTCACTTGCCAATAATTTTTATCTTACAGTTCAGTTGGATGATTCTAGATTCTGAGTCACTGTGAAATGAGAACATGGCAAATAGAAAAAATAAAACTAAAAATACTGAATATCAAGAGAGGATCCATAGCCTATTGAGAAGCCATACTTATACCAATTTTAGTATTTACATGTCAACTGCATATTGCAAATAATAATTTAACTAGAAGCTTGATATGGGCAAAGATTAATAAAATGGAAGTTTATTTGTGATTTTAGAGAGAAAAATTAGGTCTAGATGACAATTAAAATGATGGAAAGACACGTTTTATAGAAAACAAAGTGGAAGAATTCATCCATTGTTCAAAATCATGTCAAAGTTGAACAAAGCAATTGCCAATGGACAAGCTTTTAAACAACTAGGGACTATGAAAGTGTTGAAAGCTAAACCTAAAAAAGAAAAAGCAAACTATGTTTAGTTACAGCTGATCCATGAAACAGAACAAATGTGCTTGGCAAAAGAAAATCTGGAAGGATTTTATGTGAACTCTCCTATTTAAGTGCCAAAATTCCAATGGAATCTTGACATTTCACAACAGATGTCAACAGTCACAAAGTAAAATACCAGCTATTCTAGTGTTCCTCCAGTCAGAGAAACCAATAAATCCATAAAGTACTAATGGCATTTTCCAAACTTTATTTAGATTATCATTCTTATTTAATAATTTGTTTATTTCATTATAATTTATTAACAGAGACAACCAGAAAATAATTTGCAGTGGCTCTTGATTAATATTTTAAGATGATTTTCAAGCCAAACTATTAAAACTTCTATTATCATTTGCCCATAAATGAGAAATTTTCCATTAAATTAACTAATACCTTTTACACATTTCTATGCAAGTAAATATTATTTTGTAAATAGTAAAAAGAAAATTTCATCAAAAAACTCAAGAAAAATCTTTATTTTTATATTTTAAGTATTTGGGAATACATTTCCAGGAAACTTGAGCAGTTGTAAATCTAATTTCAGTAGTGGTACTAATGCTTAATTATATATACATTTGCTTTATGTCCTGTCACATTGGTTTGTTTAGAACTCAAACTGATTTTTTTCAGTGCATTTATTTTTGTTGCAGCTTAGATGCTTTAAAAGTAAATTTGAAATATTTCCTCTTAAAATTATAATAAAAATCATAGACATAGAAGAGAGATGTATCAAATAAATAAAACTGAATACAAAATTCAAATGTGTATAATTATCCTAAAATTTGGGGACCTGGGATATATTAGGTATATACCAAGAGAGTTAACCAATTTTTCTGTGTATCTTATGCAATGGCAAGGAAATTTTATTCCTTCATATGTCTTTTTTCCCTATATTTAGATATAGATATTTTGTAATTTTTTTTTGTAAATTTTGTTCTCTTAGTGGTTTTTTATTTATTTATTTTCATCCATCTTAATTCTTTGGCCTGTATGGGCCTCCCGTTGCAGTGGCCTCTCTTGTTGCAGAGCACTGGCTCTGGGCACATGCACTCTGGAGTGCTGGCTCGTAATTGGACACACTGGTTCAGCCGCTCCATGGTATGTGGGATCTCCCCGGACCAGAGATCAGACCGGTGCCCCTTGCACTGCAAGGTGGATTCTTTACACACTGGACCACCAGGGAAGCCCTAGATATAGATTTTGATCATACAATTCTTGTATTAGTGGGGAGATGATGCAAATCATTTGAAATCAGTTTTAATATTCAACAATTTTAAGGTTCATTATTTTATGTGATGTTTCACAGAAAGAATTAGAGAAAAATAACAATTAGCATACTAAACTAGAAATATTTAGATACAATGTTTTGATAAATAAATAATACCATTTATTAATATTTGCTTGGAAAAAATCCAAATGTGTATAAGATCTGTGAACAAATTCAGTTTTAGATAAAGTTTATTTCACTCCAGAAAAAAAAAAAACAAAAAACACAAAAGCCCAAAAGCCCAGACTGTCCAGAATTTCTTTAATAACCTAAAACCTACTTGAATAATTATTTAAGGATAGATTGACTTACAAGATAGGACATTATAATTTTTTTCAATCATGTCATTTTATTATTCTTACATGGTTATCCATCTATATATTTATGAGTCATTTTATGGTGTGGACAGATTGTAAATTTTGAAAGTCCCTCATATATTCATTCATGAACAAGAAAGACTGACTGCACAAAATTGAATACAAAATTCAAATGTGTATAATTATCCTAAAATTTGGGGACCTGGGATATATTAGGTATATACCAAGAGAGTTAACCAATTTTTCTGTGTATCTTATGCAATGGCAAGGAAATTTTATTCCTTCATATGTATTTTTCCCTATATTTAGATATAGATATTTTGTAATTTTTTTTTGTAAATTTTGTTCTCTTAGTGGTTTTTTATTTATTTATTTTCATCCATCTTAATTCTTTGGCCTGTATGGGCCTCCCGTTGCAGTGGCCTCTCTTGTTGCAGAGCACTGGCTCTGGGCACATGCACTCTGGAGTGCTGGCTCGTAATTGGACACACTGGTTCAGCCGCTCCATGGTATGTGGGATCTCCCCGGACCAGAGATCAGACCGGTGCCCCTTGCACTGCAAGGTGGATTCTTTACACACTGGACCACCAGGGAAGCCCTAGATATAGATTTTGATCATACAATTCTTGTATTAGTGGGGAGATGATGCAAATCATTTGAAATCAGTTTTAATATTCAACAATTTTAAGGTTCATTATTTTATGTGATGTTTCACAGAAAGAATTAGAGAAAAATAACAATTAGCATACTAAACTAGAAATATTTAGATACAATGTTTTGATAAATAAATAATACCATTTATTAATATTTGCTTGGAAAAAATCCAAATGTGTATAAGATCTGTGAACAAATTCAGTTTTAGATAAAGTTTATTTCACTCCAGAAAAAAAAAAAACAAAAAACACAAAAGCCCAAAAGCCCAGACTGTCCAGAATTTCTTTAATAACCTAAAACCTACTTGAATAATTATTTAAGGATAGATTGACTTACAAGATAGGACATTATAATTTTTTTCAATCATGTCATTTTATTATTCTTACATGGTTATCCATCTATATATTTATGAGTCATTTTATGGTGTGGACAGATTGTAAATTTTGAAAGTCCCTCATATATTCATTCATGAACAAGAAAGACTGACTGCACTAGAAATTATCACTTTGGCACTACAGTCAAAGAAACTTCTTGGTATGACACTCTTAACCACAAGAAACTTTTTTTTATCAAGAAAAAGTATCTTTTAAGACTGAGCAAATGTCACTGGCCAAGTCATTAAATTCAACAAACCAAAATAAATACCCAGGGTTCATTTTAAATAAATATCATTATTATACTGAACAAAATCAAGAGAAATATTTATTATATAATTTTAGTTAAATGAACATATTTGTTACATTTCTAAACAATTGGGAAAAGCACATTTTATTCCAAAATAATGATAATAAAAGATTGTCACTCACATGGAACGTTCTCCAGGGCAGATCATATGCTGGGCCATAAAGCAATCTATAGTAAATTTAACAAAATTGAAATCATATAGCATGTTTTCAGACCACAACACTATGAGATTAGAAATTAACTACAAGGGAAAATAATGCAAAAAACACAACATATGTAGGTTAGGCAACACTCTGCTAAACAACCAATGGGTCACTAAAAAATCCAGAGAAAATTAAAAAAAAAAAAAAAAAACTGACAATAAATGAAAACAAAGATCCAGACCATATGAGATGCAGCAAAATTAATTCTATGAGGAACGTTTTTAGTGATACAAACTTACTAAGGAAACAAGAAAAATTTCAGTCTAACTATACCTACAACAACTAAGAGAAAGAAGAACAAACAAAATCTAAAGTTAACAGCAGGAAAGAAATCATAAAGATCAGAGCAGAAATAAATGAAAGGAAGACTAAGAAACCAATAGGAAAAAATCAATGAAATTAAAAGTTGGTTCTTTGAAAAGATAAACAAAGTTAACAAATCTTTAGCCAGATTTAATAAGAAAAACAAGGTAAGGCCCCACATCCATAAAACTACAAGTGAAATAAAGGTTACCACTGACATCACTGAGATACAAAGGACTGTAAAAGACTACAACACACAGCTATATGCCAATAAATTGGATATGCACAAGAAATGGACAGAAGGATAAAATCCCCCAAGAATGAAAATATAAACATACCAATCACAAGTATTGAATTTGTTATTTCAGAATGCAAACAAAAGTTCATGACTGGATAGCATCACAGGGGAATGAAACTATTTCCAAAATTACAGAAGAGCACTCCCAAACTTGTTCTATAAGGCCACCAATCACCTGGATACCAAAACCAGACAAAGATACAATAAATTACAGGTCAGTTTCACTGCTGAGCATAGATACAAGAATCCTCAACAAAATATCAGCACACCATATCCCACAGTAGATTAAAAGAACCATACATTATACATTATACATACATTATACATGTATGTACATACATACATTATAATCAAGTGAGATTTATCTGAAGGATGCAAGGATTTTTCAATATCCTCAAATCAATTGATGTGATACACTACAATAACAAATAGAAGAATAAAAACCAGACCATCATCTCAATAGATTCATTAAAAAGCTTTTGGAAAAATTTAAAGTTCATTAATGATAAAAACTCTCCAGAAAGGGGGCACAGAGGGAACCCTCCTCAACATAATAAAAAAAGTCCACCTGCAATGCAGTAAAAGTGGCTTTGATCCAGATCCCTTGGAGAAAGAATTGGCAACCCACTCCAGTGTTCTTGCCTGGAAGATCCCATTGACAGAGGAGCCTGGTGGGCTACATTTCATGGCATTGCAAAAGAGTCAGACGTGACTTAATGACTAAACAACACAAATGACAAACTCACAGCTAACATCATACTCAACAGCAAAAAGTTGAAAGCATCTCCTCTAAGATCAGGAATAAGATAAGGATATTCACTCGCTCCACTACGTCGTTTCAACACAGTTTTCTGTCTTAGCCACAGGGAAGAAAAAGAAATAAAATAAGTCTAACAAAAAAAAAAGAAGAAGCAACACTGTCACTGTTTACAGATGACATGATGATACAGGCAGAAAATCCTAAAGATACTACCAGAATACTACTAGAACTGATCAATTAATTTAGTAAAGTTGTAGGATACAAGTTTAATACAAAGAAATCTGTTGCATTTCTTTAGCAATAAAGATCAGAAACCAAAATTAAGGAAATAATCCCATCCACCATTGCATCAAAAGAATGAGATGCCTAGAAATAACCCTAAGTAGGCAAAAGAATTGAACTCCAAAGACTGTAAAATGCTGATTAAAAAAATATCTAAAGTTACACCAGGTTTTGAATTGGAATAATCAAGACTGTCAAAATAACTATAGTACCACAGGCAATCTACAAATTAAATGCAATCCCTATCAAAGTACCAATGACAACTTTCACATAACTAGGACAAAAAGTTTTATAATTTGTATAGAAATATAAAAGGCCCCAAATAGCCAAAGCAATTTTGAGGCAGGAGAGGAACAGCTGGAGGAATCAATCAGCCTCTCCGACTTCAGACAATACTACAAAGCTACAGTTATCAAAACTGTATGGTATTATAACAGAAACAGATGCATAGACCAATGGAACAGGGTAGAAAACTTAGAAACCCACTTATGGCCAATTAATCTAGAACACTTAGAAACCCACTTATGGCCAATCTTAGAAACTCACTTATGGCCAATTAATCTAGAACAAAATATGTAAGAATATACAATGAAGAAAACACAGTCTCTTCAATAAATGGTGCTCGGTAAACTGGATGGCTACATGTAAAAGAATGTTATTAGAACATTCTCTAACTTTGTGAACAAAAATTCAAAATGGATTGAAGACCTAAATATAAGACCAGATACTATAAAACTCTTAGAAGAAAACATAAGAACACTCTGAGGTAAGTAGCAGCAGTATATTTTTGGATCTGTCTTATAGAGTAATGGAAATAAAAATAAACAAATGGGACCTAAACAAGCTTAACAGCCTTTGCACAGCAATGAAAACCATAAACAAAATGAAAAGACAACCTAAAGAATGGGAGAAATTGATGTGACTGACAAAGGATTACTCTCCAAACATACAAATATTTCATATACCTTAATATCAAAAATAACAATCCAATCAAAAAATGGGCAGAAGATCGAAAAAGACATTTCTACAAAGAAGCCATAGTGATGACCAAAAGGCATGTGAAAAGTACTCAACATCACTAATTGAGAAGTGCAAATCAAAACTACAATAAAGTATCCCCTCACATTGTTCAGAATAGCCATCATCAAAAAGTCTATAAATGACAAATATTGGAGAGTGTATAGAGAAAAAGGAACCCTCCTATGCTGTAGGTGAAAATGTAAATTAGTACAGTAATTATGGAAAACAGTATGGAAATTTCTTTATAAAAGTAAAACAGAGCTGCCATATGACCTAGCAGTCCTGCTCCTGAACATGTATCCATAAATGCAATCCCTATCAAAGTACCAATGACAACTTTCACATAACTAGGACAAAAAGTTTTATAATTTGTATAGAAATATAAAAGGCCCCAAATAGCCAAAGCAATTTTGAGGCAGGAGAGGAACAGCTGGAGGAATCAATCAGCCTCTCCGACTTCAGACAATACTACAAAGCTACAGTTATCAAAACTGTATGGTATTATAACAGAAACAGATGCATAGACCAATGGAACAGGGTAGAAAACTTAGAAACCCACTTATGGCCAATTAATCTAGAACACTTAGAAACCCACTTATGGCCAATCTTAGAAACTCACTTATGGCCAATTAATCTAGAACAAAATATGTAAGAATATACAATGAAGAAAACACAGTCTCTTCAATAAATGGTGCTCGGTAAACTGGATGGCTACATGTAAAAGAATGTTATTAGAACATTCTCTAACTTTGTGAACAAAAATTCAAAATGGATTGAAGACCTAAATATAAGACCAGATACTATAAAACTCTTAGAAGAAAACATAAGAACACTCTGAGGTAAGTAGCAGCAGTATATTTTTGGATCTGTCTTATAGAGTAATGGAAATAAAAATAAACAAATGGGACCTAAACAAGCTTAACAGCCTTTGCACAGCAATGAAAACCATAAACAAAATGAAAAGACAACCTAAAGAATGGGAGAAATTGATGTGACTGACAAAGGATTACTCTCCAAACATACAAATATTTCATATACCTTAATATCAAAAATAACAATCCAATCAAAAAATGGGCAGAAGATCGAAAAAGACATTTCTACAAAGAAGCCATAGTGATGACCAAAAGGCATGTGAAAAGTACTCAACATCACTAATTGAGAAGTGCAAATCAAAACTACAATAAAGTATCCCCTCACATTGTTCAGAATAGCCATCATCAAAAAGTCTATAAATGACAAATATTGGAGAGTGTATAGAGAAAAAGGAACCCTCCTATGCTGTAGGTGAAAATGTAAATTAGTACAGTAATTATGGAAAACAGTATGGAAATTTCTTTATAAAAGTAAAAACAGAGCTGCCATATGACCTAGCAGTCCTGCTCCTGAACATGTATCCATAGAAAACCACACTTTGGAAAGACACTTGCAGCCCAATGTCCATTGTAGCACTATTTACAATAGCCAAGACACAGAATCAGCCTAAATTTGCATTGACAGAGCAGTGAATACAGAAGATCTGATAAATATATGCAATGAAATATTATTCAGTCATAAAAAGAACAAACTAATGCCCTTCTGCAACAACAAGGATGGACTCAGAGATTATCATACTAAATAAAGTCAGACAAAGACAAATATCACATATCACTCATATGTGGAATCTAATTTTAAAATGATACGAATTAACTTATTTATAAGACAGAAATAGACTTGCAGATTTTGAAAACAAATGTATGGTTACCATAGGGCAAACATGGAGGGGAGGGATCAACATACACCCACTGATACATAGAGAAAACTAACAAGGATCTACAGTGTAGCATATGAAGCTATACTTAATATTTTCTAAAAATCTATAAGGGAAAAGAACCTGAAAAATAGATATATATGTACATATAACTGAATCACTTTGCTGCACACCTTAAAGTAACACAATATACTTCAATAAAAATAAACGATTTTTAAAAGAAATTTTCACTCATATTTTTTTGGGGGGAGCGGCGGGTGGGCCACTTCTATTGGTCTTTATTTATCTATTTTTCATCCATCCTTGTTCTTTGGCTCATTTGGGCCTCCCAGTGCAGTTGCCTCTGTTGTCACAGAGCACTGGCTCTGGGCGCATGTGCCCCAGAGCTCCGACTCGGTAATTGGACATATTGGTCCAGCCGCTCCACAGCATGTGGGATCTTCCCAGGCCAGGGATCCAACCAGTGCCCCTTGCACTGCAAGGAGATGTCCTTACCCACTGGCCCACCAGGGAAGTCCTCACTCATATTTTACATGAGTTGAGAGTGATGATACAAATCAGATTTATATAATTCCCTTCTTAAACTTTTAACTGTACAACAAACAACCCTTGGTTATCTCCTAAAAAAGAAGAAAAGGAAAGAATATGATAGAAAGGCCAATGAAGCAGCTTTATGTCTGCTTTGTATGCTTTAATAACTCCAAAGCTTTAGGTAGGTCACTTAACCTCCCTTGCTTCCCAGTTTTCGCATCTGTGAACAGGATTGGATGATCTTTCAAATGAGTTCCAGCTCTAAAATTGTTTGTCTATGGCATACCTGAGGAATTCTTCCTTTAAGCAATTAATTTCATACACATCCTTGATTTTACATTATACTATACTTTAAAAAATGGACAAAAATCGCATCACTTGTTAGAGATGTTTTTTCTTATCCAAGCTATTGTAAAAGTGGACTTACTCCACAAACTAGTCCATACATATTAGCCTTCCTATCAGATCATGATGCAAAGTTTCTAATGGCAGTGTTCTCTGTAAAATAATAATAGGGCAGATAGCATTTTAAACTGCTAATACTCTCTTTCATGTTCAATCTTTGCCTAGTACTTCAGATTCTTAAGTCTTCAAAGCTTTCATTCTCTGATATGAGCCATTGCAGACAAACTCTCCTATCCTATACTTTTTATTCCTTTAGTACTTGTATACAAGGTTTAAATTTATCCTGTGTCTACCTGCGTTACATAGATATTAGCTGAAGACTAATTTCTTGGTGATTTTATGTACCAAGAAAGAAAAAAACTCATAATTTAAGTACTATTCTGGTTTTTTTTCCTTTTGACAGTTTAATCATATGTCTGAGTGAGAGCAATGACACTTCGGTTCACTGATAGTCTCACAAACTCAGTTGCACTTCATAATATTTATATCCAAAGTCAAGGAAAAGTCATTTTACACATTTATGTACAGAAATAAAAATGTTATCACGTGTTCTCAATTGTCTAATTATTTTTCATCTGTATACAAGTTAGCATGTTGCATGATATGGATATAGCAACAAATTTATTTCCAGATATTTTTGGTATAGTTCAAAAATACAAAAAAATATATATTAGGTACAACTGAAGGGCAAAACATCAAGAAGTCATGATGTAATGGAATATAATGGACAGTACTTAATGTTTAAAAATGAGTTTTCAACAGATACACAAAGAGGAAATTATGTGTGAGCTGAGGGTAACACAATTCAAGCTTCAAGCATGGTTGTATTTCTCTAAATATTTTTCCCTAGAAAAGTATGGCTTCAAGCTTATATGATCAATAAAAATCCTTCAATAATTTCATTTTGTGCTAGGATGAGAAGAGTTTTAGCACCTATACTTTAAATCAATCATAAGCTACACATTCTGATTTAAAATAGAAACTGACTTTTCAACTGAGAATATATATCTGTCATAAATCTCTGTCATAAAATTCATATTTTAATTTTTGGTTTCAGATACAAATGTTTACTAAATTCTGGGGTTTTTTTGGTTACATGTGAATTAACATGTAGTTGGAGAAATACTTTGGAGAAAATAAATGATTACAGTGTACCTACTGAAAATTATTCACTTTAGACGTATTAAATGATAAAAGCAATGTTTCACTTTAAAATAAAAGTATAGCGTAAAGATACTGTGATGATGTACACCACAATTATTCCTATTACTTCTTATAAAAGAGTTCCTTCTTCAGCATTAATAAAAATCTAGATGTCTTTAGCCTCTTCATAAATATGTAAGTGGGTAACACATCATGAACACATCCCTAGTCACCATCTTATGTGAAAAAATTCAGGGATTTTAAATGTAACTTACCTACAAATTTCCTAGTTTCAAAAAGGCATAGATGCTCTTTTAATATTATCAAGGGGTTTCTGGAGACCAACATGAAAAAAGATAACCCTTTCTCAGAAACGCTCACTGCCGGAAAGAGGGTGCTACGGTGCGTTTGCATTTAATATAAATACTACCTATAGTCCCCTTAATTAGAATGAAAAGAGACAAGCCTTCTGTGTTCCTAACATTAAAAAAAAGTTTCTTCTTTACATGGCCGTTGATTACAAAATACCATTTTGTGTGTAGAGATGTCCTTCTACCAATTATTTTTAGCATCATGCTATTTTCATTTAGAAAGGTCAGAGGAGTTCTTCGCTCATACCAATGTGATTTTCCTAATAAGCTCACCATACTAAGTGATCCAAGAGAATTGTTCTGTACGTTAATAAGGAGAGTAAATGGCGTAACTTGACGGAACTGTTCCTTCCATGGTGGTTCACTCCAAGAGATTAATTTATCCATACTTGTCTAGTGCTGCACATACACTACTAAATACGCTACATAGCATCCTTCTCATTTGAACCTTGCACTTTGCTGTTTTGAAAGAATATTTGGAAATAAGTAATACCATTCTATCCATTAGTAATCATGATGAAACTGTCATACTATAACAGAAACAAATCCAAGGTATTAGAGGGCCATATTATTTTTAATTGCTCCTGTAGGATAGCCCATTTTGCACAGTCATTATTCTTCTAAGTCTCTTGCCTTCCTTCACATTTACTTAGTGGCTCATTCACTATCAGAGGCACATTTTTGTTTTGTTTTGTTTTGTTTTCTGGTGGGCACTGAGGATGAACAAAAAGGAAATCACTCTGTCACTAAAGATGCCCAAGCCTCAAGTTTCCTCTTCACTTGGTTGCATCTATAGAGATTCCCACCAGCACGAAAGATCAAACTCTGGTATCTGCAGATCTGGCCAGAATGCCTTTCAGAAATGGGATCGTTCCCATAGCACTTATTCTTCTTACTAGTCTCCACAAGAGTCTGAGGGGAAAAAAATGTCCATTGTTTCCTACAGTTACTAGACTGTTTTCTCCTAATGACATTATGAATATACAACTTGCTATTTTTTCAGTCCAATGTTTTATGCATGATATTTTAAGAACTGTACAAAACACAACATTAAAATTCTAAAGCGAAAAATAATAGCATTATGGCTCATTACATTCTATATTGTGGAAGTCTGAACTGTGAGTAACTATACTGTCATCCTGTCAAATCTCCCTAAAAGATCTGCTATAATGTTTTACGGAATGTCATTCATTGCACAGATATAACTGCACCAAAGCATTCCAGTTGGGAAGCATATTGTAAATGTTTTAAAATGTTTTCACCTAGTCACCAGAAACCCACCTGCACAGAAACCTAATTGTCAATTAAACCAACAATAACAAAAGTTCTGTACGTTAATAAGGAGAGTAAATGGCGTAACTTGACGGAACTGTTCCTTCCATGGTGGTTCACTCCAAGAGATTAATTTATCCATACTTGTCTAGTGCTGCACATACACTACTAAATACGCTACATAGCATCCTTCTCATTTGAACCTTGCACTTTGCTGTTTTGAAAGAATATTTGGAAATAAGTAATACCATTCTATCCATTAGTAATCATGATGAAACTGTCATACTATAACAGAAACAAATCCAAGGTATTAGAGGGCCATATTATTTTTAATTGCTCCTGTAGGATAGCCCATTTTGCACAGTCATTATTCTTCTAAGTCTCTTGCCTTCCTTCACATTTACTTAGTGGCTCATTCACTATCAGAGGCACATTTTTGTTTTGTTTTGTTTTGTTTTCTGGTGGGCACTGAGGATGAACAAAAAGGAAATCACTCTGTCACTAAAGATGCCCAAGCCTCAAGTTTCCTCTTCACTTGGTTGCATCTATAGAGATTCCCACCAGCACGAAAGATCAAACTCTGGTATCTGCAGATCTGGCCAGAATGCCTTTCAGAAATGGGATCGTTCCCATAGCACTTATTCTTCTTACTAGTCTCCACAAGAGTCTGAGGGGAAAAAAATGTCCATTGTTTCCTACAGTTACTAGACTGTTTTCTCCTAATGACATTATGAATATACAACTTGCTATTTTTTCAGTCCAATGTTTTATGCATGATATTTTAAGAACTGTACAAAACACAACATTAAAATTCTAAAGCGAAAAATAATAGCATTATGGCTCATTACATTCTATATTGTGGAAGTCTGAACTGTGAGTAACTATACTGTCATCCTGTCAAATCTCCCTAAAAGATCTGCTATAATGTTTTACGGAATGTCATTCATTGCACAGATATAACTGCACCAAAGCATTCCAGTTGGGAAGCATATTGTAAATGTTTTAAAATGTTTTCACCTAGTCACCAGAAACCCACCTGCACAGAAACCTAATTGTCAATTAAACCAACAATAACAAAAGTTCTGCTGCTAGTAATAGTTCTCATCAAACACAAAACAAATAACATACTGAGAATTTTATATAATTTTCCAACGTTATCATTGTATTTGTTATCATTGTATCTCTAATTCTTCTTAGAGACAGAATTTCAAAGACTTCCTAAATGACTTGACAAAAAGTGAGAGAAACATTTATCTAAAAAAAAATGTTCATTGTTTTTAAGGTGAAATGACTGGCAAGTAAATAACTGCAGTTGGCCCTAGAAATGTCTTTTTCCACTTAAGCCTGGGATGTCCTTAAAGCCCTTACACAATTACATCACATGATAGTCCAAGGTCCTTTGCTGCCCTCATTTTATCATCTTTACACAGTCACTCATACCATGGCTTTGCTCCTAACTGAAGGATCATCTGCCTTTGATGGTTTGTTCTGAATTTAATTCTATTCTGTAGTACATATTCAATTAAGACTCATTTTGGGGGCAAGGCTCTCTTGACTTCTGTAACTGCTTATTAAATAGCCAAGATGTTGTATAAGGAACAAGTGACAAATTAAAAAAAAACATGTATGAGGCTTTGACTAGCAGCCAGAATAATACCAGGTTGAATTAATTATCACACTAAATATATGCAGAAGGGAAAAATAAAATATCTTCTATTATACAAATGAGTCTTATTCAAATACACATGTTTGAAGATAAGCACTTTCAAAGGAATTATTGTACACTCCAGAGCATATGGGATTCTACTGAGCATGTTTTAAAACTGTCCTCAAAACATGCTTTGCCCTAATAAATACTTTTAATACTTTATTTTCTAGAGGAATTTTAGATACACAGCAAAATTGAAAGCAACGTACAGAGATTTCCTACACAACCTCTATTCCCTCATATGCACAGCCTAACCCATTATCAAATTTGTATGTGAGAGTGACTATGTGTGTTACAGTTAATGAACTTAAACTGATACAGCGTCACCCCCAGGCTATTGTTCACATTAAGGTTCAAGTCTCAGTGTAAACATATTCTTTGGATTTTGACAAAGGTATACTCTATACTCACCACTATGCTATCATGAACTGAGTCATTAACTGCCCTAAAATTCCTCTATGTTCCTCCTACTCACCACTTTTTGCCTCTAACCCCTGGAAATCACTGACCCTTTGTTAGTTTCTACAGGTGTGCCTTTTCTAGAATGCCATGTGGTTGTAATCACAGTATGAAGTCTTTTCAAACTGACTTTTTTCACATAGCATTTAGGTTTATTCCGTGTCTTTTCCAGGCTGGATGCTCATTTCTTCTTAGTGATGAAAAATATTCCTATTGCCTGAATGTACCACAGTTTACTGATCCTTATTGAAGGACAAGTTGGTTTCTTCCAAGTTTTGTCAATTGTGAACAAAACTGTTACAAACATTCGTGTGCAGCTTATTTTGTGGACATTGCTTTCAACTCATTTGGGTAAATACTATGGAGTGTATTTAGAAACAAACCGCCAAACCGGGCTTCCCTGGTAGCTCAGTGGTAAAGAGTTCACCTGCCAATGTAGGAGACACAGGTTCGATCCCTAATCTGGGAAGATCCCACATACTGCGGAACAGCAAAGTTCATGAACCACAACTATGATGCCTGTGCTCTAGAGCCTCAGAGCCGCAACTATGGAGCCCATGTGCCGCAACGACTGAAGCCTGTGTGTCCTAGAGCCTGAGTTCTACAAGAGAAGTCACTGCAACAAGAAGCCTGCTCACCTCAACTAGAGAATAGCCCCCATTCCCTGCAACTAGAGAAGAGCCTGCAGCAGCAGTGAAAACACAAAATAGCCAAAATAAATAAATAAAGTAATTAATTTTTTAAAAAAGCAACTGCCAAACTGTCTTCCCAAGTGACTCTAACATTTTACATTCCTACCAACAATGCGTGAGAGTTCCTGTTGTTCCACATCCTCACCAGTATTCAGTGTTGTTAGTATTCTGGGTTAGACTATCCAAGAGGCATGTGTTGGAAAATGCTTTTCAAAGCAATAATGCTTTCTTTTCCTGAAGTGGCATTTTTCCTATTCTTTAAGAAATACTCCTAACACCCAAAGACTGAATAGAAATGAATTTTCACACTCTTTCATCCACTTACTTTTCAATAGCATTGACACCACCATTGCCCTACTAAAAATATCCAAGATGCATCTTTTCACAAGGCCATAACATAATTAAAAGCAGGAAAATAATAAACTCTGTATCAAGTAGGCATCTCTTTAAGAAATAATTATTAGGGCATGAAAATATAGAAGATTATATGCACATTTTTTGTTGTATTTATATCAGTATGATTAGGAAATACATGAAATGACTTACTGAAAAGTAACATAGTGTTTTATCCCCCAAACGAAATAGGATTAGTTTATTGTTATATGGTCTTACAGAATCCATTCTGTTTTTCTGTGTCTTATCATTGCAAAAAAAAAAAAATTGTTGATGATAGCCTGCAAGGTACTGCAACACAGAAGTTTCATCTATGCCTGCATCTCCCTAAATGCTCATTTCTTCAATTAGCATTTGCAAACTTAATTGTCAGGTATCATGCTAGTCAACAGGAGTATGATGGAAAACTACAATAAACCACATATGTACATCAATCCTAGCTGTCTAGAGCCTATATTCTACAAGGTGATGTAGATACAAGTCAACATCAACAGCAGCAATGAAATGCAGGTTAACTAGGGGAACTGATAGGGATAGAGTAGGACAGGTAGAGTCCTAGTGGGGGATGATAAGTAGAGGGGTGAAACCTGGGAAAGGCTGGGAGACCAGTAACTTGATGATAACTCAGGAGAGTTGCTGTTTGTTTAGTAAAGCAGGCTTGACTGGGCATAGACAGCTGAGGGAGGAGCTGGTGAGAAAGGAATTTAGTAAAGGGCCCATGGCATTGCTGAATAAATAAATAAAGTAATTAATTTTTAAAAAGCAACTGCCAAACTGTCTTCCCAAGTGACTCTAACATTTTACATTCCTACCAACAATGCGTGAGAGTTCCTGTTGTTCCACATCCTCACCAGTATTCAGTGTTGTTAGTATTCTGGGTTAGACTATCCAAGAGGCATGTGTTGGAAAATGCTTTTCAAAGCAATAATGCTTTCTTTTCCTGAAGTGGCATTTTTCCTATTCTTTAAGAAATACTCCTAACACCCAAAGACTGAATAGAAATGAATTTTCACACTCTTTCATCCACTTACTTTTCAATAGCATTGACACCACCATTGCCCTACTAAAAATATCCAAGATGCATCTTTTCACAAGGCCATAACATAATTAAAAGCAGGAAAATAATAAACTCTGTATCAAGTAGGCATCTCTTTAAGAAATAATTATTAGGGCATGAAAATATAGAAGATTATATGCACATTTTTTGTTGTATTTATATCAGTATGATTAGGAAATACATGAAATGACTTACTGAAAAGTAACATAGTGTTTTATCCCCCAAACGAAATAGGATTAGTTTATTGTTATATGGTCTTACAGAATCCATTCTGTTTTTCTGTGTCTTATCATTGCAAAAAAAAAAAAATTGTTGATGATAGCCTGCAAGGTACTGCAACACAGAAGTTTCATCTATGCCTGCATCTCCCTAAATGCTCATTTCTTCAATTAGCATTTGCAAACTTAATTGTCAGGTATCATGCTAGTCAACAGGAGTATGATGGAAAACTACAATAAACCACATATGTACATCAATCCTAGCTGTCTAGAGCCTATATTCTACAAGGTGATGTAGATACAAGTCAACATCAACAGCAGCAATGAAATGCAGGTTAACTAGGGGAACTGATAGGGATAGAGTAGGACAGGTAGAGTCCTAGTGGGGGATGATAAGTAGAGGGGTGAAACCTGGGAAAGGCTGGGAGACCAGTAACTTGATGATAACTCAGGAGAGTTGCTGTTTGTTTAGTAAAGCAGGCTTGACTGGGCATAGACAGCTGAGGGAGGAGCTGGTGAGAAAGGAATTAACGATGTATGTCACACCTGTGTTTACTTGAGGTGGGGGGTCTTCCACCATCCTATATTGCTGCCCATTCAGTCATGGGGTGGAACAGTGGAGCAGAAATTTCCCACCTGCCTGTTTGCACTGCTTTCAGGTAACTTAACTCCAATAAATCTTTTTCTTGTCTGTCACTCTGCTTCTCGCTGAATTCTTTCTGCATTGAGGCACGAAGAACCTGAGCCTCAGTGGGTCCAGACCTTGGATTAAGTCCCAGTCACGTGGGTTCGAGTCCCAAACAGGGTTTTGGCCAGGATCGAGTCCTGACTACCCCAAGCAGGGTTTTGGCTGGGGTTGAGCCTTAGCCACGAGGGTTCGAGTCCCAAACTGCTTTTGGCTAGGTTCAGGCCCCAGTCACGTGGGCTCAAGTCCCAAACAGGGTTTTGGCTGGGATCGAGTCCCAGCAGAGTGAGTTCAAGTCCCAAACAGAGTTCTGGCTGGGTTCAAGTCCTAAGTCAGGGATTGAGGGTTCAAGTCCCAAACAGGTTTTCGACTGGAATTCAAGGTCCAGCCACATGGGTTCAAGTCCCAAGCAGGGCTCGATCAGGTCTGGGTCCTGGGTTTAAGTCTCAAATCGAGGTAAAACCCTTTCAGAACCACTGGTATTTGGGAAGCACAGAGGAAAATCATTTAAGCTAGATTTATCTCTATTAATTCAAACTCCTGCAAAATCATTATACTTCTAAATTTAGGCATGCTAGTCAACAGGAGTATGATGGAAAACTACAATAAACCACATATGTACATCAATCCTAGCTGTCTAGAGCCTATATTCTACAAGGTGATGTAGATACAAGTCAACATCAACAGCAGCAATGAAATGCAGGTTAACTAGGGGAACTGATAGGGATAGAGTAGGACAGGTAGAGTCCTAGTGGGGGATGATAAGTAGAGGGGTGAAACCTGGGAAAGGCTGGGAGACCAGTAACTTGATGATAACTCAGGAGAGTTGCTGTTTGTTTAGTAAAGCAGGCTTGACTGGGCATAGACAGCTGAGGGAGGAGCTGGTGAGAAAGGAATTAACGATGTATGTCACACCTGTGTTTACTTGAGGTGGGGGGTCTTCCACCATCCTATATTGCTGCCCATTCAGTCATGGGGTGGAACAGTGGAGCAGAAATTTCCCACCTGCCTGTTTGCACTGCTTTCAGGTAACTTAACTCCAATAAATCTTTTTCTTGTCTGTCACTCTGCTTCTCGCTGAATTCTTTCTGCATTGAGGCACGAAGAACCTGAGCCTCAGTGGGTCCAGACCTTGGATTAAGTCCCAGTCACGTGGGTTCGAGTCCCAAACAGGGTTTTGGCCAGGATCGAGTCCTGACTACCCCAAGCAGGGTTTTGGCTGGGGTTGAGCCTTAGCCACGAGGGTTCGAGTCCCAAACTGCTTTTGGCTAGGTTCAGGCCCCAGTCACGTGGGCTCAAGTCCCAAACAGGGTTTTGGCTGGGATCGAGTCCCAGCAGAGTGAGTTCAAGTCCCAAACAGAGTTCTGGCTGGGTTCAAGTCCTAAGTCAGGGATTGAGGGTTCAAGTCCCAAACAGGTTTTCGACTGGAATTCAAGGTCCAGCCACATGGGTTCAAGTCCCAAGCAGGGCTCGATCAGGTCTGGGTCCTGGGTTTAAGTCTCAAATCGAGGTAAAACCCTTTCAGAACCACTGGTATTTGGGAAGCACAGAGGAAAATCATTTAAGCTAGATTTATCTCTATTAATTCAAACTCCTGCAAAATCATTATACTTCTAAATTTAGGCATGCTTCTCTTTGATATCAGAATATGAAGCATATACTGTCCCCTAAAGCATAACCACCTGGCTTCTCTTCTATTAATACATGAGCACTCTATGTCTCATTGTGGTTTTTAATTGATTTTGTGAAATTAATGAACAAGAAATTCAATGGAAAACATTAAGAACCTCTATCATTGAGATTGCATGACAATGTCTTGCCTTGACACCTATTACCTATTTAAAATAGACAGCATTGATGAAGGAAATATAAAAAGAGAAAAAAAAAAAAAAAACACAATAACACAGCAGGACTTAGACTCAAGCCTGGTGTCTCTGTGGATCAGACACAGTGGATACAGTCCTAATAGGCTCTTTTCCTCAGACAGACAGTATCACTACATTTCCGCTCCTTCACTAAGAGTCTACATGAAAGGGAGCAACCAGAGTTAAGACCACTGCTTGAAGTCACAGGTTCAAATAATCCTCTACCCAGTAATCATTCTTAAAAGGAGTAAGTCTTTGAAAATTTTGCTGACCTTCTGCCTGAGCTTCTATCTTTATAGCAAACTATTAAACCACAGATATGAGAAGAAAAACTTCTAGCATGTTAGCAGAAAACAACCCAAAGAAAATGACTTGAGTACACAGTCCTCAGTATCTCTAATCACCACAACACAGGAACCCCAAAATGCTATCTTCAATCAGATTGTCATTCCAAGAGACAAATGGGAACAGCATCAAAGATAAAGAGGAAGAAAGAAAGGAACAAAGAGAACACACAACAAAAAGCATGACAATAAAAGCAAATCTCTCTAACTAAAAGGATCCAGAAACCTGGGACTCAAAATAAAAACGTAAAAATTGCACAAGTTCACCACTGCCACCAAAGTGATCCCAAGGATTCAGTCTAGATAAAATCATTCTCACAAAAGTGACTATAGGAGAAGAAAAAAATAAACAAATATGTTGAGAGTTTCCCACAACAAAATTAAATCATAAAATACAATTAAACTAACAACAATACGAGTTCCCAGAGAACTGCATGGGTGGAATTACAGAGAAGAAAAATTAAAAAATAATACCTAATAATCTTGCAAAATTGAGGATAGACAAAAATATCCAGTTCAAAGTGCACTGAGAGTACCACGCAGGGAAAAGATAAATTTATAGCCAGAAGTCCTACAGGGGAAATGTAAAAAATTATGATAAAGAAACACATCTGAACACATATTAGGAAAATTCAGGTTATATCTAAAAGAATGACTCTGACTCAGCAAAAGATCTCATAAGTCGTAATTTTGTGACTGGAAATAAGCATATGAAATAATAACATGAAAAGAAGAACAGGGCTTTCCTGATGGTCCAGTGGGTAAAGAGTCAACCTTGCAGTGCAAGGGGCACTGGTTTGATCCCTGGCACCATAAGATCCCATATGCGGCGGAGTGGCTGGGCCTGTGTGTCTAATTACGAGCCAGCACTCTGGAGCACATGCGCCCAGAGCCGGTGCTCTGCGATGAGAGAGGCCACTGCAATGGGAGGCCCACAGGCCAAAATATTAAGATGGATGAAAATAAATAAATGAAGAACCAATAAAGAGGTCCCCCAAAAAAACAGGCCAAAATCATTAAGATGATGAAATAATATAATGAGCTTCTATCTTTATAGCAAACTATTAAACCACAGATATGAGAAGAAAAACTTCTAGCATGTTAGCAGAAAACAACCCAAAGAAAATGACTTGAGTACACAGTCCTCAGTATCTCTAATCACCACAACACAGGAACCCCAAAATGCTATCTTCAATCAGATTGTCATTCCAAGAGACAAATGGGAACAGCATCAAAGATAAAGAGGAAGAAAGAAAGGAACAAAGAGAACACACAACAAAAAGCATGACAATAAAAGCAAATCTCTCTAACTAAAAGGATCCAGAAACCTGGGACTCAAAATAAAAACGTAAAAATTGCACAAGTTCACCACTGCCACCAAAGTGATCCCAAGGATTCAGTCTAGATAAAATCATTCTCACAAAAGTGACTATAGGAGAAGAAAAAAATAAACAAATATGTTGAGAGTTTCCCACAACAAAATTAAATCATAAAATACAATTAAACTAACAACAATACGAGTTCCCAGAGAACTGCATGGGTGGAATTACAGAGAAGAAAAATTAAAAAATAATACCTAATAATCTTGCAAAATTGAGGATAGACAAAAATATCCAGTTCAAAGTGCACTGAGAGTACCACGCAGGGAAAAGATAAATTTATAGCCAGAAGTCCTACAGGGGAAATGTAAAAAATTATGATAAAGAAACACATCTGAACACATATTAGGAAAATTCAGGTTATATCTAAAAGAATGACTCTGACTCAGCAAAAGATCTCATAAGTCGTAATTTTGTGACTGGAAATAAGCATATGAAATAATAACATGAAAAGAAGAACAGGGCTTTCCTGATGGTCCAGTGGGTAAAGAGTCAACCTTGCAGTGCAAGGGGCACTGGTTTGATCCCTGGCACCATAAGATCCCATATGCGGCGGAGTGGCTGGGCCTGTGTGTCTAATTACGAGCCAGCACTCTGGAGCACATGCGCCCAGAGCCGGTGCTCTGCGATGAGAGAGGCCACCGCAATGGGAGGCCCACACAGGCCAAAATATTAAGATGGATGAAAATAAATAAATGAAGAACCAATAAAAGAGGTCCCCCCCCCCAAAAAACACGTTGACATAGAATTTTAACTAAAAGTATTATTCAGAGCATTTTCAGACAAAGACTAAGAAAAAGAAAGATTATTAGTTCTGCACGTTCATTAAAAGAAGTACTGAAGGATATATTTCAGCAAGATGAATAGTGAATCTAGAGTCTTAGAAGCATTTTTATTAAAGTTAAGAGCAAGCAATAGGCAGTTAATTTTAAAAAGTCATGCTAAACTGTCACTTCTCCCAAATTACATTCAATATAATCCCAGCAAATACACCAACAGTTTTTAAAATGAGGGCTTTTATAAATGTTATATAAAATTTACATGCAAACAGAGGATTAGGAATATCTAATTAAAAAAAAAAAAGGCAGGGCTTCCCTGGTGGTCCATTGAGTAAGGACACCGCCTTGCAGTGCAAGGGGCGCGGGTTCGATCCCCGGTCTGGGAAGATCTCACGTGCCGAGGAGCAGCTGGACCTATGTGTCCAATTACCGAGCTGGAGCTCTGGAGCACATGCGCCCAGAGCCGGTGCTCTGTGACAACAGAGGCCACCGTGATGGGAGGCTCACACAGGCCAAAGAACAAAGATGGATGAAAATAGATAAATGAAAGACCAATAGAAGTGGCCCGCCCTTCACCCTTGCTCCCCAACTCATTCCCCCTCCAAAAAAAAAAAAGAAAAAAAAAGGCAGAGTGCCTTGTCTTACCACATGTCAGTGCACATTATAAATCTATAGTAATTGAGATGTACGATGTTGGCACAGGAATTGGCAAATGAAAAAAATACTAGAAAAGAATGCCCAGAAATACATATCTATACACTATATAGACACACAATAGAGGTGGCATTATAGATGAGTAGTGAATAGACAGATACTTTTAAATGATGGATAATTGTTTACTTATTCTAAAATACTCTATTGATAACAAATAACTAAAAATGATTTCCAGGTTTATTAAAAGACCTAAATGTCAAAGAGGAAAACTAATATTTTAAAAGAATATATAGGAGAAAAGAACTAGACTCACAACTCCATCAAAACACTGGCAAAGGGGCTTCCCTGGTGGTCCAGTGGGTAGGGACACCACCTTGTAGTGCAAGGGCCGCCGGTTTGATCCCTGGCCTGGGAAGATCCCGCGTGCCATGGAGCGGTTGGACTGATGTGTCCAATTACCGAGCCGGAGCTCTGGGGCGCATGCGCCCAGACCCGGTGCTCTGCGACAGCAGAGGCCACTGTGATGGGAGACCCACGCTGGCCAAAGAACAAAGATGGATGAAAATGGAGAAATGAAAGACCAATAGAAGTGGCCGGCCCACCCCTTTCCCTCCCCAACCCGCTCCCCCCAAAAAAAACATTGGCAAAAAAGATGAACAGATAATTCATAAAAGAATGAAAGCGACAATGAATATAAAAGACCTATTATTACAAAAATGGAAATTAATATGAGATAAACATTCTCACTCATCAGGTTGGGAGATTTTAAACATTTTATCAATATCTAGTTGATAAGGATATGAAAAAATGTGGGATGCATGCCCCATTGTTAGAAGAATAAACTAGTATAGCAGTTCTAAGAACAAGTATTGTGAAATGTTACATTATGCACAATCATTTTTTGTTTGACATGTTCAATTATAATAAACACGAGAAACAAAAATAACTCTCTTTAATTCTGAAAATGAATGTACATGATCTATCCTTAAGAACTAATCCTTGTGCTTACCATGTCCATTTGGAAATTATTCATTCCTCATATAGATTCTGAATATTAAATAAGTACCTCCTGTCTCTGTTAAAGGCAGTGCTGAAGACTTGCCTTTCACTTTCAGTGTCTTACCAACATGAATCATTTCAGATGCACAAATGACCTTATCCTAGTTAGGAAACTATCTTTTCATTCTACAGAAAACTGCTTCCTTTTATTATCTGAGCTGTAGATTTTGAGATAATCATAGCTTTTGAGCTATGAAGTCATTCCATTTGTTCCTAATGAATTCTTAGTTTATATATGTCTCTTTACCCTTTTAAGCAAGTGGTTAGATTTAAGGGCACCACTCATAGTACTATTATTACATATTGCTAGTCAAATATCTATAAAAAGATAAATATGAAACCAAGTGATAGTATATCAGAACTCTTTCTAAAAAAGAAATAGCAACATAACCTTACACGTTGTTTACAAAGTTAAATTTAAATTATGCTCCCAAAATAGTAAAAATGATTTTGATATGTACCTGTGGAAAAGAAAACTTTACCAAAAAAAAACGCAAACTGACTTATAAAGTGCCTATAATTTAAAATCACTGCAAATGTCCTGTTTTTCTTTCATTTAACAACTTGCACAAACATTTGAGATGAAAACAGTACATAAAAATAAGCTTGTGCTTAAAATCTTGCCTCAAGTCTAACATACCAGCCTCCTTCTCCCCCCAAAAAATCTATGAAAAGACACTGGACAGTCTTCTATGCTAGCACTTTCCCACCTACTCTTTTCTATGTTTGTGTGTGTATGTATGTGCGTGTGTGTGAAAAAACATCATTAACTCTTAGCACAGCTTGTGAAGGAAGCATAAACATTTTTCACTCTGTGTTTGGTTTATATGTAAATGTTGAAGTTTATTCTGCTAGAACAAATTTCCAAATGCACAGTTTATTTTTTTCTGATAGAAATGCATTAAGTGCACAATATTCAAGCATAAGACAGGTTCTGAGTTACTCTAGAGTTAGGGTGTTATGTCACCAAAGAGCCAAATTTCCTGAGAATAAGGTAAAATCAAAGAAGTCAGAACTAAACCGAGGGGTCTCCACTATTATTCAAAGGGAGAATGTTTCCCTTCATTGTCAAAGAAGTAAAGATAAAGGAAACTTCTTTATGTGTATAGATTGAAAAATATCTACAAAATAATCAATTTTCAAATACATTAGCATCAAAGGAAAGGGTGGTCAAGTTATATTTCCTTTATGACTATAATAGTTTGTGAGAGAGAGGCTGGACTGATAGTCTTTCTCTATGATTACTTTGAAAAAATATTTTCATAATGCATTCTATTAAAACTCATGCTTAAATTATGGAAACATAAGGGCTTTGACCACAAAAGCCTAGAAAGTAAGAAAGGAAATCAGGGAAAGAGGACAAACTGTGCAGAAAACAGGAAGGAAATGATGTTCTCTGAGGAAAACACGTTTTCAGTGTGACTACCAGCTAGTCAAATATCTATAAAAAGATAAATATGAAACCAAGTGATAGTATATCAGAACTCTTTCTAAAAAAGAAATAGCAACATAACCTTACACGTTGTTTACAAAGTTAAATTTAAATTATGCTCCCAAAATAGTAAAAATGATTTTGATATGTACCTGTGGAAAAGAAAACTTTACCAAAAAAAAACGCAAACTGACTTATAAAGTGCCTATAATTTAAAATCACTGCAAATGTCCTGTTTTTCTTTCATTTAACAACTTGCACAAACATTTGAGATGAAAACAGTACATAAAAATAAGCTTGTGCTTAAAATCTTGCCTCAAGTCTAACATACCAGCCTCCTTCTCCCCCCAAAAAATCTATGAAAAGACACTGGACAGTCTTCTATGCTAGCACTTTCCCACCTACTCTTTTCTATGTTTGTGTGTGTATGTATGTGCGTGTGTGTGAAAAAACATCATTAACTCTTAGCACAGCTTGTGAAGGAAGCATAAACATTTTTCACTCTGTGTTTGGTTTATATGTAAATGTTGAAGTTTATTCTGCTAGAACAAATTTCCAAATGCACAGTTTATTTTTTTCTGATAGAAATGCATTAAGTGCACAATATTCAAGCATAAGACAGGTTCTGAGTTACTCTAGAGTTAGGGTGTTATGTCACCAAAGAGCCAAATTTCCTGAGAATAAGGTAAAATCAAAGAAGTCAGAACTAAACCGAGGGGTCTCCACTATTATTCAAAGGGAGAATGTTTCCCTTCATTGTCAAAGAAGTAAAGATAAAGGAAACTTCTTTATGTGTATAGATTGAAAAATATCTACAAAATAATCAATTTTCAAATACATTAGCATCAAAGGAAAGGGTGGTCAAGTTATATTTCCTTTATGACTATAATAGTTTGTGAGAGAGAGGCTGGACTGATAGTCTTTCTCTATGATTACTTTGAAAAAATATTTTCATAATGCATTCTATTAAAACTCATGCTTAAATTATGGAAACATAAGGGCTTTGACCACAAAAGCCTAGAAAGTAAGAAAGGAAATCAGGGAAAGAGGACAAACTGTGCAGAAAACAGGAAGGAAATGATGTTCTCTGAGGAAAACACGTTTTCAGTGTGACTACCAGGTGAATGTAGCTAGTTCATACTGTCTACTTAATTAATCATTGGCCCCTGAGGCTTAAGAAACCTCTAGGTGAAGTGTATATAAATTCTGCTTTCCCCAGAGAATCTATTCTACAATGGAGGTCTATACTGAGTGTCCCTACTGTTTTTTCTGAATTTGGTGAAAATCCTCACTATCACAAGTACATAGAATTCAGTCCATATTGAAGCTTATATGGGGAACCCTGAAGGACTTCCAAGCATGCTTCAAGACTCCAACATGCCATTTTCAATAAAGAAATTGCAATAATCATTATGCAATAATCATTAGAGGCTGGCAAACTATCTATATATTCTCTATACTTTACTACAATTGAAAATAAAACCAACATATATTGTTCCATAGGCCCCCTGTGGACTTATCTATATAAACATGCTGAGAATTTATGCTAATGTATCTTATTTCTTCATTTTGCATTTTAGTTAGAATCTCAGGAAACTTTAGCAAAAAAGATCCAACAAGTTATTATTAAATTAAAGGAGAGTTCTACAACATCATTAGAGTTATGTTAAACTCCAGTATCTCATTTCAAAATCGGTTTTGCCGAATATAAATTCATGACATAAAATAGGTTGAAAGTACCAATATGGGTCCAACAAAACACACACACAAAAAAAATTCTCAATTTTTATGTCATACTTTCTAGCATATGTAATGACATACATTTCTAGCCCTAAGACTTCATATTGATGGGCTTCTTAGTTATTCTGAATTATTTAGTCACCTTTTTTTTTTCAGTGTGCAATATCCTCTGCATTATGGATTTAATACTTATGAGTCCATTTCTATGAAAATTCAAAACACTGTATCCAAAATATTGATATTTTACTGAGGTACATATATGTCACTAATGCTAGTGAGTGAGCCAAGGTAAGTCATTGCAGGGGTCGTTATAGAAAAACCTGATGCTTCTATGATTACTTTGAAAAATATTTTCATAATGCATTCTATTAAAACTCATGCTTAAATTATGGAAACATAAGGGCTTTGACCACAAAAGCCTAGAAAGTAAGAAAGGAAATCAGGGAAAGAGGACAAACTGTGCAGAAAACAGGAAGGAAATGATGTTCTCTGAGGAAAACACGTTTTCAGTGTGACTACCAGGTGAATGTAGCTAGTTCATACTGTCTACTTAATTAATCATTGGCCCCTGAGGCTTAAGAAACCTCTAGGTGAAGTGTATATAAATTCTGCTTTCCCCAGAGAATCTATTCTACAATGGAGGTCTATACTGAGTGTCCCTACTGTTTTTTCTGAATTTGGTGAAAATCCTCACTATCACAAGTACATAGAATTCAGTCCATATTGAAGCTTATATGGGGAACCCTGAAGGACTTCCAAGCATGCTTCAAGACTCCAACATGCCATTTTCAATAAAGAAATTGCAATAATCATTATGCAATAATCATTAGAGGCTGGCAAACTATCTATATATTCTCTATACTTTACTACAATTGAAAATAAAACCAACATATATTGTTCCATAGGCCCCCTGTGGACTTATCTATATAAACATGCTGAGAATTTATGCTAATGTATCTTATTTCTTCATTTTGCATTTTAGTTAGAATCTCAGGAAACTTTAGCAAAAAAGATCCAACAAGTTATTATTAAATTAAAGGAGAGTTCTACAACATCATTAGAGTTATGTTAAACTCCAGTATCTCATTTCAAAATCGGTTTTGCCGAATATAAATTCATGACATAAAATAGGTTGAAAGTACCAATATGGGTCCAACAAAACACACACACAAAAAAAATTCTCAATTTTTATGTCATACTTTCTAGCATATGTAATGACATACATTTCTAGCCCTAAGACTTCATATTGATGGGCTTCTTAGTTATTCTGAATTATTTAGTCACCTTTTTTTTTTCAGTGTGCAATATCCTCTGCATTATGGATTTAATACTTATGAGTCCATTTCTATGAAAATTCAAAACACTGTATCCAAAATATTGATATTTTACTGAGGTACATATATGTCACTAATGCTAGTGAGTGAGCCAAGGTAAGTCGTCTAGAATTCTCTTTGTCAAAGTAGCCTAGACAACTTCTTATCTTTATGTAGGCAGTGATTCCTCTAACTTGAAGTAAACTTTCCTCCTTGGAGAAACATACAACCATCCATCTCTTGGCCATCTTTCCAACTCCTCTTACACCAAAGAGTTGATAATGTTGGCAACAGAAAGGTTGACAAACTTTTTTGCAATGGAGATTACTCTTGAACCAGTCAAGTAGAAGTTTGAGGTGCTAAACATAAACATAAACCACATAAACTTAGTAAAGTTTGAGGTGCAAAGGAAACCATAGCAAAATGAAAAGAGAACCTACAGAATGGGACAAAATACTTGCAAATGATGCAACTGATAAGGGATTGATCTCCAAAATATACAAACACCTCATGCACCTCTGTGTCAAAAAGAAAAATCAAAAAGAACTCAATCAATCAAAAAATAGGCAGAAGATTAAAATTTCTACAAAGAAGACATACAGCTGGCCAGAAAACATACAAAAGGATGCTCAACATCACTAATTATCAGAGAGATGCAAATCAAACCTACAATGAGGCCATCATCACAAAAATCTACAAACAAGAATGTTAGAGAGGATGTGAAAAAGGTGAACCCTCATACAGTTTTGGTAAGAATATAAATTGGTACAGTCACTGTGGAGAACAGTACAGAGGTTTCGTAAAACACTTAAAATAGAACTACCATATGATCCAGAAAATTCCGCTCTCAGAGAAAACCATACTTCAAAAAACTACATGTACTCCAGTGTTCACTGCACCAATATTTACCAAGACATGGAATCAACCTCAAAGTCCAACGAGAGAGAAATGGATAAAGAAGATATGGTACATAAATGCAGTGGAATATTACTCAGACATAAAAGAGAACAAAGAATTCCATTTGCAGTAACATGGAGGACCTAGAGACTATCATACTCATTGAGGTAAGTCACAGAAATACAAATATATGGTATCACTCATATGCAGAATCTAATTAAAATGATACAAATGAACTTATTTACAAAACAGAAACTGACTCACAGATTTTGAAAACAAATTTATGGTTACCAAATGGGAGATGGGTGGGGGAGGAATAAAGTTGGAATTTGGGATTAACATACATGCACTACTATCTATAAAATGGATAACTAACAGGGATCTACTATATAGCATAGAGAACTTCACTCAATAGTCTGTAATCATCTATATGGGTAAAGAATCTGAAAATATCTATAACTGAACTTCTCCGCTGTACACCTGAAACTAACACAACATTGTAAAGCAACTATATTCCAATATTATTTTTTTAAGTAGAATGTTTTGTTCCCTGAAGTGATTCAACTGTATCATGTTCTCTACAGAACATTTAAGAACAAAATTTACTGTGTACAGTGTTCATCAAGTAGGTGTCAGAAATTTTAGCAAAATTCGAAAGGGGGTTAAGTTCAAATAAGACAGGCAAAAAATATATCTTAATGCATGCAGATTTTAGGGGAAAACCCACATCTTGGGCATCTACCTTCATTCAGCACCAAGTGAGAGAGAGGTGCTAGCTCAGCGAGGGGACCAACTGGAACTGAGCATTAGTTAAACAATAGAAAGCATGTGTATTTCTGTAGCAGGAAGCATGGAAGATCAGATTGCTGCTTCAGCATTTCTACTTGAAAAAAATATAGCTCAACAAGTGACATGGAGTAAGAAAAAACAAGTTGTTAAACAGAACCCCCCTGCTCCCCCCAGAAAAGTCTATTGCAAAGAAAACATGCTGGGCACGTATTACACAGCCACTATCATCATTCACTTGTTAAGAGTTCTCAATTCAGGTGAATTCATAGTCAAAAATTATATGGGGTGATATAATGCTCTGTGTGTCTATATATTTTTGTAGACTTTATTTTAATAGCTTTATAAATTACTTGATTTTATACAATCACTAAGGGTCTGATGGGGTCTCTGTAATTGTTCAGCAATACTTTACTGTACTTTATGAGTGGAATTATATGGTTTAGTAGTATTTACAAATTTGGAGGTTTGCAAAGGTCTCAGGACATATACCTTTGGGCTACTGGGATTATGTTTTACATACACATATAAATAAGCTATCTCCATATAATTTTATTTATTATAACTTCACAATAATTCAAAAAACAGGTGATTTAATAGGGTGATGCTTTCTCTATCCTGCATTTGGAATGGTAATAAAGTTGGAATTTGGGATTAACATACATGCACTACTATCTATAAAATGGATAACTAACAGGGATCTACTATATAGCATAGAGAACTTCACTCAATAGTCTGTAATCATCTATATGGGTAAAGAATCTGAAAATATCTATAACTGAACTTCTCCGCTGTACACCTGAAACTAACACAACATTGTAAAGCAACTATATTCCAATATTATTTTTTTAAGTAGAATGTTTTGTTCCCTGAAGTGATTCAACTGTATCATGTTCTCTACAGAACATTTAAGAACAAAATTTACTGTGTACAGTGTTCATCAAGTAGGTGTCAGAAATTTTAGCAAAATTCGAAAGGGGGTTAAGTTCAAATAAGACAGGCAAAAAATATATCTTAATGCATGCAGATTTTAGGGGAAAACCCACATCTTGGGCATCTACCTTCATTCAGCACCAAGTGAGAGAGAGGTGCTAGCTCAGCGAGGGGACCAACTGGAACTGAGCATTAGTTAAACAATAGAAAGCATGTGTATTTCTGTAGCAGGAAGCATGGAAGATCAGATTGCTGCTTCAGCATTTCTACTTGAAAAAAATATAGCTCAACAAGTGACATGGAGTAAGAAAAAACAAGTTGTTAAACAGAACCCCCCTGCTCCCCCCAGAAAAGTCTATTGCAAAGAAAACATGCTGGGCACGTATTACACAGCCACTATCATCATTCACTTGTTAAGAGTTCTCAATTCAGGTGAATTCATAGTCAAAAATTATATGGGGTGATATAATGCTCTGTGTGTCTATATATTTTTGTAGACTTTATTTTAATAGCTTTATAAATTACTTGATTTTATACAATCACTAAGGGTCTGATGGGGTCTCTGTAATTGTTCAGCAATACTTTACTGTACTTTATGAGTGGAATTATATGGTTTAGTAGTATTTACAAATTTGGAGGTTTGCAAAGGTCTCAGGACATATACCTTTGGGCTACTGGGATTATGTTTTACATACACATATAAATAAGCTATCTCCATATAATTTTATTTATTATAGCTTCACAATAATCATCCAAATGGATATAGTTACAGGTGATTTAATAGGGTGATGCTTTCTCTATCCTGCATTGTTCAATATTATATTTGGTTGATGTCTCTAGTAAGATAATGTTTGTTTTTATCTCTTAATTTGTTTATTCCCCTTTCATGTTTCTTTTCTTTTTTCCCTCAGACATCAATAGTCAAGGTAAAGAAAGCTTATTGTCCAAAGGTTGAAGATATAAAGAAACAACAAATGGTCGGTACTTTTAAAATTTCCTCAAACTGCCTTTTAAGAGATAAAATAGTATATTTGACCAAAGTAAGGCTCAGTATTTATCCTGCAGCAACACAACAGGGAAGAGAATAACAAATGACAGCCCCACACTGCTCTCTCCACAGGCCCCCAGAATCAGCAAGGGCTGAGAACTGGAGGCATCCACTTCCCAGGTGGCTCTAGTGGTAAAGAATCCACCTGCCAATGCGGGAGACATAAGAAACCTGGCTTCAATCCCTGGGTTGGGAAGATCCCTTGGGAAAGGAAATGGCAATCCACTCTAGAATTCTTGCCTGGAGAATCCAATGGACAGAGGAGCCTGGTGGGCTACAGTCTATAGGTTCACAAAGAATCACTGAAGAGATTTAACATGCACTATACACAAATTCTTTGCCTAGACTCATGTGAATTGCCCCGGGTGGGTCCTTTAGCAACATCTTGGGGCAATTACAATCAACACCCCCACAATCAAAGTGAAGCACAATGATTTCCAGATAAGGGTGAAATTTAGAAGGCAAAGTTCAGTTTAGGAACTGGGAAGAAAGCGAACCAGCAGTAGCAGCTGTCCCATTACACTTGTCTTCAAGAAAAATATTTAACACATTCCAAGGGTATGTAATAATATGGTAATATTAGGGAAAGATAAATAAACAAAAGCAATTTTAATAGGAGCAGCTGAATAAACTATTAGCTTGAAGAGAGACTCAATGAGACCACTGTAATTTTATTATCTAAATTATATATAGCCATGAAACATACAGTAAGAACATTTTTAAAAAAACTTTGGTCTCTTGTATTTCTTAATTTTTTTCATTCATTTATTTTCATCGATTTTTATTCTTTGACCTGTGGGGGCTTCCCACTGCAGTGGCCTACCTCGTGCAGAGCACTGGCTCCGAGCGCATGTGCTTAAGAGTGCCGGCCGGGCCAGGAATCAAACCAGCGCTCCTTGTGCTGCAAGGCAGACTCTTTACCCACTGGACCACCAGGGAAACCAGGAAGAGAATCTTGACTGAACTTATCTTCATTATTTCCTAAAAGCATTGAAATTTTCAACAGCTGTGTTTAAAATAGCAAGGACTTTGGCCACTCAAATTAAATTTATTTATTACCTTGATATTTGAAAATATCATTAAGAGGTGCCATTTGTGACAATATGTGACAATGCCCATCTTAATCATCTTAGAGGTGTAAAAATTAACAATTACTGCTTGTGAATATTTATTGAATATGAAGCAAATCTATAGTACTGTATTGAATGCATTACTAATATTGATAAGTTGTAGTTTCACTATTTTCATGGTATGCAAATAGTATATATTTTTTTCTTTCTTAAGGATAATTCTTTTTTTATCTAGACTGAAAAACACAAACATTTCTCAAACATCTAACATTTGTGAAGCACTATGCTAAATACTGTGAGCCATTATCTATCTCCTTATCTATCTATTTTATAATCCCTACTCTGAGGACTTCATTCTGTTCAATGAAACATAAAGTATGAAAACATGATAAAATAATTCAACAATGTAAGTCAGAAAATATTTGACCAGGTAAGTGGTAAAGAACATTTGTATTCTAAATTCAGAGATGCAAGAATTTATTGGAGTTGGAAAAGCTGGGAAAGATGTCATATGGGTGCATATTAATAGGGAAATCCATGTAGAGTGAGGAAATGATCAGAATTATTTTGTGGTTAAAATCAATGCAGGGGAAAGTTAGTAACTCAATGATATTTTAAAAGGTTAAACAGAACAAAAGAAAAATAGAGTAGAGAGAATTGTGAATGATTTCTTTGCCTTATGTGGCCTATGATGATGAAGTAAATCATCATTTTATGGCGAGTTTCTCAGGCAATCTTTCTCAAGAGTCAAGCTTGAAGCTACACACATCCTCAGAAAGGTGGCATAATTTATGCCTTATAGTGGTATCCCAACTTATGATAAAGACATTAAAACCAGAACCAACAGAAGCAAATGATTCGAACGGTAATGAGAAGTGGAACCATGCATGATTTAGTTATTTATCTTCATATTGGTCCAGGAAAGAATTGAGACCATACAGGTCAGATCATGTCTGTGAGATAAAATCAAAGCAAGAAATAATGAGCATATAAAGCAAGAAACTGTAATTGAGACAATTAGCAGTGATCTTTTTATGACACCCATTGAAGGTTTCTTTATCACAGACACTTCTACCAAACTAATTAGCTGCACCTACTGCAAAATATGGTAACAAAGACAACTCAGATTTACCTTAATTAGGAATATAAGGTAGTAGTTCAAGTCAGAGATAAACTAACAGTGGGTGTACGAGTTGAAATTCCCAGGAGAGGTGGGTATTGGATTTGAGAAATGCAAACACAGGGAAAGAGGAAGACCGGAGACAAGCTTTGGCTGCTTGCAGTTGGCCCTTCAAAAATTGAAAACTCTGGAAATAATTGAAAACCAGTGGATTTTAATCATTATGAGAGTAAGAAGTTATCTTGCTCACCAGTGTATTCTAAACACAGAACACGTAATCTGACACTCTCTATTTTGTGAATGACTGTACATTTGAAATGACTGTATCAATATCTCCATCTTTAAGCATGACTCAGAGATGGTAATCACTTGTAAAGGAAACTGGTTGCAATTACCACCTCAGTCCAGGCCTAACTCATAGCACAACTCTGAACAAGGAAACATCAAGGAATGACCCTGTTCTAACATGGTTGTTTTTTTTTTTTTGGTCACTTCTATTGATCTTTCATTTATTTATTTTGTTCTTTGGCCTGTGTGGGCCTTCAATTACAGTGGCCTCTCTTGTTGCAGAGCACTGGCCCTGGGTGCATGTGCTCCAGAGTTCCGGCTTGGTAGTTGGACACATCGGTCCAGTCACTCTGAGGCACTGGTTGTGGGCCTTCAATTACAGTGGCCTATGATGATGAAGTAAATCATCATTTTATGGCGAGTTTCTCAGGCAATCTTTCTCAAGAGTCAAGCTTGAAGCTACACACATCCTCAGAAAGGTGGCATAATTTATGCCTTATAGTGGTATCCCAACTTATGATAAAGACATTAAAACCAGAACCAACAGAAGCAAATGATTCGAACGGTAATGAGAAGTGGAACCATGCATGATTTAGTTATTTATCTTCATATTGGTCCAGGAAAGAATTGAGACCATACAGGTCAGATCATGTCTGTGAGATAAAATCAAAGCAAGAAATAATGAGCATATAAAGCAAGAAACTGTAATTGAGACAATTAGCAGTGATCTTTTTATGACACCCATTGAAGGTTTCTTTATCACAGACACTTCTACCAAACTAATTAGCTGCACCTACTGCAAAATATGGTAACAAAGACAACTCAGATTTACCTTAATTAGGAATATAAGGTAGTAGTTCAAGTCAGAGATAAACTAACAGTGGGTGTACGAGTTGAAATTCCCAGGAGAGGTGGGTATTGGATTTGAGAAATGCAAACACAGGGAAAGAGGAAGACCGGAGACAAGCTTTGGCTGCTTGCAGTTGGCCCTTCAAAAATTGAAAACTCTGGAAATAATTGAAAACCAGTGGATTTTAATCATTATGAGAGTAAGAAGTTATCTTGCTCACCAGTGTATTCTAAACACAGAACACGTAATCTGACACTCTCTATTTTGTGAATGACTGTACATTTGAAATGACTGTATCAATATCTCCATCTTTAAGCATGACTCAGAGATGGTAATCACTTGTAAAGGAAACTGGTTGCAATTACCACCTCAGTCCAGGCCTAACTCATAGCACAACTCTGAACAAGGAAACATCAAGGAATGACCCTGTTCTAACATGGTTGTTTTTTTTTTTTTGGTCACTTCTATTGATCTTTCATTTATTTATTTTTGTTCTTTGGCCTGTGTGGGCCTTCAATTACAGTGGCCTCTCTTGTTGCAGAGCACTGGCCCTGGGTGCATGTGCTCCAGAGTTCCGGCTTGGTAGTTGGACACATCGGTCCAGTCACTCTGAGGCACGTGGGCTCTTCCCAGGCCAGGAATCGAACCAGCGCCCCTTGCACTTCAAGGCTGTGTCCTTACCCACTGAACCACCAGGGAAGCCCCTGACATGTTTTATATTTGTCTAAATTAAAGTTCAAATACGATATTTCTAACCTCAGTTACAATCTCAGAATAATGCATCTTATAAATAGCAACAGATTTTTTTAAAAGAAGCATTTATCATGTAAGAAAAAGGACGATATTGCTTCAAGAATCAGTCGGTGGTACCTTCTTAATGAGAGGATTTATACTCCATTGTTTTCAGTTTAAATGTCAATGCATGTACATATAAACATTTGTAAAAACAGGTTTCGGTAGATCATGCTATGTAAAGGTCATACAGACCTTGCAAATATTGCTGCATCTCTAACTCAAAAAATCCATTTCTTGAGTTCCATATCAAATGACACTCTTTTCTTCTGATAGTCAGTGGATCCTCAAAGTTTCACATTCCCACATTTTGAAGAGCCCACATGAAACCATATGCAATTAGCATATGTTATATTGTGATATGTTCTGTCAACAATAGCTCTCTGATCAATGATGCAGCCTAACTGTTGAATCATCAAAACACGACAGCAGTATTTTACAACTTCAGTTCTGCATAATGTGAAGTAATATGCCTGCCTGCCCTCTGTAAATATAAGAGAAAATTTGTTTGGCTCCATATTTTATTTTGCTTTCAGGATTACACTGCTCACTAACTTCAACAAAAGCAATACAGTGAGAAATACTGCCTCGTGATACCACAGTTCTGTCCATCAGTATCAAAAATTCTCTTGGTCCATATAGTTTTGATACAATTACGAGATGGTAATCACTTGTAAAGGAAACTGGTTGCAATTACCACCTCAGTCCAGGCCTAACTCATAGCACAACTCTGAACAAGGAAACATCAAGGAATGACCCTGTTCTAACATGGTTGTTTTTTTTTTTTTGGTCACTTCTATTGATCTTTCATTTATTTATTTTTGTTCTTTGGCCTGTGTGGGCCTTCAATTACAGTGGCCTCTCTTGTTGCAGAGCACTGGCCCTGGGTGCATGTGCTCCAGAGTTCCGGCTTGGTAGTTGGACACATCGGTCCAGTCACTCTGAGGCACGTGGGCTCTTCCCAGGCCAGGAATCGAACCAGCGCCCCTTGCACTTCAAGGCTGTGTCCTTACCCACTGAACCACCAGGGAAGCCCCTGACATGTTTTATATTTGTCTAAATTAAAGTTCAAATACGATATTTCTAACCTCAGTTACAATCTCAGAATAATGCATCTTATAAATAGCAACAGATTTTTTTAAAAGAAGCATTTATCATGTAAGAAAAAGGACGATATTGCTTCAAGAATCAGTCGGTGGTACCTTCTTAATGAGAGGATTTATACTCCATTGTTTTCAGTTTAAATGTCAATGCATGTACATATAAACATTTGTAAAAACAGGTTTCGGTAGATCATGCTATGTAAAGGTCATACAGACCTTGCAAATATTGCTGCATCTCTAACTCAAAAAATCCATTTCTTGAGTTCCATATCAAATGACACTCTTTTCTTCTGATAGTCAGTGGATCCTCAAAGTTTCACATTCCCACATTTTGAAGAGCCCACATGAAACCATATGCAATTAGCATATGTTATATTGTGATATGTTCTGTCAACAATAGCTCTCTGATCAATGATGCAGCCTAACTGTTGAATCATCAAAACACGACAGCAGTATTTTACAACTTCAGTTCTGCATAATGTGAAGTAATATGCCTGCCTGCCCTCTGTAAATATAAGAGAAAATTTGTTTGGCTCCATATTTTATTTTGCTTTCAGGATTACACTGCTCACTAACTTCAACAAAAGCAATACAGTGAGAAATACTGCCTCGTGATACCACAGTTCTGTCCATCAGTATCAAAAATTCTCAATCCTAACACCGGTGCCAGAAGATGAATCACATTATGGTAATTCAGTAATTGTATATGGATTCACATATGCAAGTGTACTTAAGAGAATACAAAACAAACACAAGTTAGAGAAGCAATTACATCCCTGAAGTTTTTGTCAATGATGTTAGAGAATATGTTAGAAATCACCTAACACAATCTCACCATTAGTGAAAACAGTGGGAGTTCAGAATGTAAATGATTAGCTCCAGGTCACACAGGTAGTTGGTATATCCTAGAAAATTCTCTATTTACATTTCTTAATGACGTTTCCTTACCATTATACTGTTTAGGTCATGTTGATGTTAACTACCACCAGATCAGCACCGATTCTAACTCAATAACTTTAAAAGGACTAACCTGAAAAGACTCTGAAAAGTTCATCTTGAAGGAGTAGTGAGAGATAAGGCAGGATCCAAGATAGCCTGAAGGATCAGAATCCAAACTAGACAACGTGCATGTAAGACTTCTACTGGAGCTTTATGAACAAAATAAAAGGTCATAGAAATAGATTTTTAGCAAAGATAAGGTGCTATGAATTTACAGGATAACAGGGAAAACCTTGCCATCAAGGGGGTCCAAATTAGAGAACTGCCTGCAGAAATTCACTGGCAAATGAGACTTTTCTGGCTGTCCAGCGGTTAAGACTTTGCCTTCCAATACGGGGTGTGTGGCTTGGATATCTGGTCAGGGAACTAAGATCCCACATAAGAAAACAGAAGCGGTATTTAAACAAATTCAATAAAGACCTTAAAAAATTCAATAGGAAAGATAAGGCTCTGTGACTACTTTTTTTATAACAAAGATTTACAGTTTTTTCATTTGTTTTGAGAGAAGTTGTATTTGAATGTTTAAGTGGTTTTATGATTCATGCTCTGAAATCATTAGCAGATGATTTAATATCTAATTCATCTCAATAATGACAGTAGGAGAGGTCGTCCTTGATTCTAGTTGTGCTTTTCTTGATTCTAGCTGTGGTGAGTGAGCTCTGATGGTGCCCCTGGGTGTTCCATCCACTATGTAGAGAAAGCTTGAATCTTAGTACAACCTTTTATTTCATCAGGCATTCACCGTAATGTAGTTTTGGTATACAAGGTACAATTTGGTATACAGGCTGTGGTTCCAAGGACTGCTCTATATTCAGAAGCTTTGTGCTATTCTTCTGACCCCCTTGGGTAACTGGTGACAACTGGTGACAATGGTCCCTAATGGTACTGCCTGAGGGGGCCAAAGGCATTCCCCAGGCTGAGGGACCTAATGCCTCTAGGTGGAGTAGGGGTGTCGTAGGCTCAGGAAGACAAAGAGCTTCCCAGAGATGGTCACTGTGGCAGAAGTGCTACACTGGTACTCTCCAGCAGCTGCCATGCCTCTGGCTAGAAGAGAGGAATCTCAGGGCCTCCAGGCCAGGAAGAATTCCTTGGCCCCAAACCTCCTGTGACAGATAAGCCACAACTACACATGACCCATGGTTGCCCAAGTATCACTGGGCATGGGAGCAAAGCTCCAGGTCCAAAGGGACAGAGGAGCTTTCTGGACCAGGTTGCTTGCTGCGACTGTATCTTTCTTGTCGTTTCTGCCAACACACCCTGGTTTGTCCCTGGGGGAAAAGGGAGTCTCAGGCCTGCAGGCCTTCAATGGGAGGATCATTTTTTCATGGCAAGATCCTTCTGTGTATTACAAACAGAATACTTCCTGGCTGAAAACTTGCTATGGGGGTATTTCCCCTGCCCATGTCTTGGGGTTACCTCTGTGTTCCTGTGTAGTAAAGGGCAGCTTCAGCCCATAGGAACAGACAGGCAGTCTGGATCAGGCCAGGTGAGATGGGGTCCCTTGACCTGGTGCTATGGAGTCATCTAAATATTACTTGCAGTGTGTCTCAGGCTTACAGGAGCAAAGCCTTCCCAGATGAGGTCATTTGCTAAAGCAAGGTTCCTCTATCTGGTGATGCCAACTCTGTCCGTGTCTTTTAGAAGAGGATGACAGTCTATGGCAAAGAGAAACCTTTTACCTGTCTGCTTATTGCTAGTATTGCCCCTGCTCAATAGACTCTCACTATTGTACCTGGCTCATCAGGGATAATCAGAGGAACTTAGAGGAGCAATGAGCCCACCTGAGCTGCTTTCTGCTACTCCAATTGGGGGTTTCTGATGTGTAGATATAGGTCACCTTCTTTTGCTGGATGGAAGTACACAGGAGATATTCCTATGTTCATTTTCTTCCAGTCCTGGAGTCTCAATCCAGTTTGTTTTCTTCTGACCATCTTTCACAGATCTCTTCTAATTGTTTCTTGGGTTATCTCTAGCACTTATTATTGTATTTAACTGGGAAGGCCAGGGAGAAATGAGTCTATGCCATCTTGTCTGAACTGAAAGTCTCAGTCTGTCCGAATAAGTTTTAAGGGGTTATTCAGATACGGGTCGTTTTAAAAATACATAGAATCTTAAAAAAAAAAAAAGATGTTACAAGACCTAAATCTGCATCCCATTATACTATGCTGTGTGCACGGTGGCTGTGGGTTGTTCCAATTACAAGTGAATAGCAGTCTTTGAAGTTAACAACAAATAAAGTTTCGACTATGCCATATGATGAGTTGAATGAATCCATTTGGTATGTTTCCTTCATTATATATTTAGCATTTGTGTTAGTAATTGAAATAAAAATAAAGCTGGCAATAAAAATATCTCAGTTCATCAAAATATGTGAAACTTGAAACTTTAATATGCAGATTCATTTTCCTCTGTTTAATTTTATGAAAACATCTGTTAAAACTATTCAAAAAAAAATCCCCATCAGTCTGAAATTGTTGACTAGTATATGGCAAATGTGTCTATAAATATAAGTATATTTATTAATCATAAACGTATCTAGTTTGAACAAGTTAGGGAGTACAATAAGCTGCTATTATAGTATCTAATAATCAAGGTCAAATATGCCTATTAAAAAATAATTCAGTTTGAATCAAGTGTTCAGTTTGATTATAAACATACAACAATCCATTTTTTTTCAATAATTGGAACTTTTATTAAAGGAAATAACAACATGTTGTAAATAACTCATGAATCTTAGAGGGCTTTATTTTCTAAATTTCTTCCAATTTAAATGTAGGACAAAAATTATGTCTAAATGTTTTAAGATAATAGAATACAAGATAATTTTTGCTATTTGTACTTGGTATTTTCAATTTCAAATGATACTTTGAATTTTGATCAGAGGAACTTAGAGGAGCAATGAGCCCACCTGAGTTTTCCATAGGTTTCTGATGTGTAGATATAGGTCACCTTCTTTTGCTGGATGGAAGTACACAGGAGATATTCCTATGTTCATTTTCTTCCAGTCCTGGAGTCTCAATCCAGTTTGTTTTCTTCTGACCATCTTTCACAGATCTCTTCTAATTGTTTCTTGGGTTATCTCTAGCACTTATTATTGTATTTAACTGGGAAGGCCAGGGAGAAATGAGTCTATGCCATCTTGTCTGAACTGAAAGTCTCAGTCTGTCCGAATAAGTTTTAAGGGGTTATTCAGATACGGGTCGTTTTAAAAATACATAGAATCTTAAAAAAAAAAAAAGATGTTACAAGACCTAAATCTGCATCCCATTATACTATGCTGTGTGCACGGTGGCTGTGGGTTGTTCCAATTACAAGTGAATAGCAGTCTTTGAAGTTAACAACAAATAAAGTTTCGACTATGCCATATGATGAGTTGAATGAATCCATTTGGTATGTTTCCTTCATTATATATTTAGCATTTGTGTTAGTAATTGAAATAAAAATAAAGCTGGCAATAAAAATATCTCAGTTCATCAAAATATGTGAAACTTGAAACTTTAATATGCAGATTCATTTTCCTCTGTTTAATTTTATGAAAACATCCGTTAAAACTATTCAAAAAAAAATCCCCATCAGTCTGAAATTGTTGACTAGTATATGGCAAATGTGTCTATAAATATAAGTATATTTATTAATCATAAACGTATCTAGTTTGAACAAGTTAGGGAGTACAATAAGCTGCTATTATAGTATCTAATAATCAAGGTCAAATATGCCTATTAAAAAATAATTCAGTTTGAATCAAGTGTTCAGTTTGATTATAAACATACAACAATCCATTTTTTTTCAATAATTGGAACTTTTATTAAAGGAAATAACAACATGTTGTAAATAACTCATGAATCTTAGAGGGCTTTATTTTCTAAATTTCTTCCAATTTAAATGTAGGACAAAAATTATGTCTAAATGTTTTAAGATAATAGAATACAAGATAATTTTTGCTATTTGTGTACTTGGTATTTTAATCAAAGCTTTTCATAATGGCTTAATGCACTTTTGTAATTTTGCTTCATATTTTTATTTACCTTTAAAACCTTCTTTAATCCAGGCTCTTTTTCTTTCTTTTTTTTTTAGCCATTCTCCCCAGGCTCCAAATCACAGGCCCTTTCATGTAAACTTTGGTTTTCTGTCTCATGTCACTTTGTAAACAATTCAACAGCCAAAACTTTCCTGATCATCCTTGCCCTCTGCCCGCCAATGAAACTTAAAACACAGAGCATAGCACTTCCCAATAGATTCTTGTTAAATGTATTGATATTTGACAAGGAAAAAAACAGTAGGTCAAAATAAAATTATGAACTTTTTTTTCCTTTGAGAATCATAGTTTAAATTCAGTGAGGGGTATTAACGATGCTGCATAAATGATTTCCTATTTTACTGAAGTGTTTAATAAGGCCTTTTAAAAAGTACTTCATCACATCCCGCTCTTTAAAGTGGGACTCTTCTGGGACTCCTTTTGGTTCCTAATAAGTGATAAAGAAAAACAGGATATTTGGCTTGCAAAAGGACCTAAATAGGAGAGTTGGCTAAGCTATTAATACATATTCTTTAAAATTGGACTGATGTAATTTTATTTTATTATATCTACAATTTCCACAGATACATTGTCAATTGCTTTCTTTATTAACTTATGAAGTATATTCTTTAAAAAGGAAGCCACATACAAAACCTTTGATGATGCTACAGAATGAACCAGCCATTTTCTTTCTTATCTTCTTATTAAAATGAGAGTTTTCCAACAGCTTAAATTCCTCTGTACTTTTTGTGTGTTATAATGTTGGGGAGGGACAAAAGATAGACTTCATGCTTTAACGCTAAGTACCGATGCACTCCTAAATCAATGTGACATCCAAAGTGAAAGAAAAATGTACACAAAGCCTTTACAACATATTTTTGCTTGCAGAGATTCTGGAAATCAGAGGATCAAAGAAGAAAACTCAGAATTCTGTCAAAATGATCTGAAACAGGGAACATACCAAACAAGAGAGAGATTTGAGAAGGCCTGCCCAGCCTTCAATCTTTCTCCCTTTGCTGAGAACAGGTAACCTCTTCCCATAACAAACCCATGAGAATAGTCCCCTGGTGCCATGTTCACACCATGTGGTCAATAGTCACACACTCCCAGCTAAGGCTGAAGGAACCAAGCTTATTGACATGTGACTCAAATTGGAACACATACACAGTCTTCCTGAAGTATTTTACCTGAGATACATAAAATTAAAACTTGAGTCCTCAGTCATCCTCAGTGATTCAAAATAAGGGGAAAGGTCCATATCTCCACCATTCCTATAAGTCTCATCATTCAATTTTCCTTAAATTCTATAATTTATGATATAAATGACCACACACACATACACAGCTTAAATATTGAACTGTATTTCATTTGGGTTTCTATCTCTTATGAAGAAGATACATTATTAATATTCACAACATGGCTTGAAAATTGGGTACATTTCAGAAAGAAAAGATGATACTGCTTGACAGACTGAAGTAAACAAGGAACAAGGATATTTTCAACAACATTTTATCATGCTTTGAAATAATTTTTTCCAGAAGCCTGAGAGCATGTCAAGTATTGTGTTTCATATATAACTCTAAAAAAGGAATGTATATGATAGAACACTATGTACTGTTCCTCTAAACTCTTCCTTTATATCAGTAAGACCTCCTACAAAAATTCCACTTTTATATACAAGTTTACAGAATGTAGAAGTCCTATCTAATTTTGTACATCCACTTAAAACCAAATTAACTGCCATAAAACAAATTTAATTTAGTCAATTTGCTCACTATTTCATTTGAGAATGTTATATAAGTGCAAAGGTACACATCTACAAGAAATTCAAGTTACTAATAATCTGTCCTAATTCAGTGTTCATAATCTACCATAAAAGAAAGCAATACAGATATGTTTGAAGATAGTTTTGCTTCCTTATCACTAGGCCTATTCTCCTGTTCTGTTCTTCATAGGTGGCTACCATACATGAAATTTATGTTCATCAACCCACTCCAACTGTTTTACTTTCACAGGCATTTCTACATCCATTAACAATAAATGACAGTATATGTGTGTGTCCATGTGTGTCTATGAGACTTTTAAAAATGTATTCAAGTACAAGGTACCCTTTATAGAGCTAACCAGTTGTCCACAGACATCCATGAAGCCCCACTCACACTGTGGCATTAAAGAGAAGTGCAGAGAGAGGCTACTCAGCCTGTAAGTACATTTCACAGCCCTTCTCCCATCCAGGTGTGCTTATATGATTAGTTTCTCCCGGTAGAATGTGAGTGAAAGTAACTGGTTATCAGCTCTAGGTTAAGGATTTTTAAAAAGCCAATGTGCCTTTTCCAATCTCTCTTTCCAATCCACTGGATGAATGCAAAGGGTTCTGAGATCAAAGAGGTGGTGGAACAACAAGGAGGAAAGGAGTTATGATCCTGACATCACCGTGTACTGGGAAGCCACATGATGACATGGACACACATGGACTGTGACATGAACAAATAATACATATCTACTGGATTACATCATTGACATTTTGGGTTTGGTTTGTTATAGTAGCTAGCATTAAAACAACTAATACAGTTGCTTTAGAATGATATAAATTTACATATGTATATTTATATATACAGAGAGAATGATATAAATTTATATATATATATATTTATATAGTTATTTAGGATGACACAAATACAGTTTATATCATTCTCAACCTTTTCTTCTTTCATTCAACATTCTATATTTGAAATATATCAATATGATTTGTAGATCAAATCTAAGGTTCCTCAAATCCAGCAGTGACTGACATTTTGGACTGGAAAATTGTTTTTGTTGTTGGGGAAAAGGCCTGTCCTTTTCACTGTAGAATGTTTAGCAGCATTCCTGGCCTCTACCCAATAGATGCCAGTAGAATTCCACCTCTCCTCGGGCATTACAATAAAAAATCTCTATTTCCAAACATTCCCTGATTGAGAATCACAAATCTGATGCCTAACTTTCACCATTTCAGTTGTACTTCATCACACATATTAAGGATATTTATGATATTTTCACTAGTCAAACATTTCTGCAATGAATATCCTTCCAACTGACTTGGAGCTACATTATGTAACTCCTATTACTTCCCTAAGAAGAAGGATCTTTTCTTCAATGCCAATAAGAGCAGAAACATCATATAGTTTTGAAAGTAAGGGACAGTGAGTGCTGTGCAATTGTTGGGAGGGGTGGGAAAGGGGGGATATACATATGACTAATCCGGGAACATACATATCTGTAAACAACAAAACTCTGTAAAAGTTAAAAGCAAAATAAAGGTTTAAAAAAAATTAAAAATAAATAAATAAAAAAGAAAGCAAGGGACAGTGAAAAATGGGGGAATATACCACTCCTCAGCCTTTTAGTTAAGATCAAGTGTAAAAATGGGTGAATAGAATTTAAAGCACAAAGATGACACACACCAAAAAAACCTGAATTCTACACTGAACATAATGCTTAGTTGTTAATTGATGTAATGGATACTTCTGTGTTAAGCTTATCAACTAAATGGCTCACCATCCACTCTCTGGTGTTTTTCTATGATTCTTACTTTCTCCAAACCAACCCACTACCATCTAATCCAGCTTCACATCCTCAGTGCTCATTACAAAATAGACCTCATGTGACGCTACATTTTTCTATCATAACTGTCATTACCCTTGTACATGTGTGCTCAGTTACTTCAATCGTGTCTGATTCTTTACGATCCCATGGACTCTAGGCCACCCAGCTTCTCTGTCTGTGGGACTCTCCAGGCAAGAATACTGGAGTGAGTTGCAATGTACTCCTCCAGGGGACCTTTCCAACAGAGGGTTCAAACCCACGTCTCTTACATCTCCTGCACTGGCAGATGGGTTCTTTATCCCCAGCGCCATCTGAGAAGCCCCTAACCTAAGCCACCTGCAAAAGTCAAAATGCCTCCCAAGGAGACTTGGATTTTCTAGATTGCCAGAAAGATGATGAAGTGCTCGTCAAACACTAATTATGATGTGGCCTTGTGGATTCTGATTTTAAGGACCAGATTGTACTTCATAGAACTAGCATATTCTGCCTTGGCTCTTTAGGCGTAGCTATCTACTCCACTGAGGGCTCTGATGAACCAAAAATCTAGTCAAACATTTCTGCAATGAATATCCTTCCAACTGACTTGGAGCTACATTATGTAACTCCTATTACTTCCCTAAGAAGAAGGATCTTTTCTTCAATGCCAATAAGAGCAGAAACATCATATAGTTTTGAAAGTAAGGGACAGTGAGTGCTGTGCAATTGTTGGGAGGGGTGGGAAAGGGGGGATATACATATGACTAATCCGGGAACATACATATCTGTAAACAACAAAACTCTGTAAAAGTTAAAAGCAAAATAAAGGTTTAAAAAAAATTAAAAATAAATAAATAAAAAAGAAAGCAAGGGACAGTGAAAAATGGGGGAATATACCACTCCTCAGCCTTTTAGTTAAGATCAAGTGTAAAAATGGGTGAATAGAATTTAAAGCACAAAGATGACACACACCAAAAAAACCTGAATTCTACACTGAACATAATGCTTAGTTGTTAATTGATGTAATGGATACTTCTGTGTTAAGCTTATCAACTAAATGGCTCACCATCCACTCTCTGGTGTTTTTCTATGATTCTTACTTTCTCCAAACCAACCCACTACCATCTAATCCAGCTTCACATCCTCAGTGCTCATTACAAAATAGACCTCATGTGACGCTACATTTTTCTATCATAACTGTCATTACCCTTGTACATGTGTGCTCAGTTACTTCAATCGTGTCTGATTCTTTACGATCCCATGGACTCTAGGCCACCCAGCTTCTCTGTCTGTGGGACTCTCCAGGCAAGAATACTGGAGTGAGTTGCAATGTACTCCTCCAGGGGACCTTTCCAACAGAGGGTTCAAACCCACGTCTCTTACATCTCCTGCACTGGCAGATGGGTTCTTTATCCCCAGCGCCATCTGAGAAGCCCCTAACCTAAGCCACCTGCAAAAGTCAAAATGCCTCCCAAGGAGACTTGGATTTTCTAGATTGCCAGAAAGATGATGAAGTGCTCGTCAAACACTAATTATGATGTGGCCTTGTGGATTCTGATTTTAAGGACCAGATTGTACTTCATAGAACTAGCATATTCTGCCTTGGCTCTTTAGGCGTTATGGCTATCTACTCCACTGAGGGCTCTGATGAACCAAAAAAATCTACAATGCTATATAGTGTATCTCTTCCTGACTAACAAGAAACTCCTGAACTACATGGGAAACTTTATCTAACCTGATTGCATAGTGATCATAATTTCTTCCAACCTGTACCTGACCTGAAATTCTGTGCCTTTTGACTGATTGCTCTCTCTACATCCTTTTCATGGCAAACAACATCAGAGTGCCTCCCTTAAAAGTATGCACCTCAGCATTACATCTTTTCAAAATCTTCAGCGACTTCCTATTGACCTCAGAATAAAGTTACCGCTCTTCGTCAACTCAAAAGGCCCCCTGTCAGGCTTTCCTAGTTGATTTTGTGGTCCTTGATTCAGTCTACTCCCTCAGCTCCACAAACACTGGCTTGTCACATTTCTTCAAGTTACCCACTTGCTCAAGCCTGAGGACCTCTGTATATGCTACTTCACGGTTGTCAATGCCCTCCTTCTCCTTCCTCTCGGTTTTTTCCACAGTTCAGAACTTCTCAGCATACATGTCACTTTTTCAGAAAAGTCATGAGATCATGGAGAAGTGTGAGCACTATATTCATTTGCTGATTGCCCTGTTTCATCTTTCGGTGTGTGGAAACTAGCTTATATTGTGTGTGGAGCCCAGACGGCTTAGTTACTGCAAACACAAGCCAAGACTGAGCTAAACAAGAGCTAAACAAGACTGCACCCTAAGTCTCTTGAGACAGATGGGACTGTGAGGTGTCTGAGTTTGTGTACTGAGGGACAAACAAGGAAGCCTTTAGGCTTGATTGCCTCTATTTTGACCAGCCGAGTTATTATTTTGCTTTTACAATGGCAAAATATAGCTCTTTATTAAAAAGACTTTATTGATGAAATTGCTGCAAGAAAAGGACAAACCTTTTCCTACGAGTGAAAATACAGTTTTCTGGGCCCCCAACTCTCATTTTTTCCATGAAAACAATTGTTTTTTATTACACAATTTTTAAAAATAATATAGAAATGTTTGGCTATAGAAGAGACAGAAGCCATGTTGTAACAAATAGGCAGGTCGGATGGGCAGCATTTGCAATTTGAGTAATTATTTTCAAGCCAGATAAAACTCAAAATAGGATATTTTTGGAGGCATCTAGTTTCACACAAAAGGGCACTACTTACATTCAACACTTTTAAATCGTACACATGTTCTGCAACATTTGCAATACTAATTTACACTAAAAATCTTCTAATCTGGCTAACAATAAGGACATTCCTGAGATAGTTTCTCAAGAAAAAGCACATTTTTCAACATAAGAATAAGTTAAGCTGAGTTCATAACACCAGATATTTTTCTGTCTATCAACACTCATTCACTGGAGACAGTCAGTCAGGCTCTGTACCCCTAAATATAGCACACTGGATAGTTTTCTATTTCACACCTGAAAAGAGGTTCTGTGCTATTCTCTATGACAGTTTTTAACAACAAAAAACCAATAGTTCATATTAGGCCATTGTTTCCTGGTATGACCAGTTTTGGATGTCATCATTTCAGAAATGATTTCCTGAAAAAAAAAAAAACATAAAAAGCCAAACCAAACCAAAGATGGCTGACTTACAGCGTTAGTACCATTTTTCTGAAGGAGAAATAAAGATGTAAGAGGAAATAAATTTTAAATGAGCTCCAGAAAAAGAGTTTCAACTACTAACTAATTCCACCTTAAATCTGACATGATCCAAATTCTCAAATGCAGTACATTCCATCTCAAACATCCTTGTCATAGGTGTGTTCTACCTTAATAAATGGAACCCTTTACTAAACCTCTGCTGCTCGATGCAGATACTTCAAGGCATATGAGATTTCTCTCTCTCCATCTCTGCTGTTTCAAATCTCAACATGTGTAGATTCTATAACCAATTTTTTTTTTTTTTTTTTAGCGTCCAGTGCCTCTATTCTAGTCCACATCACAATACTTTCATGACTTGATAAGTATCATGATATCCTCTCTGCATTGTCACTTGGCTGGTAGACCCTCCAGAGCCCATGCAAATATCCTCCACTAGCCACAAAGTCCTTTTTCCACATGGGAGTCATATCAAGCTCAAAAAGTTACAAGATGATCATGTCACTTCACTTGATTTAACTCATCAGTGGCTCCCTATTTTTCTTGACACAAAATCCAGAATGATAAACAGAAGCTACAAGGTGCTGCATGAAGTAGTCAGTTTCCCCTCACAAGAGGCAGGCAAATCCATTCACGTTTGTGTACTTTATTCATGCTTGCCTTTAGTTGCTCAATTATTGTGGACTCCTTAACATCTCGAGTCTTTTAATAGACACACATTTTATAAACCAGGAAACAACTTACCACTACTCCAAAGTGATATAGATTAGGAAAGTCCATCCCATATATTTCCTGCATGATCAGTTTTTATCTGCAAGTAAATTTATTATCACCACAAACTTTGGTATAGGTGGGAAAGCATTTGTCGGCTTGGGAAATGTGACCACCAAATATTGTAAAGGTGCAAAATGGTTAAATTTGTTTCTCCTTAGATTAAAAGCACATTGAGGCCTCTCTTATCCTTAAAAAGGGAAAACGCATCTCAACATGACAAAGGTTACCTCCTTTCAACATGAAAATGTATCTTAAACAAGCAGTATATTTTTAATACATTATTTTCCCCTTAATCCCTATAAACTACCTTCTAATTACATTAATGATTCATTGTGAATCAATTAATTGTCTAATTCCAAATGTAAAATAGGTTTTTATTATTATAAAATAATGATTTCAAAAGAAAGGTAAAGTAAAAAGAAAAATTATTCAACTGTATCATAGAGATAGACTCAATTATTTGAATACCGTATCCAAAAGATATTCACATAGAGTGTCTCTCTCTTCTGCCTACATTTGTCTTCACTATATCTTCCCCTAAAAACTATACTATGAACACTGTTGTGTAATTTTCAAAATTCTTCAATAGGTCAGAGACACTTTTCTACCTTTACATATAAAAATTCTTCAAGATTTTGATGGCTATACGAGTTTCTATTCTATCATTCTGATATAATTTATATATACATTCATTAAAGAATATTTAGGAAAATCATGTACACATGTATGCAAATTTAAGATATAAGCCCATGTGCAGCACAAGTCCTTTTTCCACATGGGAGTCATATCAAGCTCAAAAAGTTACAAGATGATCATGTCACTTCACTTGATTTAACTCATCAGTGGCTCCTATTTTCTTGACACAAAATCCAGAATGATAAACAGAAGCTACAAGGTGCTGCATGAAGTAGTCAGTTTCCCCTCACAAGAGGCAGGCAAATCCATTCACGTTTGTGTACTTTATTCATGCTTGCCTTTAGTTGCTCAATTATTGTGGACTCCTTAACATCTCGAGTCTTTTAATAGACACACATTTTATAAACCAGGAAACAACTTACCACTACTCCAAAGTGATATAGATTAGGAAAGTCCATCCCATATATTTCCTGCATGATCAGTTTTTATCTGCAAGTAAATTTATTATCACCACAAACTTTGGTATAGGTGGGAAAGCATTTGTCGGCTTGGGAAATGTGACCACCAAATATTGTAAAGGTGCAAAATGGTTAAATTTGTTTCTCCTTAGATTAAAAGCACATTGAGGCCTCTCTTATCCTTAAAAAGGGAAAACGCATCTCAACATGACAAAGGTTACCTCCTTTCAACATGAAAATGTATCTTAAACAAGCAGTATATTTTTAATACATTATTTTCCCATTAATCCCTATAAACTACCTTCTAATTACATTAATGATTCATTGTGAATCAATTAATTGTCTAATTCCAAATGTAAAATAGGTTTTTATTATTATAAAATAATGATTTCAAAAGAAAGGTAAAGTAAAAAGAAAAATTATTCAACTGTATCATAGAGATAGACTCAATTATTTGAATACCGTATCCAAAAGATATTCACATAGAGTGTCTCTCTCTTCTGCCTACATTTGTCTTCACTATATCTTCCCCTAAAAACTATACTATGAACACTGTTGTGTAATTTTCAAAATTCTTCAATAGGTCAGAGACACTTTTCTACCTTTACATATAAAAATTCTTCAAGATTTTGATGGCTATACGAGTTTCTATTCTATCATTCTGATATAATTTATATATACATTCATTAAAGAATATTTAGGATGTAACTCATGTACACATGTATGCAAATTTAAGATATAAGCCCATGTGAAAATTTACTGCATGCAGTCCACATAATCTCTAGTAAATTTATAAGAATTTACATATTCATCCAACAAGAGTAGAATGAAAATGGAAATCTTTGCTTCATTTACTGTTAGTTGAATGGATAAACAACATTTTGCAATACTTTGTTCACTGTGAAAACGTGCCAGATGCCCAGTTTCTGTAAGGTTCATTAAAGCCTTCTGACTTCTGCCTCTAGGCTAAACATGTAATATGCACATATTTTCCCTCCTCCAACCAAAACCAATAATACACAGCATTGCTGACATCAAGTATGTGTTTTAAACGTAGTTATCAGCCAAAACTTTTCACACTAATGTTTGCATTGGTAACTCCATATCCTAGCAGGGAGGCAACTGTATTTTAGTATACAATTGGTTAACAGTTAACACATGATATGGAGTGAAGTGAAATGATTCAAAAAGTGCATAGCAGAGAGTTTAGGGAGGAAAAATCATTCAGATTTATTCCTGGAGTTTCCTTGGTCCAACTGGAGGTTAGTTTTGTATATAGATGAGGTAAGAGGCCTCCCTTCATTCTTACGCATATGGATCTCCAGTTGTCCATTATCATTTGCTAAAAGATCATTCTCCTTTCCCATTTTCATAATTTTGGCATCTCTCCCTCTATTTCCAAGACAAAGGATCTGGGAGAAGGAAACGGCAACCCACTCCAGTATGCTTGCCTGGAGAATCCCATGGACAGAGGAGCCTGTTGGGCTACAGTCCATGGGGGTCTCAAAGAGTTAAACATGACTTAGTGACTAAACAACAACAACATGGCTTTCTCAGTTTCTGTTATATGAATACTGTATGTAAGAAGCTGAATAATGAAATGCCTTATTTGAGATTTAAAAAAAAAAAAAAAGAGGAAAGACCTGCACTAGAGTGTTGGCTCAAGTGATTTAGAGGCAGCTACACCTCTACAGCTATGGCCAAGTGGTCATATGTCCACATCTACCTAGAATGATGATTCTGTACACTGAGCCAGGGGAAGCGGGGAGTGGGCTGTGGTTCAAGCATCAGACTCTCACTCTAGATTTAGTAGATTTTCTGTAAGAAATGTTTCTCCACTTGCTGTATGCTCTTCAGAAAATTTCCAGGTACTTTGTTTCATTATAATTTTCAACAATTATGGTCGCTTCACTGGCAAGAGGGTCCATGAAGCTATTCACACCACACATCATGATTGCAGAAGTGCTTTGGTCTAAGACATTCGTGTTTATATTTTACCATGGTTTCCTTTGCTACACACTTGTAAGTATGAGACTCTTTACCTCAGCCTTTATGACTGCAGTGGCAGAGGCTACAAGGAGGGGCAGAGAGGAAGAAATTCAGCTAGGATATACATTTGTGTGGGAAGAGAATTCCTTGTGAATTAACTTAAATTTAACTTAAAAAATTTAAATCATGAAAGTATCATTCACAGGTAAAAACATTGAGTTGTATATATTGCATTTATAGACCCTGTTTTCTTACATATATTTTGAAATAGTATGCATTTCATATTAAATACGGAAATGTTCACAATGGTAAAAAAAATCCGCAAAGGAAATGGCAACCCACTCCAATATTCTTGCCTCGAAAATACCATGGACAGAAGAGCTTGTGGCCTAACGTCCATGGAGTCACAACGAGTCAGACACAAGTGAGCATGCAAGAGCACCAGTGAGCATTGAAAATGTTCATGACCAAAAACATATCGGCAGAAAACGTTCCAAAATTTGTATTTCACAACTGATGGACTTTCACATAACATGTAGTTTATCTTTTGTGAAAAAAAAAATATTTCAGTCTTCTCAAAAGAAAAAAAAAGTCTAATAAAATACATTAGTGATTTGAAGATTAGCTCTTATGACCTTTAGGAATTGATTACAGAAATCATTCAGGCAGGGCTTACTACTGTAAGAGTACAAACAAAAGGCAAATTCATGAACTGTTTGGTAAGTTTCTGCTTATGAATATTTACTATAGCAACTCATCAAACATCAAGAATTAAAAGGATATAGAAAAGACCAAAAATTAAATCCATGAGCCAAGTGGTCATATGTCCACATCTACCTGTATTCTGTACACGGAGCCAGGGGAAGCGGGGAGTGGGCTGTGGTTCAAGCATCAGACTCTCACTCTAGATTTAGTAGATTTTCTGTAAGAAATGTTTCTCCACTTGCTGTATGCTCTTCAGAAAATTTCCAGGTACTTTGTTTCATTATAATTTTCAACAATTATGGTCGCTTCACTGGCAAGAGGGTCCATGAAGCTATTCACACCACACATCATGATTGCAGAAGTGCTTTGGTCTAAGACATTCGTGTTTATATTTTACCATGGTTTCCTTTGCTACACACTTGTAAGTATGAGACTCTTTACCTCAGCCTTTATGACTGCAGTGGCAGAGGCTACAAGGAGGGGCAGAGAGGAAGAAATTCAGCTAGGATATACATTTGTGTGGGAAGAGAATTCCTTGTGAATTAACTTAAATTTAACTTAAAAAATTTAAATCATGAAAGTATCATTCACAGGTAAAAACATTGAGTTGTATATATTGCATTTATAGACCCTGTTTTCTTACATATATTTTGAAATAGTATGCATTTCATATTAAATACGGAAATGTTCACAATGGTAAAAAAAATCCGCAAAGGAAATGGCAACCCACTCCAATATTCTTGCCTCGAAAATACCATGGACAGAAGAGCTTGTGGCCTAACGTCCATGGAGTCACAACGAGTCAGACACAAGTGAGCATGCAAGAGCACCAGTGAGCATTGAAAATGTTCATGACCAAAAACATATCGGCAGAAAACGTTCCAAAATTTGTATTTCACAACTGATGGACTTTCACATAACATGTAGTTTATCTTTTGTGAAAAAAAAAATATTTCAGTCTTCTCAAAAGAAAAAAAAAGTCTAATAAAATACATTAGTGATTTGAAGATTAGCTCTTATGACCTTTAGGAATTGATTACAGAAATCATTCAGGCAGGGCTTACTACTGTAAGAGTACAAACAAAAGGCAAATTCATGAACTGTTTGGTAAGTTTCTGCTTATGAATATTTACTATAGCAACTCATCAAACATCAAGAATTAAAAGGATATAGAAAAGACCAAAAAATTAAATCCATGATTAATTTTTGATTTGGAAAATGAGGAAGCAACAGGAACTTCGAAATTAAAGAGCTGTGCTAGAGCTTGTTTTTACTACCTCGTGGGACCTGAGTGTTAAATTTTAAGGAATTCTGCAAGCCTCATATTAAACATAATCCTTGGTAAAATTAAATGATATAAACTATTAAATAAATTATACTAAAGAGATTTTAATAACTTAAAAGACTGAACACTTCCTAATGACTTTGCTGCATTTTACTATTATTTAAGCTTATGAGGTCATTTACACCATAGTGTCTGTATGCCTCTACACATGTCTTCCCAATTCCATATTCACAAATATCATGGTGGTAGAGTGAATATGGGCTTCCCTAGTGGCTCAGACATTAAAGAATTCCCCTGCAATGTGGGACACCTGGGTTTGACTGGATTTGGTTGTGGTATTTACACTATAGAAATAAGCAGTCATTAAAATCAGAGCATGTCTTTTATTTTCAGTGAGCTGATTACTAAACATTTACCAGCACACTATACATTGAAGTGCAGGTGCAGGTAGTATAGATATAGATATATAGGTAGACATAAATATATTACTACAGATGTATAAATTTAGTTAACTATAGCAGCAAACTGAATGAATGAACTAAGAATAAAGAAAATATGGTAATAGATTTCAATGGAATCTTATTCAGTCATAAAAAGAAGGAAATCCTGAGAGGCAACACAACATGAATGAACATGAAGAATATTGTGTTAAATGAAATAAGCCAGTTGCAGAAGGACATGTACTGCATGATTCCATGTCTATGAAATATTTACTTTTATTTTATTTTTTTTAATTTGGACCATTAGAAATTTCACTTGATAAAGACTTGCAGACATTCACTCTTGATTTCCTGGCTCCTGTCTTCTACAACCCTTGGATTCTCAAGCTATAGCTTTCTTATGAAATATTTAAACTAGCCAAACTCAAAGATATGGAGAGTAGTGGTAGTGAAAAGTAGGTGTCAGGACGAGGGGAGAGAGAGACAGAGAAAATGGAGAGGTGCTGTTCAAAAGTTATATGTTTTCAGTTAAGGAAGATTAATTTCTAGAGGTCCACTATACAACACTGTGCTTATCATTGAAAATATTGTGCTGTATCCTTAAAATTTGTTGAATCTACCCTTTTATGCTATCTGTTCATATCATCATAAAAGTGACAGTGATAAGAAGTCTGGCTTTAAACAAATTTAGAAACAAACATAGAGAGCAACCAGTAAGAATATTAGTGGCATACAACAAACAGACCCACACATATGGCTATTGATATAGGGCTATTGTGAAGTCACTTTATTGGGCAAACATTTCCTGAGTTACTCAATACCTCTTCTCTCACTTTCTGCACTAAATAGAACAATAAGTAAAGAATAGTCACTACAATCACAAGGCTCAAATTCCAGAAAAGGACACGGAATTCTATATACCTTATGACCAGCAATACCCATGAAGGATGAACTAATATTTATTGACAACCTATTGTGTGACAAATATGACACTATATATTTGCATTGTCTCAGGTAAGTTCTCTAAGAATTCTGGGAGTCAACAATCATTTACCCCATTTTATATATCAGATTTAATTCTAACTAGAAGGGGTGGTCGAATAGTATAATAGGAGTAGCAGCTCTCAAGCAACACTGCTTCCCTGGTGATGTTATTCCATTTTATCCTAAACCCTAGGATAGAAAGAATCACAGAAATTACCTGTGTTTTCTTTACATGCTCAATTCTTACTTAAAATTTACTTGAATATCTTCTGTGACGGAAAGCCATTTATTCCAAGAAGACACCTTTCATTTCAAAAATTATCAATAAAATTCAAATCAATTTTTGTTATTTGATATTTTGGGAGATGAAAATATTTGTTATCAGAAGAGTCAAATGTACACTGCAGATGTGGTATGCAATTCTGAAAAACATTTCCTAAACACGTTTGCTGATTCAATTGTAACACAGTCATTGATACTGAATGTCTCAGTAATTTTAGGCTATTGTGTGGTAATGCTGAATTCCCAAATCTCAGTATCTTAGTGCTTGCACATCATGGAATGGCCACTGCAGTCACTCGGGAGGACAGTGTAGCCTCCATCTTGGAAATGATGGACTTAAAGCATTCAATCATTCTTAGATCACCTGACCAGAAGTAATGCAGGTCACTTCTACAAACATTTCATTTATCAAAAATGTCATATAGCCTTTCCACTGTAGGCCCGAGTAGAAGCTACCAAAATGGACAAGTTGATGAAACCTGGGAAGGTGGTGCTGGTCATAGCCGGTTGCTACTCCAGACACAAAGCAGTCACTGTGAAGAACACTGATGATAGCACCTGTGACCGACCCTACAGCCATGCTCTGGTGGCTGGAATTGATCCCTATCCCCACAAAGTGACAGCAGCCATGGGCAAGAAGAAAAATGCCAAGAGGTCAAAGATCAAGTCTTTTGTGAAAGTTTATAATACAATCACCTCAGGCCCACAGGGTACTCTGTGGATATCTCCTTGAACAAAACTGTTGTTAACAAGGATGTCTTCAGAGATTCTGCTCTCAAAACGCAAGGGCTGATGAGAGGCCAGGGTCAAGTTTGAGGAGAGATACAAAACCGACAAGAACAAATGGTTCTTCCAGAAGTTGCAGTTTTATGGCTGTTTCAGTCATTAAAAATATAAAAAGAAAAGAAAATGTCATATAGCCAGACCTGTCCTCAAGTGGGTGGAGTCATGTTTCCATGTACCAAGGAGGAGATAGACTGAAGAGTTGCCAACAGTCATAATAATCACTATCCTGACCTTATTTATTACATAGCTACAATTCAACATAACATATTTTATAATAGAATATATACATATATATATATATATATTTACCAAACTGTTAATTAATAAAAATTTAAACTTCTAAGATATTTTCTCTGTTTAAACAATTAATGAAATATTTATATGTAAAGGCCATAACTTTAATTCCAATTTTTCTCTTGACAGCAAACATTTTGTTAGTCTATATCTAACAATCAAAATCAGGGAAAAGAAAAATGAGTGACAACATCAGGGAATTGTAGGTAAAAACCCTAGTCTTTTCTGTTGGTTTATGTAGGATTTTGTAGAAGAATCTGGATCTTGCTAGTCCTAAATTCCCTCAGGAATATGAGGGAACTTAAACAGGTTATTGCAGTGATTAAACAAGCTAAGGTTTACATATATGGATGGCCTACAAGAGCTCTTCTATAGAAAGCTATCTCTTATTCCTTTTCCTTTCAGCTTTTTCTTCAAAAGCATTCACATGGAGATGTAGCTTTTTAAGGAGACCATGAATGTGACTCTTAGATTACAGGGAAGACTGAGTAAGACAAGAGGAAGTGGACATTTGCTATCATTCTCCTAGTTAAGGCCAAAAGCCTTAAGATGAAAACTCAAAGAAAGGTACATTTGGACATAGACAGGTAAGGTAAATACCAGGCACAGGTGAAGATGAGAAAGTTTAGATAAATAACTGGATCATATTTTCATAGCCATTTTGACATAGTAGATGAGCCAACACTGTCATTTTTCACATACAGTTGATACTCTCCACAGAGCTTTTCCTCCATGTCATTTTTACACATTCTAAAGATCTCAAACTTCTCCTTCTTGATTTTGGCTTTCTCCAACGTCCCCTACACTTTGGTATTTCTGATAACTGTTTAAGTGTAATAGCGGGTACACAATGAAGTAGAATTCTGTAAATCCTCCAGTATGAGAGTCTCCTTTTACTCACACTCAACTCCCAAACTGCACCTACTGCTGACAGCTAAACAAAGCTGGTGAACACTAACCAAAAGAGGAAGCATCTCGTGGTTGTGGGCATGTCTGAATAAGAAACTTCTTTGCCAAAAGATATATCTGGTTATCATGGTATCTAGATATTCCTACTGGAAACAGCCATTTAATAACGACTGTACATTGCAGATGAACAGAACCTTTGTAATCTGCTTTTCTGGGTACAAAAACTAGATTTGAAATCACCTAGTATTTTATATTTATTGCAAAGCACATGCAAATTAGCACAGAGAAGCTTTGATCAAAGACAACATTCATACCTAGAATACTTCTGCTAGTTTGAAACCATCTTTTGCAAAAGTTAGAACTTTTGTTTTTAACGAGAAAAATATACTTTAAGTAAAGGCATGGAATTATCAACCATCTATTACAAAATGATCCAGTGAAAAGTTCTGGTATATCAGTGTCTAAGGCCTTCCTGGTTTGCTAATCAGAGATATTCAAAACAGGCAAAATGTGAACACAGAATATCGAAAGCTGCCTGAGACGTCTGGGGTCAGAGAGGATCTGGCAGTAATTCTCGTCTACAATTGACAGTGTAAACCTGCAAAATCTAATCAAGGGAGGTTGAATATAACAACTGTATTGCAGACATCATGTACAAAAATCAAAGATTTGTAAGATGTAGGACTGGTTGCATTATTATTACGGTTTCAGAGACAATGTCTTTCTTGCATCAAAGAGACCAACGAACAAGGTGCAATAAAATAGTATCTCTATGTTCCTTCTCCTTAGGGAATTTATGTGAAACCAAAGGCAGAATTTGATACAAGTAGAAAAGCAAAAGTCAAAACAACCATTTTCAACAGAGGCCTAGTATCACTCAAGTCCAGGCACATCTGGTTTAGGGAGAAGCATGAGGTTTCCCTACAGAAGTATTACCTGTGCAAATCAGGTGACATTTGATTTTCCAGGTAAGGCCTTAGGAACCATACTCATTCACTGTTTCATCTCGGTTTTAGAGAAACCTACTGGAATTGTATTATTATGTGCGGACCCTGCCAGTTTTCATCAGATAGGATTAAATGCTCCTGATTGAAAAGCACTTTACAAGCATATCTCTTGGCATAACTTTTCTTCTAAGGAAGATATGGGCTTCCCAGGTGGCACTAGTGGTAAAAAACCCACCTGCCAAAGCAGGAGACATAAGGGACGGGGATCCATACCTTGGTCAGGAAGATCCCCCTGGATGAGGGAATGGCAACCTACTCCAGTATTCTTGCCTGCTCCAGTATTCTTGGAGAATCCCATGGACACAGGTAGTCTGGTGAGCTACAGTCTTTAGGGTCTCAAAGAGTCGGACATAACTCAAGTGCCTTAGCAAACACTTAGCACAATGAAGATATACCAAGTATAATGAGACAATGATCTTGTGAAATCTTTTCTTTAATTGTAAACACAACACATATCTCATACCACTTGGACTTTATAAAATTAAGCTTTAAGGTTTTTTCTTCTTATTACAAAATGATCAGTGTCTAAGGCCTTCCTGGTTTGCTAATCAGAGATATTCAAAACAGGCAAAATGTGAACACAGAATATCGAAAGCTGCCTGAGACGTCTGGGGTCAGAGAGGATCTGGCAGTAATTCTCGTCTACAATTGACAGTGTAAACCTGCAAAATCTAATCAAGGGAGGTTGAATATAACAACTGTATTGCAGACATCATGTACAAAAATCAAAGATTTGTAAGATGTAGGACTGGTTGCATTATTATTACGGTTTCAGAGACAATGTCTTTCTTGCATCAAAGAGACCAACGAACAAGGTGCAATAAAATAGTATCTCTATGTTCCTTCTCCTTAGGGAATTTATGTGAAACCAAAGGCAGAATTTGATACAAGTAGAAAAGCAAAAGTCAAAACAACCATTTTCAACAGAGGCCTAGTATCACTCAAGTCCAGGCACATCTGGTTTAGGGAGAAGCATGAGGTTTCCCTACCAGAAGTATTACCTGTGCAAATCAGGTGACATTTGATTTTCCAGGTAAGGCCTTAGGAACCATACTCATTCACTGTTTCATCTCGGTTTTAGAGAAACCTACTGGAATTGTATTATTATGTGCGGACCCTGCCAGTTTTCATCAGATAGGATTAAATGCTCCTGATTGAAAAGCACTTTACAAGCATATCTCTTGGCATAACTTTTCTTCTAAGGAAGATATGGGCTTCCCAGGTGGCACTAGTGGTAAAAAACCCACCTGCCAAAGCAGGAGACATAAGGGACGGGGATCCATACCTTGGTCAGGAAGATCCCCCTGGATGAGGGAATGGCAACCTACTCCAGTATTCTTGCCTGCTCCAGTATTCTTGGAGAATCCCATGGACACAGGTAGTCTGGTGAGCTACAGTCTTTAGGGTCTCAAAGAGTCGGACATAACTCAAGTGCCTTAGCAAACACTTAGCACAATGAAGATATACCAAGTATAATGAGACAATGATCTTGTGAAATCTTTTCTTTAATTGTAAACACAACACATATCTCATACCACTTGGACTTTATAAAATTAAGCTTTAAGGTTTTTTTCTTCTTATAAGAAACTTTCAAAACAATACTAAATTATAACCATAAACTCACCACAAAGATTGTGTTAATGTGTTAGATATTTAATATTAATTCATCTCTGTAGATTTAAATTTTTGAACATGCTGGCTATATTGCTGATATTTTCAGATTGGTCTTATATGCTCAATAGTTATTCACCTTACCAAATTTCTTGAACACATTTTAATAGTTGCATAATGTCCTACTGCAATGATCCATCAAGGTATGCTTAACTGATCCCTTGTGTGCCAATAAATGAGTTGCTGATTGCTTCTCCTTCTTCTTATCAAAAATAACAGAGCAAAGAACAACCTTGTCCATATTATTTAATCATGTCCTTAGGAAAGAGCCTCAGAAGACAAATTGCTGGGCCAAATTATTAAATATGCTCTTTATGCATATTGCCAAACTGCTCTCAAAAACCATTAGACTGATTTATAATCCCACCAACAAGAATGCGCATGTCCACTTCACCACCTCCTCAGCTTTATTGACCATTCCCAATTTGATAGTCAAGGAAAAAAAAAAAAAAACTACTTCTTTTAGGACTTCTACTAATTGTTTAGCATATGTTCATATTTATTAGGCATATATGTAACTTTTGGTGAGTTATTTGTTCCCATTCTTTTTAATTTTCTGTAATTATTATATTGTACACTCTTACATTCAATTGTGTGATAAACTAAGCCAAAATAAATGAAAGACAAAAGGGAATTTCGAGTAAGAATCAAGGCTTCAACAACTTGCAAGATCAACATGATAAAATAAGGCCAAATTTCAAATAGGACACCTAGTTTAGCATCATCGTCTGGGGAATCTGAATATGGGACAAGAAGATTTATCCGTGGCTCATGGGAAGGTAAGTAATATGCTTTTGTAGTATCTGGATATTTATCATTTTAAATTGATTTGTTATCCTTTGCTCCCTTTCTTTTCAGTGAATTTTAAAGATTGTGTAAACCTTTTCATTAAACCAGTGCTATTTCTCTAATTTTGATAAATACTAATAAATGTCTTTTGAGTTTATGCATGATTTTAGAATAACAATTTTAAAATGATATAAAGTATTACGTGTTAGATCTGCTCATAAAGGCACCAAAACTAGACAGGAAAATCATCTCTCCAACAGTTAGAAATCTATACTGCAGCAGGAAAAAAAAAAGTAAGATCAGAAGTCCATTTGCATACTCATCTAATTCACTGCAAGTATATATTCAAGAGCTTTCTCTTTTCCTTTAATCCTATGTAATGAGAAAATCTCAGGCTCCTAAGTGACATTATGGAGCATTAGTTTCTCTCCCAAGGTGAAAAGGATTAAATCTTAACAAGAATACACCTACTCAACATCTCTGGGGGATAAGTAGATCCTGCCTGAACTGTTTGTGGACAGAGGCAAATTGCAGAAGTCTGTGCCCAAATGTAGCTTCTGTAGACTTGAAAAATATGAAAGGGAATTTAGTGAGGAAAAGAGACCAAGAGCAGCTCTTTCTGCTCTACAATACAAACACATTTTCTAAGAACTAGGCCCTAGGGATCATAATCAACTAGCCTGAGACACACACAATGGATAGGTATTTCTGACTGGCACTTTTTAGCTATGAGGCATGACACGGAATTGGGATGAGAGCGCTTTAAAAAGGCCACAGAGACCAGGATACAGCTTAAGCTTTCTCCCCATGCGGGAATCTCCTTTACCACAGTTGTGATGACTGTTTATTTAGCTCCTGTTTAAACTCTTGATAAGAAACTCTTGCTTTCTACTGTATATGTTCTGTTATTTTAGACAATTTTGAAATGCATTTGCTTATCGAAGTCTGAGGGTCCAAAACTGAAAACAACGTGGTTCAAGACTTGGCAGAGTTGCTAGGTTATCAAAGGGGCCAGAAATACAAGTGACTTAGTTAATATGCCACATGGTCATAATAGAATGGTTTCAAAAGAATCTAATAAAGGGGTTCCGTGGCTCATGGGAAGGTAAGTAATATGCTTTTGTATTTTGCATTAAATTGATTTGTTATCCTTTGCTCCCTTTCTTTTCAGTGAATTTTAAAGATTGTGTAAACCTTTTCATTAAACCAGTGCTATTTCTCTAATTTTGATAAATACTAATAAATGTCTTTTGAGTTTATGCATGATTTTAGAATAACAATTTTAAAATGATATAAAGTATTACGTGTTAGATCTGCTCATAAAGGCACCAAAACTAGACAGGAAAATCATCTCTCCAACAGTTAGAAATCTATACTGCAGCAGGAAAAAAAAAAGTAAGATCAGAAGTCCATTTGCATACTCATCTAATTCACTGCAAGTATATATTCAAGAGCTTTCTCTTTTCCTTTAATCCTATGTAATGAGAAAATCTCAGGCTCCTAAGTGACATTATGGAGCATTAGTTTCTCTCCCAAGGTGAAAAGGATTAAATCTTAACAAGAATACACCTACTCAACATCTCTGGGGGATAAGTAGATCCTGCCTGAACTGTTTGTGGACAGAGGCAAATTGCAGAAGTCTGTGCCCAAATGTAGCTTCTGTAGACTTGAAAAATATGAAAGGGAATTTAGTGAGGAAAAGAGACCAAGAGCAGCTCTTTCTGCTCTACAATACAAACACATTTTCTAAGAACTAGGCCCTAGGGATCATAATCAACTAGCCTGAGACACACACAATGGATAGGTATTTCTGACTGGCACTTTTTAGCTATGAGGCATGACACGGAATTGGGATGAGAGCGCTTTAAAAAGGCCACAGAGACCAGGATACAGCTTAAGCTTTCTCCCCATGCGGGAATCTCCTTTACCACAGTTGTGATGACTGTTTATTTAGCTCCTGTTTAAACTCTTGATAAGAAACTCTTGCTTTCTACTGTATATGTTCTGTTATTTTAGACAATTTTGAAATGCATTTGCTTATCGAAGTCTGAGGGTCCAAAACTGAAAACAACGTGGTTCAAGACTTGGCAGAGTTGCTAGGTTATCAAAGGGGCCAGAAATACAAGTGACTTAGTTAATATGCCACATGGTCATAATAGATTGGACAATTTGAAGTTTTGGCCAAAATAAGGAGCAATTAATTGGGCCCAGTATTTGTAACATGTTTTCTGGAAGCAGTGGTGTTTGAGAAATAATTGGGGGCTGACCATACAGAGAATGCTAGAAGCAGGCTTCTTGCAAATGTGGGAGGGTCACAGAGGTAGGGTGGCAAATGATATAGACACTTAAAGACTCCAGGCATGTCCAAATGGAAGGCAACAGATTCCATGTGTCTGGATCAAAGGAACATGGGTACAGTGCTTAGAAATGAGGCTAGAGAATTATGGTATCACAAACAGTGAGAAGTCTGTATTAGCTCTAAGGCATGGGGATCCGATTCCAACTCTGTGACACTGAGTGCAGAAGCAGTGGAGAGGAGACACGGAGATTACCTGGTGACTTTGGACAAGGTGGTTCGTTCGCCTTTCCATGCCTCATTTTACTTATCTGAATAATGGGGACACTAATAGTATGCAGCTCACTGAATCGTTATGGAAATCACCTGATACAATCTTGGTAAAGTGCTTTCAAAGGATATTTGAATGGCATCATTCATTAAATGCTAAGTTTCAACTGGAGCAAAGATATTCTACATGATGAGCCCAGAAATCCAGCAGTAACAAAGACGGAGGGAGGCAAAAGGCATGATCATTCCAAGTGCAGACGTGTTATAGATTAGAAAGTTCTTTCTTACGGCAAAAGTCAATCTGCTCCCCTTCATGCAAAGAATTCAATTTCTATTGCTGATCCTAGGTATACCTTTCATCTAATAGACATGTGTGTGCTAAGTTACTTCAATGATGTCTAACTCTTTGTAACCCTATGAACTATAGCCCACCAGATTCCTGTGTCCATGGGATTCTCCAGAAAAGAATAATGGAGTGGCTTGCCATGATCTCATCCAGGACATATTCCTAAGCCAGGGATTGAACCTGCATCTCTTATGTCTCTTGCACTGGCAAGCAAGTTCTTTATCACAAACACCACCTGGGGATGCCACAGATGCATAATAAAAATCCCAATGTTATAATGTCTTATAGATAACACCTATTTTTAATTTTGAAAATATATTAAAAGATAAAGATTCTGACATTGAGGTCATGGGTAATCTTCAGGGAAAGAACAAGAACAGAAATACTATTGAAAGTACTTACGGTTCACACACACAGCAGGCAGCCTAGAGAGCAGAGCATCTATCGTTAGGGCAGAGTCAAAAGCAGAAATTCAGGAAAGACGAGAACAAACACCTTTTATGGTTTAAGAGTCCTATTTACTTCAACAGTTCTTTTTCCAACATCCTTTCCTAACTGCAATATTCTAGACAGATACCAAAATTTTAAAATACAACTACCATATGATTCAACAATTCTACTCCTGGGCATATATCTGGACAGAACTGTAATTTGAAAAGATGCATGCACCCATATGTTCACAGCAGCACTATTTACAACAGAAAAGACATTGATACAACCTAAATGTCTACTGACTGAGAAATGGATAAAGAAGATGTCATACATATATATAATGGAATACTACTCAGTTATAAAAAAGAATGAACTGATGCCATTTGCAGAAACAGGGATGGACCTAGAGATCATCATCCTAAGTGAAGTCAGACAATGACAAATACCGTATGATAGCACTTGTATGTGGGATCTAAAAAAGGGACACTACTGAACTTTACAAGACAGTAGCAGACTTACTGATATTGAAAACAAACTCATGGTTACCAAAGGGAGGGGAGAGGGCTAAATCAGGAGCTGGGGATTAACATATACATATGACTATATATATATATAACTAACAAACAAGGACCTGCTGTATAGCACAGAGTTCTATTCACTGTTCTGTGATAATCTGTATGAGAAAAGAATATGAAAAAGAATATATGTATGTGTATAGCTGAATCGCTCTTCTGTACATCTAAAACCAACACAACATTGTAAATCAACCATGCCCCAGTAAAATTTAAAAAAAAAACTTTAGAGGCACAAACAAAACCCAGGTCCAAATGTTAGCCCATGTAGAACAGTTTGGCTACTATCTTACTAGAAAACACATTAATAAAGTGTATGTTGAAAGAGGTCTCTGATACTTCCACTAACCAACAGTTGGTGCTCGTTGTCATTTACTATGTACATACCATAAAGAGCAGAGACTTATGACATTCAGTGAAGTTTCTGAAAGTCCCTCTGTGCCAGGCATTGTTCTAAAGGGTAAGACTTTCATAGTCTCAGTAGCACGATGCTTGCCTACGCTGCCTTCCCACATGCCTCTTCACCACTCCCCAAACTCCTACCCACGGCTCTGCCCCACCATGACATTTTCCAAGTGACAGTCACATTCCAAGGTGACAAACATATACATTGTTTGATAGCTGGAAATTTCCTGTGATGTGAAATGAAGTAATTCGTTCTGGAGCCAATTATGAAGAGTTCTATTTTACATGAAATAAAACTGGATGTAAAAGAAAAACTAGAATTAAACTCTAATAGTTTGAGGCAACCAGAGTCCTTGTTTATAGATTCCTTTTTAAAATATTTCTACAAGTTGCTCCTTAAAGGAAAAGGCCAGTATTTCTTGCAGGAAAATTTACAACCGTCAGTTTACAGGAGTATATATTTCAAGTCTCTTATCAACTGTGCATTCTTAAAAGTTCCCATGTAGAAAGACTTTTCCTGCTAATGTTTTTCATTATGTCCTTTCTTTAAATGGTGGGTATACTTACCATTTATAGAAAATAGTTGTAACTATTCCATTTATGCCTCTATTGTTCCTTAGTCCTGGGGGAAGGTTGAAATTCTAATATTTTATTAGATGCTAGAAGACTATTCCATGTAGCTTAGCCTCGCAGTGGCAATATCCATACAGTGTGCTGTTTGTGGAGCAGGATGTCAGCCAGCACAGACTAATATTAGCTTAAAAGAAATGAGCTATCTCTGATACAAAAACATACACTTTGAAACCACACAGTCAGTAAACATTTTATAGACAAGAAGAGAAATCTAATGACATTCATTTGGCCTTTGGAGAAGATGCATTTGGGGCATTTTTCATTTTATAAAGGAGAATGGAATCCAAACGTTGTTCATAAGGGAACACTAAAACTGTAAAAGCACATAAGAGAGCCAAGTCAGACTTTTTAATATTTATATGTTCTTTTAGGGAAATTGTGCTGGTTCCTGCTGATGATTAATAATACCTGCTGTATTTGCATAATTCATGACTTTAAATAATTCTCGTTGTCATTTACTATGTACATACCATAAAGAGCAGAGACTTATGACATTCAGTGAAGTTTCTGAAAGTCCCTCTGTGCCAGGCATTGTTCTAAAGGGTAAGACTTTCATAGTCTCAGTAGCACGATGCTTGCCTACGCTGCCTTCCCACATGCCTCTTCACCACTCCCCAAACTCCTACCCACGGCTCTGCCCCACCATGACATTTTCCAAGTGACAGTCACATTCCAAGGTGACAAACATATACATTGTTTGATAGCTGGAAATTTCCTGTGATGTGAAATGAAGTAATTCGTTCTGGAGCCAATTATGAAGAGTTCTATTTTACATGAAATAAAACTGGATGTAAAAGAAAAACTAGAATTAAACTCTAATAGTTTGAGGCAACCAGAGTCCTTGTTTATAGATTCCTTTTTAAAATATTTCTACAAGTTGCTCCTTAAAGGAAAAGGCCAGTATTTCTTGCAGGAAAATTTACAACCGTCAGTTTACAGGAGTATATATTTCAAGTCTCTTATCAACTGTGCATTCTTAAAAGTTCCCATGTAGAAAGACTTTTCCTGCTAATGTTTTTCATTATGTCCTTTCTTTAAATGGTGGGTATACTTACCATTTATAGAAAATAGTTGTAACTATTCCATTTATGCCTCTATTGTTCCTTAGTCCTGGGGGAAGGTTGAAATTCTAATATTTTATTAGATGCTAGAAGACTATTCCATGTAGCTTAGCCTCGCAGTGGCAATATCCATACAGTGTGCTGTTTGTGGAGCAGGATGTCAGCCAGCACAGACTAATATTAGCTTAAAAGAAATGAGCTATCTCTGATAAAAAAACATACACTTTGAAACCACACAGTCAGTAAACATTTTATAGACAAGAAGAGAAATCTAATGACATTCATTTGGCCTTTGGAGAAGATGCATTTGGGGCATTTTTCATTTTATAAAGGAGAATGGAATCCAAACGTTGTTCATAAGGGAACACTAAAACTGTAAAAGCACATAAGAGAGCCAAGTCAGACTTTTTAATATTTATATGTTCTTTTAGGGAAATTGTTCTGGTTCCTGCTGATGATTAATAATACCTGCTGTATTTGCATAATTCATGACTTTAAATAATTAACAGGATTATAATTATATTCATAATTCTTTATTAATTGAAGTTAATAACTTTGGTCTGCTGTAATGCGCTATGTTAGTGAACAAAAATCTGTACTTCAAAACAATGCTTCTAGTTAATATTAGCAACACACATTACATATCTAAGCCTTTCTTTATATGCTCTAGTCAATACTGATAAATGAATATATAGTTTAAACCACTCCATAGTCAATGAGAAGAATAAGTGGATCTTAAAATCTAGAAATCTATCTGTATTTAAGTATAAGTAAATAATCATATCTATATCTCTGTAGATTTATCTATATCTACATATACATGACATTTAGAAATACATAAATGTACATACAGTTTTTTTTCCTGCAAAAAATGATGCATATTTTGTTACAGGGAAAGTGAGAGGTAGGAAACAGAAACAATTTTTCATTAAAAATAATAAAGATGTTATAAGATACAACAGTCTGTATAAAATCTACCAATAGGTGGATTACTCTGACCTTTTATGAAAAGGCATATTTACCCCAAGAATTGATCAATTTCTTAAAACAAATATTTTTCATTTTTTATCTATTGAATGACTACCTAGTTATAGTAAAAATCCAAATAACAGAGAACCACTCAGGAATCCTTCAACTTCTACTCACCCCCCACCATTTGTATTCCCATCCAAAGTAAAGTTTGGAAATATTTAGTGTGATGTTTTGTTTATTCACTCATTAGCTACAATGACATTGTCCATGAGTAGAATTCAAAAGTAAAATATGCTTTAAATTTTGAGCAAAAATAAATAAAATTTTATATGTATGGTCCTGAGGGAAACAAAACTAAAAGAAAGGCATCTTTTCTTACTCAAAAGATATATGAGTTAAAATAACAACAATGAATAGCTTCTACTCGGTCTCCTTTAAAAATAGCTTCACTGGAAAACGTCTTGGATTTTTCTTGAAAACATCAATACCAAGAAGAAGATAATTTCAATAGAAAAGTAATTTACTCTGTATAAAGTGTACTTAAAAATGTATGACTTCTACTTTAGCTGCTTAATGATTTTGTAATTTTTGTTGAAGTGACTTCATAAGCACAAAAATGTTAACTACTTATTAAAAAAGACTAAATATTTTGTATCAATGTACTATATTTTAAAAATGTGACCTGCCATAACTACAATAGTTCAGTAGATTGTAGATAATCTGAGTCAAATTGACTCTCTTATCAAAAGATTCTGCCTAGAAAATTACCAGTCATTATTATATTCTGGAAGAACCCATAAGCTCTATAATAACATTGAACCAGTGATTAAATAAATATTTTCCTTCTTGCCAGAGAAGCTCACTTCTTTAAAATTGGATTACAACACAGACAACAGCACCTAAATTATTCATTTTAATTAAGCCATTTCCTGATTTTTTTTTTGTTTAAGAGACTCAGTGAATTAAGAAATGACCCATGTATGTTTTACATCCTAAATATGCTCTAATTCTGTAAAAATGGATTATTCTTTCATTTTCTGCCTCACAAATGGTATAACACATAAAGTCAAATCTAAAATAAAGATCACAAGGCTAGGTTTATTATTTTAATGAAGTTAATATTTTAATTCAGCCATCTCAAAATGTTCAAAAGACATTCTAATGCGTTTATCACTGTAAGATTGACAATATCCTGCATGGGGTTTGGTGAGAATGATGGTACAAAAGGAGTTGCTCTGCTGTTTCCTGTGCTAGAAAAAAGAAAGGGAAAAGAATTTTGAAGAGTGACAGACAGATGGGTGAAAGAAGCTCTGTCGGTCAAAATTCTACACAGGTCACGAAGACTTTGTATCCTATATCAATATAAACCTTTATACTTTTATAAATGAACATACATATACAAATTTCTATACACACACACACACACACAGACAGGGAGCGGGAGGTTGATTCCTTTCTCTTCCCTCCCACAGACATTCCTGTGAGGGTTGTAGTCAATTTACTAAAGGAGGGTCATATAAACTGAGAGGATGGAAAATCAGAGAAAGCTTTGAAAATAATCCATGTTAACTGTACAAAAATTATACTGAAATAGCAAAACAGAATGTGTACTGTTAAAATGAATATTGTATTGAAATAACATATGACTATTTGAGAGAGCATTTCTAGTCGTTTTGTGTGTGTGTTCACCGTTTTCTGAATTTCACAGGGAATTTCTTCAACACATTTTGAGAGAAGAGATGTATGGTTTTGCATTTTGTCAATGCCATTAGTTACTGGGCATCCACTTCTCTGCGTAGGACTCTGTTTTAGACATGGACATATAAAAGACAAAGATCTAAAAAGATAAATACATAAAAAAGAGACATTTACAAGATGCCAAATGGTACAGGCAACTGGAAGACAGGAGTTTTATCATTCTTGTGGCTAGCATAATAACCACAGAAAGAAGATAATAAGAATGAGATATAAAACAGATGGCTAAGAAAAATAATCAAGACGGAAGGCAAAGAAAAACTGTAAGGGAAAAGACCATTTAGGATGAAAAATAATAAGATGAGAAGATGAGATGAAAACAAACAAGTTTTCCAGTAAAAAGAGGATTTACTCTTTATAGAACCTGTATGACATTTATTTGAGCAGCACAGAATTATGTCACTCGAGCTTCGTGACACTCTTGGTACTAGTGGTACCATTTTTATACACTGAACTAAAAAAAAAAAAATTAAAGTATAAATAATGCATAGTTGGGGATTTTACTAACATATACCTTTACTAACTTCTTAAAAACCCAAATAGCGCTAAATATTCAACCTGGGAAACTTAGATGCCACTGTGAATTTTCAGTCCTGTTCCAAGTGTAGATTCTATACCGGGCAAGTGGCTTAGGATGAAGGATGACAACTATCTACTGTCCTTTCTTGGTATCTGCAGTATTTATGTTCTATAAAGTCACTGCAAACACCAAATTAATGAACATCAGAAAGGAAATACAATATTAGGTTCCTACAAGTCTCTGGTCACAATATTTTTTTGCAATGATAAATACATACTCTTACTTTTGCCGTGTTTCTGTTTATAGACTCATTATGTAATGCACAGTTGATTCATTAACACTGAATTCACAGCCAACAGAACTACACCCTATGCCTGAACAAAGCTTATCTAACAAATCTTTTTTGTTTTGTTTTGTTTTTCCATAAGCTATATCACAGCCTTCTTGTGCTTAGGAAGACTAAATAGCAGTTATGGACACACTGGGAGGCTATTTTAAACAACAAAAAGCACAAAAATGTGACAGAAGTGACACTGAATAGACCATAAAAAGGACACATTTACACTATGAGAGCTGACACAAGGAGGCAGTGTCCCCTTGTTTGACCTCAGTTGGGAGCATTTTAGTCTGTAATCAACATTTTTTGCTACCCTGAGTCTATCTGCAAACAATGGTGAAACTTCTCTGCGGACTGATATTGGGTGTTTAGACAGATTTCAATAAGTTAGAAAATTCAAATATCCAGAATTTGTTAATAACGAATCGTCTATAGAAGCTTTCAGTCTACTGCTTGACTGAATCCATTTTGTAAAATGCTTTACTGTTTCTAGCTGCAAACACTTAATGCTTTTCATCCTTTATAGTTACTGTATTTGTGAAGAAAACTAAATTATAGACTTACATATATTGTTGACTTTCTCTAATTACCCTTTTGAATGATCTGAGCAGAGCTCAACTGCTGGGCCAAAATGTATCCTGATTCTGTAATATTCAGTCTTTATCGAGCACTGGGTTTAAGAAACACAGTTAGTTAAGGTGTATAGCAATTGTCAGCAAAAGATTTAAAAACTGCTCAATCTACCAAGTAACTAGGGTAAGAAAAAAAGTGCAAGATAATTCCAGGAGACTTCTTGTTATATCAACTGTAGAACTATGTTATTAATTCAGTCACATAGAGAACTACTTAAAACCTCAGTGTCTCCTTGTTAAACAAGGTAGATATAAGAAAAATCCCAAGAAATGTAATAAATGTAGCAAATACAAAGCTGAATTTCTAAAATATGGAGCTTGCAAATTGACTGTAGGTGCAATTTATTTTGAAACAGGTATGAAATCCAAATTTTAATAGCAACTGTCACTCTGTATACCAAAACATGGTCATCAATGAAATGAAAAACCTAGATATTCATCTGCCTTGATGATGTTTACCATGAATTTCATAATGTCAAGTCAAACTCAATGCATTCTACTCAGAAATTTGTGAACCATCACTGGAGGGAGATAAATTTGAATGTGTTGTGTTATATACACGTGTGCAAATAAGTATGTATCCTTGTTTGAGTATCTTTGTGTTACCTTGAAGGTATGATAAGTAAGATGGGCATTTTAAAAAGTTTCCTGTAAGTTACCCAAAGATTACATATGTATATACACACATGTGAAATATACACACATGATATGTGTTCATATATACACACTACTTGTACACTATTGTATTATTTTTATATTTTTTATGCAATAAGTTGTTAGTAACTTAGCAACATCTCTATAGCTTTGAAGGTCAGAAGTCTGACACTGGGCTAAAAGCAAGGTATCACCAGCACTGTGCTCACTCTGGAGACTCTGGAAGATAATTTATTGATATATCTTTGCCTTTTCCAGCATCTAAAGGCTGCATGCATTCGTTTTTTTCTTCAATGAAAGAAATTCAATTCATTTGTTTTTTGTGTTTTTTTAAAATTAATTTTTAATGGAGTGTAGTTTTGTAAGGGTTAGGAGGGAAAGGGGCAGGGCACAATTTTTGAAAATAATTCGTCACATAGGAAAGTAGATTCTGTAATATTCAGTCTTTATCGAGCACTGGGTTTAAGAAACACAGTTAGTTAAGGTGTATAGCAATTGTCAGCAAAAGATTTAAAAACTGCTCAATCTACCAAGTAACTAGGGTAAGAAAAAAAGTGCAAGATAATTCCAGGAGACTTCTTGTTATATCAACTGTAGAACTATGTTATTAATTCAGTCACATAGAGAACTACTTAAAACCTCAGTGTCTCCTTGTTAAACAAGGTAGATATAAGAAAAATCCCAAGAAATGTAATAAATGTAGCAAATACAAAGCTGAATTTCTAAAATATGGAGCTTGCAAATTGACTGTAGGTGCAATTTATTTTGAAACAGGTATGAAATCCAAATTTTAATAGCAACTGTCACTCTGTATACCAAAACATGGTCATCAATGAAATGAAAAACCTAGATATTCATCTGCCTTGATGATGTTTACCATGAATTTCATAATGTCAAGTCAAACTCAATGCATTCTACTCAGAAATTTGTGAACCATCACTGGAGGGAGATAAATTTGAATGTGTTGTGTTATATACACGTGTGCAAATAAGTATGTATCCTTGTTTGAGTATCTTTGTGTTACCTTGAAGGTATGATAAGTAAGATGGGCATTTTAAAAAGTTTCCTGTAAGTTACCCAAAGATTACATATGTATATACACACATGTGAAATATACACACATGATATGTGTTCATATATACACACTACTTGTACACTATTGTATTATTTTTATATTTTTTATGCAATAAGTTGTTAGTAACTTAGCAACATCTCTATAGCTTTGAAGGTCAGAAGTCTGACACTGGGCTAAAAGCAAGGTATCACCAGCACTGTGCTCACTCTGGAGACTCTGGAAGATAATTTATTGATATATCTTTGCCTTTTCCAGCATCTAAAGGCTGCATGCATTCGTTTTTTTCTTCAATGAAAGAAATTCAATTCATTTGTTTTTTGTGTTTTTTTAAAATTAATTTTTAATGGAGTGTAGTTTTGTAAGGGTTAGGAGGGAAAGGGGCAGGGCACAATTTTTGAAAAGAATGACATAGCCCAAGGACACAGCATAAACCCATTAAAATCAAATGGGTCCAAGATGGCAGATGAGACCTTGATCCTCAGTCAGCAAGCTAAATGACACACCCAGAGGCGCCATGACAGTGCTGCCCCTTCCCTAAAAGAACTGGAGTAATCCTCCCACTCATGAGCATATGAAATTACCCAGCCCACAAAAGCTAGGAATTTCAGGGCTACTTGGATTCGTTCTACCATGGCCCACACTCTGTCTGTGGAGTGTGCTTTCTGTGGATCTGAATAAATCTATTTCTTACCTATCACTTTGCCTCTTGCTGAATTCTTTTCTGCAAAGAAACATGAAGAGTCTGAGCCTCAGTGCGTCCAGACGTTGGGTGAGTGATTTTAATTACTAGGGTTTTAGCTGGGTTCAAGTCCCGGCCACGTGGGTTCAAGTCCCAAGCAGGGTTTTAGCTGGGGTTAAGCCCCGGCCACATGGGCGCAAGTCCCAAACAGGGTTTGATTAGGTCTGGGCCCTGGGTTTAAGTCTCAAATCGAGGTAGAACCCTTTCATTTTCTTTACAAGTTGTGCTAGTTTCTGCCACAGAGCAGAGTGAATCGGTTCTTTGTACATGTGTGTGTCTGTGCGTGTGCCTGTCATGTCCAACTCTGCGACCTCATGGACTGTAGCCTGCCAGGCTTCTCTGTCCACGGGATTTTTCAGACAAGAACACTGCAGGGGGTTGCAATTTCCTATTCCAGGGGATTTTCCTGACCCAGGGATCACGAATCAGCATCTCTTGTGCCTCCTGCATTGGCAGGCAGATTGTTTACCAATGTACCATCTGGGAAGTCTACCATATACAAATATCCCTTCTTTTTTAGGATTTTCCTCCCCTTTAGGTCATCACAGAGCACTGATATCATTAAATATCTATTTTATACATAGTGTATATAGGTCAATCTCAATTTCCCAATTCATCCCACCCTTCATTTTCAACCCCCTTGGGGGTCTGCATTCTTTTGATTTATATAGTCTCCTTCCTCAGTCGTCAAAGCCAGCAGCATTGCCTCTCAGAAACTACATCATATCAATGTGTCACACACATCTTCTCTAAATCTTTTAGAAATCTTTGTTATTTTATTGGGCCAATCCAGATAACCAAAGAGAATCTCTCCATTTCAATGTCCTGACTTTAATCATACTATGTACCCTATTATGCAGTAAAACATTTCATCAGCAAGCATGGGTTGTTCAAACTCTCACATTCCAAAGAAAAGTGTGGCTCTTTGCTGGTTCCTTAAGCCCTGGGGATATTCTGACAGATAACTTTGTCCACCTTCCACCTGGGGACATAGCATAATTTATGCTAACAGTGTAATTCCCTGGTGGCTTATATAGTAAAAAATCTGCCTCCAGTGTGGGAATAAATCTATTTCTTACCTATCACTTTGCCTCTTGCTGAATTCTTTTCTGCAAAGAAACATGAAGAGTCTGAGCCTCAGTGCGTCCAGACGTTGGGTGAGTGATTTTAATTACTAGGGTTTTAGCTGGGTTCAAGCCCCGGGCCACGTGAGTTCAAGACCCAAGCAGGGTTTTGGCTGGGGCTAAGCCTTAGTCACTTGGGTTCAAGTCCCAAACAGGGTTTGATTAGGTCTGGGCCCTGGGTTTAAGTCTCAAATCGAGGTAGAACCCTTTCATTTTCTTTACAAGTTGTGCTAGTTTCTGCCACAGAGCAGAGTGAATCGGTTCTTTGTACATGTGTGTGTCTGTGCGTGTGCCTGTCATGTCCAACTCTGCGACCTCATGGACTGTAGCCTGCCAGGCTTCTCTGTCCACGGGATTTTTCAGACAAGAACACTGCAGGGGGTTGCAATTTCCTATTCCAGGGGATTTTCCTGACCCAGGGATCACGAATCAGCATCTCTTGTGCCTCCTGCATTGGCAGGCAGATTGTTTACCAATGTACCATCTGGGAAGTCTACCATATACAAATATCCCTTCTTTTTTAGGATTTTCCTCCCCTTTAGGTCATCACAGAGCACTGATATCATTAAATATCTATTTTATACATAGTGTATATAGGTCAATCTCAATTTCCCAATTCATCCCACCCTTCATTTTCAACCCCCTTGGGGGTCTGCATTCTTTTGATTTATATAGTCTCCTTCCTCAGTCGTCAAAGCCAGCAGCATTGCCTCTCAGAAACTACATCATATCAATGTGTCACACACATCTTCTCTAAATCTTTTAGAAATCTTTGTTATTTTATTGGGCCAATCCAGATAACCAAAGAGAATCTCTCCATTTCAATGTCCTGACTTTAATCATACTATGTACCCTATTATGCAGTAAAACATTTCATCAGCAAGCATGGGTTGTTCAAACTCTCACATTCCAAAGAAAAGTGTGGCTCTTTGCTGGTTCCTTAAGCCCTGGGGATATTCTGACAGATAACTTTGTCCACCTTCCACCTGGGGACATAGCATAATTTATGCTAACAGTGTAATTCCCTGGTGGCTTATATAGTAAAAAATCTGCCTGCAGTGTGGGAGACCTGGGTTTGATTTTCTCAGTCAGGAAGATCCCCTGGAGGAGGAAATGGCCACCTACTCAGTATCCTTACCAGGAGAATTTCATGGACAGAGGGGCCTGGTGGGCTGCAGTCTATGGGGTCACAAAGAGTCAGATGTGAATGAGAGACTAACACTTTGGCTTTCACCTTTAACAGAGTGATTTCAAGTGGGATCCTTGGGTAATACTGCATCCCTTTGACTTCTGGAAAGGCTGGAAACTTAGGAACTAAGGTCAGTCATAAGACTGCTCAGTATATCTACACTGCCAAACCCTACAAATCCTGGAAACCAAGATTTGGGTAAACTCCTATTGGCATTACTTTGTGTTGGTCGGCACGCATCATTGCTGGGAGCATTAACTATTTTCTATAACAACTAGATTAAATGTAAGAGTTATTATTTCTTTTACTTTCTGAAAAGAGAAAATACCGCCTAAAGTTTATTCACCCTGCCTGACTCCAAAAGGCAAAACTTACTGCTGAAGAAAGATGGTTTATCAGCTTTATCCTGAAGGTGTGATTTCATGCTTAAAGTTGTTATTGTTTGAAACTTTCCAACAGAAATAAGACAAACAGAAATCAATGGATCAGAATATTTGAGAATAGATGACAAAGATAAAAGGGAGGAAAATACGATATAAAACAATGCTCCTGTCAGTGTGACTGATAAGACAAAAAGGTCTAGTAAAACAGATCTTATTTGAACTTACAGACTACAGAAAATCAACCCCAATTGGTATATAACTCAAGGATGGCAACAAAACTCTCTCTCTCACTGTGATAACTATTTTAGAGAAGAAACTGAGCATATATCAATGGAAACAAAAACACCCTTTCATTTTGCGGTCTTCAACTGACTATCTACTTTTGCACAACCATTAACAATTCAGAAGTGTGCAAAATAGACCAATAAGACACTATAAGTACGTACAACATTTTAGGCTTTCTTTGCAAGTTTCAATGGTGATGTTCCTTTTTTATTCAGTGGGATGGAAAACATAAAAACATCATAAACAATCCAGGAGACAGTCAAGGACGGGGACAAATAACTTTGTCCACCTTCCACCTGGGGACATAGCATAATTTATGCTAACAGTGTAATTCCCTGGTGGCTTATATAGTAAAAAATCTGCCTGCAGTGTGGGAGACCTGGGTTTGATTTTCTCAGTCAGGAAGATCCCCTGGAGGAGGAAATGGCCACCTACTCAGTATCCTTACCAGGAGAATTTCATGGACAGAGGGGCCTGGTGGGCTGCAGTCTATGGGGTCACAAAGAGTCAGATGTGAATGAGAGACTAACACTTTGGCTTTCACCTTTAACAGAGTGATTTCAAGTGGGATCCTTGGGTAATACTGCATCCCTTTGACTTCTGGAAAGGCTGGAAACTTAGGAACTAAGGTCAGTCATAAGACTGCTCAGTATATCTACACTGCCAAACCCTACAAATCCTGGAAACCAAGATTTGGGTAAACTCCTATTGGCATTACTTTGTGTTGGTCGGCACGCATCATTGCTGGGAGCATTAACTATTTTCTATAACAACTAGATTAAATGTAAGAGTTATTATTTCTTTTACTTTCTGAAAAGAGAAAATACCGCCTAAAGTTTATTCACCCTGCCTGACTCCAAAAGGCAAAACTTACTGCTGAAGAAAGATGGTTTATCAGCTTTATCCTGAAGGTGTGATTTCATGCTTAAAGTTGTTATTGTTTGAAACTTTCCAACAGAAATAAGACAAACAGAAATCAATGGATCAGAATATTTGAGAATAGATGACAAAGATAAAAGGGAGGAAAATACGATATAAAACAATGCTCCTGTCAGTGTGACTGATAAGACAAAAAGGTCTAGTAAAACAGATCTTATTTGAACTTACAGACTACAGAAAATCAACCCCAATTGGTATATAACTCAAGGATGGCAACAAAACTCTCTCTCTCACTGTGATAACTATTTTAGAGAAGAAACTGAGCATATATCAATGGAAACAAAAACACCCTTTCATTTTGCGGTCTTCAACTGACTATCTACTTTTGCACAACCATTAACAATTCAGAAGTGTGCAAAATAGACCAATAAGACACTATAAGTACGTACAACATTTTAGGCTTTCTTTGCAAGTTTCAATGGTGATGTTCCTTTTTTATTCAGTGGGATGGGCTTAAAGATCATCATCTAACCAAAGGAATTTCAGGTGCTATAAAAAGCAAACTCCAGGAGACAGTCAAGGACAGGGAAGCCTGGCATGCTTCAGTCCATGGGGTTGCAAAAAGTTGGACCTGACTCAGTAACAACAACAACAAAAATCAAAGCTACACACCCATGTTCACATGTACACACTTGCATACACACATTCGCAACCTTGTAAAAGGAGAGAAAAAGCCCTAAATACGGGCTATTTAAATATTGGGCTACTTTTATAGAAGTCAATCTATGAAAGGCCAGTAAACTGCCATGGAAACCTCAAGCTATTTTAAAAATTCAAATCAATTCTATCTTGAGATGCAATCCAGTTTCCATTCATGATTTTCCTCATTTATATGGACTCGGGCATCCCTCGCATTCTCAGAAAAATAAAGCATTCCTCACATTCAGAAACCTGGCCATAGTACCGTCGTGATGCTTTTTCAGGAAATTTCTTATGTGTTCCTGAACTTTCAGCAATTCACTCTTAAATAAGGTATTAATGTTAAAAAAAAAAAAAAAAGACTAGCTCAAAATCATACCTAAGGCACAAATACCTATCCCTTTTTTTCCCAATGAACAAAAGTAAGTCGTGTTGTTTTTTCATTCAGGTAAACATTATTTGCTTTTGATTACACACCAGAATTGTCCAGTGGTTTTAATAGCAATTCCAACAAAGCTTTTTCAGTGATAATGGAAAAAAATAACCAATGAATAGTTTTTGAGACTTATTTTCTTTGTTCAAGTGGTGCTGAACCTCATTATTAAAAACAAATATCGATACTGGTTTGAAGAGGTTAAGAGCTCTAATTGCTCTTAAAGCAATTATACTGCTCCTTTACAAGAATCCACAATCTAGAAGAGTGGCCAAAAAAGTCCCCAGATTTTAATCATGAAGTGTATAGTACTACAGATAAAATTCTTTCCCAGTGCAAATACTTAATATTTTTCTATAGCATAAGCTAAGAATTTTTATTTATAAGACACTATAAGTACGTACAACATTTTAGGCTTTCTTTGCAAGTTTCAATGGTGATGTTCCTTTTTTATTCAGTGGGATGGGCTTAAAGATCATCATCTAACCAAAGGAATTTCAGGTGCTATAAAAAGCAAACTCCAGGAGACAGTCAAGGACAGGGAAGCCTGGCATGCTTCAGTCCATGGGGTTGCAAAAAGTTGGACCTGACTCAGTAACAACAACAACAAAAATCAAAGCTACACACCCATGTTCACATGTACACACTTGCATACACACATTCGCAACCTTGTAAAAGGAGAGAAAAAGCCCTAAATACGGGCTATTTAAATATTGGGCTACTTTTATAGAAGTCAATCTATGAAAGGCCAGTAAACTGCCATGGAAACCTCAAGCTATTTTAAAAATTCAAATCAATTCTATCTTGAGATGCAATCCAGTTTCCATTCATGATTTTCCTCATTTATATGGACTCGGGCATCCCTCGCATTCTCAGAAAAATAAAGCATTCCTCACATTCAGAAACCTGGCCATAGTACCGTCGTGATGCTTTTTCAGGAAATTTCTTATGTGTTCCTGAACTTTCAGCAATTCACTCTTAAATAAGGTATTAATGTTAAAAAAAAAAAAAAAAGACTAGCTCAAAATCATACCTAAGGCACAAATACCTATCCCTTTTTTTCCCAATGAACAAAAGTAAGTCGTGTTGTTTTTTCATTCAGGTAAACATTATTTGCTTTTGATTACACACCAGAATTGTCCAGTGGTTTTAATAGCAATTCCAACAAAGCTTTTTCAGTGATAATGGAAAAAAATAACCAATGAATAGTTTTTGAGACTTATTTTCTTTGTTCAAGTGGTGCTGAACCTCATTATTAAAAACAAATATCGATACTGGTTTGAAGAGGTTAAGAGCTCTAATTGCTCTTAAAGCAATTATACTGCTCCTTTACAAGAATCCACAATCTAGAAGAGTGGCCAAAAAAGTCCCCAGATTTTAATCATGAAGTGTATAGTACTACAGATAAAATTCTTTCCCAGTGCAAATACTTAATATTTTTCTATAGCATAAGCTAAGAATTTTATCTTATTTCTGCTCTTATATTGCAGAAAATAGCAGTTTTTTTTACTTTCTAAATTTCTTTCTCTTGAGGTTATTGTTTCATTGCCAAGTCACGTCTGACCCCATGGACTGTGGCCCACGAGGCTCCTCTCTCTGTCCACGAGATTACCCAGGCAAGAATATCTGAGTGGGTTGCCATTTCCTTCTCCAGGGGATCTTCTTTACCCAGGGACTAAATCTGTGTTTCCTGCTTGGCAGGCAGGTTCTTTACCACTGTGTCACCTAGGAAACCCATTTTACTGAGGTAACAATGGTTTAAAACATTGTAACTTTCTCTCCTACATTATTATGAAAACAGCAGTGCTTTCCTGGTGGCTCAGACAGTAAAGAACCCACCTTTGGAGACCCGGGTTTAATCCCTGGGTCAGGAAGAAACCCTGGAGAAGGAAATGGCAACCCACTTCAGTATTCTTGCCTGGAGAATCCCACAGACCAAGGAAACTGATCAGCTGCAGCCCATGGGGTTGCAAGAGTCAGACACAACTGAGAGGCTATCACTTTCCTAGACTGGAATATTTCTATGAAATATGGCATGGTAAACAAATTCCCTTGATTTATATTCCTAGATAAGTAAGACAATTTATATCTACAATTTAAAATACATGCTATTTAGCTATAATAATAAATGGATGATCAATGTAGAAACAGTTTTTACTTCTTGAATTAGACTATTAGACTGTCAGTTTAAATGCATATTAAGTGGCATTTGCAAAATTCATCATCGTGTTGTCTAAGCAGACATAGCAGTTAATACAGTCCACTGTCTCAGTAGGAAAGGAGTCGGTCTGATTTTAGCCAAATTTATCTGATTTAGAGTTAGGTAAATTTGATTCAATACAGAAACATGTCTATCCACAGTTAACTCCCCATCTTCTTCACTCCTACTTCTGCATAGGCCAGTCCATTACTAAGAGTAGAAAGGTCACATGGGATTGACAGTGTTCCTACAGCAAAGACCATTTTCCCTTTCTAATTTCAATAGGGAGCACACTTCGAGTATAGCTACAGATAAAATTCTTTCCCAGTGCAAATACTTAATATTTTCTATAGCATAAGCTAAGAATTTTATCTTATTTCTGCTCTATATTGCAGAAAATAGCAGTTTTTACTTTCTAAATTTCTTTCTCTTGAGGTTATTGTTTCATTGCCAAGTCACGTCTGACCCCATGGACTGTGGCCCACGAGGCTCCTCTCTCTGTCCACGAGATTACCCAGGCAAGAATATCTGAGTGGGTTGCCATTTCCTTCTCCAGGGGATCTTCTTTACCCAGGGACTAAATCTGTGTTTCCTGCTTGGCAGGCAGGTTCTTTACCACTGTGTCACCTAGGAAACCCATTTTACTGAGGTAACAATGGTTTAAAACATTGTAACTTTCTCTCCTACATTATTATGAAAACAGCAGTGCTTTCCTGGTGGCTCAGACAGTAAAGAACCCACCTTTGGAGACCCGGGTTTAATCCCTGGGTCAGGAAGAAACCCTGGAGAAGGAAATGGCAACCCACTTCAGTATTCTTGCCTGGAGAATCCCACAGACCAAGGAAACTGATCAGCTGCAGCCCATGGGGTTGCAAGAGTCAGACACAACTGAGAGGCTATCACTTTCCTAGACTGGAATATTTCTATGAAATATGGCATGGTAAACAAATTCCCTTGATTTATATTCCTAGATAAGTAAGACAATTTATATCTACAATTTAAAATACATGCTATTTAGCTATAATAATAAATGGATGATCAATGTAGAAACAGTTTTTACTTCTTGAATTAGACTATTAGACTGTCAGTTTAAATGCATATTAAGTGGCATTTGCAAAATTCATCATCGTGTTGTCTAAGCAGACATAGCAGTTAATACAGTCCACTGTCTCAGTAGGAAAGGAGTCGGTCTGATTTTAGCCAAATTTATCTGATTTAGAGTTAGGTAAATTTGATTCAATACAGAAACATGTCTATCCACAGTTAACTCCCCATCTTCTTCACTCCTACTTCTGCATAGGCCAGTCCATTACTAAGAGTAGAAAGGTCACATGGGATTGACAGTGTTCCTACAGCAAAGACCATTTTCCCTTTTCTAATTTCAATAGGGGAGCATATGCATTATATATTATAAAAACACTGTCTATTTTTCAAAACTTTCATTTTGTTTCACAGACATATATATATATATATATATATATGTATATGCATGCTCATAATGTACTGATTGAGTAGAATGATACTGTGCCAGTGTGTTACCTCTTGCTCCATTTAATAAGCACTTTAATAGTAGAGATCTTAGTGCCATAAGAAATTACCATCTTTAGGTCAAAAATGGCAAAATACCAGTCATTTCATATAGTCTAACTGATACATTTATCTTAACACGTATTTTAAAAAGGTGGATGAATGAATTGACTGATGGACATATGACTGAATAAATTAAGGAAAACTGTATCCAGAGAAATAAAGTTCTCTACACACAGATGTTCTGCTCATCAACTTCTTCATTTTGGTCTTTACATATGCATTTTTTGATTTATAGGACTTATTTATTTATTTTTATTTTTTAGAGTTTTGGTGTTCACTGCCACACATCAACGATTACAGGATCTAAAATGTAAAAGCTCAAAAAGCTTTAGAAAGAGTGTTAGAAATGTTAAAAATAGACATTTGCACATCTACTTCCCAAGGCTTAATAACTACATTCCCTCAAGTATTAAAGAATTGGTCTTATCCTCTCTCTCTTGCAAAATCTAGTGTGTCTCCCCATAACATTCTCATGTTATTCATAAATATACCAAATATCTTATTCCATTGTGCCTTACAGTATATTATTCACAATGATGGTTATTTCACAGTGAGGAATAGTAAAAACAATCAATATCAATATACCCATAATCAGAAAAAGGAGGGAAGTGGTAATGAGTAGGTTCATTAGCATAATACACGTAGGAATAGGACACAAAATTCCATTAATGTGTTCCATTGATCCCCCTCCTACACTACTACACTAACACACACACACACACACACACACACACACACACACACACACACACACGCTCACAGAGGATATGTCCAAAAATGCTTAGGGAGACAGCAAAAAAAAATCCAGGGTCATCCTTACATTGTTCTGAACTCTAATGAGATTTATCTGTTATTCTCTTCTACCATTCACTACATTCTACCTGCTATTATAGATATACATTATGAGGAATCATCATCATTATCACCATCATCATCATCTCTACTATCATCAGCATAGAACAGATGTGACTCATTAGGGAAGACAAATGTTAGAAGAAAACTGGACCTGTACTCAAGAAAAGCTTTTACCCTTTTTCCTCTATTAAAACTGGACAAGTTTACTTAAATGGATAGGTATGTTCACAACAGTTTCTTTCAATTTCCTCAGCTAAAAACATCATAATACTTCCATTAAGGTGAGGATATAGCACTGCTTGGAGTCAGTTAAAGGTCCTCCATGAGCAATAATCTAGAATTGGAAAAGTAAGAAAGCAACGTATTTCACAATTATCCATATGCAACATAGAGAGCTATAATTTTTGATGAATTGGGTGGGAGATCATTTCAAACCCTTTATGGAACTTAAAGCCATCTAGTATTGTACATGGCAGCATCAGGATCCTCCCCAGCAGGTGTCATGATATTGTACAGAGACATGCAGGGCCATACTTTGAGTCCTAATGCTCATTTATAAAATCTCAGTGAAAGCTTTTCTCAAAGTCAGACTTGAACAAAGAGGAACATGGCCTGGTGTGGTGGCAAAATGGGTATCACATGCCAGTGATACTAGGGAATTATTTCCTTTATAAATTCTATGTCTTGTACTGATGTTTTTCTTTCACTATGTCATTAGGTTCAATGGCCACAGAGGAGAAGTAAGAGGGTTTGGGGGAAAGGGGTAGAGTGCAGATATCACATAATAGTCAATATTCTCTAAGTGTGACTCTTCTCCCATAACCACTCTAATTTTTTCGAGGACAGAGATTACTTCTGATTAATGTTTCTATTGCTCTTAGTGTCCAGCATGTAGTATGTGTCCAATAAAAACATTAAATGACTGATCACTAAAGTAGATAAATGGAATGAAATGTGAAAAATGTCAGTGAAGATACCTCCATGTTTCTTTTAAAAGAGAGGAAGGATAAAAATAGATTTCATGTGTAAATTGGTCTAAACTAAATAACTGTCATTATACTATAGTGAATTACAATATCAGTATTATCTATCTATTCTGATCTAATATGATGATTCAATTCCTAAGAAATCTTTAAATGGCAAAGTGAGGACAGGTGGCTAGACTACCATCTCGGATAGCACTTATTAATATCTCATGTAGTTTTTTTTCTCCCTACAATGGTCTCAGACATCCCATCTTTATCAGCATTATGTTTACTACAGCAACACTTAACGTGTTTCTCCTCATTTATCACCAAGTGCTATGCTAAACCAAGCCCAAAGTTACTTAGACAGAGCCTATGTCTGGTTATGAGTCAAACCTATGTCTGACTATGTCTGGCTATGAATCATTCCCAAAACGAAAGTGGTATTTACACTTTGGTACTGGCTTCCATTATAAGCCCACGATAACTGGCAGCCATTAGAGTAACAAATGAAGTTGCCTAATAAGTTAATAGTGCTGCTAGGAAAACCTGTGTTGCTGGATAAATTTTTATACTCAAGTTTGCTTGGTATACAAAAGTACTACTAATTTCGGTACCGTCAGTGGTTTCTTGGTAGTGGTTAAGTAGGTAAGGAAATTCATTTCTACCTTGATGGCTTAGAGTTTGAAGTAACCATAGATATTTTCTAATGTGATGACTTTTATTTCAAATTCTAAGGGTATTGACAATTATGCCTATAGGGAAATAGGGTAGAAATAGAAGTAGGTGAGAGTTGAGTCAATTTCCACTCTCACTTTTCATCCAGAATGCCTATACTTTCAATTCATTTCTTTTCTGTTGACCTTTCACAGAATCTCTTTTAAAGAACATGTTTTCTATATTAAAAAACACATGAAATCTGATATAGTCCATTCCTGATATGGTAAAAATTATGGCACACTGGTTCCTATTCCCATTGTATATGGCATTAAATAATGGCACCTTTCCCAATTAGGTCTTGACAAACCCAGTCTCAGAGCTTGACAAAGTAATCTTGAAAACTGTTATTAAGCAACTACACATGGTGTGATGGTGCTTTCCTTTTTTTATCCTTGCCATTAACTCCCAAACCAATGTACCTTTTGCTAAAATAGATTTCATGTGTAAATTGGTCTAAACTAAATAACTGTCATTATACTATAGTGAATTACAATATCAGTATTATCTATCTATTCTGATCTAATATGATGATTCAATTCCTAAGAAATCTTTAAATGGCAAAGTGAGGACAGGTGGCTAGACTACCATCTCGGATAGCACTTATTAATATCTCATGTAGTTTTTTTTCTCCCTACAATGGTCTCAGACATCCCATCTTTATCAGCATTATGTTTACTACAGCAACACTTAACGTGTTTCTCCTCATTTATCACCAAGTGCTATGCTAAACCAAGCCCAAAGTTACTTAGACAGAGCCTATGTCTGGTTATGAGTCAAACCTATGTCTGACTATGTCTGGCTATGAATCATTCCCAAAACGAAAGTGGTATTTACACTTTGGTACTGGCTTCCATTATAAGCCCACGATAACTGGCAGCCATTAGAGTAACAAATGAAGTTGCCTAATAAGTTAATAGTGCTGCTAGGAAAACCTGTGTTGCTGGATAAATTTTTATACTCAAGTTTGCTTGGTATACAAAAGTACTACTAATTTCGGTACCGTCAGTGGTTTCTTGGTAGTGGTTAAGTAGGTAAGGAAATTCATTTCTACCTTGATGGCTTAGAGTTTGAAGTAACCATAGATATTTTCTAATGTGATGACTTTTATTTCAAATTCTAAGGGTATTGACAATTATGCCTATAGGGAAATAGGGTAGAAATAGAAGTAGGTGAGAGTTGAGTCAATTTCCACTCTCACTTTTCATCCAGAATGCCTATACTTTCAATTCATTTCTTTTCTGTTGACCTTTCACAGAATCTCTTTTAAAGAACATGTTTTCTATATTAAAAAACACATGAAATCTGATATAGTCCATTCCTGATATGGTAAAAATTATGGCACACTGGTTCCTATTCCCATTGTATATGGCATTAAATAATGGCACCTTTCCCAATTAGGTCTTGACAAACCCAGTCTCAGAGCTTGACAAAGTAATCTTGAAAACTGTTATTAAGCAACTACACATGGTGTGATGGTGCTTTCCTTTTTTTATCCTTGCCATTAACTCCCAAACCAATGTACCTTTTGCTAATTCTCCTTAATACACTTTGATTTTAAAAAAAAGGATGAAAGATTAGAGGCAAAATTATTGATAATAAAATATACTCTCATGGGTTGGGCTGGCCCAGAAGTAGACCCCAAAAAAAGGATCTGAGTGCAAATAATGTATTCTCGAGGTGATTCCAGAAAGCACAGTAAAAAAATAACTGAGTGAGACTGAGAAGAAAATGAAGCCAGAACAATGTGAGTTAATAAGCATGTTGTCAATGTGATCAATGGAGGCTCACTACCACTTAGGACCTCTAGGAGAGTGAATTGTTTTACCTGTAAGACAATTCTGGGACATGTTCAACTAGGCCAAAAGCAAATGAAAACCATAAGGCTTACTCAGACTGTAGTAAGTGTGTGTGTGTGCTCAGTTGTGTCCAACTCTGTGATGGCATGGACTGTAGACCACCAGGCTCTTCTGTCTATGGAATTTCTCAGGCAAGAATACTGGAGTGGGTTGCCATTTCCATCTCCAGGGGATCTTCCTGACCCAGTGATCAAACCCGGGTCTCCTGCACTGCAGGCGGATTCTCCATCATCTGAGCCACCAGGGAAGTTGTAGTAAGTTTTAGGCATATACAGGAATGGTGATTTTCCAGAACAGAAGGGAAAGTACCAAGGCCATCGGTTATCAGGTTGTAGTAATTGTTAATGTGTTCTTACAAGCATGTCACTTGAATGCCTTACAATTGATTGAAATAAGCTTTCAATTTGCTTGAAATTGTGGAGTACTCTGAATCAAATTTTTATAGACTTAAGTTATTCTTATATTGTTAGCTAATTATTATTAATTCAAACATTGTAGTTACAGTCAAATGAGCCTTAATGAACACAAACTTTCTCAACATTCAGCTCAGGTTCCATTTTATATTTGGAGTATGGTTCTGATAAAAATTAAATCCTGCTTCAATCAATTTATAAGCATCAGGAAATCCACCTGAGTGCAAAAGATTTCAACCTGGATTCACTAGTGATATGTCCTGTATTGGGTGACATCATCACACTGGCCGACACAGTGATGGACATCATTAGTCTTCTGACCAGTAACTTCACCTTTCCCATACACTTAAGAGAAGCATTTATTCTCTATCTTTGACACACTAAAGATTGTAAAGATTTCCCCTTTATTCATCTGGGCATAGACAAACATAAACAAGGGATTCTTTTCTCAAAAAGGGAAAAAAGCAATCACCTATAACATGTTCCTTTAATATGCAAAATAGATTTTGAATGCACTCCCACTAGAAATTACGGTTATCCTGTCCCAATATATTGTTATCCTGACTGAACTCATTGTTGTACCCTCAATATACTTATTTATAAACTATGTAACAAGTATTTCCATGTCTATTCTATTTTATAAATGTATTTGTTTTTCTTAAATAAATAATATAATAAACTGTATCATCTGCTTGGCTACTATAATGCTACAAATGACTGTTTCATTCTCTGACAAATTAATACTGTAATGTGCACAAGTGAATTCTGCCAGGCTCCATGTGGTTTTTTTTAAGCACAGTGTGTAAATTCCACACTATATGAAAAGGACTGTATATAATATCAATAAGGAATAAGTAAAATTTCTAAGATGAACATCAAAATAAATAATTAAATAGGCACAGCTCCTGACATGTGGCTTCCTGTCACAGAGAACTGTGATTTTAAGGAAAGGCTAACACTTGAAAACAATTTGCTATATACTTAATGCATCTTTGAGATTTTCTTTCCAGTGAGATGGTTTAGGACTTTATAAAATAAGTAAGACTAATGCTGGGAATGATTGAAGGCAAAAGAGGAGGGCAGCAGAAGATGAGATGGTATCACTGATTCATTGGACATGGATTTGACCAAACTCCAGGTGATTGTGAAGGACGGAGGAGCCTAGCACACTGTTGTCCATAGGGTTGCAAACAGTCGGATACACCTGAGCAATTGAACAACAACAAATGCTAGACAGTAACCATGACACAGAGCATAACTGGCTGCTAGGTGAAGTCACCACTTCCTATTAGTGATGAAAGGAGAGAAAATGAGACTTTATAAAAAACCCCCATAAAAAGGAAATCCACCTGAGTGCAAAAGATTTCAACCTGGATTCACTAGTGATATGTCCTGTATTGGGTGACATCATCACACTGGCCGACACAGTGATGGACATCATTAGTCTTCTGACCAGTAACTTCACCTTTCCCATACACTTAAGAGAAGCATTTATTCTCTATCTTTGACACACTAAAGATTGTAAAGATTTCCCCTTTATTCATCTGGGCATAGACAAACATAAACAAGGGATTCTTTTCTCAAAAAGGGAAAAAAGCAATCACCTATAACATGTTCCTTTAATATGCAAAATAGATTTTGAATGCACTCCCACTAGAAATTACGGTTATCCTGTCCCAATATATTGTTATCCTGACTGAACTCATTGTTGTACCCTCAATATACTTATTTATAAACTATGTAACAAGTATTTCCATGTCTATTCTATTTTATAAATGTATTTGTTTTTCTTAAATAAATAATATAATAAACTGTATCATCTGCTTGGCTACTATAATGCTACAAATGACTGTTTCATTCTCTGACAAATTAATACTGTAATGTGCACAAGTGAATTCTGCCAGGCTCCATGTGGTTTTTTTAAGCACAGTGTGTAAATTCCACACTATATGAAAAGGACTGTATATAATATCAATAAGGAATAAGTAAAATTTCTAAGATGAACATCAAAATAAATAATTAAATAGGCACAGCTCCTGACATGTGGCTTCCTGTCACAGAGAACTGTGATTTTAAGGAAAGGCTAACACTTGAAAACAATTTGCTATATACTTAATGCATCTTTGAGATTTTCTTTCCAGTGAGATGGTTTAGGACTTTATAAAATAAGTAAGACTAATGCTGGGAATGATTGAAGGCAAAAGAGGAGGGCAGCAGAAGATGAGATGGTATCACTGATTCATTGGACATGGATTTGACCAAACTCCAGGTGATTGTGAAGGACGGAGGAGCCTAGCACACTGTTGTCCATAGGGTTGCAAACAGTCGGATACACCTGAGCAATTGAACAACAACAAATGCTAGACAGTAACCATGACACAGAGCATAACTGGCTGCTAGGTGAAGTCACCACTTCCTATTAGTGATGAAAGGAGAGAAAAATGAGCACATTTTCACTCTGCTGTACCTTACACCAATGTGCTTGAATTTGTTTACTGAATAAACTTAACTGCCATTTTATTCTTCTGTGATTTGACTTGATCATCCATTAAATTATTTTTATTAGTATCTCAGTGGATAATTTGATGAATTAAGAAGACTTTGAGAGAGGGGGGCCCATGTGTAAATCACAAGGAAAATAACCCTTTAAATATTGTGCTCAATGCATTTCCCATATGTAGGGTAATTAGGTGCGTTGCTTCAGTCCTTTCCGACTTTTTGCAACCCATGGGCCACAGCCCCTCCAGATCCCTCTGTCCATGGATTCTGCAGGCAACAATACTGGAGTGGGTTGCCATACCCTCCTCCAGGGTATCTTCCCAACCCATGGATCAAACCGACATCTCCTATATCTCCTGCATTTGCAGGCAGGTTTTTTTTTTCTTTTTTTCTTTATCACTAGCACTACCTGCAAAGCCCATAATTTGGTGGCTCAGTGGGTAAAGAATCCACTTGAAATGTAGGAGACTGGTTTCAATCCCTGAGTGGGGAAGTTGGCCTGGAGAAAGCACCAGGTACCAATCATCTATAAGTAAACAGCCCAGAAAGCACAGAAAGATAAGTATTCATCCAGGTGTAAAGAGAGTGTCACTAGAATCTAAACAGGGTATATGATTTATCCAAAGATGAGGAAGAGGCACATTCTACATTATCTTGGAGGGTTAGAAGACATGCAACAAGTTTGAGGGAGCAAGAGTTGTTTCAGTGTGAAGTGTGGTTAACATGACTTGGGCTAATGGCAGGGAAGTGTGTTATATTCAGAGAACTATTTGCATAACTGGGGTAAGGCATTTCCATGATGGGTGCAAAAATCAGAGGTGAGACCAAGGCCTGGAAAATGTTGTAGAGGACATTTTCTTTCATACAGCTCATTTGGATTATATCCCAAAACAACAGGGATATAACGGGAGTGGCATATTAAATTTGACTTTTGAGAGCTATGGGTCTAGGGGCTATGTGAAGGGTAAAGTGGACAAAAGCAAGACTACAAACAAGCTGGGAAGCTCTTGTATTCAAGGTCAGCTACAGGGATCTTAACTGAGGCAGGTAATATGGAAAGCAGACATCACAGGTAAAAGAAATTTAAGATAGAAATAGACATGAATCTGAATAAAGAAGTAATACTTCTAACCAACCTCAAATGGTTGGTATAGGAACAGAATAAATATGAATGTGTTCCATTAACTGTAAAATTCTCTACTGTCAAGGAATCACTCTTATCAAATCCTTATAATATAGAGATCTTTAGTTTAAAGCCATTCCCATATGTTCAGACACACTGAAGTGACTGTAAAATTTAAAAAAAAATGAATGCACTTCTCTAACTTCTTAAGAAAAAAAATAAAACACTAAATAATCAGACATGGTTTCAAATTTCTAAGTGGAAGAACCAGTGTGCATCTGCTGTGCACGAAGCTAGGAAGGTACGACAAGGGAACTCCTTCTGTCCAAGGGTGAGAAGCAAGACTAGAAAAGCACATTGATTTTCAGGCATCTGTGCAAAAGTTTCTTCATGAACAGGAAGGAGAAATATTTGATACTAAAATCTAGGTGAGAAGTAATCAGATCCTAGACAGAACTGAAGTTAAAGACTCACGATACGTATGGTCCCTTAGTGAAAGACCATTCCACTACAATCTTGTTCCTGGATACGAACTTACTTGTCAGTATGTTGGTTGCACATCAGTAAGAGCTTCACTATTGAGAGCTCAGTTTAGTAAATAAAGTGACTAAAGTCAATGCCAAAAAAGCACTTCTCTGATTGCCACTTTGAAAAAGGACACGGAAATTGAAAGAATTAATGAGATTAGGACACAGAAACCTCCCTAAGACCTATGGCAGAAGCAGTAAAATGGGGTAGTGACCTAAATCTCTATTGTTAAATTTGTTCTCTTTCCAGCAAATAGAGTGGGGTCATGAAAAAGTGTGATGTTTGAAATCTGATAAATCTGTTTCAATTTCTAATTCTCTTATGAGTAGGTTAAGCTCACTGATGCTCGGGTTCTAGATCAATAAAATAGAGATAATAAAACATTTGGGGGGTTGTTCAAAATAACGAGCTAAAATAATCCATGAAAATTACCCAATACTGCATCGAGAATGTAAAAACTCAGTAAATAGTAGATATTACTATTATGTAAGCAAGTATGTCTTATAACCTAAATTTTTTCCTATTTCATGACAGTATTAGCAAATTAACAACATTCTTAATAATCTGCTATAGGAAAAAATGGATTTTCTTGATTTTGAACCAAAAGTTGACTGAGAAGATAGGAGTAATGTGAATAAATATGACAAGTTGAATGAACAATAAAGCTATGGAAGAGAAAAAAATAAATCTAAGAACAAAAGAAAAATACACGTTGAAATTTTGCATAACCATGCTATAAAACAGTTGATTGCATGCATGCTCATCATTTCAGTTGTGCCCAACTCTTTGTGACCCTATGGACTGTATGTAGCCTGACAGGCTCCTCTATCCAGGATTTGTTGGGGATATTTTTGCTCACAGAATCAATGAGATTAATCTTGCATCAGTCTGTATTTGCTGTGATAGTATGTCATGCATTCCATTGCTTGGCCTTTCCAGACAAAGAGTTTCAGTTACCATATTAGAAGGAACTAAAGACTCTCCGTGTTTTAAAAGGGAAGGTCATTACTGTCAGGGTTCAGAGACTATGTCTGGTTTTATTTCTGATCTTTCTACCACCTAGAAGGATTAAGCAAATGACTTTATAGATCTCAGTTTCACATTAAACTATTAAGAGACAGGACTATATATTCTTTAAGGGTCTCTGGGCTTCAAAAAAATTTTAAAGTTTATAGTACATATAGTGAACATGTAAAATGGTACTTTCCAGAAAAAATATACAACTGCACATCAATAAAAAGAACAGATGACCTTTCAATGGAGAAATAAACATAGTACAATAAAAAACCTATGGCAGAAGCAGTAAAATGGGGTAGTGACCTAAATCTCTATTGTTAAATTTGTTCTCTTTCCAGCAAATAGTGGGGTCATGAAAAAGTGTGATGTTTGAAATCTGATAAATCTGTTTCAATTTCTAATTCTCTTATGAGTAGGTTAAGCTCACTGATGCTCGGGTTCTAGATCAATAAAATAGAGATAATAAAACATTTGGGGGGTTGTTCAAAATAACGAGCTAAAATAATCCATGAAAATTACCCAATACTGCATCGAGAATGTAAAAACTCAGTAAATAGTAGATATTACTATTATGTAAGCAAGTATGTCTTATAACCTAAATTTTTTCCTATTTCATGACAGTATTAGCAAATTAACAACATTCTTAATAATCTGCTATAGGAAAAAATGGATTTTCTTGATTTTGAACCAAAAGTTGACTGAGAAGATAGGAGTAATGTGAATAAATATGACAAGTTGAATGAACAATAAAGCTATGGAAGAGAAAAAAATAAATCTAAGAACAAAAGAAAAATACACGTTGAAATTTTGCATAACCATGCTATAAAACAGTTGATTGCATGCATGCTCATCATTTCAGTTGTGCCCAACTCTTTGTGACCCTATGGACTGTATGTAGCCTGACAGGCTCCTCTATCCAGGATTTGTTGGGGATATTTTTGCTCACAGAATCAATGAGATTAATCTTGCATCAGTCTGTATTTGCTGTGATAGTATGTCATGCATTCCATTGCTTGGCCTTTCCAGACAAAGAGTTTCAGTTACCATATTAGAAGGAACTAAAGACTCTCCGTGTTTTAAAAGGGAAGGTCATTACTGTCAGGGTTCAGAGACTATGTCTGGTTTTATTTCTGATCTTTCTACCACCTAGAAGGATTAAGCAAATGACTTTATAGATCTCAGTTTCACATTAAACTATTAAGAGACAGGACTATATATTCTTTAAGGGTCTCTGGGCTTCAAATTCTAGGTTTATATAAAGTATACATTCTGAGATGTTTATAGTACATATAGTGAACATGTAAAATGGTACTTTCCAGAAAAAATATACAACTGCACATCAATAAAAAGAACAGATGACCTTTCAATGGAGAAATAAACATGACACCAGAACAAGCTCCTTACAAAAGCTAAAATCCACATGACCAACAAACATATAAAAAGGTTTTCCAACTCATTGGATAAAAATGAAAATTAAGAACACAATAAGATCCTACAGAACAACAGCCAGATGGTTAAAATTAAACACTTATAATACTAAGCACTGGCAACAAGATCTAGAACATTCATATACTGATAGTGATTAAGTAAGGTTGTTTACCTACCTTGAAAAAATGAAAAAACAACCTGACTTTCTTAGCTAAAGGTATTACTTGGCTATTGTGACCCAGAAATTATACTTTTTGGTATTCCCTTCAAAGAGTTGCATGTCATGCATAAAATGTACAAGAACATTTAGAGTAGCATTGGTTTTAAAGCCACCAAACAGAATCAATCCACATGTTCATTTAAAGCAGATTCAGTAAGCTAATTGTGGCATATTCATACAATGGCACACTATACAGCACTGAAAATGATTAAGCCCCAACTGAAAACAATACAATTTATGGATCTTATAAAAGTAATCTTGAGAAAAAGAAGTCAGACACAAAGAAGTATATACTATATAATAACAACTAAATACATTTCAGAAACGGCCTATTCCAATCTCTGGTACATTACAGGTTAGCAGGCGCTTATCTTGGAGGGAGTACTGATTCAGAAGGGATAAACTGGGGTACCATGATAATGTACTACTCTTTTTCTTCTTTTTGGTAATCACTGGAAACACTAACTCTGAAAATTCATTAAGTTGTTTTTTCATTTACTGATTCTGTCAGGGTTCAGAGACTATGTCTGGTTTTATTTCTGATCTTTCTACCACCTAGAAGGATTAAGCAAATGACTTTATAGATCTCAGTTTCACATTAAACTATTAAGAGACAGGACTATATATTCTTTAAGGGTCTCTGGGCTTCAAATTCTAGGTTTATATAAAGTATACATTCTGAGATGTTTATAGTACATATAGTGAACATGTAAAATGGTACTTTCCAGAAAAAATATACAACTGCACATCAATAAAAAGAACAGATGACCTTTCAATGGAGAAATAAACATGACACCAGAACAAGCTCCTTACAAAAGCTAAAATCCACATGACCAACAAACATATAAAAAGGTTTTCCAACTCATTGGATAAAAATGAAAATTAAGAACACAATAAGATCCTACAGAACAACAGCCAGATGGTTAAAATTAAACACTTATAATACTAAGCACTGGCAACAAGATCTAGAACATTCATATACTGATAGTGATTAAGTAAGGTTGTTTACCTACCTTAAAAAAATGAAAAAACAACCTGACTTTCTTAGCTAAAGGTATTACTTGGCTATTGTGACCCAGAAATTATACTTTTTGGTATTCCCTTCAAAGAGTTGCATGTCATGCATAAAATGTACAAGAACATTTAGAGTAGCATTGGTTTTAAAGCCACCAAACAGAATCAATCCACATGTTCATTTAAAGCAGATTCAGTAAGCTAATTGTGGCATATTCATACAATGGCACACTATACAGCACTGAAAATGATTAAGCCCCAACTGAAAACAATACAATTTATGGATCTTATAAAAGTAATCTTGAGAAAAAGAAGTCAGACACAAAGAAGTATATACTATATAATAACAACTAAATACATTTCAGAAACGGCCTATTCCAATCTCTGGTACATTACAGGTTAGCAGGCGCTTATCTTGGAGGGAGTACTGATTCAGAAGGGATAAACTGGGGTACCATGATAATGTACTACTCTTTTTCTTCTTTTTGGTAATCACTGGAAACACTAACTCTGAAAATTCATTAAGTTGTACATTTACTGATTTGTGCACTTTAACCTATTTCTGTTACATTTCAATGAATTTTTGAAAACCAAGCCAGACAGAACTATTTTTATCTAGAAAGGAAAACTACCCTCAAAGTGAATGTACCTTTAGCATTAAATATATAAATTACTTCAAAGAGTAAGAGATAGAAATATACATATATACCTGTATACAATACCTCAATACCTGTAAGATGGGGAGGGGAAACAAGAAAAGGGAGAGGGGTGAGGGAGAAAGATGAGAGGAGGAGAGAGTGGTAGGAGTGGGAAGAAGGAGGGGGAGAAAAAAGGGGAAGGGGTGGAAGGAGGAGGAGAGGGAGGGAAGGAGGAGTAAGGAAAGGAGGGGAAGGAGAAGAGGGGAGGAGGGAAGGGGGAGAGGAGGGGGGAGAGGAAGGGGAGGGGGAGAGGAGGGGAGGAGCAGGACAAGAGTGGAAGGGGAGGGGCAGGAGGGGGAGGAGAAGGGGACAGGAGGAAGAGAGAGGAAGAGAGATTTTCTAGACAGTTTCAAGCATTCAGAAAATATCCTGCTCATCTTTTCTTTCGAATTAAAAGTAAATCTATACCTTTTTAAGTTCCTAGGAATCAGTTGCAAACTAAAGACCAATTAATGCTGGATACTTTTGAAGTTGGATGAGCCTTTATACTGATCTAACACAAATTCCACATATTGTGGGTCTGTGTAGCAACAGGCCTATCATATATGAAACATAATTCTTTTAGCCCTCTTCTGTAATCTGAGGTCTAATTCTGTAATTAATTTAAACATAGGTGAAACATGTGCAGACAGCTCTTTGCTAATTAGGTTCATACAATGCACTGGAAAATGATTAAGCCCCAACTGAAAACAATACAATTTATGGATCTTATAAAAGTAATCTTGAGAAAAGAAGTCAGACACAAAGAAGTATATACTATATAATAACAACTAAATACATTTCAGAAACGGCCTATTCCAATCTCTGGTACATTACAGGTTAGCAGGCGCTTATCTTGGAGGGAGTACTGATTCAGAAGGGATAAACTGGGGTACCATGATAATGTACTACTCTTTTTCTTCTTTTTGGTAATCACTGGAAACACTAACTCTGAAAATTCATTAAGTTGTACATTTACTGATTTGTGCACTTTAACCTATTTCTGTTACATTTCAATGAATTTTTGAAAACCAAGCCAGACAGAACTATTTTTATCTAGAAAGGAAAACTACCCTCAAAGTGAATGTACCTTTAGCATTAAATATATAAATTACTTCAAAGAGTAAGAGATAGAAATATACATATATACCTGTATACAATACCTCAATACCTGTAAGATGGGGGGGAGGGGAAACAAGAAAAGGGAGAGGGGTGAGGGAGAAAGATGAGAGGAGGAGAGAGTGGTAGGAGTGGGAAGAAGGAGGGGGAGAAAAAAGGGGAAGGGGTGGAAGGAGGAGGAGAGGGAGGGAAGGAGGAGTAAGGAAAGGAGGGGAAGGAGAAGAGGGGAGGAGGGAAGGGGGAGAGGAGGGGAGAGGAAGGGGAGGGAGGGGAGAGGAGGGAGGAGCAGGACAAGAGGGGAAAGGGGGAGGGGCAGGAGGGGGAGGAGAAGGGGACAGGAGGAAGAGAGAGGAAGAGAGATTTTCTAGACAGTTTCAAGCATTCAGAAAATATCCTGCTCATCTTTTCTTTCGAATTAAAAGTAAATCTATACCTTTTTAAGTTCCTAGGAATCAGTTGCAAACTAAAGACCAATTAATGCTGGATACTTTTGAAGTTGGATGAGCCTTTATACTGATCTAACACAAATTCCACATATTGTGGGTCTGTGTAGCAACAGGCCTATCATATATGAAACATAATTCTTTTAGCCCTCTTCTGTAATCTGAGGTCTAATTCTGTAATTAATTTAAACATAGGTGAAACATGTGCAGACAGCTTCTAATTAAAGACAGATGCACATTGAGATAAAATAATATCACAGCTTCTCTAAAGGGAGCACAGGAAACAGTTTTCAGGAAAAAACATAAATCAACTACGAAAAGACAGAACTTTTTCCCCTTAAATCCTCCAGAAACACAGGCTTCATGGTCACATTCATGTAGGATTAAAATGTTCAATCTCATTGTCTGCAACTGACTACAGCCTAAATGTCTTCCTTAGAGGTTTGATTTCAATGAAAATGAGCAATGCCTTGCAAGCAGACTCCTCCTTATTTCAAGTTAAACTTCAAATAAGTTACTTTCCCTTTTACTTTGAATTACTAACCATTTTTGCACTGCATTTATACTTTTTCCCTTCAGCTATCATTTTGCTCTTTGATAGATTTGCCATTTCTTCCAGACCACTCAGACTAGGAACCCTGGAAGCCTTTAGCTCATTCCATAGCTGGTTTTCTATCTGGAGTCACAGCTGCTGCTGTCCTTTGGTAAGCTGTCACCGTAGGTACCTTCCTGTCCTCATTCGCATAACACATATCCAGTTCTCAATTCCTCAGGGATCCTATTTTAGTCATCTTGCTCTAGCACAGAGCCTGACAGTTGGGATTTATCAAGTATTTGTTGGATGAATAGAAAACAGCAGAAGCAACCTGTCACTTCAGTTGGTGGGCTTTGATCCTTGTCTGGATGACCTAATGAGAAACAGGCTCTGTTTCTCAGAACCACTGTGGCCGCCAGAGCCCATCTATGAGGAGCTCATCTATAAATTGTGATTCCTACTCACTCCTTTGGCATTATGAACATTTCCCTAACAGGCAGGCATTTACTCAATCTTCTCCTTTGCACACTTATCACAGAAGCCCCACAACTTGCCTAAAACCTATAAAATTTCAGGTTAACATTAGAGTCACTTTCCATAATCCAGTTTATTGTTCCTGTAATGCACAATTCCACCCATAATATGTAAAATGGAGATCTGTGCTAGCAAAATTGGAATATGATGGTCCTTGTCATGCTTGATCTTGACAGCACTGCAATCAGTTCTAATAATGTTATGAGCAGAATAAACTGATGCTGATAAATATATTTTCCCTACTTGTTCTTCTTTGTTCTTTTTATTCATCTCCAGATTGTCACGTAATGACAGTATTGTTTGGAAATGATGATAAGCATCATTTCTCCTCAAGTGTATATGAAGAGTGATTAAATTCTGTGTACCACCTAATTTTCCATTTTAGGCATCTCTCCACTTCCTGTGTAAATCTTTGTCCAAAAGCTTATCTCCTATCTACTTTCCACAGTACTTTTGTCTAGACCATCTCCTCACCATTTCCTGTGCCCTACAGCATGCTTTGGACTGTGTAAGCCCAAATTCAAACAAACAAAATAAAATAGTTTTTTGAAGGCCTGTCATGTTAGACACATACACGGATTGTCATAGTTTTTCACTGAAGTCAGGTTTCCAAAAGCAGTGTCTATGTTTAATATTTAAAGTGGCTTTGCTGTATTCAGAAACCTTACTTTATATTGCAATTGCTATTTGTGGTTCAAAATGAATTACAGTTTTCTTCCAAAAATTATTTTTCATAATTATCAAAGAAGGTATTGCAGAATTATAGTTAATTCTAGTTTTCATTTAAAGACAATATGAACAAGTCCTGAATACATTGCCTTATCTTTTACTAATATCTATCTAGAGTGGGTTAAATTTCTGGAAAGGCAAATCTGCACAGAGAATCTATAAATTTCTCGAGTTCAGAAGACAAAGCATAAAAAGACTTAACTCATTTAAAGCTTTAAGTTTTGTGACCAATGAACAAATATTTACTTTGACCTTATCTAATTTACAACATCTTTATCTTCAACCCCCCCAAAACTTAATTTTCCTTGATCGAGTTATGAATTTTGCTCACTTGCCATTATTTTGCTGTATTTTTTATTTGACCACAACATGTTAATATTTGAGGACATCAGGATAAATGAAAGATCAACACCTATGTTAATGCTGAAACTGCAAGTAAAAGTTTTGTGGTAGAATAGCCATCTCTCCCTTCTGGGACTTACATTTTCCTAAAGGGTACATCAATTGCACAAATATTTTAAATAATTCTTTCCATGTGACAATATCTTGAATATATACTCTAAATCAAAGAGAAAAGAGAGTCACATTTACCTCCTTTTTAAAAGAATTTAAACATGCTGAATTCTTATTTTCTAAGCTTAAAGTAAAGGCCAAGTGAACAAAATAGAAATCAAGTATTTTTAGACATTTGGAGCTTTTTGTTTGATTTTATTATTTTAATAAGAAACAAAGGAAACACGTCAAAAGACAAAATCTTAACCAATGCATTCTAAATAAGGCTCAGTTTTCAAAGAAGCAGTATGCTTCTTATACTTATTACTGGGCTTAAAAGAAATAGATTTAAAAAGAATGTCTTGGAAAGAAAGTGTACTTTCATCATTCCCTGAGAAGCTCAGTGATCATGAGGAATGCCAAGTAGAGCTCAATAATCTTACCCTTGGAATCGAGAAAAAGAAAGTCCTTTAAAAGATCAAGATCTTTGATAGCAATAACAAAAAATAAATTTGCCAAAGGTAGAGCCCTCCTCTTATCAACTTCAGGCAAGAAGCAATCTTTTTCTGCATAGTGAAAAGTAAGTCAACTTAGAGAAAGATCTATATGGCTGCAATAGCATAAAATTGAGTGGATAGTTGAAAAAAAAATTTTAAGATTCTTTTTTTAAACTTAACTTATATGTTAGTTTTTATTTCATTCCAAGATAAAGAGGAAATGACATTGTTTTCACACACAAAACAGTTCCCTCATGATAGTTTCTCAGAATTACCTCTTTGACCTTCCCTTAGCTTTATCCTCTTCCTCAGTGAGTCTCCCTCACTGTTCCCTATTTCTAAACCAATAGGCAGAATTTCCTTCAGACCCTTAAGCCTTGTATCTGTTACCATAGAGACAGGCATCATAAAATAGCTGCTCAGTAACATCCTCATGGAAATAAAATAGGAATCCTATGAGTTTTATAGGAATTGCCAGTGTCATCACTGAGCAGCAATGACATCCTTCCCTAGAAAAAAGACAGGGATTTTAGTTTTACAACCGTGGAATTATAGAGACTGTCACTCATGATGGTAAACCCAGAATCTCCTGAATTTATGCTTAGGATCTAATTACAGTGTCTAACATGATTTAAAAAAAATCCCCTTGTATTGACATGCTATAGGAAATAGCTCACAAATAATTCATTACTAATTTTTAACTATAGCATGTCTTATCAACCATTTACTCACAGTCTCAACTGTTATTTCATAGCACAGTGTATATATTTCTACTTTGATATTCTTTGATCCCCTCTAGACCATATTTTGATCAAGAATATCCTCACCTATTTCAAAAGGTGAAATAGGTGAGGATATTCTTCACCTCTCCAAATCATTGTAATGCAGAACCTTAGAAAGTTCACTGACCTGCAAAGAGAGAAAAGGTGGCTGGGGAAGTGTCTTCATTGTTCTCCACTGACTTCTGTGCTTTCTGGAAGTCTACAGAAATCATGCTGTAATTGAACAGCAACTCTGAAAGTAACTTACCCTTGGAATCGAGAAAAGAAAGTCCTTTAAAAGATCAAGATCTTTGATAGCAATAACAAAAAATAAATTTGCCAAAGGTAGAGCCCTCCTCTTATCAACTTCAGGCAAGAAGCAATCTTTTTCTGCATAGTGAAAAGTAAGTCAACTTAGAGAAAGATCTATATGGCTGCAATAGCATAAAATTGAGTGGATAGTTGAAAAAAAATATTTTAAGATTCTTTTTTTAAACTTAACTTATATGTTAGTTTTTATTTCATTCCAAGATAAAGAGGAAATGACATTGTTTTCACACACAAAACAGTTCCCTCATGATAGTTTCTCAGAATTACCTCTTTGACCTTCCCTTAGCTTTATCCTCTTCCTCAGTGAGTCTCCCTCACTGTTCCCTATTTCTAAACCAATAGGCAGAATTTCCTTCAGACCCTTAAGCCTTGTATCTGTTACCATAGAGACAGGCATCATAAAATAGCTGCTCAGTAACATCCTCATGGAAATAAAATAGGAATCCTATGAGTTTTATAGGAATTGCCAGTGTCATCACTGAGCAGCAATGACATCCTTCCCTAGAAAAAAGACAGGGATTTTAGTTTTACAACCGTGGAATTATAGAGACTGTCACTCATGATGGTAAACCCAGAATCTCCTGAATTTATGCTTAGGATCTAATTACAGTGTCTAACATGATTTAAAAAAAATCCCCTTGTATTGACATGCTATAGGAAATAGCTCACAAATAATTCATTACTAATTTTTAACTATAGCATGTCTTATCAACCATTTACTCACAGTCTCAACTGTTATTTCATAGCACAGTGTATATATTTCTACTTTGATATTCTTTGATCCCCTCTAGACCATATTTTGATCAAGAATATCCTCACCTATTTCAAAAGGTGAAATAGGTGAGGATATTCTTCACCTCTCCAAATCATTGTAATGCAGAACCTTAGAAAGTTCACTGACCTGCAAAGAGAGAAAAGGTGGCTGGGGAAGTGTCTTCATTGTTCTCCACTGACTTCTGTGCTTTCTGGAAGTCTACAGAAATCATGCTGTAATTGAACAGCAACTCTGAAAGTAACTTAACCTAAGCAAATTGGCAAATTGAGCAAGATCAATGGTCATAGGCAAAGCAGACGCTATAGGTAAGTTACTGATTTCAGAGATCTCAAATTCTAAAGGTTCTATAGGTGTCACAAACAAGCCATTTCTCAGCAAGTAAAATCTTTTAACAGATTAACTGCCAAAATAGCCCCCTGATTAACTCCTAAACTATATATCTGAACCATTCTGCAAAGTCTATAGTGCTTACACAGTATGGGTGATCACAACTTCTGTTTATGGACTTTGGCTGATATTTAATGGTGAGTTAGCTTGTTCTAGACATGTGATTCAATGAGCAAAAGACAAATCCCCCTTACAGACTAAAGATGAGGTCAGCCAACTTTTTACTACTAGGAAGGGCCAGATAATAAAGCTTTTTGGTGTTGTAACCTAAGTAGTCTCTGACATCATCACTTAACAGCTGGGTTAGCCTGAAAACAGACAATCTATAAACAAATAGATGTGGTGCCTGTCAATTAAACTGTATTAACAGACACTTAAATCCAAATTTAATAATTTCATGTGTTACAAAATATTGTTCACCTTTCTTAAAAAAAATTTAGAAATATAGAAACCATTGTTAGTTGGCTGAATAGAAAGAACAATGGAAAGTGGATCATAATTAGTTGACTCTGGTATGCAGGGCATCCTAGAGACGCTCAAAGAAACATATGAAAAGGGGCATATGTTTTACATAGTGACAAGACTGAAGGATTCTTAAAATTAGAAATTATGTGAAACATCTTCTTCTTCACATTCTTTAATGCAGGAATACTCCACTAACTTCCCAGCTATCAAAATTTTCTATTGTATTCTTTGATCCCCTCTAGACCATATTTTGATCAAGAATATCCTCACCTATTTCAAAAGGTGAAATAGGTGAGGATATTCTTCACCTCTCCAAATCATTGTAATGCAGAACCTTAGAAAGTTCACTGACCTGCAAAGAGAGAAAAGGTGGCTGGGGAAGTGTCTTCATTGTTCTCCACTGACTTCTGTGCTTTCTGGAAGTCTACAGAAATCATGCTGTAATTGAACAGCAACTCTGAAAGTAACTTAACCTAAGCAAATTGGCAAATTGAGCAAGATCAATGGTCATAGGCAAAGCAGACGCTATAGGTAAGTTACTGATTTCAGAGATCTCAAATTCTAAAGGTTCTATAGGTGTCACAAACAAGCCATTTCTCAGCAAGTAAAATCTTTTAACAGATTAACTGCCAAAATAGCCCCCTGATTAACTCCTAAACTATATATCTGAACCATTCTGCAAAGTCTATAGTGCTTACACAGTATGGGTGATCACAACTTCTGTTTATGGACTTTGGCTGATATTTAATGGTGAGTTAGCTTGTTCTAGACATGTGATTCAATGAGCAAAAGACAAATCCCCCTTACAGACTAAAGATGAGGTCAGCCAACTTTTTACTACTAGGAAGGGCCAGATAATAAAGCTTTTTGGTGTTGTAACCTAAGTAGTCTCTGACATCATCACTTAACAGCTGGGTTAGCCTGAAAACAGACAATCTATAAACAAATAGATGTGGTGCCTGTCAATTAAACTGTATTAACAGACACTTAAATCCAAATTTAATAATTTCATGTGTTACAAAATATTGTTCACCTTTCTTAAAAAAAATTTAGAAATATAGAAACCATTGTTAGTTGGCTGAATAGAAAGAACAATGGAAAGTGGATCATAATTAGTTGACTCTGGTATGCAGGGCATCCTAGAGACGCTCAAAGAAACATATGAAAAGGGGCATATGTTTTACATAGTGACAAGACTGAAGGATTCTTAAAATTAGAAATTATGTGAAACATCTTCTTCTTCACATTCTTTAATGCAGGAACTCCACTCCCAGCAATGAACACTTCAGGAACAAGGTACACAGTTATTTCACAAACTAGTCAGTTCTCTGCTTCTACAATTATTGAAAGATTTTTTCCTCAGTACCAGAAAGGTAGAAATGAGTCTAATCCCTCTTCCACACTGTAGCTCATCTGATATCTGAAAGTGGTCTAACTTTATAAAAATTATTTTCCCTTCAAGCATTCAGGTTTCCACTTTTCTAGAACCTTTAAGATCTTTCAACCGTTGTGGTTTCTAGCACACTTCACCAACCATCCAGATATTTCTTTTTCTACTGAAAACTTTGAGTTGTTCAAATTGCTCTTAGACCATGGCATGCCTCTAAAAAAGTTTCTTCTGAACTTCATTCTCTTTTTTGTTTTCTTCCAGGAAGTGCACATGTCTAACAACATTATTTTGTTTTATCTTGTTCTGATATGGTATGAGACTGTGACCAATAATAAAATACAGCAGACATAATCACTGTCTTTTTCAATGAATGACTGTTAAGTTTTAACTCGTTCACATAAAATACTTGTTGCCACTTCTTTGAACTTTAGTGCAGAATGTTATTCCTCTTAAAATGTCTTTTTTTTTTTTTCTTGTGTCATCAAATTTTATAGGTGATCATCATCCTTTGGTACCTAATAATCCACTGTTTTCATTGGTGGGCAAACCATTTTGATCTTCCTTCTTGTTTTTGATTAGTATTTCACAAGCCAAATGACCAAAGTTAGAATTACAGGTCACACTATGAGAGATTAGTCCCAAGTCAGATAGATCCAGTTGGATTGAACTATACCATAGTCCTGTGAGAGTCTCTGTTCCTGGTTTGCAATGATTCATTAATTGATAGACCAAGGCAGAATAGTTTCTCAAGGTATTTAATCTTCCAAACACATCAAATGGCAAATATCTCTCCATCTTGGCTACATCATTAAAATCTTCAAAAAAACTCTAAACTATGATCGAAATAACTAGCCATACCCCATATTATTTCATCAAGAATTACAGCCTCCATTACTTTTCCCCTCATTCTAAATCATCCCATCATCCTCAGGATTTCTGTTTTTCTCAGTGAGGGAAAAAATATTGCTTATTTTTTCTGAAAAAGAAATTTCAAATAGGAACAGTTATTTAATCTCCCCACTTCTCTACTTTTCCATTTTGGTTGTTAACTCCAGGACCAAGTTAAAATATTGTCATGGCTCCCTTTCTTTTTAAACAGTTTGATTTTTTCCTCAGAAGTATGTGTGTGTCTGTCTGTGCTTGCATTTCCGCGGGTTATTTGTGGGTTTTGTTTGTTTGTTTGTTCTTAAACAATACGTGAAATGAGAATTGGAGAATAAAAAGAAGCAGTAAGCTTCTCAGGAAAAACACTTCAAAGTGCATTTCTTAACTGATCCTGTCTCTCCCTACTCATCTTCCTAGAGGAAGAACAGTACATCTGAAGCCACACCATCACAAGTGGTCATTTTCTTTAGACAATATTATCATGAAAGGAGAACGAAGAAACATTTTTGATTAAATAAGAATAATGCTGCCCAATAAGATTTTTACCTAACAGAAACAAATAGTTGCTATCTTTGCTTTTGTAGCATAAATGCCTTAAAAACATTGGGGAAAATCCACAAAGATCTATACATAAATTTTGTATTTTAAAAATATTTAAATATTTATAGAACATTTCACATATCCCATCTCTTTTTCACATACTGTTTCTATTTTTATGCATTTCTTTTTTCATTTTTTTCCCCCTCAATCTCTTCAGGAAATACAGAATTAAGCAATTGAGATTTGGTGACTTCTTATATTATCAGTGTGCATACCAATCTTGTTCCGGAGTCAGAAAGATCAACAATCATTTCCAACTCTCATAAATACGTTTATAAATAAAGGGACGCTTGCTCTTCAGGTGTGCGGCCCAAAGCTTCTAAGATTTCATTAATAATCAACAGCTGGTGCCACCTAGTGTCTGTCCTCTTCATTCATCAGTGGAATCAAATACAAAGCACTTCCCAATCTCAAACGAAGCAGCCTGAATGACAAACAACAGCAACTAAAAAAACCACGGTCTGGGGAGTCCAGTGGCTGATTTAAATTACACGATCTTCATTGAAAGGAAAATCTTTTTAAAGTAACTATGGTAACAGGAGTGTGAAGCTAGCAGGAAGCTCACATTTTTTTTCACAAGAGACAATTCACAAAAGGAGAGTCCTACGAAAGATGTAATGTGAAAGAGTTTTTCCAGACTTGAACTGTCACTAAAAATGCTTCTAAAAAGTTGAGAAATAAAATTGACAGAAGAGAACTGAATTTTAAACAAGAGTTTAGACACAGCTGATTTTTGTCAACCAACCAAGAAATAACCTTCTATCATTGGAATGCCAAATTCTGTTAGTCTCTGAGTTCTCAAAGATCAAACAAGTCCTGAAGCAGACTCTGACAAACCCATAGAGTACTCAAAAGTATTTACAGGAAATAATGAGGTTGCCTGAACCACATTATCTTTAAAAATCCTTCTAGCTAAAACTATACATCTAAGAAACTATTTTCTTTCCTGCTGTACGTATGAATTATGAATTACAGATTTAACCACAGTCATGTATGCTTCAAGGTTAAAAAGTACTCATCCAAATCTTTTCCCAAACATAAGTCAGTGATGAATTTGGATGCATCCAATTAGTATAATTAGCCCAGCAGTATCTAATTATTCACTGATAGTTGAATACATGTTGTTTTAAGTCACTCTTTCTAAGAGGAATACGTAATTGAAAAAAACATGGACTAACGTTCAGGGGAAAAAGTTACATAACAACCAGTAGTGTTCCTTGACCAGATTGACTGAGATATTATAATCACTACAGAAAAGGTACAAAAAACACATGAGCAGTACTAGATACATTGAAAGGTCATATTAGATGTTCATACATGATACTCCATTAACTTGGATCAATCATTTAGCAAGTCAGGCTCCAGGGGGAACTAAGAGATGAAAGATTCTCTATCATATAGAGAGTTACCAATCATGCTTTACTTGGGGAAATCTAGTTCTGTATTATTTGACATCTGTTTTAAGCAATTACTTGTTAAAAACAGCTTTGAATGTTTTATTTTCTTGTTACCCTAGTGGTGATAAAAATTATTTCAATATGTTCGGTCCAATATATACTCACTGACAGATCCCCATCACAGCATATGAAGATAGAATATGGAAACGATGGACAGTTTCTACCAAAAGCTTAAATTGTTCCTCTTTTCCTCAAAACTTTATTTTTGGAGCCTAATATAGCCCCGGCTCACGCTCCATTGGTTTAAAAGTACTTATAAGTACAATCCACTGAATGGAGGGGAGAGAAACATTGCAAAACAGCAAAAGGGTTCTAAAAATTGTACGCAGGCAAGAAAGAATGTGAGACCAAACTCATTAAGGTTCCAAAGTTATTAAATAAATTAATGATCCAATATTAAAGAATTTATCATTTTCTGTCATTTTTCTTTAACAGTTTTCAAAGCCCTATCCGAAACAAGCTGATACAGAGAAATTAAGAGCAGTAATCAAGCGAGAAATGATAGACCAGCTGGGTCGACATCAACTTGGCAAAACGTGAATACAGTTCAATAGCTGAAACAGATGCTAGAGTTGTTGAAAAACCCTGCAGGAGATATTGATGTATTTTCTTCATATAATGCAGAATGACTGAATAAATGTCAAAAGCTCGAAATGAATGAGAAAAGACTGACAGCCAAACTCCTTATAAAACAGAAACCAAGTGTAACAATTTTCAACCTATCCAAACATTCTATACATTCTCATTTTTCTCAAGGTCTGAATATGCCAATAAATTAATCAGTCTGTAACTAAACAGCATGTAACTGACCTGGGGGAGATTTCCCCAAAGAACCCCCCCTCCAAACCTCATCATCATCTACCTGGGGAAAACTAGACTCTTGAAAAATACTTTATTCTAACATCTTCTAACACTGGTTTCTATCCCAGAAGTGTTTCCTTGAGATTGGAGTCAAGCCCCCCCCGCCGCCCCCCCCCCCAATCTAACGCAGCACAAGGAAATTTTAAAATTCATTCTGTAAAAGCAACACTGTTTGCAGAGTTTGAAGAGCTCGGCAACAAACCCCAGCTACCAACAGCTGCTTGTTCAAACATATGCTTTGTCATGGTCAGCTTCTAATTGTATTCATAATGATGTAATAGCTTTAATAATCCTACCTTCCATGCCAGCTGTTTTTCCTGTCACTCCATCATGCCAATAAGTTGGCTGCTGTAACAAATCAAGATAGTGCAAAACAGCATCTTTCTCCTGATTCTGTCATCTTCCTGAAAGCATTCTATTACTGCCGACTGCTGGGAACCAGAAAGTCTATTTGAATTCCAGCAGCTCCCCTTTCGCATGATTCAAGTTAGGTTAGGTGGGCATGCCTAACATGATTCTCTCAGTCATTTATTATGCAGCTGCTACAACGTCGGTGTGGTAACCACTCTGACTATCTGATACGTCAGTGGAACAAAACCTACACCTCGGAGCAAACACACGAGTCTGAGCAGAGCAGCGTTCTGCAAACACAGTCTAAAGAATTTATCATTTTCTGTCAAACAAGCCTATCCGAAACAAGCTGATACAGAGAAATTAAGAGCAGTAATCAAGCGAGAAATGATAGACCAGCTGGGTCGACATCAACTTGGCAAAACGTGAATACAGTTCAATAGCTGAAACAGATGCTAGAGTTGTTGAAAAACCCTGCAGGAGATATTGATGTATTTTCTTCATATAATGCAGAATGACTGAATAAATGTCAAAAGCTCGAAATGAATGAGAAAAGACTGACAGCCAAACTCCTTATAAAACAGAAACCAAGTGTAACAATTTTCAACCTATCCAAACATTCTATACATTCTCATTTTTCTCAAGGTCTGAATATGCCAATAAATTAATCAGTCTGTAACTAAACAGCATGTAACTGACCTGGGGGAGATTTCCCCAAAGAACCCCCCCTCCAAACCTCATCATCATCTACCTGGGGAAAACTAGACTCTTGAAAAATACTTTATTCTAACATCTTCTAACACTGGTTTCTATCCCAGAAGTGTTTCCTTGAGATTGGAGTCAAGCACCTCCCGCCGCCCCCCCCCCCAATCTAACGCAGCACAAGGAAATTTTAAAATTCATTCTGTAAAAGCAACACTGTTTGCAGAGTTTGAAGAGCTCGGCAACAAACCCCAGCTACCAACAGCTGCTTGTTCAAACATATGCTTTGTCATGGTCAGCTTCTAATTGTATTCATAATGATGTAATAGCTTTAATAATCCTACCTTCCATGCCAGCTGTTTTTCCTGTCACTCCATCATGCCAATAAGTTGGCTGCTGTAACAAATCAAGATAGTGCAAAACAGCATCTTTCTCCTGATTCTGTCATCTTCCTGAAAGCATTCTATTACTGCCGACTGCTGGGAACCAGAAAGTCTATTTGAATTCCAGCAGCTCCCCTTTCGCATGATTCAAGTTAGGTTAGGTGGGCATGCCTAACATGATTCTCTCAGTCATTTATTATGCAGCTGCTACAACGTCGGTGTGGTAACCACTCTGACTATCTGATACGTCAGTGGAACAAAACCTACACCTCGGAGCAAACACACGAGTCTGAGCAGAGCAGCGTTCTGCATTTAACGAGCATTCTTCCTGCCTAAAAAAGCAGTGGATCTGCAAATCTCTTTCAGTATCTATCCGTTCCTCGGCGTGGATGCAAAGCTTCTGGATTAAATTATTTTCCTAACTAGAGCAAGAGTAGAGTTCCTTAGACACACATATTAGTCACACAGAAATTTTGACTAATTCCCACTTCTCTTCACAGCCTTTAAAGGTTAAAAACTCTCTCTTCTGGTTGTACTTTTGAAATAAGGATGCTGTGTGCACAGTTCTACATCTCTGCTTTAATATAATACAGCAGGCACTCTATCAAATTGAGTTTGTCGCTTATGATTCTATGGAAATTTTTTTGAAAAGAGGGACTTTATTTTTTCAAAAAACTATTTATTTTGCACGTTGGATATATTTAAAGTCTGATACTCTGTATCTCTTCTGAGAGTGGACTTTACGCTTGATATTTTGACTTAAGAGGATTGCTTTTTTAAAAGTAAGTGATTAGCTGACTCTCTCACATAACCTGCTTATCATGAAAATAAGTGTCATTTTAGAAAAATGTATTTTCTATTTTAAAAATACCATTCATGAATCAATTTTTTTAAATTATTACTGCCATCATCTCTACAATATTAAGATCATCCAAAATTTCTAAGTACATCTCTCTCGGAGGCTTAATATCTGTAGTCTGAAATGACGAAACAGAGAAATTCAACTGTTTTCATAAGAAAATTACTTTAAAAGGGAGAACTGATAAAATCTTACATTTCCTTTCAACCATCTACTCAAAATTCAGTTAAGTAAGGGGGTATCCCGCACTCCTACACAATGTAAATAGCTTGTTGGGTCTCTGTTATGAAACTATAAGCAATAACTCATTCATCACGTGTGAGATGTACCAATGTCACTGTTCTGAAATACTATTTCCCTAAGGATGTGTGTGTGTGTGTGTGTGTGTGTGTGCATTTAGTAATACTATGTCCATTTTAATTTTAATATAATGAACACAAATCACCATTACATATTAAGAGATATATATCATAATTAGTAACTTAAGAGTTTATTATGCTTAATTTACAAATGCCAGGGAGAAAACCTCAGAAAGACAAACTTAGCCCATGTGAACCCAACAAAATTCCTCTAATATCATCTCGTATAGCAATTCTGAATAAAATGGTTTATCAAACTACTGTTAATTCACAAAAGCATGACTTTTGTGCTCAGCTATCTTAGGTGTTGCGAACAGCATCAATCAAAACCATATGGTTTTGTTCATACCCTTAGACTCTGTGAATACCTCCAGCTTCAACTCTTGGCTCTCCTTCTTCACACTCTGCTCCAGCCATAATGAATTGCTTTTTCTCCCTTGCTAGCACTGTGCCCCTTATTGTCTCTGAGATTTCATGGTCTAGTTCACCTTTCCATAAGCCACCTCTCACTTCTGATCACCTACCTTCCGTTCAATATTCAAGTACCAGCTTGAAACATACTTTGCCATCGGCATTTTTCTTCCCCTAGAGAAAATTATATTCCCCTGCTATGCACTTTTTTCTTTTCCCCATAATGCCTCTTTTTGATTTATATTTATTTTCATCCATCTCTTTTTTAATTCTTTGGCATGTGTTGGCCTCCCACTGCAGTAGCCTCTCTAACCACAGAGCACCAGTTCTGGGCATATGCACTCCAGAGCGCTGGCTCACAATTGGAAACACCAGTCCAGCCGCTCTGTGGAACATGGGATCTTGCCTGGCCAGGGATCGAACCACTGCCCCTTGCACTGCAAGGTGGACTCTTTACCCACTGGACCACCAGGGAAGTCCCCTGCTATGCACTTTTATAGCACCTTGTATTTCCTTTATCTTCATCATAACAATGGCCAATACTTGTATAGCAGAAGGGGGTGGATGCTATTCTCACATATGCAACATATATATCTGTGTATATCTATCTCCCACTACAATATTGACACTCCTTCAGTCCCTATATGGAACCCATGAGGGTGACTGCTGGTATATGCATTTTATCCATGAGCAAAATGTGACTCTGTAAAGTTAAATAACTTGGCCAAGGTCACAGAACTTTATTTAACTCTCTGTATTTCCTGAGAGAGTGTTAGTTCTTAAGAATGGAGATCATATTTGTTTTGTCCATTGATAAATCCTAATGACAGTGCGGTATCTAGAGAATATTATTCCATTCTTCATTCATCCAGTAGAACCTCCTTTGCACAATGCACTGTATCTGAATAAAATGGTTTATCAAACTACTGTTAATTCACAAAAGCATGACTTTTGTGCTCAGCTATCTTAGGTGTTGCGAACAGCATCAATCAAAACCATATGGTTTTGTTCATACCCTTAGACTCTGTGAATACCTCCAGCTTCAACTCTTGGCTCTCCTTCTTCACACTCTGCTCCAGCCATAATGAATTGCTTTTTCTCCCTTGCTAGCACTGTGCCCCTTATTGTCTCTGAGATTTCATGGTCTAGTTCACCTTTCCATAAGCCACCTCTCACTTCTGATCACCTACCTTCCGTTCAATATTCAAGTACCAGCTTGAAACATACTTTGCCATCGGCATTTTTCTTCCCCTAGAGAAAATTATATTCCCCTGCTATGCACTTTTTTCTTTTCCCCATAATGCCTCTTTTTGATTTATATTTATTTTCATCCATCTCTTTTTTAATTCTTTGGCATGTGTTGGCCTCCCACTGCAGTAGCCTCTCTAACCACAGAGCACCAGTTCTGGGCATATGCACTCCAGAGCGCTGGCTCACAATTGGAAACACCAGTCCAGCCGCTCTGTGGAACATGGGATCTTGCCTGGCCAGGGATCGAACCACTGCCCCTTGCACTGCAAGGTGGACTCTTTACCCACTGGACCACCAGGGAAGTCCCCTGCTATGCACTTTTATAGCACCTTGTATTTCCTTTATCTTCATCATAACAATGGCCAATACTTGTATAGCAGAAGGGGGTGGATGCTATTCTCACATATGCAACATATATATCTGTGTATATCTATCTCCCACTACAATATTGACACTCCTTCAGTCCCTATATGGAACCCATGAGGGTGACTGCTGGTATATGCATTTTATCCATGAGCAAAATGTGACTCTGTAAAGTTAAATAACTTGGCCAAGGTCACAGAACTTTATTTAACTCTCTGTATTTCCTGAGAGAGTGTTAGTTCTTAAGAATGGAGATCATATTTGTTTTGTCCATTGATAAATCCTAATGACAGTGCGGTATCTAGAGAATATTATTCCATTCTTCATTCATCCAGTAGAACCTCCTTTGCACAATGCACTGTAGTATGCACTGGTCACATGTGGATAGTGAAAAACAGATATAAATCATATTGTCATAGAACCCATGGGTGAGGGCAAGAGGTCTAAGGATCCACAGAGAGAATTCAGACAACTATTAACTTGGGTAAGACACACATTACATGTGTATTTTCATCAGTCTCTAGCATCCTTTGCATTTGTGCCTGTATGCTACAAACCACAGTCATACAAGCAACACCTGTGCTTTTTTCTGAAATAAAAAAATCACAAAATTTTCACATCATGCTATAGATGCTGCATATATTCCCCCGTATTTTATTACAATCATTAATTTGAAGTCACAGTAATTAGCAATTCCAACACTATGTTGTGTTACTTAAGTGTGAATAGGAAGTATATTTTTATGCTACAACTTTTAAAATAATTAAAAAACTTTATCGTGATACAACTGATTTGTGTCACAGTTCTAAATGTTTTGTGTATTTAAATATAATTTAGATAAGCTACCTGTCAAAGGTCTTCAGATGTTAGGTTTTTAATATCACACAGCAATCCCATTCCCAGGCAAATATCCAGACAAAACTATAATTGGAAAATCTACATGTTCCCCTATATTCATAGAAGCACTATTCGCAATAGCCAATACAAGGAAAAAACCTAAATGTCCAACAAAAGGTGAATGAATATACACAACGGAATACTATTCACCCATAAAAAAGAGTGAGGTAATGCCATTTCAAGCAACATGTTTGCATCTGGGACTTATCGTACTTAATGAAGCCAGAAAGAGAAACACAAATATCATATGATATCACTTATAAGTGTCATCTAAAATATGACCCAAATGAACTTATCTATGAAACAGAAAAAGACTGAGAGATATAGAGAACAGACATGTAGTTGTCAAGGGGTAAGGGCTGTGGAGGAGAGATGAATTGGGAATTTGGGATTAGCATATGCAACTATTTGATACAGAATGAATCAACTAGGTCCTTTGTATAGCACAGGAAACCATAATGGAAAAAGAATATGAAAAAGAATATATATATATATATATACACACATACACACATATACATATGTGTTTGTGTATAACTGAACCACTCTGCTGTACAGAAGAAATGAACACATTTTAAATAAAATATACTTGAATAAAAATAAAATAAGATTCTAAATGTATGTACATAAAAGAGGTTAGGACTTTAAGTTTACCCAGGTGTCAAAGGGTCCATGGTAAACTCCCTGGCCTAGAGGATAGGAGAAAATAGCATACTGGTTCATTATATCCAGTATTGACAATCTGGGTTCAAATCACATATGCATGGTTTAGTGTTGATGTGTTGTAGGCAAGTTGTCTTTGATTTACTCTTCCATGCAAAATGAGTATTAAACAGTCTTCTGTATTCTTGCTGGGAAGATTGAATCCAAGAATGATTCTGAAATACTTAGCATAGGGTCTTACATTTTAAAACTTTTAGTGACTGTTACGTATTTTTAGTGGAAACACCAGATACAAAGCTATTATGACAAATAAACTATGAAAGATATCCAAAGAATTTACAAACTTTTTTAGCACAGGAACTGGATCTCTTGTATAATATCCATGGAAATGTAAAATGGTAAAAGTCGTTTTGAAAACCAATTTGACAATCTGCTAAAAAGGAAAATGTATACATACTTTGAGAGCCATCTTTACCAGTCAGAGAAAATGAAAAGCCTATGTCCATTAAACAAACAAAAATAAAAACCTGTACATGAATATACATAGCAGCTATATTTGTAATAGCCCCAATTGGAAATGACCTCCATATTCATCATTATGTGAATGGATAAACAAACTATGGTATATAAATACAACAGAATACTACTTTGCTATGGAATGGATTGATCTATAGATTTTAAAAAAAACCAAACCACAAAAGAAGCAACACTAAAACTGAAAGTAAAGTTATATCCTAAAATATGACCAAATGAACTTATCTATGAAACAGAAAAGAATGAGAGATATAGAGAACAGACATGTAGTTGTCAAGGGGTAAGGGCTGTGGAGGAGAGATGAATTGGGAATTTGGGATTAGCATATGCAACTATTTGATACAGAATGAATCAACTAGGTCCTTTGTATAGCACAGGAAACCATAATGGAAAAAGAATATGAAAAAGAATATATATATATATATATACACACATACACACATATACATATGTGTTTGTGTATAACTGAACCACTCTGCTGTACAGAAGAAATGAACACATTTTAAATAAAATATACTTGAATAAAAATAAAATAAGATTCTAAATGTATGTACATAAAAGAGGTTAGGACTTTAAGTTTACCCAGGTGTCAAAGGGTCCATGGTAAACTCCCTGGCCTAGAGGATAGGAGAAAATAGCATACTGGTTCATTATATCCAGTATTGACAATCTGGGTTCAAATCACATATGCATGGTTTAGTGTTGATGTGTTGTAGGCAAGTTGTCTTTGATTTACTCTTCCATGCAAAATGAGTATTAAACAGTCTTCTGTATTCTTGCTGGGAAGATTGAATCCAAGAATGATTCTGAAATACTTAGCATAGGGTCTTACATTTTAAAACTTTTAGTGACTGTTACGTATTTTTAGTGGAAACACCAGATACAAAGCTATTATGACAAATAAACTATGAAAGATATCCAAAGAATTTACAAACTTTTTTAGCACAGGAACTGGATCTCTTGTATAATATCCATGGAAATGTAAAATGGTAAAAGTCGTTTTGAAAACCAATTTGACAATCTGCTAAAAAGGAAAATGTATACATACTTTGAGAGCCATCTTTACCAGTCAGAGAAAATGAAAAGCCTATGTCCATTAAACAAACAAAAATAAAAACCTGTACATGAATATACATAGCAGCTATATTTGTAATAGCCCCAATTGGAAATGACCTCCATATTCATCATTATGTGAATGGATAAACAAACTATGGTATATAAATACAACAGAATACTACTTTGCTATGGAATGGATTGATCTATAGATTTTACACCACCACAAAAGAAGCACACTAACTGAAAGAAGTCCATCAAAAAGAGTATGTGCTGTATAATTTCACTGACACAAAACTCTAGAAAGTGTAAATCAATCTGTAGTGACTGTAAGCATTTTAGTGGTTGGACAAGGAGAGTAAAGACGAGGGACAGGGAAGAAGCACAATAAAAAATCATAAAGTTGTGAGATGATGTACATGTCCATTATCTGATTGTGGTGGTAGTTTCATGGAGATAGATATATAGACAGACTGATAAAAACCACTTATCAAGCTTTACATATTAAATATTTTATTAAATATCAATTATATTGAAATAACTATTGAAAACCTCCTCTTTATCAGATATGAGGTCATCATATTTAATTAAAAATGTAAAATAATATGGTATCACTTTCTTAAACTTTAACCTACAAAATATCGTAATAAAGAATGTAGGTTCTAAATAATTCTATCAACTACATGTAATAATCCTGAAAATCCCAAGGAAGCAATTTTCCCCACCATCTGCTATTTATAGCTCTTACTGTTATAACTGAACAACCTGAGAAACAAAGAAAAATTTCACTTTATGCAACATATACAAATTTTTAAATTTATTGTGACCATTTAAGCCAGTCAAATAATTAGGCTGCTACACAACTACCAGCTGCATAAGATCTAAGGTATAAACCAATATTAGCCTGTTGCCATGTAATTCCATGTTGCAGAGAACCTTGGGAGATGATTCCTTTGTGAAGTAACCATTAAAGATTAAAGGACTTGATTTTATAAGTTATTCTCATTTCAGAGCAAAGGATATCACTGCAATCTCAATTAATATTTTGAGGGGAATATGGCTGAAGAGAAGCCAATGGAATCTACATGACAGTAGACTGAAAACAGTAAAACACATTCCCACATAACATTTTCTCCCATTGGAAGTGTTGAGGTGGTAGAAATTTTAGCCACATCACTGAACTTTTAAAAATTATTACCGCAGTAGTTAAGTTACAGTGGATCAAAGAAAAGCAGAAAATCTTTATCTTCAGAATTTGAATCTAACAGCATTCTCAGTCTAGATCAGCCAAAAGGTATCAAGATGAAGAAAACACACACACATACACCAGCAGCAGCAGATCATGTTACAGCCTCATCACTTCTGTGCATCTTGTCGCCCTTAGAACATAAGCCCTTCTTATACATGTATAAAACTGACTTTCTCCTCTCTTCTCTCAAATTACTCCATGTACATTTCATTATTTTTCCTCTAATCACAGTGGTCTTACTTCTCTCCAAGTATTTCAAGATTATTCCCACTTTGGGAAGCTGTCATTAGCTGATTCTTCCTACCAGGAGCATCCTTCCATAGATACTACAAGGCTCACTACTCTTCATCCAGGTCTCTGTCCAAATGTAACCTCATCAGAAAGCCCTTTCTGGACTTTTCTCTCTAAAGGAACACTTCCCTGACCATACTTGTTCTTTATTTCCTTAACCCTGTTTTACTTTTTAAATTAACACTTATATTACCATCTGGCATAAAATTATTGACTTCAATTAATGATTCAAACACTGATTAAGCACTTACTTTACGCCTGACACTTCTCTGGGTGTCTAGAATAGTACTGCCTTCACAAAGCAGTACTTACCCTTTTCTGCTGGCCCAGAGGTATCTAGTTGCTACAGTACCATTTGCTGGAACAAAAACCATACTATATTCCATTTAATTGCTTTGACAAGTTTGTCAAAAGTAAGTTGGCCATACTCGCATGGACTTTTTTCTCTATCCCTCCACAAACACCTAACAATCTTGATTACGAACACTACTTAATAAAGTTTCAAGGTGTAGTGATTACTCCCATTTTATTTTTATTTATTAAGATTGTTTTAGGAATGACTGTATTTCAGCTAAATTGTCAAACTTATATGTGCAGAGGTTTTCACAGTATTCCCTCTTCATCCTATTGATGCTTTCAGAATTTTTAGTGATATTTTTGATATTATTTCTGTTTTTATTCTTAGTCTTACTAGAGGTTTGTCAATTTTACTGAGTTATTCAATTTGAATGATTTTTTTTTGTTTCATTGATTTTCTCTTATTGTTTTCATTTTCATCATTTTCTACTCCTACATTTATATTTCTTTTCTTCTATTTGCTTTGAGCTTACAGTGTGATTCTTTTTTCCAGATGCCTGATGTAGGATTTTAGATTAGTAATTTGATAATTTTTTCCAATGCATTCATTTAATGCTATAAATTTCCCCTATAGCACAGCTTTAGCTGAACTACAGAAGCTTACATTTAAATTAAAATTATTATTTTCACTCAATTCAATGGATCTTTGAAAACTTTTCTTGCAACTCCCCTTTCTGATTCATGAATTATATAACTTTTTAGCTTCAAAGTGTTTAGAGATTTTCCTGTCATCTTTTTGAAACATATATCTAGTTTAACTTGGGAATACATTGTATATGATTTCAATTTTTTAAAAACTGCGATTTTTTTTTTTTATGGACCAAGATAGGGTTTACACTTTGGCATCTGTTTCCTGGACACTTAAAAGGATTGCATATTTTCCTATTGATAAGTGTTCTATAAATATTTAATAGATATTGTTGGTTAATGGTGTTGTTAAGATCTTTTGTATCCTTGATGATTTTCTATCCAGCTGATCAATTATTCAGGTGGAGTTTGAAGTCTCCAATTACAACGGTGAATGTGTCTATTATTTCTTTCAATTCTGTCACTTTTTATTTCACGTATTTTGCAGCTCCATTGTTTGGTACAAATACATTTAGAATTGGTACTACTTCTTAGAGTACTTACCCTTTTGTCATTGTGTAAAACTCATGTCTATCTCTTATCATTTTCTTTGTTCCGAAGTCCACTTTACCTAGTCTTAATTTAGTCACTCTTGTTTACTTTTAATTGATGTATATGAGTATATCTTTTCCTATCCTTTTACTTCAGTCATTTAAGTGATTTAATCTAGACAGCATGTTGGTGGATCATCTTTTCTCTATCCACTCTGTATCTGTATTATAATTATTTTTATGTTACTTTAACCAGCTACACTTAAGGTAATTACAAATATTTTATGGCTTAAATCTGCCCATTTAATACTTTTGATTGCTTTCTCTGGTTCTGTCTCAGTGTTTTCCTTTTCTTGACTTCCTTTTGGTTACTTAAAATATTTTAAGGATTCTGTATTATTGTTTTTTTAGGACATCACTCTGGGTAGTATATTTAGTAGCTGCTTTAGGTAATGCAATATAGCTTTTTACAATGCTGGTTTTGCTCTTTTAGTACTTCGAGTAAAGCATAAATATTTTACTTCCTCCGTTTACCCTTCAAACTTTGAAAATTTTACTATCTGAACTATTTCCTCCACAACCGTTAGGCACCATATCAGGTGGTGGTACAATTTTTGCTTCAAAAATGAAAGACGATTTAAGAATTTAATGGGAAGGTGAGTCTATTATATGTATTCTTATTTTTATCAATTTCAGTGTTCTCTCCATTCGGAGGTTCCAGGCTTTTTTTTTTTTTTTTCTTTCCTGGTATTCCTTTTCTGTTTAGACAACTTTCTTCAGTCACTCTTTAAGGACAGGATTGCTAACAATTAACCAGTTTAGTTTTCCCTCATCTAAGAATGTTATTAATGTCTCCTTAATTTCTTAAGCAATGTCTTCCTTGTCATGGAAATCTCATCTATTTCAATCCTCACATTGTGCATCCTATTTATAATTGTTTTTTCCTGTCATACACTTAGTGCTAAATCAGTGTTCATTGTATGAATTAACGTTATTTCATTTTATCCATGTAATCACTGCTTTAATCAAGGTTCTGATAATCTTGCTTCTGTATAAATATTTCTTCCCAGTTTGTCCACATCAAGTACTATAATACCCATTTTTAATTCCCCTGTAAATATAGGTCTTTATGTACTAATCAAATAAAAACACCAATGATATACTTATAAACACTTAGTTTTGAAATAAAATTTAAAAAGATAAAACTAAAAAAAAAACCCATGCCTTTTATAATATTAGACTGTAGCAAAGAAGAATGTAAAGAAACATAAAATGGTTTATTAATAATGGATAGCAATATAGCCTTAAGTTCCAAAATCACAGGAACTCCTTAACTTTAAAGGCCTCTTTATAGAAGAAATCCATTTTAAGTTTATACCTGTATATCCTATGGTCAATATTACTATGTGAGTACTACAAACATGAAAAGGCTAATTTTATCCAAATCAAAATCCATTCTCATTATAATTTTATAAAACTCTTCCAAAATCAATGAGCTAAGGAAGATAGAAGGTCTACTGAGTTCCAAGATTCATTTAAGATGTAAAATATAATGCCCAAATGCCACAACTAGCTAATAAAACCAACAAACCAAAACCCCACAGATCCTGGCTTCTAATTTCTAGTTCCTTCCATCCAATCACATTTTAATCATCCTAATTCTCAGCCAATCTCTGCCATTCCTCTGAAGCAAATCTGGTGAAAGTCTTCTTCTTCATCATTATAAGAAGTCAAATTTATAAAATAACTCTTACTCTAACTTTCCATAAGCATTTTGGCACATTTTACAGAATTTGACGAATGTACTTACAAATCTCCCCAAATTGTGTCCAGAGTTAATTTTTCCCCTGTTGCTTTCTTTCTTTATTTCTTAGTAATTGGAAGAGAAGGAAACACTCCCTTCCCATTTGGAATTCTAATACTTTCCATCCCACTAATAGTGCTGCTACTTGCTATATCAGGTTCTGCCCGAATTAAGTGGAGTACCAAGAGCATTTCTTTCTTTCTGCGATCAATGTATTGTCAACTGCTCTTCTGCATGAGATGATCTGTCAGAATCCTAGAGCCAAGACTTTTTCCTCCCAGTATGCACACGCTCTTCTGCCTTTTTAAGAGACCTTCATACAGGGTTTCCTAATTGCTCATTTCATTGTATGAATTAACGTTATTTCATTTTATCCATGTAATCACTGCTTTAATCAAGGTTCTGATAATCTTGCTTCTGTATAAATATTTCTTCCCAGTTTGTCCACATCAAGTACTATAATACCCATTTTTAATTCCCCTGTAAATATAGGTCTTTATGTACTAATCAAATAAAAACACCAATGATATACTTATAAACACTTAGTTTTGAAATAAAATTTAAAAAGATAAAACTAAAAAAAAAACCCATGCCTTTTATAATATTAGACTGTAGCAAAGAAGAATGTAAAGAAACATAAAATGGTTTATTAATAATGGATAGCAATATAGCCTTAAGTTCCAAAATCACAGGAACTCCTTAACTTTAAAGGCCTCTTTATAGAAGAAATCCATTTTAAGTTTATACCTGTATATCCTATGGTCAATATTACTATGTGAGTACTACAAACATGAAAAGGCTAATTTTATCCAAATCAAAATCCATTCTCATTATAATTTTATAAAACTCTTCCAAAATCAATGAGCTAAGGAAGATAGAAGGTCTACTGAGTTCCAAGATTCATTTAAGATGTAAAATATAATGCCCAAATGCCACAACTAGCTAATAAAACCAACAAACCAAAACCCCACAGATCCTGGCTTCTAATTTCTAGTTCCTTCCATCCAATCACATTTTAATCATCCTAATTCTCAGCCAATCTCTGCCATTCCTCTGAAGCAAATCTGGTGAAAGTCTTCTTCTTCATCATTATAAGAAGTCAAATTTATAAAATAACTCTTACTCTAACTTTCCATAAGCATTTTGGCACATTTTACAGAATTTGACGAATGTACTTACAAATCTCCCCAAATTGTGTCCAGAGTTAATTTTTCCCCTGTTGCTTTCTTTCTTTATTTCTTAGTAATTGGAAGAGAAGGAAACACTCCCTTCCCATTTGGAATTCTAATACTTTCCATCCCACTAATAGTGCTGCTACTTGCTATATCAGGTTCTGCCCGAATTAAGTGGAGTACCAAGAGCATTTCTTTCTTTCTGCGATCAATGTATTGTCAACTGCTCTTCTGCATGAGATGATCTGTCAGAATCCTAGAGCCAAGACTTTTTCCTCCCAGTATGCACACGCTCTTCTGCCTTTTTTTTAAGAGACCTTCATACAGGGTTTCCCCTTCCTGGCTGTACCACTAAGTATCTTCAAAACTGGTCCAGTGTTGACTGGCTTTCTGACAGTTCCAGGCTGAGGACTCTTACACTCCAAACTGAACAAGTCTTATTGTTTCACTTGCATCTGTCTCTGTGGCCTCCAGAGTAATAACTAACCTAACCAATTATTTTCACTAGCGGGGAGATTGTTGAGCCACAGAGAACATCCTTCCCAGGTACTATCAGCCAAGTATTTATAAATCATTCTTCTGGAGATGAAGTTATCACTCATCTTTTTTCAAACCTCAGAAATGATTCCCAGGTTGGCACCTCAGATTTCCTAAATATTATTATGAGTAGTCATGCCACTGTAGGCTATGTACTTGCTACAAATTGCCCTTTAAGTTTCTCTCAAATTGCACTATGCATATAACAACGATTCTGCAAACATTTTGGACTACCTGGCATTTAAAAAGGCAATTCATTTTGACTAACAATCCTTTTTGAGCTTGAAATCTCTTAAGAAGTAATCCAGATATCTCCAATAAATATTTAATTGCTTTATGTCTCAAGTACTGACTTATTAATTAAATCTGAAAAAAGTGCCATATTAGAGACATGTATTCTTTGCAATGCTCAATAAGAAGTTTCCTAACAATCACACTTTCCCTAATACACAATAACAGCATAGGAATCTCTTCTAGGTTCACAGGAAGTACTTTTGTATTTCTAGCTAAGCTTGTATATTCAAGTATCATATGGGAACAAACAGCAGCTTGGGATCACAATTGTGTATGCCACTTAGACGAAAACAACTGATTGTCCCCTAATCTTTCAGTATTTCAAAGAAACTTGAAATGCTAACCTGAAAAGATGTGTATGCATTTTTGGTAGGAGAGAACTTTCAGTTCTTTCTCTCAGACTTGGAATTGGAGAGAGTTCTTTTGTGATAGAAAATGGCAATTCTGGTCAAGGAAGCAATAACAACCTCAAAGAGAGGAGCAAATTTACCACCAGTCATGAACACTGTTCACT